>JAECWR010000034.1:5452500-6652500 GCA_018150935.1 Drosophila pruinosa | reverse complement strand
CCAAAACACAAAACTGTCAGCGCATTTGATAATTCACTTTTTGGCTTTGTTCGCTTCGCGTGGCGCCTCTTTGTTTCACTTCATCTCGACTCATCTTAACTCATCTCAATTGTAGCAGCCTGCCAAGTCAGACTTCAAGCTGAAGTGCTAGCCCACGGGTGAAGGTACGGGTAGGGGTGGGGTTAGCGCTAGGACGAGGGGAGTACAGTATGAAGGGGAGCATGGGCATATACCATATGTGTATTATGCAAGAAGTCGGGCCCCATTCAACCAGGGGCCTCTCGACTTGCGTTAAATGCCGCAGCAGTCGAAGACGTGCACCACACTGAGAGCACACTCACGCACGTGTGCATGTGTGTGTATGTATGTATGTATATAAGATCAAGTACATATGGACGCATTGTTCAAGTCTTTTGGTTTCACCTTTGTGCATGTGAGCGCAAGTGAAGACGTGAGCTTAAAACGAGTCCATCATGTAATGTAACTGAAACAGTTACGAAGTGCGAGGCGGACAGACAGAAATACGGCGACAGACTCAACTTAATTCAACTCAACGAATGAAAGATGTAACCCAAACACAACTTAACGAAACTCAAATTCTATCTGTTCCCATTGACAAATCCTTTCCCATCGCACGCTTCGCGTATTCCAAAAGGGAAAGTCAAGTGCTGCGCCGTCTAGTCCCAACATGTCCAAATTTCGGTTATATTTCCGTTAAGTGAGGTGGTCAAGCTAAGATCCGGATGAAGATATTACAAATGCCAAGCATGAAATTGATATGTCAACTGCAGTTCGATTTGTATGCACAATTGCAGTTTTTAAATTCGTTTCATTTTATTTATTTTTTCTACTTTACTTGGGTTTAACCGAGTTGAGTAATGACAACCATGGAACTGTACGTTATCATGTCCTTGCCTCGCCATGAATCACTTACATAGCTTCAATTTGCATTTTTCAGACAAGTCAAAGACCAACAGCCAGATGCCCACTGTAACGCCTATACAGGGTCCAATCTATCTGAAGAACGGCAGTGTGCCGGTGGTGCCTTTGTTTTCCTATCCAAAGTCAAATAATGGCTCGTTCTTGCAGATTCCGGTAAGTACTCCCCCGACACTCGGGCACGCGCGTGTCTTTCCCTCCTACCCCCCCCAGACGATTACGGGTATATTGAGTATATCGATCGATCGATCGATCGATCGCATTTGCTCATTTGCGGAAATAACTTTGACGATCTCTTGTGTATGCTTGTGTGTGCGTGTGTTTGTTTCTCTTACTGTTGTTGTTGTTGTTGACTTTTGGCTGGCTCACGAAGGTCGTGCGAGTTCGTTTCGTTAAGAGGTGTGATGCTGGTGATCAGACTCAGATACAGAGAGACTAAAGCGCAGAGCATACCAAGATGCTACCGCTGCCTCTGTGAAGTGCCGCAAGGGGGAAGTAGAACAGTTGCTTGGTGGTCGTCGCTCCGAGACGTGTGTGAGCCTGCTTTTGACATGAAATGTATTTTGTACGTCTTGTTTTGAGTCATTTTCACACCCTGCTCCAAATTGTTATTGGCGCCATTCCAATACTCTCCCTACCTCTTGCTCTCTCTCTCTCACTCTGTCTCCTCTTCTTTCACTTCAGATCTGGTGGACGGCGTTGTCGGTGGCGCTCGGTCTGGATGTGCGCGGCGATGTGATCAAGGGCGTGCCCTGCATCAAACGATATCATCAGCTGTTCTGCCCCACGGCGGGCAATAGCTATCCGATGTGAGTATAGTAGTAACAAAATACAAATAAAAAGTGAGTCCGCGAGTTGTCCTTCAAGTTTAGAAGAAGTTCGTGGGATTTCAAAGCTATAACATTTTATTATGATGTGTGATTCATTTGATGCAAAGTGGTGTTAACAGTTTCACAAAGTCAACTCACTTCCAAAATGACTTGCTCTTTCTTAATTAGAGCGGAATTTTTAAATAACTTAATTCGTGATAATAAATTTACAGCTGATTGTCCCAATGATAATTAAAGTATTAATGAAATTCTTTTCCATAATTATAGTTGAAATAAATTAATTAATTCTCTATATTAGAGAAATTAGATTCTCTTCCTTCCGCTCTACCCCTTTCTTACTCAAATCGGGCACTTAGATTTAATTCAGCTACTTTCTTCTCAGTGATAAGATAGAGAGATTCATAGACGACAACAAGGCTTTGATGCGTCGTATGTACGGCGACTTTGAGATGAACATGGAGGGCGGCGGAGGCCAGGCGAAGGTGCGAAAGCGTCGATTTATCGACGAGCCAGACATATTCATACCACCAGGTGCGTATGCGGCAACAGCGGGCGAAGCAGGGGACAGTTACTTTGGCGAGCTACGAAAAAAGCGCCAAGCAGCAGCCGGTGGTGCTAGCAACCGAAACAGAGGAGGTGCCACTGGCACGAGCAGAGCCAATATTCCTCCGGGTAATGCCAATGGCAACTCCGGCACAGGGCGACTCGATGCTTGTGAATCCAAAATCGAAATTGTTACGCCCTATTGGGCTTCTAATTCAGCTGGAAAGATAAGGGCGATTGTCAACACGCAGCATTTTGAGCAGGCGATTCATCAGGAGGTCTGCAGGTAAGTACATCCCATAGAGATCGAAACAAGAGTCTAATTGCTATAATCCTTTCTATAGTAATACTCAAACTCCGCGATGCGAGGGAGAATGTGGCTGCGAACAGAAGTATAAATGGCATAGATTACTTGCCTACGATCCCGATAACGATTGCAAAGGAATTTTTATGGATTGGTTCCTGTTTCCTTCATGCTGTGTTTGTAGATGTAATCCCTAAGCATGACCAATAACTAACAGATGCGAATGAGAATATAAGAAAGGAGAAAAAGAATTAAGAACGATAGCGATAGCGAAAACGATCAAATTTTATAGAGAAAAGTACGTTGAATGCCACTGAATGTATTTTAGTTGTTCTTAAGGTAGATCTAACCATTAAGTTACTCGTAGCTCAGATCTAGTTAAGCCCAAAATTAAGTTGTAACTTTTATATGAGCCATATCCCATCTACCCATATCGTATGCTATATTTCAGCGTTCATTTGTTGTTGTATTGTAATTGTAAAGCTATTCAACTGAATAAAGATTTTAAAAAATATGCAAAACAAAGTCATTTCGTTAATAACTTATCAAGGTTAATAGACTAAGCTTTTAATGACATAATTACTACCCTCAAAAAACAATCAAGCTTCATAATTGCTACATTATACATTTGATATCTGTTTCTGCTACTGAATTGAACTAGTTGAAATTGGAAAGCGTGGTCAAATATATGAGAATCATGCCAGAAAGAGACTACAGCTCTTTTATTTTCCCGTTTGAATATATGTATATTGTGTGGGCTTTATACAACTTCAGAGTTGCCATCAAAATTGTCCGGGATCCGAACCATATAAAGCCGTGCCGGCTACTTTCAGCCTATTTGCCATAGCAGCGAGCTTTTGTTTGAGTTGCACGCAGCTTCCGCTTATTTTAGCTTGGTATCTGAAAGCTTTCTCGCACAATAAGATGAAGTTATCTGGTTTGATGTTTGTCATCGCTAGTTAGTGTTTTGGCATCGCGATGCATAAAAATTTTATAATATTTAAAAGAACTGCTTCTGACTACTTCTTTCTTTATTTTGCTTCAATGCATTGCTTTTATGTAATTTTATGACTATATTTAATTCTTGCAGCTGTATTGACCGAGCAAAAACAAATGGGGGATGGGTTACACTTGTGGATACGATCACAATTACGTTTAATACTTTGATTACCAAGAGTCGGTGTTTCAAGAAGTCGATGTTTTAAAAAAGATCGATTTATTTATATTGAAACAAATCATCGAGTTACAATCAGAAGAAATCAGCCTTTATATATTAATCGATTATTACTGTTCTTTTTTGTTCTCATCACTTGTGCATTTCGACCGATCACTTAGAGCACGTGGTAGCTGAGTTAACGATTTAAGAAACTGCTTTCCATTGGTTCAGCTCTGCCCTTTAAGCTACAATATGAGTAATCCAGAAGAAGCAGTTCCCGATGTCCGCATGAATGAAACCTACCAAGAAGATACCAATCATTGGTTGAGCTACGCCGGACCGGGTTCGTTATCAGACTTAGCGTACATATCGGCGGAAGCTATGAATGATGCACCTGACAATGTGACGCCCTTTTTATTGGGCATGGCCTGTACTAAGTTGAAACTTTGCGATGTTCATAATCAGATTCTGCAAACTTTCTCCAATTTCTCCACATTCTCAGATCAACTTAAAGTCTTCAAGCAGACCTACCACGCCGGCAACTCGTCCAAATCCAAGGAATATTACAAGAGTTTAGTTAAGGATAAGGCAGCCATTGTGGCCAGACTGCGACGCAGCTATTTGTACTATGAGAAGCTGCAGGATTTGGTTCTTACGGAACTAATGAACTGGCGTAGCCAACAGGCTCAGGCTGCCAATGGTGCTGAGCTGAACGAGAAGATGTTAGATGAGATACAGTGCTCTTTTGAGTTGCTCGAAACTTTTGTCACTCAGCTGCTGTCTGCTGTCCAGGACGTAATTTTGGTGTGCCTTAAGAGAAAATGTCCAGAATTGAGTGCACTGTACATGCGGATTGAGGGGACACTGAAAAAACTGGTGGTTTCCGCTTTTATTGTGGATGAGCAGCCAACACAGGTGATCAAAATAAACACGCGCTTCACGGCCTCAGTGCGTTGGCTGCTGGACTCCGAATCGGGTATCATCATAAAGCCGCCTACAGTCGAGTGCATCATAATCTCAGAGTTGGAGGCAAGCCGCTTTGTGAAGTGTGGCAGACTCGTGGATATTTCCAAGAAGAGCCTGTCTAGGCAGTCATCGGGAGAGATGCAAAACTGCTCTTGCACAATGGAGTATCGGCAAAATAATAAAGTTTTATTCGCCAACTTCAGAAATCTGAAGATCAATAAAATCAAGCGTACCAAAAAGAAGAACAGGGAAACCGTGATGGACGAGAAGTTTGCATTGTTCTTCTATACAACAACCAGGGTGAATGGCTCAATGGTTCGAGTGTGGACACTTTCGCTGCCCGTGGTAGTCATCGTCCACACCAATCAAGAGCCACAATCCTGGGCCACAATTATGTGGGACAATGCATTTGCAGACATTGTGCGCGATCCATTTGTGGTTGTCCATCATGTGACCTGGTGGCAGTTATCTGCGGCTCTCAATACTAAATTTGTTTCCTACACTCAGCGTGCCCTGACCCCAGACAATTTGGAGTTTCTATACGAGAAGCTGGAGTGTGGCAGTAAGGAGTACATATCCTGGGATCAGTTCTGCAAACGACTCCTGCCAAAGCGCGCTTTCAAGTGCTGGGATTGGTTCTTTGCCATCATGAGACTGACCAAAGACCACTTGATGTCCATGTGGATAGCAGGACGCATAGCGGGATTCATCAACAAGGCCAAGGCACATAATGATCTGATCCACGCTGGAATTGGCGCCTTCTTATTGCGCTTCTCCGACAGTGTGTTGGGTGGTGTCTCCATTGCCTATGTGAGCGAGGATGGTTCAGTGGTGATGCTCTCGCCGTGGACTTCACATGACTTGCAAATACTCAGTCTGGCTGATCGCATTCGCGATATGGAGATGCTGCGCTTCCTGCCCCCGACCGACATCAATGGCCAGCGCTTGGCTCGCGATCTCGCTTTTGGCGCCTTTTATACAAAGCGTTCTGAGCCAACAAACTACAACGATGGCTATGTGCCCAGTAAGATTCTTGTACAAGTGGCTTCCAGTGGGGATTAAGCCTCCATGAGTGGAATTTTAAGGTGTATACTTGGGCCAGATATATTGTTAAGTGCTATTATTAATCTTATTTTATATAAAAGTCATTTCATTGACTGAACCATTCTTGATCGTTTACTAACTAACTAATACAAGTTCAATTGAATGAAAGTCCTCGAGCTCACTGCGAATTCATCACAAGGACACTTTTAATACTTCTGTTTGTGTTTTATGAATGTTTATGGTTTTGTTTCATCCAGCGTTTACTTATAAATAAATTCATTCGTTCGCATAACCCAGAAGTTTACATGTCTCTGTCTGTGGGTTTGATGTGCCCTTCTTGGCGTCTTGCATGGTTGTGGTTATGCGAACCCCGGAGATGGAGTTGCCATGCACGACACGTATTCAATCACAGCAATGGCCACACAAAAGTGCGCTATATCAAAAATTTGGGGCTTTGGTCGTGCGCGGTATACAAATGGTGGCATTTGTGGCAACACCCCAACAACAACAAGAAGGAGAACTATAACATGAGAGCTTTCTGGCCAGTTGGTAGTTAGTGAACTGGAGATACATTATTGACGCCCGGCAATGTCAACAACTTGCAGCCATGACGACAACATCGACATGGACAACGACAACAATAAGAATGAGAGTGTTACCAACAAAAAGGGCAACAACAAACTGAATGTTAACCATGAAATTTGCTAAGCGAAAACATTTCACCAGATTCTGTTTGGGCGTGCCAGAATGACGCCCACAGCACAGACAACACACACAAATACACTTGTACACTCGGAATGTGTGCTAGTATTATGACAATGATATGGTAGATGTTATTGTTACTGTTGCTGTTGTTGTTGCTGTTGTCGCCTCTGCGCGCGCATAATGTGAAATGTAAAGGAACTCGGGGCATTGTCGACTGCTCGAGGATGGTCTTGCCACATGCCACATACCACGCAGCATCCTTGGCAACCATTGAATTCGTAGCGCATGCATGGCACGTCATATTCCCGTACCTCAACTTCTCGGTATATCCTGTGCCCTGTGTCCTGTGCTCTTCGCTCTGTGTTCTGCGTTCTGTGTCATCACGGCCAAAGTGCCACTAAAATCTCGACCAATGCTTTGGCTTTTGGCTATAAATACAAATGTCTGCACGCAACTTTGCTTAAAGCTACATTGTTATCCTGGCCCAGCACATCGCACCAGCTCAGCTTAGCTCAGTTCATCTCAGCGCCAAGTGCAAAAAAGTGGAAAATAATAAAAAACAAACAGAAAAAATTAGATAACAAATAAGTGGAGAGAATCGTGACGCAGTTAAAAGCTGAAGCCCAACCCGTAACTATTACAACTAATTCCGTGCTCACTTTTTTATTGTCAGTGAATGAGTCAGCTCTCTGTGAAGGCAGGGCGGGACAGGGTCAGGAGACCAGGGCAGGGCTCCAAAAGTCGCGAGTATCCGTAATCCCCAGTTATAAACCCGCTTTGCATTAATATTGTTTATGTGATGTTGGCAAACTAATTAATTGAAACATAGTTTTAAGGTTAAGCCAATTCCATGCGGAACAGTTCGTATACAGTCAGACTTCGTTCTAACGAACATTTACTTTCAGCTTAAGCAAATATAATCCGTTATCAAAAAGTCTGATGTCAAAGGGTTGGATGTTGTGACATTTAAAGAAGTGGAATTTTCATTTGTGTATATTTATCGATTTGTTTGTTATCGAAGCTCGATTGCACTTTATGCAGTTTTAAAATGCATTTCAGCATTAAGGCGACTACTGTGTAAAAAAATCAAACTTTTTTGCATCCAAATGCTTTGAACACAAAAAATTTTAGTAAATTCTAATTTACATGATTCGAGTATTTATTTGTCTAGGGTAACCGTTAAATAGCTGGCGACGTAATCGCAGGTGTTTCACAGAAAAAACGTTTGATTTTCACAAACTTTAAACTAAATTTAAAAAAAAAAACTAAAAGCTGCCGGAAGATAATCTTTTAAACTAAATTCATTATAAATCGAGCACTTTCCATGAAAAACAAAATTATAATCTATAACGTGGCCAACTATTTAATAATCACTTCATATTTAAACACTGTTTCCCAGTAGGAGACTAGGTAATTCTATTGCCAATTATTGAAGTGCGCAGTTTCTCATAGCTAGGTTAGACTGTACTTTCCTTGGTACACTCTTAGTTCACACACTGTCTTACATGATTGCAGGCAATAAAAGAAGCTTTCAGCAGCAGCACCTGCAACCCGAGCAGCAACAACACCCCAGGGGAACACAATAACAACAACCACAATGACAAGTGGAAGGAATAAGATGCATGCTCAAAGCCAGATGCAGACGCAGGCAAAACACAGGTTGCAAGTAGCGCAGTCGCTGCAGTTGCATTTGCCACTGCCACTGCCACTGTTGCTGATGCTGCTGATGGTGGTGCTCCTGGTGGTTCCACCACAGCCTTGCGAGAGCCGATATCTGCCCACAAGGTCGCATGGCGATGAATTGGATAAGTTGCGAGAGCTGATGTTGCAGGTAAGGCGCTGTCCCCCTTCCACATAAGGTAAGACCATGTCATATCTGCAGTGTGTGTGTGTGAGAGAGTGTGTGTGTGCCCTCAACGCTTGTGGTGCTTTATTTTTCGATATAATTAACTAAATGAAGAGAGGCAAAGCGTGGTATTAAGTTGCAATTATGTCGCCAATTATTGAGGTTTTATTTTTCAACGTGTTTTTGTTTTGCTCGCTCGGTGAGTTGCTGTTGTTGTTGCCGGTTGTGATTACGTCATGGACCATCAATAGCAGGCCAATGGGCATAGCTATAAGGTTACTTACTGCTGGGTACCCCAACTCCAGCTCCAACTTCAACTCCAAGCCAATACCACTACGCGCTTATTCGCTTCTGACCACATTACTTGCAATTGTTGCTGCTCTTCTTCTGGTTGTTGTTGTTGCACATAAGCAACCGTTTCAAAAATATTTTACATATTTCGCAAGAGCCTTTTTTTTCCTCTTTTGGCCGTCTTAACGGTCGCATCGGCGTCATCCGAGGTCTGCACAACCTGCAACTACCAGACTATGCTGCCACCACTGTCGGAGCCTGCTCGGCTACAATCCAATCCAATGTCCAGTGTCCAATGGCCAACCTGCTGAGCTTCAAGCACTCATCTTTGCACAATTTTACACTTGTATTTATTTTCCAGCTTCTTTTTTCGCTTCGTATTATTATTTTTTGTTGTGTTCAGTTTCCTGTTCTTTTTCGCAACCAAAACACAAAAATGCTGCTCAACCAGGGGGCAATTTAATGCATCTTGGATGTGGATGTGGATGTTCCGTGCTTTATATGAGTTTGCGACTCGATTTTAGACGCAGCTGCAACTCCAACTGCCACTACCATTTGCTGCACACTACTATGACTGGCAATCAGTTTTCTGTGGCATCCACATTCGTCTATTCTTCCTTTGTCTTGGCGCTATGAGAAAACAAACAAGCTAACTTAGACTGCGAAGTCCGCTTCTTCTGCCTTTCAAGACTGTCTTTGAGTTGGATGTTGGCTTTGTCCTTGGTTCTATTTCAAAAGTTGCCTTTTCCCATATGTCACTTTCAGCTTCTGCGGCTTCGACTTGTATGTCTAATTGACTCTGCCTCAATTTGGAACTTGAAATTGCTCCATGTAGGAATCTCTATGATCGCCGACAATCTCGTTTTAGCTCTTGGCTTATTTGAACACAATTGTCTGCTCAAGTTCTAAAGCTACATATATCTATTATATATCTTCTTTCATACCTCAGCATCTACCTCTATATGTTTCATCACACCCCACTTCCTCCCCGCATCTGACCAAGTCCAAGTCTAAATTTAAATCTGAGTCATGTTATGCCACTTGGCAATCGATAAACCTTTGACGTGTCTGGTCACACAAGAGAGCGATGCCAGTGGCATTTGCGAAAAGAAAAGCAGAGTAACAGAAAGAAAAAAAGAAAGGAAGAGAAAAGAAAAGCAATATCAAATAAATGATGGAGAAAGGGGGAGGGACAATCAAATGTCAAAACGATGACGCCGAGTCGCTGTTGTTGTTGTAGCTGTTGCTGTTATGTTTGCTGCTGCTGCCACTGTTGACTTTGACGTTGACGGCGACGCCGACGTCGACCGCTGACGAAGGTTAACTTTGACTTGGCGACGTCACACAGAAAAATAATACGAAAATTCCACTTGTCAGTTGATAGTAATAATGCATTGAACCTGGGATCATGACTTGGCAAACAGCAAAGCTTATTGTTAATTAGCCAGGGGATGTCACATGACTGGTGATGGCAAAATGGGGAAAACAATTTTCCAACTCCGTCACGCTGCGGAACACCAGGATGAGAACTTGCCAGCATGGAAAGTCCACATATTAATATTGAAGCAAAGCACAAGCTGAAAATGTAATTTCCTATGTTAATATTTGGCCAAGAAACTACACAACTACTATAAATACTTGCAGGCCCATTTGCACTGATCATTTGCTGAAAATAATCATTGCAACAATCAAAAATCAAATTAACACGGCTATAAATAAACTATTGCAAAAAACAGAAACCATAAAAAGTAATACAAATCTGAGGTCAGGCTGCCAAATACCATACGCTTAATTTTCCCAAATTGTGCCACGATGATTTGATGGAATTTCATAGACAACTTCACGGTAAATTTATTAATAAATATTGCGCAGATAATTCATTGGTGTCTGACCTTAGCATTACAATTTGGGTGGCATCCATCCAATGAGACAAGTCAATAGTGTGTCTGTCCATTGATACATAATTGTTTGACGAGTGGCAAGTGTGGCACGCAACCCTCGTTGAATCATTCACGACCCCCGCGATAGATGCCCATCTCTATCCCATCACAGACAATGAAAGGCCTTCCCTTCCTTTTACAATCACATAACTTTGCACTTAGCAGCAACTCTCAAATTAAACTGTCCAAATGTGAGGACGCTTGGGGTGTCTGTGGCAGCAGAGAGAAGGGAGCAGGGAGCGGAGAGCACTGAGAGATAGATGGACCTAGCCCTCCTAACCAGATGCCATGCGATAACACTTGCTTCCTTGTATCCCAGCGTTTAACGCTCAACTGCAAGAGTTGCAGTCCAAAAGTAATTAATAACCAAACAACTGTGGAGGGAGATGGATAAACAAACAACAACAATCTCTTAAATTAGCAATAATATAATTACTTGGCGCGAAATTGTTTTAGGTTTTTCTTGCGTTCACACATCGTTAGCCAAAACAAAAGAGTCCGAAGGGAGCCCACCTGGCGGACAGGGGGGTAGAGATAGAGGGGGTCTGGAGGGGCTAGGTGACTGGCTGACTGACTGATAATTACACGACAATACCCCCCATTAACACATTTTCAGTCATCATCAACGCTCACAGCGGCAGCTGCCTCCAAATGGAGACAGCCTCCATCTCTGTCCCCACCTCCAAGACAAGGTTCAACTCGATCTTCGCCTGAGCCTCAGACAACGTTACAGATCTCCAAGAGTAGAGTTCATTCGATTTAATGATCCGCCAAAAAGCTGCGAGCGATCTTCCCACACGTCTCGGCCAGAGCTGCTCGTGGCGCTGGGCTGGGGGCGGCTGTTGCGCGGCATAAATAAATATACGAGCCAGATTTCAACAGATTTCTGAAATAACTAACAAACTCACAATCTCAGAGATCCGTTACGCTTCATGTAGGCAACAACAGTAATAACAACTGTGCGATGATAATAATAATAACAATAACAACCATAACAACAATTGCAAGTTTAACTCTCTTTTCTTTTTTTGTTTGCAGATTTTGGAGTTGAGCAATGAGGATCCACAAAACCAGCAGCAGCAGCAGCAACAACAACTACAGCCACCTCTACAACAACACCAAATGCGTATGCACAACGAGGCCAACAATCCACTGACCGGTCAACGGGGCTCCAATGCCGCCTGGCTCCAGAAATTGGGGGCAATGGGCGCGCTTGATGCGGAGGCTGGTTACGGACGCTACTAGACACCACTGAACAAACCGAACCCATACGTGACGACCCCAAGACCTTGAGCAGGAATGCAAAACCATTTCGAAACACCTTCGCAATCGATTCCAAAAGCGAACTCCCATTTTAATAATAATCTAGCCATTTTAGATAATACCTTTAGAACCGATGCGTTTCGATTAGGATTTGTCCATTGCTGAACGATAAAACCCAAAGGTTTTAATGCACTCCAAGGACTTAACAGTTCCTATATTAGAACAATAATTTTTGACTTTTACGATTATATTCGAAAAAATGAACAAAAAAATCAAATCTAAATTGAATCAAATTATGAATGTAGTAACTTCCTATTTATGATATATGTACATATAATTCCCGAACTGTTTACCAATACCCTCTACCTAAGCAAGCAAACAGAAGAAGTTGAATCGATACGATAAAGCTGAAAGTGAAAAATGTTTCCATCAATTAAATTCAGTATGACGGAGCAAGCGCCACCTGTTGTGCGTCGCATGCAACATATATATTGTATAATAATGTTTAACGTTAATATGTGGCTGCAGTGCCTTTGCATCTCCCATTATTATACAGGGTGTGTTCCAGTCATGTATGCTAATGAAGTACACCTCACTTAATATGTGACTATGGCAGTTCATCTTCAATGAAT
The DNA here is from genome assembly GCA_018150935.1 of Drosophila pruinosa. Taxonomy (NCBI): domain Eukaryota; kingdom Metazoa; phylum Arthropoda; class Insecta; order Diptera; family Drosophilidae; genus Drosophila; species Drosophila pruinosa. Next base: position 6,640,041 of record JAECWR010000034.1, on the reverse strand, counting down.
TTAAATATGACGGTGGAAAGCGCCATCTAATGTGCGTTGTCTACGACATAGTATATGTATGGATAATAGTGTATCTTAATATATGGCCATTATTGTACAGTTTGTCTGACAGCCATGTATGGAAATGAAGTACACTTCAATGTGCGACTATGCCAGGGTATCTTCCGGTTGGGTACAGGGTATATACGTACTCTTTCGACAACAAAGTTCTCACTTGTGTTTTGGTCTCTGTTTTTAATTGTGGCTGCCTCTTCTGTTGCCGTGCTTTGAAACAAAAAGTCAATTGTAAATATGTAAACCCCGTCCCTGGAAGCATAAAACTGGAGTCTTAATGGGCCCCAAGGCTGGCCAAATAAATGAAAATTACGAGTATATTACTACCTACCAACTACCACAAATTAAAATGCCGTCGACGATGAAGAGGCTTCTTCTTCTGCCTCCCAACCCAACCACTACTTGTACAACTGGGGAAGAAGCCGAGCAACAAGACAATTTGGTTTTGGCCTCCACGCAGCGCAAGTTTTGTCTGTTTTCAATTTAGCCATATACATAACATACATATATACATATATAGCTATAGATATATAGATGTACCTGTATACACTTGGGACAACGATGCAGCCCCGTTTATATTCGCGATACAACTACAAATGTACATTTAATTGTTGTTAACTTACGTTATCTTTATCGTTATTACTGATGATCAAAAACAATAAAAATCATTTTCAATGCAATGCCAGCAATTGTATTTTTACTATATTTACCTTTTTTCGGGCCTCCACTTGTTAATTAGATCTTCGGCTGCAGATAGGGGCGAAGGCAGCAAGCGGAAGGAGGGAGGGGAGGGGGGCACTCTTATGCAATGCACACATGTAATGGCATTTTACATCATCTTCATGCGAGAGAGTATCTGTGAGATACGCGGCCACAGTACTGAGTAGAAGATGCAGATACTTCCCAAGACCCAATTTACTTTCTTCACTCTACGGCGACGTCTTCAAGTGCTGCTCTTGACAAATTAAAGCCAACAAGTGGCGATTGCCAACGCACCCACCTGAGCCGAGCCCATTAGCATCAGATAGAGGTATAGTTGGAGATAGAGATACAGATACAGATACTGTATCTGCATCTCTGTGCGACTGTCCAACTGTCAAGTGCCTTCCACTCTCCAAAAGTTCCGTTGACTTTGCCGCTTTTTTGTTAAGGCATTTTAATTGTTTTTATTTCATATTTTTTGTGTAAATACAATATTGTTTAAATGGTTTTCTGTCTCATTTCGCTGCTGTTGCATAAAGTCCAAAAGATACTTAATAATAATTAGTATCTGCGCTGGTCAAGGTGTCGATCCAAATGATGATGCCCTCCATGGGTCTGCAATGGAGAAAGCAGAAACTAAACACCATGTGGAATACGTTGGGTGAATCATAAAGATGGATAACTCTAATATATATATATATGTATATGTATGTATTTTTATTTTATAATTGAGAGCCAGCTAGATTTTTTTAATATTTATTAATTCATCAGCATATCTTTAATCATCTGATTCCACACTCATATTGCAATATCCATATCCGTCTCATCAGTTATCTTCGTTGGCAACTTGATGTTGCACTTGTGGCTTCAAATGAGCCTGCAGCCGGTTGGGAGCCACTGGAAGGGGAGTCGACCTAGGAGCAATCAAAATGTTTATACCCTAGCCGAGCATCTTCATTCAATGATGATGATGATGAGGAGCATCTCAAATGCGAGCTCAGAGTTCGAAATTGAGGAAATGCGACGCGAGCCGCAGATGAACAACAAAATCAACAACTGAAGACATGGCCAAAACACCTTCCATTTGGCTAACGGCATTATAAATGATGCCATCGAGGAAAAGTGACTGTTGCAGTTGCCAGTTGCTAGTTGCCAGTTGCCAGTTGCCTCTTGCAGCTGACAGCAGTACTGCTGTTGCATGTGGCAACCTGTACACTGCTAGTTGCAAGTTCCAGTTGCAGTGTCGTCCTCGTTCCCGCCTTGGGCCCGATACAAATGCTGATTGCATTAAATTCCGGCTGGAAACTGCCTCCTCCTCCTCCTTCTTCTAGGAGTGGCTGCAAGTCGATCGATTACTCTTTATCGATTATGTGCATATCGAAATGGATAGCGCCTCGGGCCTAAAGCGACTACTAAGCCAAGGTAATTCCCAGGGAGCCAATAGCCAGATCGTGACAAGAAGAAGAAACAAAAACCAGACGAAAATCTACAAACAAACCAAGTTTGGCCAATCACATTTTCGAGGTAGAGGGAAGAAAGAAAGGAGGGGGAGGGGGAGAGGGAGTTTGAGTCGAAATAATGTCATTGACAAGACTCCAATATTGAATTTGAAATAGCAACAAAAAGAAAATAAATTGAAGAAATTCATAGCCAACTATTGCATTATGTCAAGAGATGGAAATGAAGATGGAGACGACGATGACGGCTGAATCCCAACGAGACCGTGAAGCTCATTATTAGCTTGAGAGAGGGAGAGAGCGAGAGTAAGGGGAAAAAGGGGGAGGTAAAACAAAAGACTGGAGTGCATGAAGAAATGAAATAGCGCCAACGTCAGTCCAGTTACAGCCGAGTCCAGTCGCCCCCCTTTCCAGAGTGTGAGTCCAAGCCACATTCATTGAAATTGAAAGTGAATCGTGCCACACGATCCGAGCAGGCCAACGATGATGCGATCCTCCAAGCCAACTGATCAAAATACTTGCTCGTAATAATATAACAAATACAAAGCCACCACACAATACCGCAACACAACAACAACAACAACGACAACAACTTCAAAAGCGAGAAGCACATCTAAATGGTGCAATCATCAAGCAGCTTTCGAGATACTCTTGAATCTTGTGTCTTGTGAGTCAACTGGGATGATTACTTCCTGGTGAATGTCTGTGAAGTATAAAGAATGAATCAAGTTGAATCTCTTCAGCAAATGAAGACGATCCACTGAGCTAGTCACCTACTTGGGCCAGGCATAGTTTATACAAGTCGAGTCGGTTAAAGCAGTTTATATAGATTGAAGATGCGTCTTTCCAATCCCCATTGAGTCTGTGGTGAGCACAGCAAGGGTATCGAATCAGTCCAAATTAAAAAGGAAGCACAAGACAAAAACAAGAGCTAAGAAACGGTCAGCCAGAGACATGCGGTCGCTGTTAACAGTCGCTGCCGCAGTCGCTACCGCAGTCGCTGCTGCCAGAGCTGTAGGCATCAACGCCGCGGTCGCAGTCGCAGTTAGGAGCAGCTCAAGCTTGAGCTTCGTCTTCATCTTCGGCTTCGGCTTGAGCTTGAGCTTAAGCTTCAGTTTCCCCCAGACCCAGATGACTTGCCAGCTGCTGTCGCTCTTTTGCGTGTGTTTTTGTTATTGTTATTGTTGCTGCGGCTGAGCTGCTGCTGCTGCTGCTGTTGATGTTGTTGCTATTGTTGCCGTTGTTGCTGCTGCTGCTCTTGTTGTTTTTCGGCGTTTGTTATTGTTGTAGCTGGGCTTGTTGTTATTGTTGCCGTTTTATACATTTCAATTTCTTCATGGTTATGCGCTCTTTACCAACAGCTTGCTGCTGCTCCGTCTGCTGCCGCTGCCGCTGTCGCTTGCGCTGCTGGCGTCGCTGCTGGTTTTTACTTAATTTTGGTGTCTCGCCACAGAGCGGCGCTATAAAAGAAACTGCAACATTCGTTGTGGCATGCAGTAAGAGTAAGAGGTTCCGCGTCGAACGAACTCCAACATTGAACGGATATACATATATACACATATAGACACTCGGCCGATCTAAGATCAATCTATAACTAAGCATAATGCAGTCCAGTTGTGTGGTACGTGTGTTGTGCTTAGTCTGTGTGTGTGTGTGATATTCTCTTACCCTGCTCTATTCTCGCTCTCTTCCCACGGTGCAGATAGTGCTCGTCTTGGCCAGCGCAGCTCTGGTGGTCGCTCGCCCGGAACCCCCTCGTGACACCTACAGCGCACCTCCGTCCAGCAGCTACCAGCCGAGTGGACCCAGTGGGGGCTATGGAGCACCTGCACCCCAGTATGGACCGCCTCAGCAGCCACCAGTCGTGCACAAGCATGTCTATGTGCATGTGCCTCCACCAGAGCCAGAGTACCAGGCCCCCAGGTGAGAAGAGAGAGTAATCAGAAAACAGATCTCAAAGATTTATCTTTAGAATATTTGTTCCACCAACTATTTATATAATCCTTATTGCTCGAAAGTATTTCGCAAGTCCTCAATTAAATCTTAAGTTGCATATCTCAACTGGTTGGCCAAGTACTCCACATGTTAATGACGATGCCACTCATCTTGCTTTGTTGCCATTATATGGCATGTTATTCCAAATGCTTTATGCTTTGTCGTGCTCCGAAAATTCTCCCACAATTCATGGGTTTGTTTTGGCTGTGACACAGATGGAGTTTGAATGGTCTCTCGTGGCGTACATAGACAAGTAGTTAGTACTTTGTTAATACCTCGGTTGCCAAACTCGACTCTAATCATCTAATCTGGCTCAGGGCCTCCTCCATGAGGCGAATCTCTCAGATGATTGCCACATTGCGTTTTTGCATTATCATTGTCGGACAGTGAAGGGGAACCCCAATACGAGAACTTATGTGAACACGAATACGAAAACGAGTGCGAATAGGAGTACAAATGAGAATTTCAATTTAAATTTTCAATTCCAATTTTAATTTTAATTTCAACTTCGATTTTAACATGCGCACTTCGATAATTATTTAATGCGCCAGAGGGAGAGGTCTGACCACTGTCACAACGTCTCTGTCGCACCCAAGTGATTCGGGATGTGCTTTAGTAGTTTGTCATTTCGTCTCCTCCTTCTCCTTCTTCTTTTAGCTCTCTTAATTACCAGTGCAAAGATATGGTGATGAAGACAGCCAAAGCGTGACTAAAACATTACCTAAGTTTTGCTTTATTCGTAGCATTTCCAAGCTAATTATTGCATTCGTCGTGTGCAGGCCACAGGTGGGTGGTGTATGTGTGTGTGTTTGGGAGGGGGAGTGGAGAGTGGGACAGGAACACAATTACCATAGAGAGTACCCCATTTTATATAAGCCCTCAACGGGCTAGAGGGCGGTAATTGTGATAGGTCGTTATTAGCCAGTCAGACTAGGTTATTTTTTGTGTATTGTATGTTATGTAAAACCTTCTTCTTTCCCTCTCCTAGGAAACCTCTATATGTGCCGCCACCACAGAAGCACTACAAGATTGTGTTCATCAAGGCCCCGTCGCCACCAGCACCAACTGCCCCAATAATTCCGCAGTTCCCACAAAACGAGGAGAAGACCCTCGTATATGTGCTGGTCAAGAAGCCCGAGGAGCAGCCAGAGATTGTCATTCCCACGCCGGCGCCCACGCAGCCCAGCAAGCCCGAAGTCTATTTCATCCGCTACAAGACCCAGAAGGAGGAGACCGGACCCTATCCCAACAGCATTGCTCCTCCTTCGGAGTACGGTGCCCCAGCCGCTCCTCCAGCTCCTTCCGCGCCCAGCAGCTCCTACGGTGCGCCTTCCCACTAAATGGAGTCCTCAGCAAGCCCATATCATGGTTTTTACCATTAAAAGCTACATCATGGTTTTTGTTTATCTCTTTTTTTGTTTCATTTCAAGGAAAAAAAGACTTAACGTGTGACAAAGTTTACGATCTACAAGCATTACCCCCTCCCCTCATTGTTGTTGTTTCTTATGTAATTCTTACCTCTAAACATTCTTCAATAGGCTGTTTGTTTCAATTTGTTTGTGTAATCTTAAGTACATATATACATACATAGTTCTTTAAGCACATGCGTTATACACCTATACATATGCGAATACATGTCTCACAGTTTCGACTATATGTATGTATATATACATATATAAACTACATTCATCGCAAATACATTTAAAAATGCAATTAGGCAAACGATGCTTCAGTACATTGTTGTTGTTGAGCTGAGCACAATGAGAGTGTGTGAGACGAGAAAAAGCACAAAAAAAAAAACGAACAAAAAAAGAAAGAATGATACTCAAGTATATATTGTAAATGTTAAAATGAACGGAAAAGTAAAATAAAAGTTTAACAAAATATCAATAAACAGCATCTCTGACAATCCTTACAAATCAACAAATAGCGTTGCCACATAGTCCATAAAGTAACGGAATTGCGACAGCATTGCCAACTACCAGTGACTGTCAAACTGCACGCAAGGGTCTTCTCTTTTATGTCAACACATTAAAGGCGACTATCAAATATAATATAATAATGATGATGTATTTAAAAACAGTTTATAGTTTAGGACACACATTTAACTACTCGTGCACTTTTAGACATTCAGCAAACAGTTTGAAGTGCAGTTAAGACCATACATACTTCAGTTGCGCAACTTTAATTGAGACATATTGTCAGACCCGGCAGCAATAACAACACTTTTAACTGCTTTAGGACCCCCAGCCCAGTCCAGCCTTTGGCCGTCATATCGCTTCCTGTTCAAAGCCCACCCAAATCCCCCATAGATAGATGCTTTTAAATACACACACTCAACGGACGCTACTCGGCTGTCAAATGTAAGCGAACTTAAAACACGTCGTTTGCATTTTGGGCCCCTCCAAAGCCCACCTCCACCATTCCTCTGGCCATCGCCCGCTTCATGCGGCACTTAAGTGACGCTTCAGCTTCTCAACTATCGCAGTGAGTGTCTGTGTGCGTGCTTTTTGCTCCTCTTTACAAGAGTAAGTATGTGTAAGTTTTTTTTTTAGCATTTTGATGTCTACAATATAAACATCATTTGTGTTGTTCCTTTTGTTTTAGCGTCGCTGATTTTGTTTACCTGTGCTTCCTAATGGCACTGGGCACAAGAGAGCAACTCAACCTGCCAGACTGTCGGTCGGTCTGTTTTCGGTTCTCGATTCTCTTAACATGCTACAGTCCAAAAGCGAAAGTCCAACCCCAACAGCGCAGCACTGCCAGCACAAAGTAAAGCAGTCTCAATCGCTATCTCTTGTTCTCTCTTTTGTCGCGCATGCGACGTGTGCGCTTTCAAAGAGCGCCCTTCGGTCTGTTCTCTTTCAAATGGAGCTCGCCGAACGCCTGCTGCTTTCAGTTGCGATTGTAATGCCAACGTTGACGGCACGCGAATGGCGTTCGCGTCGCGAGTTGTGTTTGAGAACAAAATGAAAATGTATTTTCGTTAAAGCCCAAGCTGAGAATCGAGCTAAAATAAATCATGTATAAGCAAATCGAAGAAGCCAAAGCGTCGCAGCCAAAGATGAAATCAACAACCAGAAATTGCCAGTCATAAAAAAAGGGTTTGTTGTGTGTCTTTCTTTCTGAGTGTGCGAGTGTACTCTATATACGAATGTGTTCTTGTGTTGTGCTAATATTGTTGGCAATACAATGCCATGGCATTCTTTCGTTCCCTCCCCTCCCTTACCGCAAACACACACACTCACCACATCATTCACTTTGCCGTCGTTGTTGTTGTCGTTGCGTACAATTAGAAGGCATTGCCAATCGATTTGTGTGAAAAGCCAAAGCTCAAAAGGTGGACGCCAAGGAAGTTAGTGGCAAGTGGCAAGTGCCAAGGGGCAAGTGGCATGCCATACCATGCGGCATGTGGACGGCAGGCAGGCAACGGGCGGCAGGTGCGCGCTGTCTGAAAAATGAAGTTGAAGCTAAAGTTGCCAGTCATCAAAAGGGACAATATTAATGAAAAGACGTTGCAAAAAATGTCACGTTCCCCATTTGAATGATGATCAAGATGCTCGTAATAATGAAGCGAGTCCCCAAGAAAGAAAGGTCTCTATCCCACATTGTACATAAATAATATATTTCAACTCGCAACAAATAATTGACAAACGAGCAATTCAAAATCCGGAGTTAAAACTAAAGCTGAATCAAAGGCAAAGTGCCGCACCTAATGGGCGATGCTACAAGTGAATAAAAGTACTCAGAGCCAGTGAATCATATGAGTGTGATGATAGTGAATGGTGAATAGTGCATGCTGAAGCATATGCCCAATAAACAGATGGTAATAACTATAAAGAGAAAGTGTTATGGCCAGATGGAATAGTCCCCTCTTAGCTCGAAACTGTTTCGTCCTTTGCATCCTTTGGGGTCCTTTGCCAAAATCACAATTTATGACAGCGACTGCGAATGTTGACCATAAAATCTTTAGCACGAGCATAAAACATACAAAGTGGAAGATGTTTATGTCTTCTCGCAGAACACATACGCTTCAAAGGATTCAGGACCGGTACTAACGCGTCGCTTCTCTCTATCTTTTTCTCCTTCTTCCTTTCTATCCACTGGGATAGAAAAGGAACCCAAAGTGCTTCCGTATAGCAACTTCCATAACTATGGAAACCGATAACCGCGGACGACATCCAGCCATGAGCACCACATCCATCACATCCAACATATCATGCAATGGTGGCTTCTGTGGAGCACTACAGCGGACGCCACCCTCAATTCCTCCCGGCTTGGCCCGACGCCTCGCCAGCCGCGAGTGCTACGGCGTGGGCAAAGTGAAAGTCATGCTGCGGGTCGCGGACAAGGCGTCCTCCTCCTCGGGAGATCCACACTTCATGGCGCTGGACAAGAAGAAGCGCCAGGTGACCCTCACAGATCCCAAGAACGTCTGCATGCCCCAAGCCCAGGAGCGGGCTCCCATGGTCGCCGCACCAAAGATGTTTGCATTCGATAATTTGTTCAGCGCGGAGGATAAACAGGTGAGTGTAAGGGGGAGAAGGAATCATGAAAATGAAGAGCATATGAAAAGAGAGGCAAACTAGAGCGAAATTCAGGAAATTCCGTAAAAATTTCGATTTGGATCCTCACTTTACGACACAAATATCCAAGAGTTTTTATTATTAAAAAAAGGATTATACTCAAATAATTAGAAATAGAAAGGTCTAGTAGAAACCTTTAATAAATAATTCTTAATTTTTAAAAACTATATTTTGAGTTTAAAATGAATTATCGGAAATTCTTTAACTGAGGCCTAAAAAAATTGACTACAAGACCTAGTACACATATAGAATAATGGAATAAATATAAGACAATGTAAAATAACGTTTGAATTTTCGAGATCATCAACTTTAATACTTATTTAGACAAATGGAATAGCAAAAAAAGAAATACTGCTAGGAAAAATAGTTTCAAAGAAAAGACTAGATAATGTTTGGCATTATCTTTTGGCCTAGATATTATATGCAATTCTTCAACAAATCCTCACTTTATAACTTTATTTCTAATTCATATTTCATATTCAAACAGAGCAATTCGATATTCAAACTCCTCTTCCTGCAATATATTTCATGGATAATCTACTTTTCCCTTGTAGTCCGACGTGTGTGCAGCAGCCCTAAGCGAGGTGATACCCGCCGTGCTGGAGGGCTCCGATGGCTGTCTGTTAGCCATGGGCTACCCGGGGACAGGTCAACCGCAGACGGTGCTGGGCGACCTGGGATCTCAGGGCGCTTTAGGGGCAGCGCCTTGCGCCATTGCTTGGCTCTACAAGGGCATCCAGGAGCGGAGGCAGAAGAGCGGGGCACGCTTTTCGGTGCGAGTGAGTGCCGTTGGCGTCAGTGCCACTAAACCGGATGCTCTCTCCACGGATTTGCTCATCTCGCATGCGGCTGGTAAGTATTAAGGAAGGAACAAGCGCCACCTGTTAGCAGCCTGAGGGCAAAGCGGTGCGGGAGGGCGTCAGGGCGTACCGAGGTTATAAATGTGGGCGTGGGCCCAGAGTAATGTTGCCCCTGGGCCAGCTGATGATGGCGCTGCACGATGATGATGATGATGAGGATGCTGCTGATGATGGCCGGGGCTCTGGCCCCCAATTTGAATAAAGTTAACCTGGTTGTTGGCTGCTGCAATGACTGCTAACTACATAGAGTGGCATTTATTCGCACATAAAACCTAATGCCCTTTTCATTCACTCCATGACGCCGACACAGAATCTGACGACTCCCCGGGGATTTATTTGCGTGACGACTTCCTTGGTGGCCCAACGGAACTACGTGCACCCACCGCCGAGCGTGCGGCCCTCTTTCTCGACTCGGCCCTCGCTGGACGCTTAAAAAGTTCCGGCAACGTTGCCTCCAGCTCCAACTCTAACTCCAATTCATCGTCACTGGAGTCCGCCCTCATCTTTACGCTGCACGTCTACCAATACAGCCTGTCCCGCAAGGGGGGTGGTAAGTCACTGCTCTGCCCTTCTTCCATTCTCATTCCCATTCCCTTTCTCAATCGTAGTCGTAGTCATAGTCGTAGTCGTAGACCTCTTCATTGTTGTTGCCACTCAAGTGGCACGCTAAATGTTTCACTAGACGCCAGACCATTAAAGTGTCGCATTTCTCTCCCCTTCTCCCTCCACTCCCTCACATACACATACACACACTCTCGCACACTCAGTTGCTGGCGGTCGCAGCCGTTTACATATTATCGACTTGGGCGGCTGTGCCAATCGCAGCGGGGGCTTGCCACTCTCGGGAATTGGCAACATACTGTTGGCCATATTGAGTGGGCAGAGACATCCGCCGCACAAGGACCACCCGCTGACGCCGCTGCTGAAAGATTGCCTGGCACCCATTACCTGCCATGTGGCAATTGTCGCACATGTGTTGCACGACCAGAGCTATCAGGATGCGCTCTCCACCATTCAGATTGCCTCTCGCATTCATCGCCTACGGCGTCGCAAACATCGTGTACCCATGCCCCTTGCTGTGGGCCTTGCCCAGAGCCTTAATCCCGGTGCCGGTGGCTCTTCAGCTGGCTCTGGGGCGGATCCATCGAGCTCGGAGATCTCAGCCGACACTGTCATCTACATGGGACCCCATGACGATGCCACAGACGGAGAGCATCCGCCCGTCTATCTGCCTTCGCTAAGCGCCGGCGACAATCGCGGGCTTCTCAGCAAGGCCCTCAAGGGCAGTGGGGCAGAGAAGCCACCAGTTCAAGCTCAACCGAAATCCAACTGTGCCAGTCCATTGATGAAGAAGGCCGCCCTCGAAAAGGGTAAGTACTCCCTACTCCCCCCCTCTTCAGCACAGTTACAGCCACCAATTCATTAACCCTAGACACTGAACATGAGAAAACACAAAAGACAAAGACGAAGATAAAGACAATGACGAAGAGAATAAAAGGGCCGGCGAAATGAAAAGCAGAGCACGCGATTGATGGGAATTGCTTATGAGATTTTAATTGAAATTCCTGAACTCATTAGGTTTATACGCTACGGGGAATACGAGCATCGATTCATTGAGGAATACACAACCCGGCATCAGAACTCTCATGTCGGGATTTGCGTTGTCGCTGATTTAATATTCCTTCAACACCCAACCGCCAATGAGTTAAGGGACACAGCATATCATAAGGAAAATGCACTGTTCGATATTCAGACAGTGAATTTCACATGTGAATTTTAAACAATCGATCCAACGACGACTCCGTTGTACTCGTATAGTTGTCCAATCTACAGCCAAATGTTTAAGTTTTAAGTTCAGAGAATAGCTCAAATAGAAACAGTCGGACAGGCAGACCGACAAAAGGGCAATCTTCTGGCCGCGGGGAATATTGAACATAAGCTCTTAATTGACTTATACAAAACCGAGTTAAAAACTGATTTAAATAACAATATCTTAGTTAAATGCACCCATATCGCACCTTAATCACATGTTTATCCTTTCAATTACCTCTTTGCTACCCAGTCAAAAAGCAGCAGCCCTCGCTGAGCTCCACTGGCAGCCTTAAACGGCACAACTCCTCTGCGAATGGTCCTTCTACCTCCGCGATGGCTGCACACAGTGCGCTGGCCCATGAGCAGGTGCCACCAGGATCGCCTCTGCCGCGCCACATGTGCTCCAAGGCATCGAACATGCCTACCCCGAAGGGATCGCCGCTGCGGCGTCCACACGGCTCGACGCCTGGCGCAGCTCTGGAGCAGCTCGAGGCGGGCATGCGCAAGATCACTGAGGAGCAGTGGATAGATGGGCCACGGGTGTCGCGTGCCAAAGTGGCGGAGGCACGCCACCTGATGCGCGAGGTGAATCACGTAAAGCAGTGCGAGACCTGGGTGGACGGACCCAAGTCGCAGTCGTGTAGATCCCTCACGGCGGGCAATCTGCCCACAGCTAGCCAGACTCAAGGCTACGGCTTTATGGATGCGCACAAAAAGACCATGATACGACAGTGGGTGGAGAATCAGACCACGCAAGTCTTCCAGAGCACAGTCTCCGCCAGCAACTCACCCACGGCGCTGCACCTAAAACTCTCGCAGCTTAAGCAAAAGTCCTTGGATCTGCCCGCAGAGAGGCCCGCTTTGCAGCCGGAGGCAGCACTGGAGCTGGGCTTCGAGAGTCTGCCGTTGCTGGGTGGCTGCCTGTTGGATGCGCCCGCGGATGGCGATGATCAAGACAGCGGGCCATCAGAGGTGCCACCAGCATTGCCACTGCTCGATGATCCTTTGGTGGGTTCGCGAGACATATCGCATGACAGCCTGCATCGCATGCTGTCCCGGCATGTGTCGCGGGAGCAGCTGCACGAGGCTGAGCTGACCGCTAGTCGCTCCAGCTCACAGCATCCCTCGCAGCGCAGCATCGACTGTGGGCTCCAGGTGACGGAGGAGGAGATAGCACGCACCATGGCCAGGGAAAGGGAAAGAGATCGGGAACGGGAACGGGAGCAGGCACATCCTTTAGCTGCGCTTAGCCACTGTGACAACCTGTCCTTTGTGTCGAGCTTCAACATGGCCTGCGAATCCTTTAGCGAGTGCGGCGAGCGTGCCAGGTAAGACCTTAACAAATACTCTGGCTAAACTCAGGGTAAACTCCTGCTCTACTTCCAGGCACCAATTCGATCAGCTGGCCCGCCTGCATGAGATCTTCACCTCGCAGCTGGCCATGGCCGAGGTGACACCTTCGGCTGCGCTCTTTCGCACGGATGTGGGCAGCGTCTTCAGTGAGCCCGCCTTTCGCTTCAATGTGGGACAGAGCAGCGTCTGCAGTGAACCCGCCTACCGCCTCACCCCCAGTCCCCCCAAGCAGCCCTCTCACAGTCCTAGCCAGGGCTCGCTGCCCAGTTTGAATGGCATCATGGAGATTGCTGGCATGGATGACTATGCGCTGCTGCGTCAGCCGGATGGCGCATCCGATCCCAGCCTGCCCAAGAGCGAGAAGCGGTTTGCGCCCCAGCATGACGACATCAGCGAACTGGAGGAGAAGTCCTTGGCCACTGCGGCGGGAAGATGCGGCTCCCTCGAGGATGCGCAACACAAGCTCAACGAGATCACCAATATCTTGCCACTGGCAGCTCAGTCGCGACTGCCACTGCTGCCCTTAAACACCAGCTCAGAGGCCTACGACAGTGGACATGATTCCTCCACGCCACGAACTTCCAAGCACTCTGGAATCTCGAGGCGGGCGGAAAGCGGCTATCACAGTGTGGCCACCGTGCGGGACTCGGATGAGAGCAGCTTTGCATCCGGCATGTCGAAGAATCAGCGGCATCGCATTACCATATCAGGTGGCAGCCAGGGCAACTATCAGCGACATGGCAAGAAGCGACCTCGACACGAAGGCGGCGGTGGCAACAAGGGACTTTGCAACTGGCTGCTCAATCCTTTCTCCTGCACCTACCCTGAGACTGAGGGCGAGATCAGCGACTTCTAAGGGAGAACCCACCAATAGACAGAGAGGGAGAGATGGAAAGAAAGCTAGTCGAGCATTCAAATGGCCAAAGAGATTTACAAAACACACACACATCATGATCACATATGGAGACGTGCCACGCTTTGGTGGATCTCAACTACATGCATACATATACATACATGTTTAACAGCGACTGATTAACTTTTACTTGGCGCCGGCAGCCACAAGACAATTTTAAATCGAATGGGAAATCGAGTCGGAAATCGATTTGAAAATTGAAATTGAAATTGAAATCGAATCTAATCTAACCCAACTACCTAATTATACCTTATACCTAATTATTACCTATAGTATGCTATTAACGAGGCGCCATACACTCACTCATTCACTCACTCAATCACTCACTAATACACGCATAAGTTCAAACGGGGCTTTAAGCATCTTAAGTTGCCAGCTAGCATAATGAGAAATACAATTTTATGGGGGGCACTCAAGCGACGAACTAAGTTTTTAGAAAAACTTTAGCATACTTAGCGAGAAAGACACAAAACTGATCAATTCGTAACAATTAAGAGCTGCAGAATTTATCGCACCTGAGTGCCCCTACTGTATCTATATATACTATATATAAATAATTAAACATACTCAACTTAATCAGGCCACAATCACTATGACTTTACAAGCGGAAAATATGGTAAGAGAGATGCATTATATACATATATCATATATAAACGCATACATCTATATATACATGCATATATACATACATAAATAAAGCTATTTATCGTTTATTTTGGGTTATTCGAGAAAGAGGAAGAGAACAAGAACAAGAAGAGAGAAGAAGGAATATTGTATGCTAAATGTTAAATGTTTGCTTATTCAAACACTTTATTGCCAATTATAAGTTACAAAATGTTTAAATTAATTGTTAGTTAGCTAAAGTTATACATCTACTAAAAAACAAACAAATGAAATGAGAAGACAACAACATCTTGAAAGAGGAAGAGGAAGCAAAACAACAAGAACCACTGACTATAAACGGTTTTTTCGACGTAGACAAATGTTAAACATACAATTTTGTTGCCATTTTTGCCTAATAAAACTATGTTACCAAAACGACGAAACGTAAAAAATTCAACAAAAACTACAAAAATACAAAAAAAAAAAAAAAAAAAAAAAAAAACGAAATAAATTAAATGATATGTATATTATATACACAAATATTTATCAGAGATATTGTGTAAGAAGGGGAGCATAGTACGAAGCGATTGCAAATTTTATGAAGCTAAACTAAACTAATGAATAAACTAATACACACGCATTACTTATATACATTAACTACTTACATATGCATTATGTATTATTATTATACATACATACGAACGTAAATATGTACATTATGCCAGACGCCTCAAAGTATGCAACGGTTTTGCAAGAGCGTTTCTCTCATATGATAATAGCTAAATTTTTGCATAAATCAGCGAGTTATTAACACTATAATTGTCAGCCTCATTTGTTTCTCATTTGACTAATACATTCCTTCATTGCCTTTTTAGTCGCATTCATCACGCATTAAACATAAACATAAAAGAATATTATATTAAACAACATTTAAAAAAATGAAAAGGATAAAAAAAATTCAAATTGAAAATGAAAAAAGAAAAATCAACACTAATTGTATTGCATTATTATGTATTTCGTATTATTCCAATTATCAATCGTAGTAATCACAAAGGCTATACTTTAATCACCCCCGCTACCCCTCGCCCCACCCCCGTTTTCACCATAAATTCTGTCAACAAAGATACATACACACACATATACGAGTATATGTACATGATCATATATGTATATGATGATGATTCGTCGACTTCGACGCTGAAATACAGACTAATTATTTTTTATAATATAAACAAATTGACAGCTGGTTTTATTGCAACTCTGTGTGTGTGCTCTGGGTATGGGAGTAAGGACTGTGCATCAGTTGGCCAAATAAAGTTGACGTTTTATAGATAGAGACATGTGCGAGGCCAGGACATATATCTCAAAGTGCCTACAACCCCCTGGACTGCTCGTAAGTGGAACAAGGAGGCAGGGGAAGACGAAAGTTCAACAATAAAACAAGCTAGAAAAATATCAGCTTCGTTTTAACCTTAACCGAATCATTAATACTCTATTAGAAAGGTTTAAAAAAGTTGTTTTGACTTGAACTGAAGAGAAGAGAAAATAAGCAGTAGGAAATTAAAATAAAAGTTGAATTGCAGAATAAATTTCCAAAGTTTGAATTAATTCAAAAAACTTAAAACTGATATTTAAAACAATTTTAACTCTACAAATGAATAATAATTGTGTAGAAACGCCTTTTTAGGCTTCTTCTTAGAATCAAAGAATATTCTATCAATATTTTTTGTTCAATAAATACCTCGAGCCAAACTGTATTCAATTAGTAATGAGTTTTGGTAATAAATATTACTGGAATGTAAATTAAAGCTACTAAATCCAACAGAACGCCCCTCAACTTTTACTGGTCCAACTTAATAGGATAGCTGTGTTGCCCGTGGTGAGACTATGGCGCAATAAAATGTGTTGGCACCTTCTGGCGAATGCCGCGCTACAATGCGAATACTCGTATAAGTAGAGCTTACTCCCCATCCATCCTCCCGCTCGCAACCACCCCTTCCTCGTGCAGTGCCTGCCCGGTTACCACCCCGCAGCGATTTTTCTTGTTTGCTGGCTTCGTCTCCGTCTTTTGTCTGCCGCCCTTTTCGTGTACGTGAAGAAAACGTCGCCGTCATTTCTTTTTGTGCTTTTACAACCCTCTTATCAGGAAAACTTTAAATTTTCGCATTTTCGCAATTCGCAGTTGCCAGTTGGCAGTCACAAATGCAAATGCTGCCCCGCCTCTACGCCCCCAGGACGACGACTTCTTCCTTATTGTACGGCGGAGTCGCCATATGTTGCCAATTGAGGCGAAAATCGAAAACGCGTCTAAGCGGATTGTTTATGACCCTAACCACCCTACCAAAGCGGGAGTGGCACATTACTTTCTTGCTGTGGATAGCTGGGAGTGAAAGAAGATAGCTCGGCACCAGGACACTGCTGTCACCTTTTAATTATGGCTCGCAAATTATTTTCGAATTTTTCATCAAGTTGCGGAAATAAATGCTGACTGCAATTTCCTTCAACAGGATGCAAAAGGATTCGAACCATATTTCTTTTTCGCCCCATCCCCAACTTCCCTTTATTTTTCTATTTTTTCCTTCGTTTTTTCCCATTTGTTTTTTTTTTATTCACCAGGTACCGTCCAGTGCTTTGGCATGACCTAAAAAAAAATATTCACACTCACTTCACTTGTCAAGTTGAATAAAGAGACGAGCCTTGCATCTGGCTTCTGGCATCTGGGCAAGGGGAAGGCGCTACAAAATATATGCACATACATAAATGTTTGTATATAGGTTGCATCACATAAGTATATATATGAATATAACATATATGTATACATAACTACGTGTTCTCATTAAAATATGCAATTAGAGTTTGTCATTTGACAGCGGCGGTTAATTCAAACACATATTGTTAGCAAGCCCGCATGAGGCATATTCCTGCCTAAATATATACATATGTATAATATATCAGATATATAGACACTTCACAGAGATGTCTATATTTTTAGTGCCTACTCTACTTTAATTAGTGCCAACAAATTGACACTTTTAGCCAGCCTCCGCTGCGAATCCGAATTGGCACTCAAGTCTATTCAGCTATGCTATTTCTCATCAACCATTTCATATCCAGAATCACAAAGATGAAACTTTTAAATAATTATTACAAGACAAATAAACAGAATACAGTATAATCAATGCACACATGTATTAAATAGTATTTAAAAAGCGTTCTATTTTACCCGTTTTCTACAAAATCCAATTTTATATATTTTAAATCATTAATTGCATCTTCAATTTTGTACATTCGTGCATGTATATATAAAATGTTTAATTTTGTAAAATAATTTTCAAACGGAATTTTAATTTGAAATGTGTAACTAGTATTGGATTGGCACTTGAATTGCATCAGAAATCTCTCCTCTGCCAATTACCAGTTCGTATCCCTTTTGTATGACACACCAGCAAGCCATATAAGTGCGGCACAAGGCAAGGAACTAGAGTAAGTGCGAAATAAGGACGAGGGTGGTCAATGAAGTTGACAGCTGATTAGGGGTCCGGGCAATTACGAAAACATGAACAGCAATTGACTTGGAGGGCGTCTAATGAAATTGAATACCAAACAAGTAAATTCGGGGAATTGAAATTACCTTGGAAGCCTTAAAGTCACCTCGAGTGTGGGCGATGCAGGTGTTGCGGCAGGAGAAGAGGGAGACTTAACCACAAGACATGAGCACAATTTAATCGGCAGTTAAGACTTCTGCCTTGCCCAGCAGGTAGAAGAAGAGTGCGCTGCCACAGACCAGCATGTCCTCGCTCGTGTTGTCCTGAATATTGTCGAGCAGCAGAGGAGTATACTTGACCCCGAACATGATGAGGGCCATGCGTATGTAAAGGAAATTAGACTGTCGGAAGCCCAGATAGCTGAGCGAGACGATGTTGCCCAGCACCAGGAGATCTCGTAGAGTATCGGTGAAATCACAATTCTTGTGTTCCTTTCCTATGGAGCACCTCAGGTCGAGCACCAGGGGGATCACAAAGATGCCATGCGCCAGAGCCAATAATCTATGAGATGCCATGTAGAACTCAATGTTGGCCAAGGGCAACGGCACCAGCTCCAATAGGCCATTGCTCACATCGCGCAGACTCTGAAACTGCTCGGGATCGCCATCGCCAAAGAACACACGCAACAAGCCCAGCACAGCAACTGCTCCGCCCACCAAACATGCACCAAATGCAAACGGATGCTTGAACAGCAACAGCTTCCTGGCAGCCAATCCTGAGGTGACCAGCAGCAGGCCATTGTATAAAAGGCGGAGTGAGGAACTAGACAACGGCTCGCTCATCACGAAGGTGCTACTCGAATTTAGAATACGATTACATTAGGTTTCAAGTTGACTTCTATCTGAAAGCTAATCGGACCCTATACCAATCGAATCATTTCAAAATGCTTGAGAAATTTAAATTGATTGTCCTGAAAAGTTAACAAGTGTGATGCGGATGCAATTCTATTCTTATTGTGGAGCAACCTGTAGAAGTAAAATTTATATTTAAAAGTTAGTTACATAAACCTCTAAGATTCTAATTTTGATTATTATAGAATAGAAGTCTCTAAAGCAGAGGTGACCTTCGGAGCAATCGACACAATGTCGTAAATACGCAATAAAATTGTACCGTTACGGTCCGAGGCTCGCGAGTCACGACCAAAGCAGTGGAAGGGGTAGCCATCAGACATTTTAGCGACGGGCTTGTGTCCGAAAAAACGATGCTTCTGTAAGCAAAAACGAGACAAAACTACCAGAGTAATAGGCAAGACAAGGGCAAAACATGTAAGAAAGCTACTGTCGAGTTTGCTCGACTGTGAGATACCCGCCAGCCAATTTTACCATCGAAATATTATATTTTTCAAAAATATACTGAAAAATATACTAAAAAATATATTTAAAATATACAAAAATATATATCAAAATTTTCTTTGTTCGAAATTATCACCTTGGCGTCACTTTAGTAGGTTTATTGAACACCATTATTATGTCACGAAGTGACATAACAACTATCCAGGTGCAGCTGCACCTGATTACGCCGTATAAAAGTAATTCTTTAATACCTTGTGTGTTTTTTAACCGATTGTATCCAAATTAAGATGGTGATTAGTATTGTGCGTATGAAAATTGAACGTTCTAGGTTTAAAATGACGCTTGAATTCGGTTTTTTTCGATTTGCGTGGGCGGAAGGGGGCATGGTCAAAATCTAAAACAAACTTGATCTGCGTGCAATAATAAGAAACACTATCCCTACACATAGCGAATGTTCACTGCAGGTCAATAAATTATAATAACTTATGACTTATGGAAAACAATCACATTGTAGCATTCGTTGCAATGTTTACATTAAACAGTTGAACTCAAGTGCATTAAACTCAAGTGCAATATGAGTAAGCACTTGAAGACCACGCAGCATAAATGCATGGTTAGCGTTCACAAGCTGACCGCTGATCTAAGCATAACGTCAGCGCACATAACATTTCTACTCCCGTCGTAATATGCCTAAATATAAGAATGCATATGTAAGCCGCTCTGCTGCTGGGGATCCCGACAGCGCTGCTCCGCGGCATAGGTTACATTAATATTTGTAACATATATTAAAGACATTCAATAAACAGAGCCAAAACACCACAGACGTGCTTAACCACAATTCAAAGTGTTTTTCATTAAACATTGGTTAGCAGTTAATATTCTGCTGCCAACAAGTAAAAATACAAACGTTTACAACAAACCTTTTCTACAACATCCATTTTCGGTCGGCACAAAGTTATAATACCCTTCTACCCTTTGGCTAGGCGGGTACAAAAACAACGTCGCGGCGATCGTCGCTCGAGACCGAAAGTGGAGTGGGAACGTTGTTCTTGTGTTGTGTACTTGCTCTTTTGAGAGCATCGACTGATGATTTTTGATCTGCAAGTAATTGTTGTACACGCGACCAAGCCTATATTTATCGTAAGTGTGTAAAATTTAAAACATATTTGGCTTCTGTTATATGTCTCTTCATTCTTTTGTCCCTGACCTTTTTATATACACTCTTTCCATCTAATTATAATACACAAAGCAAAGGCCCAGGTAATTTTCTTATGATAGGCTCTGCCAATTTGGAAATGCAATTTTATGATGTGCATGCTATTTGCTTTTTGTTTTGTATTTAACAATCGCAGTATGTCTAACACAAACTCCGCGATGTATAAAACTATGTTATGCACATACTTCCAAACCTGAACTTCCACATATTTACACATACATATACAACTTATGTCCACCCGACCAAGCCTGTGCTTATGAAACGAAGGTAATGTACCCAATAAGAACATGACACAAAAACATTTATGATCTATGCAAATTGCAGTGGTAAACGTCTTCCAGTTAAAGCTGTGCTGTGATACTCTAGCCATTCAGTCAAATCATGTTAAATCAATAAAAACATTCTACTTATCGAGCAATTTATTAATCGTACTAAGTTGTTAAAAATAATCTCCAAGAGAACAAATTCGTCAGTAAGTTGAATATACAACTATTTCCCATATGCAATATGTGTATTAAATAATGAGTACGACTGGACACAATAAGTGAGGAAAAGAATGAAGAAATTTAAAATTAAAAGTAAATGCCCGAGTTTAGCACCTCCATAAGGTTGCAAGAATAATGTGCTGTAAAACCCGTTAAGACCAGCTCAACCCTTTAAGAAGCTTGTTCGTGTTTGCTTTCCCAACATAATTCCTCGAAATTGCAGAGCCGCTTTAAATAAAAACATAAAAGTAAGTGAACCTTTTCTAATCCTTGAATAACCCACAGCTCACGCTTACTCTCACTTTTTGCTCTGTAAATATTAAGGAATTCTTAAAAAATTTTGAAGCACCTTTGAATAGTATTGGCATTTAGTTAGGCATACCCCAGGGACGGAGACGGGGACAGGTTTTGGGATTGGGTTTTGGGTGAGTATAATCGAAAACCTAGATTCCTAAAGAGCTTTTCGTGTCATTCCAGTGGCTGTGTGAGCGTGGAATGGCGCTTCCATGGATAACGATGCGGATATGCAATGGTAAAGGCAATGGCAACACTTGGTCATGCCGAGCACGCACCTCGCCTCCCCGCCCACGTCGTTCACTCTTCCCACACGCCGAAGCATAAAGAAAAATAATAATTCAACTTTATTTGTGCCACATACCTAGGCATGCATGTGTATGTGTGTGTGTCTGTGTGTGTTTGTTGGGGAGTCGGAGTGGCAACTCGACAGACATAGCTGTAGATGGCAGTGCGGGCAGCTGTTCCTTGTCAACACCCAGCAAGAGCAGCAACAACAACGAGAACAACAACAGCCATGGCAAATTTAATCGAAAGCGTGTAATTGACCTCAGCAAATGGCGTCGATGTTAGCGGGATGGCAACGAGAGCAGGAGGAGGAGGAGGAAGAGGAAGAGGGCTTTGTCGAAAGCTTAGCCAGCTGCCATCAAATCATTATCAGTTAAATAAACGACAGCGCCAAGTTAAAAAGATAACGAAGTCTTGTTGTTGGTGTCGCCACACGGCAGCAGCAACAACGAGAGCAACACGAGCAGCTAGCAGCAGGAGCTGTAGCTGTAGCTGTAGCTATAGCTGTAGCTGTAGATGTAGCAGGAGCAGCAACAGATGATATCTGGCCAGCAATGCGGCAGTTGACTCCAATCTCAATCCCCCACAGTCCCCGCACAATAGACAGACGTAAGCCGCCTCGTTTTATGCTAATTCAAATGGAAATGGAGCCAGTCAGCAGCTGGCAGTGGGGAGATGGAAAGGCAAATGGAGATGTAGGTGGAAAATGGTAGAAGGGAGCTGGCAGCTGGGAGTATTCGTTGTCGTTTCATTATGCGACTTTGCTTCGCATGGCATGGCATGGCGTGTGTGGGCGTGGCATACACTGCGACTGTGGCGCCTTGATCGGCCCGCACAGATAGCATGGCTTGACATAAGGCGTACTCGCAGTCGTACATAAGTCGAGTATGCAGATACGATGCGAGTATGTAGTGGCTGTGGACCTCGTCGTCCGCGTCAGCGTCCGCGTCGTGCTGCCTTTCCTTGTAAGAGGCAAATTCGCCATGATTTTCATATAATTTCCGCATCATAAAGCTGCGAAAGTAATTTTCCACTTGAAAGCACAGCCACAGAGCGCCCAACACACAGCACAGAGTACTGAGCACTGGGCCCAAGGACCAGAGTGAAGACTCAGCCAAAAGTGTGAATCGAGCATTGGCTGCAGTTCGAGTGAACAAGGGTGTAGGTCGGGGTGAGGAGGACAGGAGTACATGAGGGCAGGAGGCCACGCGAGCATCCAAAAGTCTCAACTTGTGTCTGTATTTGTGTGTATGTGTGCGTGTGTATGGCTGTGCTGTTGCCACATTGAACATTTTGTGTTGTCACCTTTTAGGCGCAACGCATGCAAATAAGACGGGAAGAGGCGAGAGCCGAGATTTCTCAGCACATTAAATCGACAGGGGCATCATCATCATCATCTCTTTAAGACGGCCACATAAGATTAGGCTAAGCAGCTGGCCACACACACACACATACTCATGTACAAAGTAGGGAGTGGCCGTCAGAGCAAATTTCATTATGCCGCTCACGTGCGAGACAACCAAATTCACTGCGAAATAAAGAAAAACGACAACAACACAAACGAAAAACAAGAAGAAAGAACAAAAAAAAATGGAAAAAATGTGCAAAGGAAAAGCGAGAGGCATGTGGCAACAGAAGAGCAACAAAGAATATCGGAAGGAAGCGGCAATAGAAAACGTACAAAAGCGAAACACGCACAAAACTGCTCCCGTGGAGAAGGCGCCACATCCATATCCACATCCACATGCCACATGCCACATGCCACATCCAGTGGCACATCCATTGCCATCCAGCGGAAGGAAGTCAGTCAATGCCCGCAGCAAAAAGGCCAACAACAAACGACAAAGTAAGCACAAAAACATAACAAGCCCAAAACTCTCGACGCTCTCCCTGGCACTACCAACAATAGAGATAGCGACAAACAGTCCTAAAGAGAGTTGGAGAGCGAGAGACTTTACAAATGCCCTGCTCCAAAATCTCAGCTAATTTAACAGGTAAAAACAAAAACAACAACAACAAAAAAATAATCGAAAAAATCAGACTACAAATGAGCAGCCATTGCGATAAAACATTATGTGTTGTAAATTTTTGGGAAATTCCTTCTCGTGATGCTGCAGTTCTTAACTAACATACTATTATATAATAAGCCAGTCTTTCATTTTCTAAATACCTTTTTCTGAATACAATTATCTGACTAAATAGTGAATTAACTGCTATAGCTTTGTAATAAAGATAATGCAAATGTGACCTCCACACATTTTAATAGCATTTATTTTGGTTGCTATCTAGATAGTAAGTTCACATAATCTTATCAATTGTTTAAAGAAAAAAAACGAAACTATAGAGAATTTGCATAATCATTGCATTATCTGTGAAAGAGAACGGCTCATCTACTGTACGATTTAATAGAGACCTTTCATTTACAGAGTAAGTTAATATCCCTAACTTGTCAAAACGTATTGTCTTTAATATTCTACGTTTGCTTATATATGTATATAAGTTTCCTGAAAACAAGCCATTCAGCAACTCACTTAATTTAAAGGACACATTACTATAACTCCCTGCTTAAAATGCCATTAATACCTCCGAATTCAACTAAAGTTTTAACGTGTTCAAATAATCACTGCACACTCGGTGGTTACACACAAAGTCTAGCAGCTGATGTGCCTCGTTAGGTACTCTCTAGCTGGAGGGCATGCTGAAAAAGAATTTAAATATATCGAAGATAGAAGAAAAAGTCCCTGAGACAGTGGACAATTCGTTGGGGATTTATAAGTGGAAAAAAAAGTAGAAAACGAAAGAAAATAAATAAAAGCGAGTGTAAAAAAAGCAGAGGCCCAAAAAAGTTTCTTTATGCTTGTTGTATACAAGTATGCCAAGTTGAGTTAACTCCTGAGCAACTTGGGTATTTAGCGTCAATCGATTTTTGTTGATTTGGCATCCATGCCCAACTCGGTCCTCAGTACTCTGTCTCAGTCCTAAGTCCTCAGTCCACAGTCCCAAACCCAATTCTGAGCCCAAACCCAAGGCTCAATCGCTGTAGCTGTGTGGTGCCTGACCTTTCAACCTTTTGCACAGGCGGCACGTGGCGTTGGCTTTCAGTGAGGCATCATCAGCGGCAGGCAGACTCTCCGCTTGGCAGGCAGACAGGAGCAGCATCATCCGTCGAGCAACTCATCATCATCATCATTGTAGTCTGCAAAGTTTATTTAGGCAAGGAACGGCTACACTCTTCAATTTTATAGCAACAAATTTGCATCGTAAAAGATACTTGCAGGCGGGCCAAATACGTTCCCATACTCATGCACTATACTAGCCCCCACTCCCTTCCCCCCTACCTAACCCATACGATACAGTACAGTACAAGACCCAGGCTCAGACCCAGACCCGAACCCCCGCAAAACGAGACGATAAAAATACAAAACGTTTGTTTAGGCAAGCCTCAATGACTTCCCCCTCCCACCACCCTGTTCCAACCCAGCCCCGTCCAGCTCTATCCCATACCACAGCACATCCATCCACATCCCAGAGTCATAAACTAAGGACAAAATCGTAAAAAGTGAGCAGTTCATTTAAATTTTTAATATTTCGGCTCCGGAACCGACATCGCCGTCGTCTCACTTTTGTTTTTTATGCCCATCCCATCTAGGGGGTTTGAGCTCGGGTCGTGCGCATCGAGGAGCGTTTGAATTTATGCCTTTAATTAAATACAATCTACCTAGAAAACTTGAAATATGCACTTAATAATGCCCATCAAATAGAGCTATACTTATTTCTAGCCAATAATTCCCTTTTTTTCTTCCTGTTATTATTATTGTTGTTGCTGCTATTTATTCAGCATCCTTCACAGAGCATCCGAACACGCACTCAGGATTTATTTTTACATTTATTTGTATGCGGGCGGCTGCTGCCTGCGGGGGGAATATACACACATAAGTGGGTGGCGAGGGGATGCAGGAGCTCGCGGGTATGTAAATTTTTCAGTAAAAATTCACTTCGTGATAATGGATTTTCCATGTCGCATACATCGCAGTTGCTGTCGCCACAGCAGTCGCAGTTAGCGCCGCTGCCGACGCGGCAAAGCTTTCCCAACACACAGACCCCCGTCCCTTAATCGTGTACCCTCAAAAACACAGCAGCCCCCAACCCCAGGTCTCACTCGACAGCGACAATTACCTCTCCGCCCCGGCCCATATGCTGGGGCCATGATAGATGGCAAGTCTCCGTAGGTGTAGCTCCCTCCATGTTTTGGGTACTTGAAAGGCCTCCAACATATTTTCAAATGTGAATTTTTGCTTCACACAAATTTCAAGCTACAAACACCTCATGTGTGTCCTTAGGTGTATAAGCGCTCAAGTGTCAAAAATTTTGACAAATACTTGTACTCAGATTCCAGATTTATTTTCGCCAGGTTTGACTTTTGGCTCATTGGCGTGGCCTCAAGCTAGTACTAGGTCTCAATTACGAACGAACTTCTTGGCGCTTTACTGGTTGTGTGCGCTCTCACGCTCACCCACTCACTGAAAATAGAGTTGGCGCTCTCAACCAGCCACCGTCATTGCCAACAATTACAACAGAGCTTACAGAGCGTACTACCATCGAGTCTCTCTTAGATACTCTCTTCAACCAACGTACTCTTCGTCTGCAGGTTCTTATAAGTTGTTGCTGTTGCTGTCGTTGTCTTTTTGTCATTTGCTAACATCAGCTTCCTGTTTACACACATTCACAGTTGTTTGTGTTTGTTTTTCTTTTTATTATTATTAAAGTTACATATGAACTTAATTTATAATCAGAGTTGTGCCTGCATTCACTTTTACCTCGAAATTTAAAAAATGTGAACTTGTTGGGCAAATGATTTTTTATATCCTTTTAATTACGTTTGCAAAAAGCAATATATGAAACTTGATGACTTTTAAGAAAAAGTGAGGACAGGAACATACTCTGAATGAATTTACTTTGTTTTTTTTGTATAATTTTTTAAATATTTTCTTTCTTTTTTTTAATTATAATCAGTAATATTAAATTTTTTGTTTGTATTCCTTAATTTTGTTGTTGAATCGCTGAACCCGCCCAGCTATCCCCGCTCTCTGTTCTTCTCCGCCCCCCGCGCTGTTGCTTTGATGTATGTCCTCCTACTAACTGCGCTGCGTGCCCTAAGTCCTGTCCACTGTACGTCCATGACAAAAAGCCCAACCCACATTTCGACTTGAATCTATTCGGTTCGGTTCTATTCCATTCTATTATTCCATCATCCATCCATCCATCATTTCTGGCTTTTGCGGCGGCTGCTGCTGCTCGCGACGCTTAGTTCGTTATTTTATAAATTAACAAATTTAGCTAAGTAGTTGTAGTTGTTGGTTGTGTGTTGTTGTTGTTGTTGCTTGGTTGATTGGTTGGTAGGTTTGATTGGATTGTATTATCCGCCCCAGCTCTTGCTTCTGCTGCCTCTTCAACTTCTTCTTTTCTTCTGCTGCTTGATATCAACTCGTCACACTCGGCACCCCCCGTTGCGTCTTCGACCCATGTTAACAACATTCAATGCATTTACAATTTTCGCGCAGAAGAATTCTGTTTCTTTTTTCATAATTTTCTTTTTGTGGCAACTGCAGCTGCTTCTCAAACACAAAATGCATTGAAATTGTTACAGGTTATTGTTATGTTTTTTTTTTTGCGTTTTGCATTTTGTTTATATTTTTTTTGTTATAATGCGATGTAATATATGTGTAAATGTAAGCTGCACGTGTGCCGAGAGCTAACAGCTTAAAGGAAATAATCTGGTGTTCTTCGCGTTACGTGGGGCTCTCCGCGTCGCGGTGCTGGGTCAAATTGTAGGCTGCAAGTAGAGAAAGAATATAAAGAAATTAATGTTATCTATAAAAGGAGTGCGGGTGAATCACTAAACGTATACTGATATTGGAAAAACTTACAATGAAAATTTAAGTGAATCATCCAGTTCCATGAGAGCCGCTTGATTACCACATCTGTAGCAATAGTTTGGCGCTGAGAATATTGTGACCACGTTGCGATCATGACACCAGTTATAGCCTTCCATCACCAGCTGATGTGCACGCGAGACCAATGTGAGGCCGTTTGTGTTGTTAAACGTTTCTGATATATCCTGTAAAATATGATTTTGGTTTTAAATTACAATTAAATACAATTCAAGTCAGCTTCTCGCTTACCTGTCCAAAGGTGTAGCCAGCTCCACGAGGAGAAATTCCCCAGCCACCCCTGTCATCGGGATCGGACCACAGCAAATCGCACATGGGACCCTCGTGGGGTACCTCTTGCAAGCGATCCAATGCGCGTATATGATCCAAGCTATCAATCGACGGACTAAGTCCACCATGCAGGCAAAAGATTTGGCCATCCACCAGTGCCGTCAGCGGCAAGTAGTCGAACAAATCGGTAAAATACTTCCAGACATTTGCATTGCCATACTTTCGCAGGCACTCATCGTAGAATCCATACACCTGTGTAATCTGACGCGATTCGTGATTACCGCGCAGGATCGTAATGCGCTCCCGATAGCGGACCTTAAGCGAAACCAGCAACGTGACTGTCTCCACTGAATAGTAACCACGATCCACATAGTCGCCCATAAACAAATAATTTGTATCGGGAGACTTGCCGCCTATCCGGAACAGTTCCATCAGATCGTGAAACTGGCCGTGCACATCCCCGCATACTGTGACTGGACATTTCACCTCCTGTACATTGGATTCCTTTGAAAGGATTTCCTTTGCCTGTTAGATAAATTTCAAAACAATTAAAGAAATTCATTAATTTAGTTAATAATTGTAAACAAACCAATTTAGTTATGTTTGTCGATTATATGCTAATAATAAATATCGTGCAATAACCCAAATAACCCAAAACGAACTATGTGGAGTCAATATCTGGCGACAGTAGAGACTATTTTTTCTAACATACATAATTATCACTTAAAACATAATTTTGTAAAATGTTGGTGAATGAGGCATGACAGTCGGCAAATAAATTTCCGGGTCCGGTTGAAACACATCAGAGACAAGAGATTTATATGAGCCAATTTAATTTTTGCTTTTACCTTGTCGGTGGCGTCTGCGGTCGTTTCCGCTAGACAATCCTATAGCTAGCAGACTAAGTTTTGGCATCGCGGCGAGGCCCCCTCAGTCTCATTCTTTTAGACAAAATTGAACTATTGGGCACAACAAAATATTTGGGTGACGCAAACATAACCCCACTTCTACAGGCTACAATCAATGAGCAAAAACGGCCAGTAACGGCGAAATCAGCAAATTGAAAATAATTGATATCGATGCGCTCTGGTGTGAATATCTACACGCGTGAGCTTTTCGTTAATTTGTTTAATTGAATCCAATATTGTTGGAAAAAAAACACAACACTCACACACACATACAACACTCTTGTCTGACAGACATACGCACAAGTGTATTTGAGCACAGTGCATACTTAGATACATATTCTAAGCACACACGAACGCACAAACCATTAAGTAATATTTACTTTGGAAAGAAAGAATATGTAGAATGCAGGGGTGGCCAGAGGGACAATGCAATGTTGTTGCTTTTTTTCCAATAACAACTACGCACGTTTGCCATTATCAATAACTAAACAAACGCTATATAATAAGATTTACAAAAAAACGAAATATTTCTTCTGGCCTAGCCATCGGACATCTAGTTGTCTCATTCAAGCGCTCAAGCAATGCTTATTGGCATCTTGCTCGCACGAACGGTGGGCATAGCGGCGCTTGGCTGTTGGAATTTACCAATATTCCAATATGGCGACGACACAGCCGCTACCGCGAGCAAAAGCAGCGCATCATGATTCATGAGCTAAAGCCGAGGCCTAATGAGAGTGAGCGAGAGCATAGCACGCAACCATTTGCAAAATTAGTGCCCAAGCAGAGCCGAGAGGCACAAGCGATGATGATGGAAATTATTTTTAAATCTTATTTTCAGGGAATAAGGGCGAGCTGGTGACTCCTTACCTTATCGCATAGGGTGCGAACTTGTGTTTCTGTCAATTGATTGCATTCGTTCAACTGCTCAATCCATTGATCTAGATCTTTTGTTGTTGCTTTATCCTCCATAGCAGTTGTGGAAGGAAAAGACTCGTCAATCTTTGTCGACTCAATTTTGACGGCTTTTGTTAACGAAGGAGGTACAAAAAAATATCTGCAGTGAGTTGCTAGCTTTGTGTTTCACTTATTTCTTGAAATTTTGCTCAAAATGCTGAAGCAATATTTCGTTGCTTTAACAACTTTTCTCGTATTTTTTGTTCACAAAAGCGACGACGACACGAAGTAAAATACGAAGGAAAGACTAAAATGTAGAGATGGGTGCCGTGTGACCAAAAGTTGAATTAAGCAATGTACTATTTTTCATCAAAAAATATACCAACATGCTGGATACACCTTATTCGGTATATTGGTGTTTTTTTTTATTACGGGCACAGCTTTTGTTTTTTCATCCAAGCACTACATATGAAAAAAAAGAAATCAAAATTAAAAAATTAGTAACGGCATTATGAAATAAGAATATATATATATATATATATAAATATATAATAAATTAAAGTAATTCGTATTTCCATCGCAGCCTGCTGCTCAAATAATTGCAAAAACACATCACACTCAGATTCACATCATGGTAGTATATAAAATCTTCTCAAAAAAAAACACATAATATGCATCGGTTTCCAATGCGACTATTATATGCGTTTAGATTTTCTGTATTTTTTTCTGAACATTCAGAATTTACTCGATAAGTATTAGAAAAATAAAAGCTCAGCTCAAAAGTATCAGAATATGCGCAATGTTGCCTCTTATTAATTGCAAATTGATGTATGTGAGTTTTACTTCTTTTAAAGGTTTGACTGATGATCATCAGGCACTAAAAACAAGTAGAAATATTATATAAATGAATAACTTAAATATACCAAGAAAGCGTGTTAGTTATTTGGCAGTATTTAAATAAAATTAAAATTTAATGTATCATTATTGGTCTTACAGATGAATGGATGTGTATATATATAAATATATTAGATTATTTTGAAAAATTTATAAAATATATTTATAGCTTCATTACATATTGATGGTTTGTCAAAACTGCTGTTAATATGACGGCCGTTTTTTAACTATATCTCTTAATTAAGATATTTTTAAATTTTTTTTCTGAATGATGGCAAGGTTGATGAGAAGACTATCGAAGACAAATTTAAAAAAAAAAGCATAAAACATCGATATATTGAAGTTAAACAGATGTCGTTACCAGCTCTAGTCACAATCTATCGACTGACCGCCACATTAAGCAGTGAGACAGCTACATCTAAAAATTTAATCAAGTCATCCTAACAACGAGCAAATTAAAATAAATATCACAACCTGAAAATGGAAACTCTTCTGGGCATTAAAGGACCTGATTTTGTTATGCTAGCAGCAGATACAACTCACGCAAATTCTGTAATCGTTATGAAAGAAGGTAAGATGGGAATTGCTTTGCGTGAAAGCACTTGCACCGGGTCTGGCCTAACTTAAATTTTGCCAAAAACTTTTAGATGAGAACAAGATCCATAAGGTTGCGGATAACTTGTTGATTTCAACAGTTGGCGAGTCCGGCGACACCGAGCAGTTCACCGAGTTCATTGCAAAGAATATTGCACTATACAAGATGCGCAATGGCTATGATTTAAGTCCTCGTTCTGCAGCACATTTTACGCGCAAAAATCTGGCTGAAAGCTTGCGTAGTCGTACAAGGTACCAAGTGTTTATGTTTGTCGCAGGGTGAGTATTATAGGAGACGCTTAAGTATTCTGTTTATAAAGGATCTCCAATTTATAAACTTTCAGTTACGACCCAGTTGAAGGCCCCGAGCTAACTTTTATTGATTATCTGGCGTCTTCGAAATCTCTTAATTATGCCGGTCACGGGTACGGTAGCATGTTCTGCTCCAGCATATTCGATCGCTATTGGCATTCTAACATCTCACAGGAGGAGGCGTATGATGTGTTGAAGAAGTGCGTGTTGGAAATTCAAAAGCGTCTGATTGTTAACTTGAAGAACTTTAATGTTGCCGTCGTTGACAGTTCTGGCGTACGCCACTTGGATCCAATCAGCGCCAAGAGCTTGGCCAATTATAACGCCGCTAGTTAGGTGTAACTATTGATCTAATTTTTACCATTTTAAATGCAACAAATGGAAAAAAATGAAATAAAATATTTGGATTTTTGGTATAGAAATGAATGGTGTTTTAAAATTGTGTTGGTTCATAACAAAATACCAAAATTTTTTTACGCACAATTATTAATCGATATCATCCGATAAATAGTCGATAATCTAGTATTCACCAAATACGTAGACACATTTACCGTCTTAGCGCATTTGGTTTATATATGTTGTTTTAATTTCACAACTAAATTTTAATATACGAAATGGAAGCACCGCCTCCAGAGCACTGTCCTGGAGTAGAAAGTGAACAGGCCGGCCTAGTCAGTGCCTGTGCCGGCTGTCCCAATCAAAGCATTTGCAGTGATCCGAACAAAAAAGTGGAGGATCCTGGCAAGGCACTGGTGACTGCTGCCATGAAGGATGTGAAACATAAGCTGTTAATACTTTCTGGTAAGGGAGGCGTGGGCAAGAGTACAGTGACTACCTTATTGACACGGTACTTGGCACGCAGCTGTCCAGACAATAATTTTGGTGTGTTGGACATTGACATTTGCGGACCGTCGCAACCACGCTTGCTTGGAGCACTTGGCGAGAATGTACATCAGTCTGGGTCTGGATGGTCGCCAGTAGGAATTGACGACAATGTGTGCCTTATGTCAATTGGGTTTTTGCTAGGCTCTGTGGATGATGCGATAATTTGGCGAGGTCCTAAAAAGAATGGTATGATTCGGCAATTCTTAAGTGAAGTCGACTGGGGAAATTTGGATCTGCTGCTGCTGGATACACCACCTGGCACATCCGACGAGCATTTGTCCGTTGTCTCCTATTTGCGTGATAACGATGCACCCGAATCTGTGCGCGCCATCATTGTAACCACTCCGCAGGAGGTGGCACTGCTCGACGTTCGCAAGGAAATTAACTTTTGCAAGAAACAACACATTCCTATTCTTGGCGTTATCGAAAATATGAGCAGCTTTCGCTGTGGTCACTGTGGAAACAGTTCCGAAATATTCCCTGCCAAAACAGGAGGTGCGGCGGCAATGTGCGCAGAAATGGACGTGCCACTGCTTGGTTCGCTGCCGTTGGATCCGCTCGTGACACGATCATGCGATTCTGGCGAGGATATTACCGACTTGCGCAATGAGACTACAGAAGCCCTAGCTAACATCTGCAGCAAGATTATGTCCAGCTTTTAGTTATATTATTGTTATCTTTATTATGATTTGTACTGATAATTAAAAATACATTGTGTTTCATGATTACATTTAAATGGCTTCTAGCGATATTTAGGCTAAGGCATTCATAGTCGCGACCGGTGAGCGGGGCGGGCTCTGCATGGATCTATTAGCCAATTCATTTGCTTCTAATGTGGCGTGACCTTTTTGAGATAGAACAGTGCTCTCCAGCGGTGGTGCAAAAGTAGTTTCTCTGCCACACAATATGGGGATCTCCGTGAGAGGTTCCTGCTGCACTTGTTTTGCATTTTCGACATTAATGGTAAAACGTATTGTATCATCTGGCGACTGCGTGATAGGCATAAGTGACTGGGATGCTGGCGGCAACGGGTCCGGCGGATGATTAACCAAGGTGACTGAGTCAGTGCAGTCATCCACCTTGTATATACCCACCAGATAGTTGGAGAGCTCAAACATGTTCACTCGCAGCGATACAATGATGAACTGTGCGTTCTTGGTGCGTTCCTAAATGGAAAAATATGTTTAGCCATCTTTTACTTATCTAGATCCATTGTAGTTACCTTAATATAATGTCCAACTATGGACACATTCTTAAAATCTAAGGCGGCATCGATCTCATCCATAAAGTACAAAGGCGATGGCTTATAGTAATGCAAGGCAAAGACGAGGGCCAGGGAGGAGAGTGTCTTCTCGCCCCCTGACAAATTTGAGATGTACTTCCAGCTCTTCTTGGGCGGACGCACAGTGAATTGGACACCCTCTGTGAAGGGATCCATTGAGTCGACCAGCTCGAGATCGGCGTCACCGCCCAACGTAATCATGCGGTACATTTCCTTGAGTTTACGCGTAATGATGTTGAATCCTTCCATAAATTCTGTATAGCGACGCTTGCGCACCTCCTCATACTTGTCGCGCATCTCGTTACGCTTTGAAGTGATGTCCTCCAGCACACGAACACGATCCAGATAGACGAGGCGTTTGTCGGTGAACTCCTTGATGAATCCCAAATTTGGCTTCGTTTTGAGCTGTTCCTCGATCACCGATTGCTTGAACTGCATTTCTTGCAGATCCTCTGCTTCCAGTTCCTCCTCAGTCAGAGTCTTGAGTGGCGCTGGCGGTTCTGTTTCGCCGGGAATCTCGTTAAGTTTGAGGGGTTTCAGTTGTTGCTGGAAGCTTGGTATATTCATCTTGACTGCGTTCATTTTGTCTTCGGCAGTTTGCAGTTTCGTTTCAATCTCAATGCGTTCCATGTTGCGTTGATTCTCTTGTTTGTTTAGCTGATCGATTTCCTTTTTGACATCCGACGATTGCGACTTGGCACCCGCGATGGCCTTCTCCGCCTCGGCGATTTCGTTTTCCATCTCTTCCTTGCGTTCCTGCCATTGCTGGCGCTCTTCACTTAGAGACCGCAGCTTATCTTCGGCATTTTTGATATTCTCTTGCAAATTGGCGTTATCCTTTTCAAGGCGCTCAATGTTGCGCTGCGCAGTGGTAAGACCCACGGTCAGAGAACGCACATGAGCGGCAAGCTTCTCGTATTGATTTGTCGTCTTTTTAAGCTGCGCCTCCAAAGGTTTTACGTTGTCAGCACGCATCGCATCGTACTCGACCTTTAACTCATCGATTTTGCGACTCACGACTTTTTCCTTCTCCTCGCGCACACCAAGCTCCTTTTTGGCCGACTCAATCTGTGATTCATGCTCCTTTACGGCTGCTGCATCCGTTGTAGTGGCCAGCATCTTTTTACGCTGAGCCTCGACTTGTTTCAAGTTGCTGGCCATTTGCTGCTCCAGAGATTTGATGCTTACAGCTAGTCGCTTCTGTTCCGACTCCCCACGTTGAATATTGTTTTGAAGCATTTGATTCTCATGCTCCAAACGGCTTTGCTGCTCCTGACAATAATTTATACGAGACTGCAACTCATCAGCTTGTTGCTGCATGTCCTCCAGGTCCTTTTGCGAGCAATTTGAATTGTCTCCCGAATAAGCGGTTTTGGTGCGCACCTCCGTGCCCATTTTGCCGCGTATCGGGCGATTACCACCACCGGACATGGTACCAGTCTGTTCAATGATCTCGCCACGCAAAGTAACCACGCGAAAACGCTGCCTGCCGTACGCAATGCGAGTACCCTGCTCCAGATCATCGGCCACAAGGGTGTCGCGCAGTGCCATGTAAAAGGCAGTTTTGACGCGATCATCTTCCACATGCACTAGATCGTACAGGCGCGGCACGTTTCCTGGCCTGCCAACATAATGGCGAATTTTTAATAGAATTTGTTTTCAACGACTTATCCAACTTACGTGTTGATGGGATGCGACTTGCTGAGCCAGTGCTCCATTCTGTTCAATGGTATGAAGTTGGCGCGACCCACGTTGTGCTGCTTCAGCGCTTTTATGGCTGCCGTGGCCGTGTCATAATTGTCTGTCACAATATTGTCCAAGCGACCGCACGCCGTGGATATGGCAATGTCATACTTGGCATCGATGCCGCCCAAATCACCCAGGCGTCCCAGTATACCGGGTATTTTACCCTCCGCCTTCATGCGCATCAAAAAGTTCAAGACTGCATCATTAGAACGCTGTGCTTGCATGTTGGAGGAGCGCTCATTGATCTGCAGTTCAACAATAAGTTTGAATAAGTGAGACTCAATAACGCATTCAAAGACCCACCTCTTCGCGCAACTTCCTACACTGAATGGTCAAATTGCGCTCCTCCTTTGACAGCTTATCGATCTCAGCTGTCTTAGTTGTCATCTCATTCTGAATATCTGGCAGATTTTTGTTAAGTTCCTCCAGTTTGGTATGCATATTGGCCAGACTTTGCTCCGATTCCTCGTATGAACTTTTAAGAGTCTCGAATTTTCGGGACTCGGTTGTCTCCACCTGTTTAAGTATCTTCAACTTGGACTCGTGCACTTGCAGCTCCTCCTTGGCATTATTGACAGCCTCTTTAAGGCCAATTAACTCATCGCTGTACTTTAGACGTTGCTCTGTCAATGGTTCTGAGTTTACCTTTAGCTCGGCAAGTTGATTCTCAAGTTCTTCGGTCTGTTTGACCTTGTCCTGCTCCAATCGTTCCATTTTACGTTTACTCTCCTCGATTTCATTTTGATTCTTCTCCGGCAACTTATGCAACATATCCAGCTCCTGCTGGTTTTTATCGATTTGAATTTTATCTTTTTTACGCTGTTTATTTGTATTCTCCATGGCGCTCTGGACTTCCGTGTAACTGCGCTCTGCACCGACTAGCTTCTTCTTGATGTCCTCACGTTTTTTAACAAGTGCCTCGTAAGCTCTGCAAGTCATTATTTAAATTAAATTGTTGGCTGAAGGGATAGAGAATCTTTGTGAAACTTACTCAATTTCCTGGCGTATAATTAACTCCTTTTCGGCGCGCTCCTTTTTGAGTGCTTCGGTGCCCTCATCATGGGCCTTTAACTCTTCTGTGCAGGTTTCGTGTTCCTTGGTGTACTCTTCCAGTTTCTGTTTCTTTATGCTAATGTACTTCTGTATCAACCAATTCTTGGTGCGCATTAAAACGTTCTCCTTGCGCAAATACTCGACAGCTTCATTGTAAGGCTGTTCCAGATCTTTCATTTCACGCTCAGCCAATTTGCAGCGATTGTGTTTCTCTGTACGATCATCTGTTAGCTGGTCAACCCGCTGATTGATCTGCTGCAGTGGACGTATATAACGCTGAGTGCCAATGATATCCTCTAGATACTCAAGCATGCCCGTTTCGTTCTCGTTTTGACCCTTTGTCTTCATCATGGCTATAGACTCGACCTCTCCTTGAAGAATGAGAAATCGATTGTGCTCCAAGTCAATATGATGCTTTTTCAGCAGCTTGGCCACATCCTTCAGCTGTGCTCGCTGCTTGTCAATCTGGTAATAGGACGAGTTGTCCGACATGGCTGTACGTTGGACGATAAACTGCGATTCAGGCACAACTTGGCATGAGCCGTCGCCCTTGTCCACAACCTGCTCGAAGTGCACAGCCACCGAGCAACTGGTCAAATTTGGATAGTTTTTTGAATTGTGGATAAGAGTGGAGAGTTTCTTACAGCGAATGCGATTAGCGCGACAGCCAAAGACAAACATCATGGAGTCGATCACATTACTCTTGCCGCTACCATTTGGTCCAATTATTGCTGTGAAGGAATGATGAAAAGGACCCAGGTCCACCTCTCCAGCATAGCTCTTGAAATTGTAGTTAACAATTCGCTTGATTATAAGACGTGGACCCACGCTTTCCATGGAGCAGTGCGGCGGCACTGGTGGCGGTATGTAGATGTCGCCAATGCGCGTACCACCCTCCTCATCGTCAAATATTAAAGCATCATCCAGAGCGTCTAGCGTTGCGGCTGCTTCTTGTTGGGCCTTTAGTATCTGCAGCTGTGACATTGGAGTTGGGCCCTTTGCGCGAATGCCGCCGCGGCCCTTAGGCGTACCACGGCTGTGGTGCATTTCAAAAACAAATTCGCAACACAATTACGAGACAATATGTTCAAAATCCTTAAAACAGCTCTTGTCTCCTGGCGCTAAAATAAAATATGACGCTCAATCATGGTTGCATTCGAAGTCACTTACCTCTAGCGGCAAGCTGTGGTACTAAATAGGACCGAGTTTAAATCAAGTTGGCAGCACCAAAGCAGAAAAACCGTTTTTGTTTTTAAAATTTAAATACACAATTCAAATTTTATTTTAAATAAAATTTGGTAATTGTATATCCTGAGAAAACAATGCCTTAATTCAAAATGCAATCTATTTATAAATATGATACATTTTATTTTTAAATATGTTTATCAATTACTAAACTCAAGGGCATCTGACAAGTTTCTGAAATAAAAAAAAATTAACTTGCACGAAAGTTACTTATTTTTATTATTAGAAAGAAGTTAATAAGAGAAAGAAATGCACCGGTGTCGCACTCTCATCGAGAGAGCTTTCTCCCATTTGCCGGGGCAGTGGAGCGCTGAGATTTCGCTTATAAATGGCCTAGTGTGGCGCTCCAGCGACTTCAGTTTGTCTCAGTCTTCAGTAACAGTCACTGTAAACGCGCAATTCCAAAGTTAAAATAGTGTTCGCGCCGGTCGCGTTTTGTTATTTCACAAAAAGGCAATTTATGTTGGACACGCAAACTGGAAATCAGCAGAAAATGGATAGCTCCAGGGAAAATTCAAATACCCAAACTTGTTTCACAGTCAAGGTCGTCATTTCCGCAGCTGCTGATGATTACAAACGATACCGTTATAGACGATGCTGCTCTTTGTTATCTATGCTAAAATCAACGGCTACACGCCCATTGGCCCTGTTTGTTGTTGCCATTGTGGGCATGTTAGTGATTATGTCGTCGGATGCTACCAGCATTGGTAATTTCTCCTCGCTTTTGTTTGACACCGAATTTTACTACCTGACTTTGATTGGGTGCGCGTGTGTACGTTTAGTGTGTGTGTGCGTCTCTTTGGAGTGCGCAAGCGCTCGCATTGGGTGTGAAAGTTGTTGATCTGTTTGTTATATAATAAAACAGGGGGCACAACAGGCGACCGACTGTGCATTGAACTCCAATGACAGTTGCTGAAATTTTCCTGACCCCCCGCTTACTACCTACCACCAGCCACAGTTCAATCTATGGTAAAGTTACTTTCTAAATGCTGCAGCTGCCACTTTAAAGCGCACACATGCACACTCGCAGGCACACTTGATTACCCATACAAATACACGAAATTTTGAGATCGCATCTTGCATTTTACACACACGCGTCGCTTGCCCAATATCGCCTGTTATGATCTGCTCTAGCTTTGTACGTCCAAGCCTGCAAAATCGTGTTGAAAACGCATTTTGACTTGATACCACCAAAACGACCTGCTTCAGGGGCGTAGTTAAAGACTGCCAAACAATCTAAAGTAATAGCATCATATCAAGGCAGATTTTCTGGATCCAGAACAGTCGATGTGAATCCCATTCGTTATTCATTCGCTTAACTTTAACAGTTCGCTTGGTAGTTAACCCCTTTTATGGCGCCACTGTCAGTGGGTCTGCGTGATCAACGCGGTGTTGCAACATCACCCAGCCCCAGTTCAGCAGTGTCTGCCAGCCATGCGGTGGACGTGATTAGCCGGTTTTTAGGTTAACGTATTAATTAGTATTTCTAGTAATTACATATATGAATCTGTCTAACACACGACCTGCATTGCAGACAATGCCACCAAGCCTCAGCAGCGGGTGGTTGAGGGAGCTGGCAATCACAATCACAGTCGTCATCGCCGCTCCAGCTCAACGGTGACGTGCATGCAAGACGCGCGTTTCTATCGCAATGCCCACCGTCCCGTGCACAAAATTTGGACAAACAGCGAATGTGCAAAGTATTTCCTATGCTTGGATGGAGAGGTGTTTGAATTCAAGTGTTCAGAAGGCTTGTTGTTTGATGTGGTGCGGCAGATTTGCGACTTCAAAGCCAATGTGGACAACTGTGACATCAGCGCTGAGACGCCGGCGCCTAAGCCACTACTCGAGATGGCCGACTGTGCGGACGACACTCAGCTGGGATGTGCCGATGGCACCTGCCTGCCACAGGATTACTTTTGTGATGGTTCTGTTGACTGTCCAGATGGCTCCGATGAGGGATGGTGTGACATGGAACACGATCCGAATGCAGCGGGCTCCTGTGATCCTCTCAATTGCCAGTTACCACATTGCTTTTGCTCTAAGGACGGCACTCAGATACCCGGCAATCTAATCGCGCACTCTGTGCCACAGATGATACTTCTCACCTTTGATGATGCAATCAATCATGATAACTGGGAGCTCTTCTCCAAGGTTCTGTTCACGCCAAATCGACGCAATCCCAACGGCTGTCCCATCAGGAGCACATTTTATGTCTCTCATCCATATACCAATTACCAATACGTTCAGAAGCTATGGAATGATGGACATGAGATTGCAGTCCACTCAGTGACGTGAGTTCCTTGCTTTATCGTTGAATACCCACATTATTGGTTTATTTTGTAGGCATCGCGGGCCAGAGCTTTGGTGGTCCAAGAATGCCACCATTGAAGACTGGTTCGATGAGATGGTGGGCCAGGCAAACATCATTAATAAATTTGCTGGCGTGAGAATGAATGAGATTCGTGGCATGCGGGTTCCATTCTTACGTGTGGGCTGGAATCGACAGTTTCTGATGATGAAGGAGTTTGGTTTCGTCTATGATGCATCCATGGTGGCGCCTCATTCCAATCCACCACTTTGGCCATATACACTGGACTACAAGATGTCGCACAGTTGTCTGGGTGCCAATCAAAATTGTCCAACGCGCAGCTATCCCGGCATCTGGGAACTGGTCATGAATCAATTGGAGGTGGGCGAGTACACCTGTGGGATGGTCGACAGCTGCCCACCACATCTGACTGGGGAAGATATCTATCGCATGCTGACATATAACTTCAAGCGTCATTATCTGAGCAATCGGTCTCCGTTTGGCCTCTATTTTCACTCCACGTGGTTTAAGAAGATCGATTATCTGAACGCATTTCTAGTGAGTAAATTAGCGGGATTCAACGATTGAAAACGTATTCATTATAAAGTCTTCGGCAGAAATTCTTGGATGAAATGCAAAAGCTGCCTGACGTGTATTTCGTGACTAATCAACAGGCCATCCAGTGGATGCGCCAGCCAACACCCAGTAATCAGCTGCATCAATTTGAACCGTGGCGATGCCAGCCCAAACAACTTGAGCCGCACGAGCGGGTTTGCCAAATACCCAATGTATGCAAAGTACGCAGTCGTGTGTTGCAGGAAGATCGATATTTCTACACGTGTATGGAATGCCCGGCACAGTATCCCTGGATACGTAACGAGTTTGGTCTAGAATAGCTTATAGTTTAGTTTTAAGTTGTATTTATATTATGATACAATCAATTAATTTTAATGTATGCAAACCGAGTTTTTAAATCTTTGTACGAAAATGTTGCCTAAGCCTAGGTATATAGAGCACTTCTATCTATTGCGTTATAAATGGATTGGCAATGCTTTCGACGCCGTCCTGCGGGCAGATGAGCACTAGCGCAGTGCCACGGCATACAACCAGACCGAGACTGCGTGTAGAATCCTCTGTCAGTTTGTAGGGCTCGTCGGAATCTCGCAAATATTCGACTGTGTTGTCCAGCACCAGATTAAGCAGGGCATCGTAGCCTTTGAGTATTCCTGATGCCTCGCGACCGCCAGCAAATTTGACGCGGATTTGCTTCTCCAGGTATTTTGATAGGTCCAAAATGGACTCCTTACGGCGCTTTTCCTTTCCGTCATTGTTGCCACCTGTCTAGATAGACATATCAAGAGTAAAAGTTTGTATAACCTAATTTGTAATTATTGAATTTACTTTTTTATCAGCCATTTTCTATAACAATTTGCCGGTTTTACAAATCTACACAGTGGATTAGTTGTATATCGATATCCATATAACAAAGCATATCGATGGCATTTCATTGTAATTTTTGTCTATAGTACCGCCACTCGATAAAACCTGGAACCATATGGAAATATTATCGAAACTATATGATTTTTATTAATAATCGAGGACACGAAAAATTCATACAGTATATATTTTGGTATATTTTGGATTTTTAGCTTGTGGTCACGCTGAACACTCCATTTTGTTTTCTGACAATACCGACACGACGCTTAAAAGTGTTTTATGTGGAAAAGAAAATATTTTTTATAGTTTTACATTGATCGCATTCTCAAGTTCGTGTGCTTAAAACAAATCTTATACAATGGGTCGTAAAAAGAAGAAGGCATCCAAACCCTGGTGCTGGTATCCTTTTCAAACAAAGCAAATGAAAATTTTTCAGCCGCAGTCGCATTTACGTGTGATTGCGAGTCATAATATAATTTGTATCTACTCACGTATATCCGCATACACTTACACTTGAGCATTTATATAATGTCATGTTTTGTTATTGCTTGCGAAGGCGTGGGTGTCGGTAAATTAAAATAAAAATGTTCTTTCCTTAACCCATAATACTAACTTAGGTATTGCAATCGTGAGTTTGACGATGAGAAAATTTTGGTGCAGCATCAAAAGGCGAAACACTTCAAATGTCATATATGTCATAAGAAGCTGTACACGGGGCCGGGCCTTTCCATTCATTGCAT
The DNA here is from genome assembly GCA_018150935.1 of Drosophila pruinosa. NCBI lineage: Eukaryota > Metazoa > Arthropoda > Insecta > Diptera > Drosophilidae > Drosophila > Drosophila pruinosa. Next base: position 6,598,064 of record JAECWR010000034.1, on the reverse strand, counting down.
GCAGGTGCACAAAGAAACGGTGGACAAAGTGCCAAATTCACTGCCCAATCGGTCGAACATCGAAATAGAAATCTTTGGCATGGACGGCATTCCAGCGGAGGACCTACGTGACCATGAGAGGCAAAAGAATGGTGGGAAGTCCGACTCGGATGATGATGAACCAGCTGCCAAGAAGAAAGTTGAATGTGAGCAACACAATCTAATATCTAAAAATTTCTTAAATATGTGTGTCCGCTTAAATTGTTTAGTACAAATGCTTAATTTGCTTAGCATTCAGTTTGCGGCATATATATTATGTATTTCGGTATATTACTAATGATTTCTTTGTAGATTCCATGTCTGTGCCGCCTCCTATGATGATGCCACCAAATATGATGCCACCACACATGCTAGGACAATATGGCATGGGAATGATGCAGCATATGCCGCCCTTACCTCCATATCCAATGCCAATGATGCCTCATATGATGCCACCGCGGCCAATGTTTCCAGCAGCAATGGCAACAACTTCTGCGGCGGCTGCCGCTGCAGCTGTTCATCACCAACAACATGCAGCAGCCATGGTACATCAGAAACCCACGTTTCCGGCTTACAGGTACTTTAAGAAAATACTTTTATGTGGGTCTTGTTATAATTATACCTATTTTAATTACAGCAACGCCACCATAAGTGCTCCACCCACCACCAATAATGCTGGTATTGGCGGTGGTGCGGCATCGAACCCTGCGCCGGTGGCTACACAAGATCCGCACAGTCAGGGACGGCCGTCTAACTCGGCTAGTGCGACAGGCAATGCAAACAGTGGCGGCGGTGTTGTAGCCGCTGTGAGCACAAAGATTATGCATCCAGCAGAGGACGCCAGTCTGGAGGAACTTCGAGCAAGGCAACCGAAGTATCAGGCGCGCCTAGCTATCGCACTAGCTGCTATCGCTGCGGGGCCTAAAACGAACAGCCCCAATAATAATGGTGGTAGTGGAGGCAGCGCTGCCTCATCGATGCCCTCGACGCCACCACCGCCCTCGCTATGCGGCATCTCGCCAACAGGCAACGCTGCCGCCAACGCTATTGCTGTGAGCACGGCCATCTCCAAGGCACAGGAAGTGAGTTCTTATCATAGTTATAGAAACCATAGTCAATATAAATGAGCAGACTAGACGCAACGCACAGACACTGAAACGGACTTGTACAAAAGACAAACATAACTCAAAAGCATATACATACATCTTATTCAGATACAGACATAAATAATGTTGCACTGACAGTTGCAGCTGCAGTCGCAGTTGCAAGTGTAATTGCAATAAAATATAACAGTTCAGATAAAGATCTGCCAATTTACCGAGACTGTGTCGTGGTTAAGCGTTTCGCATTTTATGAATTCCATTTTAATCACGAAACCGCACGCTGGACATTCTATAGTTTTTATTCTTTGTACCGAATATGAAGAGACTTTTGGTTCAATTATTTTTGCAATTTCGAAGAATGCGTGTACGACCACAAAACGGGCGACAATGGATTACGGAAAAAGTTAAACAAAAAGAAAAAAGAAAAACAAAACAAAAAAGATAAACCTTAGCATATAGTATGATATATGTCTGTACAATTTTTTAATTAAACAAACAAATTAATGGCAACAAAAATGAACGGCGGCTTTCAATTTACCACACAATAAGTCATTTAAGATTTTAACAACAGCTACACACAAAGGTGACCAAAAACACACAGCTGCAGTGGCTCCGGCGAGTGCGCATTTCGAATTTGCAAAGATATTTAAATGAAACTGAGACAGAGCTCGGTTCATACAAACCATAACGTCTCCCCGCCAACACCAATTGATCGCGAGAACATTTTGTTTACTTGCTATAAACACAACACTTCACCCATCTATTTACAGACCGCCGCCCTAGTGGCTGTGGCACAGGCGCACGCGCAGGCTGCACAGGTCGCTCAGGTCCAAGCCGCGCATGCTCAGCACATGCAGGCACAGGTGCAGGCGGCTCAGGTGGCCCAAGCCGTTGCGGCTCAGCAGCAACAGCAAGCACAGGCTCATGCACAGGTGGCGCAACAGCAGCAACAACAACAGCATCAACATCAGCAGGTACAACAGCAGCAGCAGCAGGTGCAGCATCAACAAGCCAAACAACTGGAAGAGCTGAATCGTGCCGTGATGTTGCAGCGTCTCCAGGCGGTGCGTCAACCTACAAATCCTGGCGCAGCTGCAGCGGCGGCTGCAGCCGCTGCCGCCGGCCTGGGCATGGTAAGTGTCTGACATTGCCAGCGCTGCACAGTGCTCGCTGCCAACAACGACATATTTTCCAATTTTATCTAAAATCCTAAATACTGAATCTCAATCAGAATCTGAATGGTTAACTCGTTAATGTAATAATTCAGAATGTTTGGGCTGGGCTTGGTAGGGGCAAGCATCTAGATGTCTTCTTATTCGCAGATTAGAGCTCATAAACATCAATGCTCATGATAAAATCCTTCATTGTAGATATTTGGACTTAGCTTAGCGACCCAGAATTAGCCTATAGTTGCTTACGAATCAGAACTGAGCAGCAACAATTATTTAAAATTCCTCACGCTACAGTTTAATATTTATTCCGTTCTTATTTTTATTTCGTATTCCTAAACAATTATTATACAATCAGCTTTGTGCAAAGAATTGCTGCTGTTGTCGGCTAGTTTGTTTAACGTATTTACCCATTTAGGTACTTGGGGCTATTTACCGTTTCTTTCATCATTAGGGTTTATTCTACCCATGCTTTTCCATTCACCATCGACAATTAGTCAAGCTCCAGCACAATGATCATATATTATATAAATATAATCTAAGCAAAAGAAACCAAATTGAATTGAATCTAATATGTTGCAGTAACAAAATTAAAAGTTAACATTACAATTGCAGTGCAGTACAGTTGAGTGTTGATAAACAATTGCCAGTTGCAGGGCCGAGAAACAGTTATATACTACAGTATGTATTTTTGTACACTTCACTTTCCATATATTTATATAAATATAAAAAAAATCAAAAGCAAAAAGTAGCCCAAAATGCAAGCGCGAATTACGAAAGATAAGTAAATGCCACAATTCCATTATAATATGATATGTATACAATACTCGTAATCGTAATCGTACTCGTATGTACATTTACTGTACCTCTTACTTTGCAAGTATTATTCGTAGTTGTCTAAGCAAGTTCCTCCAAAAACCAACCACCAACTGCTACCACCACCTTCACTACTACTACCACCTCCCACAACATGCATTCTTACATACATTTACTTACTTATCCACTAACCTATCCCGTATCATATCCAACTATCCATCCTGATCTTGTATCGTATCTTTGATCGATACTCGAATATGATATAGTTATAATGGTAATGCCAAGAAAGTTCCCATACTTACGTACTGCCTTGCAAGCACATTCACGTTAAACGTCAAACGTCAGCGCGTTTACGTAACGTAATGTCGAGAGTTAACTATGCAAGCCATGTAAGTACATTTTGAATAATTAATTCTATTAAAATTACTTTGAACTTGTCGTAATGGTTGCTGCGTTGGTTGGTTAATGATTGATTGATTGATTGGTTGGTTGGTTGATTAATTCATATCCACACGAAAACTAAATCACAAAGCATTGAATACATATAATAAATATATATATCTATTTGTATATGACTATTGATATCTCTTTAAAACCACACATGCATACAACACACATATATACACATGAAAAATACCTAATCTATCTTATCTAAATGTTTTCTAACTGTAAATTGTACATCATATTTCGCAAACTACCTACTCTTAATTATAACTTATCATTTTATATATGTATGTTTCATCTCTCTCTCTCGCTATACATATCATACCAACCCAAAATATATACGTGTACTACCTATGGAAAGTCTAAACTAACATTTTAAGTTATTCTCTTTATACACACCGTTCTGATATCATCTGCAAAGCAAAGCGCTTACAACAATGAAAAACACAAAAATTCTATTTGGTGGTGTGAGCTTTAGTCTATTTGGGAATTATTAGCTCTATTCATAGCGTGTTCGCCTATTTTTCTTACTGTTGGTAATAGAGCTGAAAAACGGTGCCCATACATCATTTAAATTATTAAGATGATTGAATAAAACCGTTTCCACGACATTTATCATGGCTTTAGATTGTTTTTTCAGCTCTATTCTCCTAGCACTACTAACCATACCACCAACTATGCCTATCTATTATTATGAATAATATACTCACGCCTTTTGGCGACCACGCCCACGATAATAGCTAAGTATGAACCAAAATTAAGTGACATGAAATTTGAAAGAACATATGTACAATAATTGGAACTTGCCTGCCTGGTTAGTAAAAATTTTTTCTGATGTACAATCTTAAGACAAAGAATAAGTATGTATTGAATTCAATCTCTATCATTATTTATAATTTGTTTTAAGTTAATTTTGTTAAATGCGTAAAAATGCAAAAACTCTTTTAGAACTCTTTTGCAATAGTGGTTTAGAGGTCGAGATCGTGTATTAAATCGATCTCCTCCACATCTCTCCCCCCATCGTCGTCAGTTCAGTTTTCGAATTGTAAGTACGTTTCTTTTTAAACCAACAATTTAATTTTCTACATAATATCTACATTTATTTACAATATTTACATTCTTTTATTTATTACGTTAGTTTTGTAATTTAAATACCAAAAACAAAAGCAATGTGTTTGCCACAAAAGAGAAAAGTTAATCTCTTTATATGTATGTCTCTATATATACTATATATATATATCTCTCTCTCATTGTAATATTGTAATGCGATGCAAAAGTTTCGAAAACAACAATTTAACTTAAAGACACACACACACAACCAACGAGTACACACAAAACATATATCGATTTATCCATTTTATGAATAAGTACGCAAAAACTTATTATTAATATTCTTAATACCAACAAGAAAATACCAAAAACATTATTAATAACAAATTAGCTAATTTTGTGTACAATGGCTTCGATATACACCTTTTTATGCCCTTCCAGAGTGTTACTAAAACTATTAATTCCTTGCTCTCTTCCATGCTTTCTTCTGTATTTATTTCTCAACGCCACGCATCATCTTAATGTATCGATGTAGATGCCATTGCCAACTCCGATGCAGTTGATGCAACCTATGCAACCAATGCAGCTTCGAACTGGCGCCGTTGCCATTGGACCACATGGCGCTCTTATAGGCAGCAATATGCTGCGACCTGGCCCGTTACCCGGTATGCCGGCAGGTGAGTAGTTGTTGAAATGGGAGCAAACTTGGAATTGAATTGAATTTTATGAGCAGGATTGTTGCCGATGCAGGCGATTGGACTGCCAGGCTTGCATGCAGGAGCTATGCCAATGCCGGTCATGCTGCCGGGACATCCAAATATGTTGCAGATGATGCAGCCACGCTTTAGATGATGCCTGCCTGCCGCGCCGGGATTGTTACAGGCGCCGCAACAGACGCAGCATCCACAGCCACAATCGCGACAATTTCAGCGGCCAACGTTGGCGGCTTTATCGCATCCGCTCTCACAGTCGCAGCCATCGTTAGTGGGTCTGCCGTTGCCGTTGCTCTTTCACGATTGAACAATAAGAGGCGTGGTCGCTGCATAATTAGCGTCGACAAATCAAAAACAAGAACACACTAGTGACAAAATCGACATCAACAACAGCATCAAGTTGCCAACAAAAAGCAATCACAACTGCAAGCAAGTTTTCATACTCAAGCTACGCAATTCTTTAAAGCTATTTTTTAATGTATAACAGTTTTGAGACACTCATCAACACAGACAACCACACACAAACTCGCATTCACAAACAGGTCACACTCACTAACAGCGATGCGTATAAATGTCAATTCAGTATATTTAAGTTAATTTCAATGCACCCGATCTTTGCTTTTGGGTTTACTGAACAAAATTGTTAACTTTTCCCCATCTTCCACTTTCTCTCTCTGTCTATCTATAATATTTGTCTTTTATATGTTCAACTAACTTTAAACGCTTTTTTTTTGGATTTTGTACTCTGTGCCTTCTAGCATAACATAACCCTATTCACTTTAAAACACTGCTCTAATCATTACAATAACAACGCATACATCCTGTATGCAATGCTGCAAAGCGTCTCCCTCCCCTCGCATCGCTTCTCATTTGGCGTTCTCTCTGTTCTGTAGTGTCATAATATCTTCTTTTTCACTCTCTGTATCTCAGTATATAGATATATATATATATAGATATATATATATATATATATATAGATATATATACATAGATATATATATAGATATATAAATATATATTCCTGTAACTGTACAATACTAGTAAAAAGTAATTCATAACTTACTAATATATACCGCAAATAATATTGTATATTTGTTTACATTCTATTTTCCGTTATTTTTTATTTTGTTTTTATTTTTTAGTTTCATTTAGAGCTCCGGGGCCAATCACTCACATTAAAGTACTCCCCGTCCATGTTCTAACAAAGCAAAAAGAAAACGTACGTACGTTGTTATATTATCTCTTTCCCCCTCTTTCAACACGACCTCAGTCTCAGAAATAACGATTACTGTGATCTTTGGGTAAGAATCGGGCAACTATTAATTATATAGCATACATATATTGTTTTATTGTGTGAATTCGTATACATCTATCTGTGCGTAGCTTTTGGTTTTCTGTATATTTGCGATGCTCCACAATCGTTGTACTGTTTTACAATATACAATATGCATATAACTAGCCTATATAACAGCATCTATGTGAGTTTTTCTCTCCCCCAAATGTATCCCGATTAAAGGATCGATATTTACTTAATTGTTACTTGTTAATTCGTTCGTTTGTTAGCAGCTGACATGAGAGCACACTCGTAAGTCAATTAAACAATTTATTCGATAATATTCGTTTTCTGTACTTTTGTTTCCTTTTGGTCAGCATCTATTGATGCGTTCGTCCCGCAATCAGGTATATACATACTTTTCTTTTATTGTACAAACATATGCACTATATATTCAATTATTATTATTATTATTATTGCTGTTAACTATCAATTTTATCTTGGTTATGGTATTTTACTAAACTAAAGAAACTGCTACACATAATAGACCTTTATCTATGAACGTTTTCAGTTGAGAGTACCGCACATGTTAGTAAGTACATAACATAATACATTCTGATTGACCCGTTTGATATATAATAATATAGTTGGTTCCTCCGTTAATGTAGCGCTCTTCCATTGGTTCGCAGACTCTAAACTTCAGCTTCCTAGCAACAAAGTTAAGACACAATCAGGCTTAGGCTTTGTTATTGGCTAATAGCTGGCCCAAATACATACATACATATATATCTATATATTTAGCTTAAGTTGTTCACACTATAGTTTGTTTTTGTACTATAACCCGGTGAGGGTCCAAAGAGAACAGCTCTTTATGCAAAAATGCCAGTGTAGCCTAGGCTAGTCAAATTGTAGCATAAACCCAAGCAACACTATCCCAACCCTGATCGCTACCTAATCGAAAAAATACTAGATGACACATACCTACACGTACATATAACTCTACTACGTATATATATATATATATATGTACATATACATATATATATGTATGCCTATATTATATATAGTATTAATCGTAAGCAATGACAAGTGAAAGAACTTCCAGGTGATGCCGAGGTTGAGCGGCCTGGTCGTTTTAGCGCAAAATTGATGTTGGACTCTCGGGTCTGGCATATTCGCCGCATCGCTCTTCGTCTACCCCGTCCAGTCTTTCGGACTTTTGATGGGTGTAATGCGATGTTATATCGGCGTGCTTCAGACGAGAGTACCTCAATGCGAGGCAGACAAACTTCGCTAATTTGGTGGCTATGAACTACATACACGCATTCGCATTCATACTCAAAAACTATGATTAAGTTATTTTCAAAACACTATCTTGTTATATATAAATTTGAACCATACTGTAAATATATATTTCAATGAACGCCAATTCGTATTTCTATTAGTACTCGTAGTTTAAAAAAAAATGTACTTAGTTAATTGACTTTCGATACACGCACTCTGAGTGAATGTACTCTGAAGTTTTGATCTATTGGTGACGGTCCATATTTCATGCTGTATTATTTGATTTTTGATTCTATAACTGTAACTGTAATAACTGTACAATAGTAATTTACTACTTAATATATACAATAATTAATTGTAAGTTGCACGCGTTGTTTTTGCAGAAAGTATAAACAGCCTAAATGGTTTTATATAGGTGTGTGTTTCATTTTAATAACTGTCGACTTGTCCAATAGCCACCAAAGTCTGTCCTCGCGCTGGGCGACACGCAAGTAGCTGGATCATGTGCGGATCTTGAAACACTCACACCCAGTCACACACTTAGATTCATTGTATTCGTAAATGTCTGTCTCGTTCAGTCGAAAGCGTGTCACATTAATTTTGCTGAGCGAAAAGTTCCCTGCGTCCTCTCAATACCCCAATATTAATGTGTATGGTATTATACTTGCATGTCCCTCCCTTCCTCCCTTCCCTATCTTATGACGCAGGTGATGTGCTTACCACCAAATTATATAACACCCTCGTGCCCAAATATTTTCCCCGATATCGCAAAAAGCACATCACAGTTGCCTGAACAACTGTTGGACTTTTCGGTCCTTGTCTTGCGCCCAACAATAATAAATTCATATCTATCTCTACAAACATACACACATACCTATCTCTTTTACACACATGAGCTGAAACACACCCACACACATATAATAATAATAGTTGCCGCACTGCAGATGTCGAGGAAGGCGGTCGCGCCTAAAACATTGTAAAACATTGAAAGCGTCAAAATCATGAAGTTTGTTTATATTTTTTTTTAGTTATGTTTAGTGTTAATTGCGAATAAAAATAACTTTTTCAAATTTGTTTTTTATCCCAGATAATATTCGATAAATATTGTATATGCTTTAAGAGTCGACGGAGTGGGGTGTGTTCAAAAATCAATAAGTTTAATTTATTCCTTGCCAAAGATGATTTTTGAGCCTCCACAGTCGGAATCAAGGAATTACTTTACTATAAAAATAAAGTAAAATTAAATGCTTTGATAGTTTTTCTCTTTTTTTTTGTTGCATTTACTAAGAAAACTTTTCAAATTGTTTTTTATTCTAATTGCTAATACAATTAATAACACAAATACTTAGCTAATGCAAATAAAATTTAGTGCAAATGCATAAAATCAAAAACAAAACAAAGAAATGCATATGTTAAAAGATTTTAATGTTGTAAAGTATATTAAAAGTACTACAATTAGTGTTTATACATGAAATGTTTCTACTGAACAACAAAACAAAAAATTAATACAAAGGAAATTACACACAACATACACACACCTAACACACTTTAAACATAATCTACAACCAACAAGTTATATAAGCAATTTTTTAAATTAAAAAAAGAAGGCCCAAATCGCATACTGATAATATTTCTAGTTTAATGTTTTGATTGTTCTCTTTATTTTAAATTAATTTATTGATTTTTAAAAATAAAATATAAAATTTAGAAATGTGGAAAACGTGTTTATTTTATAAAAGTGAATTGTCCGCTAATACGCAGACAATCGAAGCAACCTGGAACGATATTTCTATTCACTTATGCTTTCTTTTGACGTATCTTTTGGTCAGAATGACTGGCAGACTGAAAGTAATGAACGAAAAAACCCAAAACGTATATGTACATGACGCATGGTCTAGTCCCAGTTGTAAGCTACGTCAGGCTGCGTCATTAGTAGGCCTCTTGCGGCTGTGTGTGTGGGTCTGGTTTCAGGGACTCGACTTGACAGGGCCGGCTTCTTTCACACACCAGAGAAACGTTTTGAGAGTAAATTGCTATTAAGATATATTCGTAATTACCAGGCGTGGGAGAGAGAGAAAAAGCGATAGAGAGAGAGAGAGATTCAGCTTACAACAAATTAATGGATTGACTAATTCAAGTTCAGTGGAATTACAAAGACGACGCTCACGCTCTATGACAGCTTCATATATGTAGAGCCACTGGAACTACATCAAAGATCGGTTTCGGGTTTGTTCGGCTTTGTTGGTGAGTAGATTGCTATAAACTTTTAGTTTCGTTTGAGACCTCGCCGGCGACGGTTGTATTTTGCCTTGTGTGAATTTTGAAGGTGCGTATCGACTGAGAATGTTTGAGCAAGAAAACAAGTTACGCAATAGTTAAATTTGTACGAACATTTAAACTGAGCCCAATCCACAAATTTGTTAGCCAGAACAAAAGACTTAAGGCACAAACTCGACTACGTTTGCATAACTTTAACTCGAATTCTGCGCGCGAAACTTTACGCTACATTGCCACGCCCCAATTGCCAAGACTATGATTGTAACTGTGCCGCAACATTGCGACTTTCAATTGTCAGCGTCGCTTGCCAATGAACAGTTGGAAATAGCCCAACAAAATGGATTAAGTAATGGCTAAAAGCTGTTTGTAACTAATTGAAACCCCAATTAAATCGGATACTTACAGTATACCGAAGAAGTCAGGCCATTTAAAAAAATCCGCTTTAAACTTAATTAAAATGGTCCAAAACTTGAATCTTACAAATAATAAATGAATCATTACAAATATCCGAAGTAAAAAGTCCGAAAAAAAAGCGAAACACATCAGAAAACAAGCAAGCAAAAATGCCTGTAATAAATTAGAAATGAAAGACGAAATAAAACCTGACCAGAACGTGCTTTTAATAAATTCAAGAAATATTACTAGATAGAAGTACAGGCTTCATTTGAGTTTATTTAAGTGCTCGCAGACAGACAGACAGATCACTCATTTCGATGCCAATGGCCCTGGCAAGACGTTAGACAATCGTGGCGATTTGAATGCCCTAACTAAAACCATGCATATTAATACACAGCAAAGACCTTAAAGTCGACTGAACAATATGCCCATCTCAACAACAGATAATCTTTATGTGAGACAGATCGTGATGGTCATGATAAAAGACACTTCTATCATAATTATGGAGTGTAATTGTTGGACGAAATAAATTATGATACATTTAAACAGTGCTCTATACGAGAAGAAGAGCTAGTATTATAGGCAAGTTCCACTGTAGCTCACACATGTTTATAAGTGATTTTGAGTGGTTAGTTTTTATCGAATTGTCGGACAACTTTCAAAATAGAGGCGCGTCTTAAGTTTGACTCGGTTCTGTTTTGTATTGAATCGACATTCGCCAAAAGCATCAAGAGCAGTTTGCCTATGTATGTATAGTTTTGATATTTGATGATTAAGTAGTATGGTCAAACGTAATTTGCCTATGTATAGCTTTGATATTCGATGATTAAGTAGTATGGTCAAACGTAATTTATTTATGTATAGCTATGGTATTTTATGTGCATGTCAAGGTCGCTGCTCAACGAAAGCTGCTTACGAACTACCCACAGCTACTCAATCTCTTATCGCTTCTTTTATTTTCAGCTAAACAAGAGAATAATGTCTTCTGGCTGGGCTTTAGCTGCAGCATTGTTGCTCTGTTTAGGCCTAGTGGCCGGAAAGGACAATCTGCGTGTAGCATATGGATGGCGGGAAATGGATTTTAAGTACGACAGTCCAGAACAGAGGTGGTCAGCCATTGAGAAAGGCGCTTTTAAGCCGGCTAATGTGTTACCATTTGGCCTGGAGATCTATCGTCATCGGATGTTCGTAACGCTGCCCAGATGGCGCGAAGGTGTGCCTGCTTCATTGGCCTACTTTGATCTAAATGGTAAGTTGCATTCTCAATTAGTTGGGGGTTCGACCTTGATTACAACTGCATTTGCATATAATTGCAATTTTGTTTATGCTTCGCTCGGTCAGATGAGATCTCGGCAAATTGTAATGTCATGTTTAGCACGTGGGGTATAGTCGTAGTACCTGAGAACCTGGCACTTGAAAGCTTTGTATAGGAATATTCAACCTAAACAATTCAGTTGGGTTTCGATTGCATTTAATGCTATTTATTGGCTCTGGGCAAGTGGGGATGGAGGGAGTGCAAGCATTTTCACTCGCTTACGTCATTAACGAACTAAGATGCAGAGAGGCAAGTGGGAAAGCAACCAATCACAAGAACATAATAAACAAATTGAAATTACACTTTGTACACAAGTTTATATATATAGATGGATATAGAGAAAGATATACATAGTAGTAAAGCAGAAGATATATAAATAGAATTCTGTTCGCATATTGGAGCTATATAATATATTTATAATTTTATTTTCCCTCCACCCAAAGTGTATTGAAATGTAATAAATACAATAAAACTGTTTACTTTATTTTGCATTTATGACATTTGTCAGGGTAGAACGCATATAAACGTGTAAGATAATTGCACTCCATATTTACCAAACTTGTCTTATGAATCACCCAAGTACTCAAGTTCAAGCCCGTTTGCCCATTAGAGTCAATGCAAACGATTGCTAATTAACTGATTGATATACATACATATGTATGTTGTAGAGCATTCACCTTGACGGATACAATTAATTCTGTTACTAATTTGTATACTTTAAATTTTAGAAAATTCCACAACGATGCCTGTATTGACGCCGTTTCCGAGCTGGGTATCGCATAGCCAGGATGAAATGGAACCTGAGCTCGTCTCACCTTTCCGAGTGCGTGCCGATCGTTGCGGACGACTTTGGGTGCTGGATTCGCGAATTTCGGGTGTGCTGGAAAAGACAAAACTATATGGACCGCCACAGCTATTGATCTACGATCTGCATAATGATGATTTGTTACGTCGACACGTGCTTCCTGCAGAACAGACCAAGCAGAGCTCATTTTTTGCCAATCTGGCAGTGGATGATGGCGACTGCGAGAACAGCTTTGCGTTTTTGGCAGATCTGGGTAGTCCTGGTCTGGTTGTATATTCTTGGCAGGAGCAGGAGTCTTGGCGCGTGCAGCATCATTTCTTCCATCCGGATCCAATGGCTGGCAACTTTAGCATTCAGGGAATTGAGTTCCAGTGGGATGATGGCCTATATGGTCTGGCTCTGTCTAAACCGCAGTCCGATGGGTTCTCTACGCTTTACTTCCATCCACTAAGTTCCACGATGGAGTTTTCTGTCAATACCTCTGTGTTACGCAACAAGACTTTGGCTACCTCTGGGTCCATTTATCGAGAGTTTAAAGTGTTAGGGTCGCGTGGAATCAATGCTCAAGCTGGGTCTCAGTGTCTGGACGCGGAGACAGGAGTTCTGTTCTATGCGTTGCCTAATCAGAACACCGTGGGCTGCTGGAAAACATCGAGCACCTACAAATCCCAAGATCATGTCTATACGAGCAGCAACGACATGGTATTTCCCAGTGATATTAAGATCGACGATCAACGGCGCATTTGGGTATTGTCCAATCAGCTTCAGGCCTTCATTTACGACGAGCTTTACCCAGGCAGCATCAACTTCCGCATACTGTCGGCCAGTGTTCAGGAAGCCATTGATGGCACATTCTGCAACGTGCCTAATAAACAGCCAGAAATCATCGACAGACTTGGTGAAGTCATCAAGACCAACATACCCGGCAGAAAGTCATCCGTCAGCACTTCAGGATCCACAACGTTTAATCTCAATCTAGGCATCATGCTGCTTGGATGCACAATTTTGCTGTACTCCTGGCAGCTATAGAATTCATATCCTGTATATACAACAGCATCACAATAAGCTGTTATAATTAGATGTTGTTCCGTTAGGTCGACATTCAATCGACGCCAATATGAGATAAGCTGCGCTAACCGAATTGTTCCTGCCGACAGATGCCTAAAGTTATTTTAAACTGTCGACAATTGAGTGAATTAATGCGATGTTTTTAATTTTGAGGCGGTTGTGCGTCGAGGGGACATTGATCTTCTTGTGTTTTTCATTTCGTTCCCATATAATAATTAAATTAGTTCTGTAGTGTGTAATATTGAATAAATATAAGAAATTTAATTAGACACAATTTGGCATTAAAACTATTTGTAAGCCAACTGGCTTTCAATATTTGTCCTGTTTTTCTTTATCCACAAAGAAAACAGAGTTCACCTCGAGAGTTTCATCACTGGCCTGTGATTGTCCATCTTCTGGGCTCTCGGATCGTGCGCGCTTCTCGTTCTTCTGCTGCAGTCGTTTAATGCAATCTCCACAGAAGAATAAAGTCAGCTGTTAGATAGAAAGGATATGTTATAAAGTAAATAGAGGGGAAAAAAATGCGGATGTACATATGACACATCATAAATAAGTCTATCCTGATTCGTACTTCTCTGCATCTGCTGGTATTTACTTTGAGAAACTCCCTAGTCCAATTTTACTTACATGTTCCAGTATACCTATAAGTCCCAGTACAGACAGTCCAAGCAAGAAGCCCAGTGAACCGCCAACATCTGCTATAAACTGTGTCGTATCATAACTGGGCCGTTCCTGAATCATCTGCTAGAACGGATTAAGGAATGGTTAGGCATATGCTTTACTCCATGTTATCCGTATCAGCATACCGATATCAACTTGGTCGTATAGTAAATATAGATAAGGGTTCGGGGTTCTGGTTGAAGAAAGGTTTTTCGGCTCTGTATGTAGGTGGTATAGATGCGAGACTCACAGGGCTGTAGACAGTTGCAGTTGAAGTCGACGTCGCCTTCGTAGACCCTGTAGAAATAAGAAAATGTCAAACGATGGAACAGTGCGTTAGGTCAAACTTAAGCACTCTCACGCTTTGTAATCCTTGATAAGATTGCGCATGGAGTCGTTATCGTTGCACGGATCGTGTTCTATATCGTGCATCCAAGGACCCGAGCAGTTTACCTCAGCAGCCAGATCCCGCCAGATGCAAATCTCGCCACACTAAACTCTTAATAAGTTATAATACATTATAAAAAATTAGGGACATTCACCTTTAGATCACTGTAACCTTCTTGATTCGAACAGGCTTCATCCCGAGTCTCCACATTCGAGAAGAACTGACTCTGTAGTTTGATTTCGATCTCTTCTCTGATGTTCACGAAGACATACTCTACACGTCCGGAGCCCTTCATATTAATCTCTGTGGGAATAGAGCCTTCTTTACAGTACTTAATGGAGGGTAAGTCATTTAACCAACCCGTAAAGTTCTCGCGTTTGTCGTGAATGAAAATATGCCAACCTGCGCCAGAGACTAAATCTATGTCGCTAAGTGATTGGAATAGATTGTGTTCCAGCACCAGGGAGTAGCCCACTTGCTTGGAAACTCTTTTCATTGCCATATTTGGTCGCAGAGTGTAGCATCGACCCATGTAAAAGTGTAAGCTGCTGTCGATATTCACATCTGTGTGCAGAGATTAGAGCTGTTATTCTTCTAGAGCTTCTGTCATTTCTAGCGGTTGCACTTACTGTTGGGATCACCACTCAGTCCATATGAATAGAAGGTTTCATCCTGTTCGAAAGTGCCGTTCATGAAGAACTCGTCGAGCGGGACTTCACCATATGGATAGTCCATCCAACAGGTGGCATACTTGGGATGCGGACAAGCCCCATTCGATAGATTCTATAAGAAATTTGATACTACTTAAACCACGGTACCGGATTCACATCCAATAACATAACTTACTGTCAGAGTATCCTCTTTATAAGGTGGCTCGCGGCAGATAGTAATCGCAGGCATCTCAATAGTTTCATTCACATTGTAATAGGAATGTGTTGATATAGGTGGATCTGATAGCTTGGAAAAGCACTCGTAGAGCTGTACAATAACAACAATGCTGCAGGCAAAGAGTACGAGGTACCGTATAAGTTTGGCAGGATCACGCAGGAGCCAGGCTCTAAGCTCTCCCCAATAGCCCATCGTTATATGTGGAGGTTGGCGCGAACGTAGTTGTGAAACCCAAGTGACTGTCAATGCCTCGTTTCGGCTGGAAAAAATATTGGCAATATCTTTGGGGCCTGCAAAAGTTCTCACACTTGGTCATGATAAGCTTATATTGATTTATGTGCCGTGCAACGAATATAACGACAATTTGATAAAGCTTCGGGTATCAGGGAACGCAATAATTTTACAAGCAGATACTCGCATTCGTACTGTAACTGCAACTGTAATTACTCATGACATACACACAATCGGCGTATGAAACACATGTAGTGCTCTCGGGATTATGACCTTGTTTGCGTTACGTTTAGCCATTTAGCCAAAAGAGTTTACGACGCTTTCGAGCGTTAAATTACCAAAACATACAAACAATAGAGTAGACGCACATAAGTATTATTGATATCCAATTTACGAGCTAGTTATATCTACAAATCTGAAATCTGCGTTATTAGTAGGCATTTTATGGTTTTATGTGTTTACTTGGTGGCAGCATACGCGATAATGTCAGAAACTTTGTTGAATTATTGTAATGGTCATGCAGATACCTTTTTAAGGATCCTTTAATTTTTTATTCAGGTAAACAGGAACGCGATGGAATTTCACAAATTCTGTTTTTTTAACTTCGAAATATATTTGCCCGCTACCCGTAGGATATACTTAGTATTAGAATTGAGCACGTCTCTCGTGTCACGCGTTCCAAAATCATCTTCCATGACGTGTCCGAGCGTGCCAGTACTTGAGCATAAAACGCACGTCAGGCACGACATATTCGCAAAGTTTCCAAAATAATCGGTCCATGGCTTAATTAATTTTAATAAAGTTGTTTCTCTCCTGTCAGTTCGGCAACCAGTGAGAGACTTTTATACACAGCATGTTGTTTCCTAACCTGCGCCTCAAATCTTGACAACCTTTTTTTTTACACCAGCTGACGTAAAACAAAAATACGTGAAATATTTATATTATATTTTAAAAAAATGAAACAAAAAAATTAAAAACTAAACTATGTATGAATTGAAAATAAATGAACGAGGAATGAGGCATCTTTTGGAACGGCCCAATAAATCATGAAATACTTCAATAAAGTGAAATACTTGTATTTGATATTATTATTATATATTTCATAGACCTATTCAAGTACAATGAACTATTAATTTAACACATAAATATGCTGATTTCCCTAAAAGTTGTTAAAACCAGAAGTGTGGTAGGACTGGACAAATGGTATCTTGTAGTCGAGTTCTTTCTAGTACATCATTGTATTATTATATTTATATGATTGATTGATTTTATATTTATATGGAATAGTTTGAGAACTTCAGTTCTAAACTATGTTTGATCTTCAATAATTTTGTAAAGCAGGTTTCTTGGCTTTCTTGAAACGAATTTGCATAAAACGGCATGCAAATTCGCGAATGTATTTACGCAGCGTAATTAAGGTTGTGTTTTGTGTTTTTTACAGTCGAAGTTAAAATCTGCCTTAAAGAAGTATATAGTTCAATGTTATATAAATATTTTACAGGTGATTTAAAGATAAATCTTCGGCTGTTCTTAACTATAATCGGTGGAGCTTTTGCTTTTCTTATTTTAATTTTATATAAAACATTTATGGTACACAATATTTTTGCTGTATGTACAACTTTGTAGAGATTCAAATTTTCTTAGAAATTATTCTAAAATATTTTCTTGGAGCTTTTATCTACCTAATTTAACCTACAACGATCAAGCTTATGTAAAGGCGATCAGGCAATAAGTAATGACACGACTATAGATGTCTTGACCTTATGTCTGTTAAGTTGCATGAATACTAAGTAGATATTAGATAAATGCTACAGATACAGATACATAATATATGCATATATCTTGAACATATCAGAATAGTGTGTGTATCTGCCAAGGTATACCTTGAGCTTTCGCAGCTATAACAATTTGTGAGAAAAACAAATGAAAGACAAGCCAAACAATACGTGCGTATTCACATATCCAGTCGAAGAAGAAGCCCTCTGGCCAAGGCATTCCATAGTTGTGACGTTAAATCAGAGCAGCGAGCAGAAATATCAGTCGGATCGACTCGACTGCGACCCACTGGCTATGCAAATGAACAAATGTATATGTATACTTCTATATATTGTCTATATATACTGCACATCCACACCAGCGCAGAGCTAGAAGGCACAAAACTAATAAACAAAAAGAAACTTGCGACCAAAAATAGACGAGTTGAAACGTTTTCGAGATGAAAAATCCAACAACAGACAACATTATCGGGACGAGGATGTGGACGCGGACGTGGCTGTGGACATGGATGCTGATGCTTCTGTGAATATGGTTGTAGTTGTACATGTGCTGACTATTACAAGTCAGCGCGAGGGAGCAGCGCAATACTTAGTTTGTTTTACTTTTCGCATACAGATTCAGATTTGAACGTAGCTGTGTATCTGTGAGATACATTGATGGACATCACTTGTACCACACGGCGTATGCGTGCTGCTCAGGACACAACCACCAATTCCGTGTGTATATCTGCCAGTGTATACGTGTCTAGTAAATTTTAGATTTTCTTCGTATATATACTAGTGTATTTTGAAATAGCCACAGGCACAACATCGTCCGTCCGTTTGGCAGATGCACAGCGAAAATTTCATTTGTGTGAAGTTCTTCGCTTCTTCGCAACTAAATAGCTTTTGTTTTAAATTTAGACCAAAGCAGCGGCTATATTAAACGCATATGAATGTTTTTTAGATTTAGTAGCTATAGTCTGCATATACACATGGTATATAGACACAGTATATGGCCTCTCTTCTCTATATCTCTCGGCCTATGTACTTGTCTTTGAGTTGTTGTTTATTTTGCCTCGACTGGGGTAGCTTCACACATGGCCAGCTTCTGGTCTTATAAACCGACCCGAATCGAATTGAATCAATTCGTATCAGTCCCCAAAAGTATGACCCATATAGTGCCTGTTATGTGTATCGCATCGGGTCTGGTTTTTACCTGTCCCCCTGTTTTTCGTTTTGGAGTCTGAAAAATGATTTCAGTATATTTTTAGCTTGTCACTAATAAATTTTGTGAAATATTTTTACAATCTTTGGGCATATAGACGTATTTCATCGTGTACTGACCCACACATACTGTGCTGTTCTATGTATGAGCTGTACTGAGTCATTTCAATGCTGTCTATAGCATTTCGCATATGATTAATCAATTGCGCACAGAGGCGTCGTTAATGGGGGATGTAGTGTAAGGATGCCAGTGGGATAGCTTTAGGGGCTGTCTCTGTCTTAGGTTTAGAAACATTTTCATTTCACATTTTCTCTCATCATTAAGAAAAATCTGGGCGTCTGAATAAAGTACTTCTATACGCAAATCTACATTGATTATTGCATTTGGATGCACTTGAGTTATTCGATTTTACATATTTACATCTGTCCATGTCGCATATACATACTTACATACTAGTACTTATTAGGCTTTGTGTATACTACATTATTTGGTATGTGCGAATCTTGTTGGATGAGTTGCCTGCTGGCTGGGCTGACTGCAGCCAATTTAATTGGGTGACAAATGTTTACCAAAATATTTTTAATGCTCCACACATCAATGACTAAGTCAAAATGATTCGCTTTTATTGGCTAATTAAGAAACGATATATGTGCCTATGTAAATATATTTGTATTACGCGTGTGTGATTCCCAATTGAGCCAAGGCAATTAATCAATATATTATCAAATTTATAATCACATTATGTCATTGTAATAATTACTTATGGATATCAATCCAAGCAATACTTTGAGTCTACAAATTTGATGAGTAATTTCGGTTTCAAAATTTGATTGCAGTCGACTCTTTAAGCTTCTAAATCCACGGACCTAAATTAAGGTTTATTAATTGTGTAATAAGTAACTCATATATATACTATATATGTACTTATACTTATATATATATATATATATACATATATCAGCAACAGCCAAGACAATGGTGCTGTATTTATATATAAACATTTGAACTTAGAAACTATATCCAATTTATTAAAATATATTTTAAGTAGATCAGGTTCGTTTTGAAATTTGGATACGCCCCTTTCATCCCTCGCAAAAAATTGAAAGGCTATTTGTTCATTGCAATTTTGGTTTGCAAATTTGGTGTGACAGCATCGGTTAATAAGCTGTGTCTCTATGATGATATAAAAATAATATATCTAGTTATTACTTTTGATTGTGGTATATTTTAATATATAATATTTTACTGTCTGGGTAGCGAGTATACATTGTATGTATAATTGTATTATAACATTGTGCCAACCCAAATTGTTTGTAGCAGGGAGATCAGGTTTGATCATCCACAACAGTCGAGTCCGTATGTCTATCCAAATTTGCTAACAATATCAAATCAAAAATTTAATTGTTAGCGTACTTTCAAATCTAGATTCAGTTCTTGGGATGCAAAATCTTAATGATTTCGGAACGATCTGACAAAACACACATAAGTTAAATTGAAGAAACACTTTTACAGCATAAGATCAGCTGAGCCTATTCAGTTACTATGTGACTAGTTGATATAATAATGGTATTCAATAAACCCAAAAATAGTTTTGAATAATTTTTAATGTTATTTATTTCTGCTAATGAAGTTTGGTGACCTTGCTAATTGTTAGTTCGGTAGCCGTCTTGAATCAAAACCAAACAGAAACATTTGTTTTATTGTTCTTATACCCGCCTACCTAAAGAGCATAGAGGTATTATAACTTTGTGCGAACCGAAAATGCAGGCAACAAGCAGAAGGAGGCTTCTTCGACCCCACAAAGTATACATATATATCCTTGATCAGCGTCCACAGCCGAGATGATATAGTAATGGGGTTCCTCCGACCGCCCGTAGGAACACCTAGATCTCAGAACTTATGAAAGGAAGAGCAACCTAATTTATCTTATTCGATTTTTGACACGCCTTCCCATAAATCAAAAAAATCCGAATTGCAATCGTCACTTTAAGCCTAGAATGTTCAATTTTGGTACACATAACACTAATCAGTATCTTAATGATCTCTGGTTGGTTACAATCGAACAAAAAACACTGAAATTATTAAAGAATTACTTTTATAGGGCGTAATCACGTGCAGCTGCACCTGTTCAGTTGGTATGTCAATAAGTGACATAATAATGGTGTTTAATAAACCTAATAAAAGGCTACCAAGCTAATAATTTTGAACGCACTTAATTTTGGTAAAATTTTTTGGTATATGTTTAGTATATTTTGCAGTATATTTTTATAGCTATTATTTATTTTTCCACTCAATTAAATTGAGTGGCGAGCAAAATCGACAGAAGCTTTCTTACTTAGTATATTTTTAGTATATTTTCATAAAATATAATATTTCAATGGTCGCTCTTTTATTTTGTTCCATTCAGTAAAAATAGGCAAATATCGAGTAAACTCGACAGTGGCATTCTTACTTGTTTTTTCTTTTTAAATTTGGGCTTCCAATATATTTTGAACTCCTCGGGAAATTGGTTGATGTTTGTATTGGCTTTGGAGTATCTGTGGTATATTTCCAAATATTTGTCCATACATTTTGCGATATTGGCTTTAGCCGACTTGACTTTAGCTTTTTTATGTTACATATATAGTGAACATTGGCTACATCCGTTGATACGTGTTTAATGTTATTAAATTTATAATATTATATATTATAATATTTTATTTTACACGTAAGTCATCAAATTATGAATTAGAATATCTTAAATAATATTTAATATGTATGTATATCATAACGATTAACAAGTAGGAACGTCAAGCTTTGACTATACGAGGTCATGGATTTTAAATGTACAAGCGGAAGTTTGAGCATAAAAGAAGATATTCTTGAAACGCAGCGTTTATTAATGTTATAAAATTATAATAATTATTGGGTAAGTAAAGTAAGTAAGCTACTGTCCAATTTTAAGGAATGAAAGAATAATAAAGAGCGACCAACGAAATATTATATTTTTCAAAAATATACTGGAAAATATACTAAAATTATACAACAAATATACCAAAAAATATACCGAAATAAATTTTCTTCAAAATGATTAGCTTGGTAGCACTTCATTGTGTTTATTGAACACCATTATTATGTCATTGAGTGACAACTAGCTGAACAGATGCAGCTGCACTCGATTTCGCCTTATAAAAGTAATTCGTTAATAACTTCTGTGTTTTGTGTCCGATTGTAACCAAATTTTCAGAGATCATTAAGATGATGATTAGTATTGAGTGTGTCACTACTAAACTAATCGTTCTAGCTTTAACATGATCCTTGGAAATAGTTTTTTTTCGATTTACGGGAGCGGAAGGGGGCGTGCCCAATATTTCAAATAAACTTGATCTGCCCACCGAGTTTCTACATGTTGTCTCCAAATTTGGCAGCTCTAGCTTTTATAATCTCTGAGATATCTATGTCCATACAGACAGACGCTTCCTTCTGATTTTTTTAAAATTCATGACCTAACAATTAATGTATTATAGTAACATTGTATTTAATTTAATAAAAATATAAATTCAATAATTCGTTATAACATTTTTTATTTAAATCAGTTCAATTACTAGTTGGCTGTTGTATGCGTCCTGTACGAGTCGTTCTTATGCTTTTAAGGTGCAAAAAAAGAAGAAAAATTTAATTTTTAGTACAAGATGTTAGTTTTGTCGATTTAGCGTTTCCAAGATATTTCCAAAACCATTTAGACGCTCAAACAGAAACTTGTTTTTGAGGTTATTTCCAAATTATAAAATATGCGAAGTGCAAATAAATATTTCGATGTGTGGTTCATTTTTAGTAAAAATAGAAAAATGTCGCGTTAGGCCATAAATTACAATGCTAAAAGATTCATTGATTTTTTCCGCATTATTATATTGAACTTTATGTGGATTCCCTAAGTGACATTTCGTAAATTCTAGCTCTAGTTAACGGTCTCGGCAAAATAAAGCCAAAAGTCAAATTGCTTCTCGAAAATACCATAAATGAGTTATAAAAACATAATTTAGAAATATATTTTTTATTTGTATTAGAAGAAACAGTCATGAACAAATTATAAAATAAGACTTCTCCTGCATACAATACTATGGATTATTGGTTAGCCCTTATAGTCCATGAGTATACAGACTAAGAAACCTTTCGTTTGTGTAGCTCTAAAACTGATCGTTCAAACATTGGACTCTTCTCAACAAGAAAGTTTCCATATTTTGCCAATACCATATTATTTATGAAAGAGGTCAATGTCAGACTAAAAATGATTGATTGAATATGTTTGATTGACAGTTGCAAGTGCAAACGTGAGGTCTCCATTTGGTTTACTACGAGCCGAATTCTCGCAAAAAAATAATACTCATATCTGTCACATTCACAATACTAGATATTATATAATGATGCCATGCCGTAATTCAGGAAGCATTCATTCATTTGTCATACTTAGTTGTATTTACGAGATATGAGGAGCAAGCCATCGGCCAACTGGTAACGAATGTACCTCGAAACGAAGGCACACATTTGATAAAGGGGAATTGCGCTAGGAATGGCGTTGAAAATCGGGTAGTTAAGGGGAGAAGAGGTCTGACTATACACACGGGAGGCTCACGAGAGATGCAGATGCGGCCGATTACACGACATGAACCGACTACAACGGCGACAACGACAACGACAACAACATCAACAATAACAACGACAACAAACAACCACAAAAACAACAACAAGATCGAGCCTGACGACGGGTATTTATATATCGACAATTTGGATAAGTTCCAATGCATTTAGACGAGAGTTATCTATAGAATATGTATGTATTTTGGTCACGGTTGCCGTTCATCTCAAATATTTTCTGCACCAATTGCAGAAATTCAGAATAAGCTGAAAACTAGAGCCAGCATTACTGCTGAACGCGGTCCAATCTGATCTGAAATCATATTCAAAGTCATCGTTCATCTCAATTTGTAATCTCTATTCCTTTCTCTCTCATTTGCCATGCGTTATTCTTATTATTGTTGGCACTGCATTGCAGGTGCGGTCATTTGATGGACGGCCGTTCACTCAGATCATTCAGCCCGCTTCAGACGTTGCCTCTGAAATAGCCCGTCGCATGCAATAATTGTTGCTGCCTCGCAACTCGCAACTCGCATGTGCCATCGTCCCTGCTCCCTCTTCACCACCGTCCCACCCCCTTTGTGAAGCGCATGCCAAAATATCTTGACACTAAAATGCAAAATTGCTTTGCGTCAATGACTCAAAACCGAAAATCTTCTCTCATTTGCAAACAATAACAATAAGAAAAAGACAATTGGGGACGGGCGAATCCATTTGTTTTCTGTGGGATCTGCTTTCCTTTCATGCATTCGAAGTATACGCATCTAGCGCAGCTAAAATAGTGGCTAACTAATACAACATTATCCCAGTCTCATAATTTAGATGAGCCAACTAGGCGCTTAATTTATACTAGCATATAATTTAATTACAATTAGTCTACCTTCAAGGACAAACAATAGATTGTAAACTTTGCGCTATAATCGTTTCATTTGTGTCCAGTTAATTTTCTCTATAGTAGGGAATACGTGATTAAGTTTACTTTTTACTACTTTTATATAAATTGTTTTTAGTTAATATGTATTAAAATACCGGCATCACCGTGTAAACACAATTAGTAACATATGTTCAACTTGATCAGTACTGAAAATATTTTGTATACGACCTGATGTACTATGGAAAATGATTGCTTCAATTTGTATAAAATCTAATTTCAAAAGTCATAAAATGTTTTGTTGAAGCTGATGTCAAATCCGTGCAAATTTTATATAAAATTGTGTTGATGTTCCCAATATTCGACTTGAGGTTGTTGTTGTTCTTCTTCTGGTCAGTGTTGTTGGCTTTCTTGTTCTTGTCTCTTGCTGTTTGATTTGTTTTTGGGAAAATTGCGTAAAATTATTTCTGACAATGTCGCAGATTGTGTTTCAACAAACACGCTAAGTAAAAGAGAAAAAAACTTTAGAAAAATATACATAAGTATGCATATATGTTTGTTATATGTCTGTACGTATAAAAAAGAAAGAATTATGATCATTTTATCTTATGTGCGATGTGCGAAAAAAACACTCGCAATACACGCAGAAGCATATTATGCGGATAGCCGATGTGCTGGCCTGTATAATATGTTTCGCTTTTGGTTTATAAAGTTTCTTAAAGATTCCATTCAAGAGGCGTTGGTGGCGATGGCAAACCAGAGGCGTCCTATAAGGGGCATTCAACGATTTTGTGGGGCCATATGAGAGTAATAGAAGAACCGAAGAGCCCCCGTCCTCCACACGAATGATGAGGCTTTTAGGCACGTTGTGGCGAAAGCGAATCAAAATTTATAACTATAAATAAGCTACAAAATTTGAAAATTGTTTGTCTTGGCATTTGATTTTGTTGAGAATTTTCTCGTCGTTAATTTCTTTTTATTTTTGTTGACTTTTTTGTTGTATTTTCTTTGTTAATTTTAATATTCAAATCATTTATGAAAAGTATTTCGAGTCGCTTGGTGGGCGACTCAAGAATCTAACACATTTTAAGGCACGTTGAAAGGATCCGCATTCTTATGAACAATGTCGATGTCGATGTGTGGATCACTTCGAGTGTCGAGTGCACTACGAGTACTATCTATGAGATGCATTCGTACATTCGCTTAGCATTGAATAAAATGAATTGCATTGCTCTGAAGGACGCCGTCAACATTTATTCGATTCGACTATTCTCCCTATCTCAAAATATCTTTATCTTCGATAGCAATTGCAATTGCTGGCGTCTGTGTCCATTTTCGTTTCATATGATCAGTTAGTGTGTACATGTGCATACCATTTGTGTGTATGCGTGTGTCTATCAGGGCGATCAATGTTTTTGAAGTTCACAAGATTTTCGATTTTCGACTTTTATTTTTGTGATTTGTTAGACTGCCACCAGCATGTTGACGCCAAGAGACAAACATAACATTGTCAATAAGATCATGAACGATAAGTTTGCAAATCAAATGAACTCGATTAGAATCGACTAGAATGGACCCCAATACAGTTGACATATCAATCGATCTATAATTTATGAAAAAGCTTATTAGTTTTATGTTCTATCCTACACCTGATCCCTGCTCTTATTGTAGCTCGATAAAGACACCCCCGAACCGGTGGCAGATCAAATTGGCATTGAGATGACCAGAAAAGAATACAATAAAACAGAAGAGGCGAAAAACGATCACTGGCTAAACAACAACAAACAAATAGCAGCTCGCATGTGTCGAGAAAATAAGTAAAAGCTCGATTGAGAACACAAGAAGGCAGTGAAAGGTATCAAGAAGAGAGACGAAAAGAGAAGAGGCAGAGAGAGAGTGAGAGAAACCACAAGGATTTTCACAAATGCAAAATTTGTCATTGAAATGAATTTGACTCACAGAAACAAACACACATACACACATACACAATTGCTCAGCCGTGTGTGTGTGTGTGTGTGTCTGCGTAAGCGGTGAGAGTGGTAGCTCACGCAATATTGGATGAGCTTTTGCGCTCTCATTCTCTCATGTATAGGTATCCTGGTGGTAATGCTGCTGTCACGATTGCATCATAGCTTACTCACTCACACACATGCACAGACAAAGACAAGCGTTGCCCACTTGCTACAACAACAACACGAGAAGACTGCGGACCAACCTCAACCGCTGGCTGATAGACCGAAAAAGGGAGCAAGCAAAACCGAGACGTGGCGAAAAACAGCAATAGCCACCCAACTGATGCCCAGCACATGCCGAATTCTCGCCCCTCACGCACACACACATACACTCACACAGCCGACGATCGCAATTGAGAGCTTTTTTCATGATCGTGCGGCACAGATTATGGGTATCAAATTGCCACGTATAAAAGGCAAGTTTACCGGTTGCACGGTTCAGAACGGCTTTCGAGCGCGTAAGTGCAACACCTTTGCTGTGCTATCTAATTTTTTGGATATTCCTCAAGCGGCTTCAGCAGCAGCATCGAACAGCATTAGCGGCAGTGTAAAAGAGACAGAGCAACTATTTGACCTTTTTGTCGAGAAAAAGACAAAGAAATAATATATGTACATATACTCGTATACTATGTATATGCATTTAAAACAATTACCCAATTCAAATCGAGTTCGAAAAGATATGATTTATGTGTATGTGTGTGTGAACTTATGTCTTGAGGCGTATCCTGTCAAAGGATCTCAGCCAACTGCAAAACTATAAACTATATTCGCATATTGATCGGAAAAAGTGTACAATTGAAAAGTGAACCGGGATATATGTACGCTTGTCTACTTTGGATTAATGACAACTGATACTGATACGAAACGCCCTTAACTGGATTACAATTAACTCATTCTTAAGCCGCACTCTACTCTCGAACTCCAAAATTTGTTTTGCCTTATTCATCTAACCTATGGGAATCGAGCAAACGCATAATATGTGTCTTGTATAATAAGTGCTTCCCCTTTTTTAGACACACATGAGCAACTGCTACTTAGTCATTGTCACTTGAAGGATACAAATTAAATAGAGTTTCAGAATTATTTAAAATAAATAAATGGCCAGGAATCTGCATATGATTATGAATATTCAAAATGATATTTATGAAGAATCGGTAAACTTCAAACTGTAAACTAATTGATCATTTTTGAAAACGCAGAGTTTTTTATCAAGGCAATTACTTGCTGAGCTTGTAGAATTTCCACAGACGGAATTTCAAATTACTATTAGATGACTTCATACATGAATACCTGTGTCTCAAATATGCGTACTCAAAGAGCACAGACACGTCGCAACGAATTCTACACGGATTACATATACATTTAGCCAAATATTTCGAATATGTTATAAAAATAACCTATAGACGTTAGAAAGACTGAAAGAGAGAGCGAGAGAGGGAGAGAGGGAGAGAAAATGGAATTATATTAGAAACGGCATGCGGCAGTCAGTATATGTATTATGTAGGAAAAGAAAAGCTCCTCATCAACAACCTAATACCGAATACATATACCGATGTACATGCTCGCCTCTCTATACGTATACATGCTTAATTTCGAAATAATTTTGAGAATTTTAAAAATAACGCATTCGTTGAAAGTTCGTGTAGTGTCCGTTGTTTTCTTTTCGACCAACCGATTTCATTTGCCGATTGTCGACAAAAAATATCGCTGCGATTTAGAATCAAATGCGATCATTGCAATCTCGCAACTCGTGTCTCTTGGTACATCGATCGGTCGAATCCAAGTTTTGAAAACGTGATTTTCAAAGGTTTCCAAGCCGATTCAACGAAATTGAAACCGAAACCGAAATCGAAATCGCTTTGAAAAGTGATTGAGTGAGTGTTTTTATTCATTTTTGCAGTAAATTTCTATTTTAAAATATACCGGGATTAGCTTAGCGCTATTCACGTTTTTACCGTTATGTAATTTGAATAACTTCCTTAAAAAATGCACTTGGTATTTAAAGAAAATAAGAAAAACCTGACGGAAAATCGAAATTACGTAATAATATCAACGCCCCACATACAATCGCGTATATATATTATAGAGACGACGCGGACACGCAAGACATATATGTAAGGCGCGATATATGTGCGAGTATATGGCACTGATCTATATTTAGGCGACAACCCACACAAGTCACTTGTTGTTGTTGAGTTTCTGATGCTGTTTAAGAACACAGCAGCAGCAGCAACAACAACAGGGCCTAATTAATTAACTGAATCGGGGAGCTGCTCGAAATTCCGAATATCCGGTTACATGTTTTCGAAGTTCACATGGAAATTCCAATTTATGCTCATATTTGGAAAACAAATAATCGAACAAAAATACACGCACACACACACACATGCATACACAAGCAAAGATATGAATGTGAATAGTTCTACTGTGGCTGCTGCTGAACTCGAAAATGGGTCAAGATAAAAAAAAGAAATAGAACAACAGGAATATCCAAAACTTATAATGGTTTTCTATCATATACTGATCTTCGTTATTTATTTTTTCTATATTTACAGGGAAGTTTTGGGCTCACGACGCGATTAACAAAGAATTTTACAAAGTCCCAAATTTATTTCTCGAGTTTTTAAGTTTAAAAGCGAAATTTAATCAAGATGCCGAAGCCAGCCGCTAGCCAGGAGGATGAGGATCCCACCCCATACCTGTTCGTGTCTTTGGAACAAAGACGTATCGATCAATCGAAACCCTATGATTCGAAGAAGAACTGTTGGGTGCCCGATGAGAAGGAGGGTTATCTCATTGGTGAAATCAAGGCTACCAAGGGTGATATCGTCTCCGTCGGTCTGCCTGGTGGAGAGGTAATGCAATCTTGGAACGTCGAAATAAAAAAGAAAGCAAAAATCATGAAGAAGCACCCAAATGGCAACTACAAACTGAACAACATTAGCTACCTTTTGCTGAAGAATTTTCGGTACTACGAAATGCATTTATCAAAGGGCAAGTTGATGGTGCCTCATTTTGTAGATTCCAATGGGGACTTCCAAACATTGATGCTCTATTATAGAGTTCACAAAACATCAGACTTCATATAGTTATACTCTATACACATGACTAGGTAAAAGATTTCAAATCCGAGAAGGTGGAGAAAGTCAATCCACCAAAATTCGAAAAAATTGAAGATATGGCTGACATGACCGTGCTGAACACACCTTGCGTGCTGCACAATCTTCGCCAGCGTTACTATGCTAAGCTCATCTATGTAAGTGTACACAGTCGGCAACTCACTAATGTATGGGTTCTCTTCTCTTTCGGTCTCTTTTCTCTCAAAATAAAAAACAACTGCTAACCAACAACATCAATAATACAAAACATAAACGAAACGATAAAAATGGGTTAAATAAAAATGAATTTGATAATGGGTCAACTTAAACGAACTGAAATGAACGAATGACTAAAATAGACGAAAGACTTCAAGAAAGATCAGCTCCAGCAGGTGAACCCTCCGAAATACGAAAAAGCTGAGGATATGTCTAACTTGACATACCTTAACGATGCCTCTGTGCTCCATAACTTGAGGCAGAGATACTACAACAAGCTCATCTATGTAAGTAATTGCCGTACCGGTATGGCAATAGCAATCACCCGTTTTAAGCCAACGTTCTATGTTGTTAAACCCGCTTACCAATCACATTAAACATTTACCACATTTCCAGAAAAAGTCAAAATGCTTAAATATACCTTAATGCATATATTTGAAGTAGTTCAGCTAACAATTATCATTATGAAACTTTGGAAACTACATATCCAAATTGAATTACGAAATCAGCTCTTACTCTTAACCATGGCTAACATACATCAATTGTATTTTGTACGCACTAAACAAGCTTCTACTAACCATCACAACTTTGGCCGTCCAGTCAGGTGAACGTGACACTGGGATGAAAACGGTTTTATTACACACATCACACCACACTCAATATACAGCACACACACCCACAAAGGATGCTGAGCCGAAACCTTAAAGATCATCACAACATGACATCATCATTTTCCCCTCTCCAGCAACAAAAACAAACAAAACTTTAAACAAGTACAAAACCATAGTAGTTAATTGTTACCCATAAGAAACGAACACCAAAAACTGGTTGACCCACAAAAAGAAAAAAAACAGACAACAATAATGAGAAGAAAAACAAATCAAAACTGTTACTAAACTGTCTTCTAGAGACGTCTCTAAAGCACGACCAATGCAAAGCTGCAACCACTGATAAAGTAAACAGCGATGAGGTCAAAAATACAAATACAAATATCAATGTTTTAGAGACGAACTCAATTAATTGTATAACTAACAAAAATGTCATCGAATGAACTGTTATTAACTTGTAAACTCCATTTTCTTCTCCTTATGCTGAACAACACAGACCTACTCCGGTCTTTTCTGCGTTGCCATCAATCCTTACAAGCGCTACCCCGTCTATACCAACCGTTGCGCTAAAATGTACCGTGGCAAGCGCCGTAATGAGGTGCCACCCCATATTTTCGCCATCTCTGACGGTGCCTACGTCGACATGTTGACCAACCACGTGAATCAATCCATGTTGATTACCGGTGAGTCTGGTGCTGGTAAGACTGAGAACACGAAGAAGGTCATTGCGTACTTCGCCACTGTTGGCGCTTCGACCAAGAAGGATGAGTCCCAGAAGAACAAGGGCTCCCTTGAGGATCAGGTTGTGCAAACTAACCCTGTGCTTGAGGCCTTCGGTAACGCCAAGACCGTGCGTAACGATAACTCCTCTCGTTTCGTAAGTATACACTTGTGTGATCGCTCCTAAAAGATCGGAACTAATCGCCACTTTCTCTCTCTCTCTCTCTCTCTCTGAATAGGGTAAATTCATCCGTATTCACTTCGGCCCCACTGGCAAACTGGCTGGTGCTGATATTGAGACCTGTAAGTTTCAATCTCTTTAATGATAAATTTCATACAGATTCTAATTATGCTCTCCTCTGTTTCTCTATATTACAGATCTGTTGGAGAAGGCTCGTGTCATCTCTCAGCAATCTCTGGAGCGCTCTTACCACATTTTCTACCAGATCATGTCTGGTGCCGTTGCTGGTGTCAAAGGTATACAACCGCAAGCATTATCATCCAACTCATCTGTCATCAATCTCTCTCCCAGAGCAAGTCTCATCTTTGCTCAATTTACAATATCTTTCAGTACTTTTAGCAGTGGTTTAGGTTCTACATCTGAATACACACATAGTACAAACATAAACTCACATTTACTCTCACATACATACACATACACACACACACACACGAAAGGCTTTCAATGCAAACATTTTATAATAATATATTTTTCAAAAAATTCGTTTAGAAATCTGTGGTTTGACCGATAACATCTACGATTACCACATTGTCTCCCAGGGCAAGGTTACTGTGCCCAGTATCGATGATTCTGAGGAATTCAACCTCACAGATGTAATTGTCCCTCATATGATACAAAACTATGTTCTTGTTCATTGTATTTCTTGAACTTACTACTAGACTTTCGTAATATTTTAATTGAGTAATATTTTGGTTAACTCTTTTGCCAGCTTTTAGCCGTATACCGTAATCGTTATCGCTATCGTTATCGTAATTATTTACACGTATATCGTAGCGTTTACGTAGGCCAGCCAATCAATCAATCGCTTTCAATGGCTAGCTGTAGCAGACAAACATTCCAAAGTGCAAGCAAACCATCCAAAGATACGGATTATTGGAATTTGTCAATCGCTTTTCATTATCCCTTCCCCCAGTCCTTTCTTTCCCAATTCATGTACCCGTTAACTCATACAATACCCAAATAATATATGTACCTATTGCCAACCCTTATTAAATTTGAAATTCTCTCTTCAATATATGTTCTCCCACTATCGTAAACTGTTGTCCGATTAATCATATGCGTGTGCTATATATATATGAACTATATATATAGAATATTGCCTGTTGTCGAACAACATTTACGATTATCGCATTGTATCACAAGGCAAAACGACCATACCAAGTGTTAATGATGCCGAAGAATGGGTCGCAGTGGATGTAAGGCCATACAGAACATGGTTACTTATCTATGTGTGCTCATATGCAACATCTGTGTCCTAATCTCAATCTAACTCTTTCGGATCCTCAGCTCCAATTAATTTAATGTGTCGTGTCTTCAATGTTGTAGATACATATTTATACTCCATGTCCTACGTCACCTTCGATGTGTTAACATGTCCTTTTTGTGAAGTCAATATAAAAATCTCTCTATATGCCCAAAATTCATAATGCTTTACCAAGCCAAAGCAAACCAAAGCTAATTCCGAACTAACCCTTAACCCTAACCATGAATAATAACTAAAACTTAAAACTCGTTAACAATTGCGTTATAGTAGAGGCAGGGACTATTTCATTTATACCCAATCAATTGAATTATTTATCAATCAATGGAGTATTACGAACATAACTTAATACATAACTCCATCAATAATTAGAGATGGTATTTCTTACCCAACATATTGGTGATTATCCTGGCATTTGCCAGGGTAAAACACGGATACCCGGTGTCAACGATGGTGAAGAATTTGAGTTAACCGATGTAAGTTGTGCTGCAGGTGATCCAAAATCTGTTCACAATAAACCAAAATCCCCATTTATGAAGCCCCCTTTTATCGACTATTGTAAAATAATTTCGAAAATCTCTTATATATTTTCTATATTTTTATTATGTACACCGTTATTTGAAGTTGTTAATTGATCCGAACACGCTCTGACTTTCCGATAAAATACAAACGTATAATGTAGTCGTAGATCTCAATATTGTATATATGCATTTACAGTGTGTTAATTTTCACAGTGTTGTTATTCCGGAATTATCTTCAATTACTCTACGCTTTCTATATCTCTCACTCTTCTACTCTCTCTCTCTCTCTCTCTCTCTCTCTCTCTCTCTCTCTGTCTCTCTCTCTCTCTGTATTTATCTTCCTTGGTAAATATCTTTCGCGTTCTGTTGTAGTTTGGCTCCTTCACCTCGTTAACTTAACTGTACCTTGCAATAATCCCAAACCGCTGGGAGCAGGAGGTCTCTGTAGACCTAGCTTGCCGAAATTAACGATTCGTTTTCATACTTGACACCGGGTAGAAGCAACGAGTATGTTTCTAGTATTCAAATGCCATAGGTCCTTGAGAGAAGCCCGCTCCTGGCTCTAGAAAATAAAAAAAAAAACAAGAAAACAAATGTTGAAACGTAATATATTGCACCAATCGACACGGGGAATTACTACAGCCGTAGACTCATACACAGAGCACACACATGGCACACCACAGCACCACAGCACACACACAAACACACAAGCAAAAGAAGAAGAACACATCGAACCCCCAAGCCACATCTGACTTAGTCGATAAGTTGTTTGTGATTTTTTTGCGCTAAACCGAAAAACCTTCTCTCCGACTATATGTAGACATGTGCTTCCTCTCTGATAACATTTACGACTACTTTAACGTATCCCAGGGCAAGGTCACTGTGCCCAGTATTGATGACTCTGAGGAATTCCAGCTTGCAGATGTAAGTGACAGCTTAGCTGCTGTTGATGATGCATAATATATGTTTCCGGTTCCTGTCTGAACGACAAGTATAAAAAAACAAGCGAACCAAACACCACTCTATACATCACACCAACACGCCCACAGAAATTTTTTTTATGTGTTTTTGGTTACCCGATTTCCAGTTTCCGGTTCCAGTTCCAGTTCCAGTTCTAGACCTAGTACTTCGTCTGTCTTTATAGCCAGTACTTAGTCTCTCTTTTCGTAGTTTTAATTGGAATGCACATTACTAGTGTAAGATTGTTTGACGAATGACGAATTCCCGTTGTGTGAATCCCGGTTTTGTTTCACTGAAAGCATCGATCAAGTGAGACAAAACCAACTCGTATACGTAGCAGATTTACCTATCTGTAACTGTATTTAATACGAATGCCCGCAACATCGACGACGTTGTGTCTTTTACTTCTATGGACTGATCTAATCGAATTGTGTTTAGCTTGTTGGAATGTGTATGCAATTAAGTCAATATATATATATATATATCTATATATATATATATATATATATATATATATATATATATATATATATATAGTTGTAACTACGATAATTGTGTGTGTACTTTATATCTCCCGGTTAGTTCGATTTGTACCAGAAAGCCATTACGTGAAACTTGTGTACAAATCGCTCAAACTTTTATTGATTTTATATATACATATACTCTCTCTCTCCTCTGTATGTAGTTCTTCTCTAAGAATGTGCAGCACTTACTTACGACTTAAGTGCCGTCAGGTTAAGAAATCCCCATCAGAAAACCAACAAAACAATAATAACCATAGCACGCATTATTTTCCCCAACATCTATTGGTCATGTTAGTTTTTAAGTAAACCCTATCTATCGATTCCGGAATAGTTTAAGCTACCCGAAATCCTCTAGAAGCGATCATTATCACGTTATACATATGGTAAATTCTTTAGGTTTACTAATTAAGCGCTTCTCTACTGATGCTGCACGTACTTATAAATTCGTTACTTTTCTTGTTACCACAGCATGCTGCATGATCTAGACTCTTAAGCTACACTCAACAACAAAACTAGCCTAATACAAAAGAAAAACACCGCTGTAAAATCTACCCAAAAAATAATGCTACAAGAAAAACCTTCCATTAATCGAAATAACAAGTGATTTGCCCATATGCTCATATATTAATTATCAATTTCTTAATCGATTTGCCAAATGTAGCAAGCCTTCGACATCTTGGGCTTCACCAAGCAGGAGAAGGAGGATGTGTACCGCATCACCGCCGCTGTCATGCACATGGGTGGCATGAAGTTCAAGCAACGTGGTCGCGAGGAGCAGGCTGAGCAGGATGGTGAAGAGGAGGGTGGCCGTGTGTCCAAGCTGTTCGGCTGCGACACCGCTGAGCTGTACAAGAACTTGCTCAAGCCCCGCATCAAGGTCGGTAACGAGTTCGTCACCCAGGGCCGTAACGTCCAGCAGGTCACCAACTCCATTGGTGCTCTGTGCAAGGGTGTCTTCGATCGTCTCTTCAAATGGCTGGTCAAGAAGTGTAACGAGACTCTGGATACCAAGCAGAAGCGTCAGCATTTCATTGGTGTACTGGATATTGCTGGTTTTGAAATCTTCGACGTGAGTATGCTCGGACGGCACTCGAACCTGAAGGCTTGCCAGCTTTGCTCCATGTGGATTGCATCCTCATAGAAGTCGAGCTGACGAGCTGTGCTCGCCATCAATGTACAATCTGGGCATGGGCTGTTCAGCTCTGACCAGGCTGAAGCATTGCGGCGGGCTTGTTAACACACATCTCTCTACAGTTAGGCATGGGATGACTTGGGTCTGATTAGGTGCACTTACTCTTCGCACACACCTCACTCTCTTTGCACACAACACACACTATAAAAACAAGAACAAGTTACAATGGAACTTCTGTATAATATGTAAATATTCCCAATATGTAGTACAACGGCTTCGAGCAATTGTGTATTAATTTCACCAATGAGAAATTGCAACAGTTCTTTAACCATGTCATGTTCGTCTTGGAACAAGAGGAATACACCAGGGAGGGTATTCACTGGGACTTTATTGATTTCGGTATGGACTTGCTGGCTTGTATCGAACTTATTGAAAAGGTGCTTAAGCAATTCAACTAGATATTAAATGTGTCTCTCCTCAATGTTCAATGTCAATCTGCACCGATCAATTGTTTGTTGTGTTTATTTAGCACTGAAATGTTTACAGAATAGGAATAGCAACCTCAACCAGGTGACAGGTAACAATTTACCCCGTGATTGTGAGATATGTTTAGGTATTATATTCAAGCACAAACCCTGCACAACTGCACTGTATTTGTTGATAACCCAAAATGAAAGCACAATGAAAGCACTTGTTTTAAATGTTAACCTCTCCTCGTCCTCCTCGTGCACATCGATTATTACCATGATTAGTACAACGGTTTCGAGCAACTGTGTATTAACTTCACCAACGAGAAGTTGCAACAATTCTTCAACCATCACATGTTCGTTTTGGAGCAAGAAGAATACAAGAAGGAAGGTATTGAGTGGGCCTTCATCGATTTCGGTATGGACTTGTTGGCCTGTATTGATTTGATTGAAAAGGTTCGTCTACGTTTTCCGATCCACGCCACCGACTTTTGCACTTGCTCCCTAATCTTTAAGTGAATTATTGTTATGATATACTCGACTCTTTGGTAAATCATCTAGAACTGATGACACCTCTGAGAGATGCTTAAGATTATACTTATATATACTATTTTACAGCCTTTACTCAGGAGAAGTGCGCCCATAAGCGTTACTAGCTCCACACTCAAATTCACACCCACACCCACACCTAAATCACTATCTATATGTTTCGACAAGCACCTGAAAAAACGTGTTAAACAACACACGTCCAAAGGGGGTAACTAACACGACGAACATATACACATCTGATCCACATCTAAGTATTTATGACTAACCCCGCTATATGTGTTCAATATTGTTCCGTTTCCGATAAATCTAGTACAACGGTTTCGAACAATTATGCATCAATTTCACTAACGAAAAACTGCAACAATTCTTCAACCATCACATGTTTGTTTTGGAACAAGAAGAATATCAACGAGAGGGCATCGAATGGACCTTCATTGATTTCGGCATGGATCTGCAATTGTGTATTGATTTGATTGAAAAGGTACAGGGCCACAACTATCTCAGAGAACAGATAGCCAACTGACCGCCTTATAATAATACACAATTGCACTGCATTGATCTCTCAAATCGATCTAGCAAACTTTATTTAACCATATTGCACTATAACCTAGTCATAAGACCGCCTCTCTAAAACAACAACAAATATCTTAATCGATCTAATGCCATTATCGACTAACGAGTGGGTAAGTTGTGTGTACTACTAATGTGTCTCGTAATCTTCTAGTCTTAGTCTGGCGTTATGTTTGCTTTCGACTACCTCAAACTTAATGCGTGCTTCTTACTAAATGTGGCAGCTCTCACGATTGATGGACGATATTAACTTGCGATATTGTACTATTCTAGCCTATGGGTATCTTGTCCATCCTGGAGGAAGAGTCTATGTTCCCCAAGGCCACCGATCAGACCTTCTCGGAGAAGTTGACCAATACCCATTTGGGCAAGTCAGCTCCATTCCAGAAGCCCAAGCCTCCAAAGCCCGGCCAGCAGGCTGCCCACTTTGCCATTGGCCATTATGCTGGTGTTGTCGCCTATAACATCACCGGTTGGTTGGAGAAGAACAAGGATCCCCTGAACGACACTGTTGTCGATCAGTTCAAGAAGTCGCAGAACAAACTGCTCATCGAAATCTTCGCTGATCACCCTGGCCAGTCTGGCGGCGGTGAACAGGCTAAGGGCGGTCGTGGCAAGAAGGGTGGTGGCTTCGCTACCGTCTCGTCGGCCTACAAGGAGCAGTTGAACAGCTTGATGACCACTCTGCGTTCGACACAGCCTCACTTCGTCCGTTGCATCATTCCCAACGAAATGAAACAACCTGGCATGGTTGATGCTCACTTGGTTATGCACCAGCTGACCTGTAACGGTGTGCTTGAAGGTATCCGTATTTGCCGTAAAGGTTTCCCCAACAGAATGGTCTACCCCGACTTCAAGATGCGGTAAGTACTCACTGAGGGCCAACAGCACATAGTCACCATACTATATTTACTACAACTTTAGCACATACATATACTTAGATAGATACTATTAGACTTATGTCTGTACATTGTACTTTAGATATTAGCATAGCACAAAAGTCTGTACATACACTCTGGAGCTTGGAATAGCACATCTTTAGCAACTACTTATAGTACAAATTATTAACCATTCTATTGCAATTAATACTCTAGTTATATGATTCTGGCACCAGCTGTCATGGCAGCCGAAAAGCTGCCTAAAAACGCTGCCACCAAGTGTTTGGAAGCCGTTGGACTGGACCAAGACTTGTATCGCATTGGTAACACCAAGGCACGCATACTCCAATCTCTACTTTAGTGTAGTCTCTATCTGAATCCAAACTCCAATTGTATTTATGAATTCAATTCGCATTCCTCACTTGTGTTTTTTTTAAATGTATGTACCAACTCCACGAACCAGTTCCAGTTCCAGTACCAGTACCAGACCAGTTCTTTCCAGTGCTGTCTCTCGTGTTTAGTGTAGCATGATGATAAAATGTGCATCACGTATATTTGTTTACGTCTTACAAATGTTTCAACAGGTACCAGATTCTGAATCCCCGCGGCATTAAGGGACTCGACGATCCCAAGAAACAGTCCAAGATTCTGATTGAGTCCACCGAGTTGAATGAAGATCTCTACCGTCTGGGTCATACCAAGGCATGATTAAGTTCTCTCTTATATGCAATTCACACACATATATGTGTATATATACCGCTTATTCGGCCATTTCAAGTTCGAAATTCTTCATTGAGTGGATGGCTCAATTATATATAATATTATGTTATTATTTGTCAATAATCCAAATACGAAACGAGAGGTGTCCAAAAACCGCCAACGCGAAAGCACCTTTAGTTCACACAATACAACAAAAACAGAAACAAAATCAAAACACAAACAACATTCAACACAAAATATTATTCAACCATAATGTGGTCGCAAGTGTACACTATGATTCCGCAACAAATGATCGCAAATGAACATTTTGATTTGCAGCTATCAAATTCTGAATCCAGGTGGTATTGTTGGCGTTGATGATCCCAAGAAGTGTGGCTCACTTATATTGGAATCCACCACATTGGATCCCGATATGTACCGTATTGGACACACTAAGGCATAGTCGCGTTCCACAAGAATATTTTTTTAAAGATTCCATCCCAATATATGAATTATGCATTTTGCGTACCTCTTTCTACTCCTCCAAGTAGTATTTGCCGACTCTCTCTCTCTCTCTCTCTCTCTATCTCTATCTATCTATCTCCCGTACACTTGACGGATTCCACACAGAACTTGTGTCCGTATACAGCATATATTCTTCTCTCAATAGCTCTACATATCTACAATACATTTTGAGAACACTGCAGATAGAAAGCAGAAGTTCATTTTTGGGCGCCCTTCAGAAAAGAGAAACAAAACTTTGCCAGGGGCCCTACTCAGCACAATGATTGATTGATTGTTTTCCCATCCCCCCTCTCCAATGAGATGCAATGCCCCCTTTCACACATACACGCACATCGACACATGCACACCAACACGAATACCCCCCAGATAAATATATAGTATTTACATATATATTTTGCAAACCCTATTCTTGAGCATGGGTTCGAGTTTGTCGTAGTTCTTTATCGAATTTGAAGGTCAACTGTATGTAACCCTAGAAGTAAGCTAGTTATACTAACATAATATACGTACTATATATCACACATATTACTGTCTCGTATATAGCAAATTGAACACATCGTTCCGTTTATATTTTTCTATTGAATATTCATGCTCGTATACATATGCATCACTTATATATATGTTATACGTGAACAACAACATATAGCTACCAAATCCTGAACCCTAAGGGTATCAAGGGTATTGAGGATCCCAAGAAATGCACGAAAATCCTCATCGAATCGACCGAGTTGGCCGAAGATCAGTACCGTTTGGGTAACACAAAGGCACGATACATTCTATATACTATATTCTCTTTAAAGCTGAATAACTTCAAAACAAAAACACTCTCGTCTATGGCTCCAACACAGATGTCCAGACATTTACAATCTATACCTATCTATACATATAGCACAGCACACACACAAACACACAAACAGACACAGATCTCGAACCGGAAAACTGGGCGGAAAGCCTAAGGTCCTCGATCTGAGTGTTCTGTGCGCATGTCGTATCTACTTCTCTTTATCTTAATTTCTTTTTTCGAGTTGGTAAAACATACGTACCACAACCAACACATCGCAAAAAGAAGTCTTTCGAAACCTTTACAGAAAAGGTCCAAGCATACACACACATTCCCCCACAAATCCATGATCCCCCCAATATTGGTATTATTATGATTTGTAGTATTAACTTACATAGACGTAACTATACTATACCCAATAGTCGTATAATACTAATAACATTTGAATTAGACATGCACTAAACTAATCCAGTTTGTAACAAAACACTTGACAATAATACAAACCATTCAAACTACCATTCAAACCCAAACAGCTACAAAATCATGTGCCCCAAGCTATTGGTTGGCGTTGACAAAGACAAAAAGGCCACTGAAATTATCATTAGGTTTATCGATTTACCCGAAGATCAATTCCGTTTGGGTAACACAAAGGTATATCAGAGACAATATACTTTATTAGCTCCACACTGCATGCATCACGTCCATCAAAGCACACCAACTATGGCCTGAGTTCTAGCCTCTTGGCAGCCAGTCGAACCTTAGCTATTAGTACATGGCTCAGGATCACTGGAATCCCTGAGGCTCAGTGCAAGGGCAACTTACAATTACATTCAAAATCACTCTCACACTCAATGTTAGCTTTAAGATCAGTATATGTTTCATCATTGACCAATCCATCGTATCATGCATCTAAGTGTTGTTTGTCTTGTTTTGTTCTTTGAATTATATGTTTATTTGTACCAAATCCATCCTTTATTCTATCCCAGTTAAACCTGTCGAAAAGTGTTTTTGAAGAATCGCTGTCGCTAAAGCAAATAATAATTAAAAAAAAGAAAATTATGGATTGTCCTACTTGACAAATCCTTTACTGCTTGCTGCACGCGTCCGAGTGCGATATTCGAGTGAAAATTAACCTATTTTCTTGATGCCCTCTTCCCTTGCGTCCTCAAATTGCACTTGCCAAATATCTAGGTGTTCTTCCGTGCCGGTGTCCTGGGTCAGATGGAAGAGTTCCGTGATGAGCGTTTGGGCAAGATTATGTCCTGGATGCAAGCCTGGGCTCGTGGTTACCTATCCCGCAAGGGCTTCAAGAAGCTGCAGGAGCAGCGTGTCGCCCTCAAGGTCGTCCAGCGCAATCTGCGCAAGTACTTGCAGCTGCGTACCTGGCCCTGGTACAAACTGTGGCAGAAGATCAAGCCTCTGCTCAACGTCAGCCGCATTGAGGACGAAATCGCCGTGAGTATTGCAATTCGAAGTGATCATCATAATTGTTGGCTGTGTTGTTTGTCTGCTATTTGAACTTGGTGAACGAAGAAAACAGTTGCTGCTGGCAATCAAGCGTAGCCCTGGCATGCCTGTTCCTGCATAGGCATTGTCAAGCATAATTGGATATGCAAGAGCAGCTGCAGACGACAATCTTGAAAATATATTGTCTTACAAGATAGACAAATTCTTGTGCTTAATTAAGCCCCCAACTTAATACCTCAACATTGAGATGCATTTGCCTGTTCATTGCGATCACAACGATCACAGCAGCAACCACGCCCACACCCACACCTTCGACTAGAGCCAAATGCCTTAACACTTACACATTCTTCTTTCGAATCGATAATGATGATCATGATGATTTTTATGCTGATTGCGAGCTACCAAAAATAGATGCTGTTTCAATCGAATTTCGAAATGCTTTCGGTTTCGCTCTAAAAAGGAGCGCTGCCTGCCAGATACATATCCAACTGGAAATCCATATACATGCATGCAATCATACGTGGCACTTCTGAAAGTGCGCAATTACGGAAAGTGCCTAGAAATGTGAACATATACCATACATAAATATATATACTTGCTGCTATATATTGGGCATATCTATAGCTCCATCTCAATGGCTATTCTTGGCGCATTTTAGCAGCTTGCTTTTTATACACACTGAAAGTGTGTGTGGAGCAGTTGCCAATTAGCTTGCTAATTAAATAATAAAAAGGCAGGCGGCGCCTTGAGTGAACAGCAGGGTACAGCAGGGCGTATGATTAATACGCATACGCCGCATTGGTTCAGCTCAATTCGAGTGATGAGTAATAATAACCAACAGCTAACACATACACACATACACACAGATATAATCGAATGAATGTGTGTGTTAATTGAAATGCTTGACGTGTGCGAGCGAGAGGGGTATATGCTCATACTTATAGAGTACACCTGCTGCTGACCGCACAAGTGCGAAATGATAGCAACCAATGCGAATTGTGAATTACAAATTATGAATTATGAAGGCAAAAGAAAAAGGCGAAGCAATTACAGATGCCAGGGCAACAGCAACAGCAACAGCTGCCTGCCACTTTGGGGCGTTGCTGCTAATTTTATAGCCAAAAGGCAAACGATCGTGCACAGTGCAATCGCAGCAGCCATTCCAGTTGTATTTGACCAGTCGCCTGCCGCGTGTTGCAAACGAATTATCCAATATCGAAATACGAAATTCAATTGAAACCGAATCGACAAAGCTGGTGAAGTGTTTAGCTACTGTTATTTGCTATTCCCTATTGATTCAATCAAATTAAATCGAGTGCCTGCTTAGAGTTGTGAGCAATTCAAATGGCTGACGAAAAGAAGGCCAAAAAAACGAAAAAGGCTGCCGAGGCAATAACGCCAGGCGAGCCAGCTGTGGAGGCAGCCCCTCCGACAGCAGAACCTCCCTCTGTTGAGGCAGCCCCAGCTGAAGCAGCTCCAGCACCAGAACCAAGTGCTGAACCAGCAGCAACAGCAGCACAACCAGTCGAAAGTGGTACTGCAGTTAGTAATCCATCAAATGCTTCTAATGATTTACAGCGTCTGGAGGAGAAGGCCAAGAAGGCTGAGGAACTGCATGCCGCTGAAGTGAAGGTACGCAAGGAATTGGAAGCCTTGAATGCTAAACTGTTGGCTGAGAAGACAGCTCTGTTGGACTCTCTGTCCGGCGAGAAGGGTCAGCTGCAGGACTTCCAGGAGCGCAACGCCAAGATGCAAGCCCAGAAGAACGACCTCGAGAACCAGCTGCGCGTAAGTATTAACCTATTTACCATTCCTCAACCTTCCACACCCCCTTTTTTCTCACCATACCGGAAAGCAAAATTTATCAAGTGCAATCAAGTGGATCAATTGCTCGGCTATTTCGAGAAATCCGCGAGGCTAATGATGTGCTTGCTAAATTTAGCTGGATGATTGATGAACACCCACTTGAGATCATCGAATATATTAGTAAATATAATTATATTTGTGCTCGCGTGCATTTGTAGGACATCCAAGAGCGCCTGACTCAGGAGGAAGATGCCCGCAACCAGCTGTTCCAGCAGAAGAAGAAGGCCGACCAGGAGATCTCTGGCTTGAAGAAGGACATCGAGGATCTGGAATTGAACGTCCAGAAGGCCGAGCAAGACAAGGCCACCAAGGATCACCAGATCCGCAACTTGAACGACGAAATCGCCCACCAGGATGAGCTCATCAACAAGTTGAACAAGGAGAAGAAGATGCAGGGCGAGAGCAACCAGAAGACTGGTGAGGAACTGCAGGCCGCCGAGGACAAGATCAACCACTTGAACAAGGTTAAGGCCAAACTCGAGCAGACCCTCGACGAACTCGAGGATTCGCTGGAGCGCGAGAAGAAGGTGCGCGGCGATGTGGAGAAATCCAAGCGCAAGGTTGAGGGTGACCTCAAGCTGACCCAGGAGGCTGTTGCCGATCTGGAGCGCAACAAGAAGGAGCTGGAACAGACCATCCAGCGCAAGGACAAGGAACTGTCCTCCATCACCGCCAAGCTCGAAGACGAGCAGGTCGTTGTTGGCAAGCACCAGCGCCAGATCAAGGAGCTGCAGGCCCGCATCGAGGAGCTCGAAGAGGAGGTTGAGGCCGAGCGTCAAGCCCGCGCCAAGGCCGAGAAGCAGCGCGC
The DNA here is from genome assembly GCA_018150935.1 of Drosophila pruinosa. Lineage (NCBI taxonomy): Eukaryota > Metazoa > Arthropoda > Insecta > Diptera > Drosophilidae > Drosophila > Drosophila pruinosa. The sequence continues at coordinate 6,553,796 of JAECWR010000034.1, read as the reverse complement.
CGATTTGGCCCGCGAGCTCGAGGAATTGGGTGAGCGTCTGGAGGAGGCTGGCGGTGCCACCTCTGCCCAGATTGAGCTCAACAAGAAGCGTGAGGCTGAGCTGAGCAAGCTGCGTCGCGATCTTGAGGAAGCCAACATCCAGCACGAATCCACCCTGGCCAACCTGCGCAAGAAGCACAACGATGCCGTCGCCGAGATGGCCGAGCAGGTTGATCAGCTCAACAAGCTGAAGGCCAAGTAAGTACCAGTGTGGTTGCCACTTAATTTTTATGTCGTAGATCTTGCAAGCTTTTTCAGGAAGCACACAGACAATGTGCAAGGTACAATGTACCAATTACAAGTACCGAGCGTTAATCGAGCGGATCAAATAATATTTTATTTACTTTTGTAATCTAGGGCAGAGCACGATCGTCAGACTTGCCACAATGAGTTGAATCAAACTCGTACCGCCTGCGATCAGTTGGCTCGCGATAAGGTAATATGTCGGCTAAATGTGCAATGGTCGGTGAGCTCGACTAGGCATATTTGGACCACACATATACACCGCATGTACCACAACTCACACACACACGCTCACGAGTCACACACAACACCAAGAGTACAATTGTGTGCGTGTCTCTTTCACTGTCTTTGTCTGTCTATCAGTTCTGATGGTTCCCCATAAAATATTAATATAAATCTAGTGTGTGGCCAGATGAGGATTTAAAAGGATTTGGACTCGATCGCTCTCCAGCTCGCTTCTCGCCTTTTGCCTTTTGCCTTTTGATGTGTATCTCCCCAAACAAACTATAACCCCTGACTAACCCCACATATGTCTACTCTCTATTATCTAAACCAGGGCTGAGAAGGAGAAGAACGAGTACTACGGCCAGCTGAACGATCTGCGTGCCGGTGTCGACCACATTACCAACGAGAAGGTATACAATATGATTTTATTCTTCGACTGCGATCGCTGCTGTAAATTAAATGCTGAAACGTTATTATCTCCGCCGAATCTTGTATATTTTCGTTTGGTAGCAACAAAAACAAAAAAAACTATATATAGCCTTTTAGACCACAACTAAAACGACCTGTAATTTTTAGAATGCTTTTGATGTGCCCTCGTTTACTAACTTTGTACAGCGCTTACACAAGACAAAATGCCACAAAACCCTATGATGTGCATACATTTGAGTGCTTGCATCTAATCAATATTTGTATCTCGTATACAGGCTGCCCAGGAGAAGATCGCCAAGCAGCTGCAGCACACCCTCAACGAGGTCCAGTCGAAATTGGATGAGACCAACAGGACTCTGAACGATTTCGATGCCAGCAAGAAGAAGCTGTCCATTGAGAACTCCGATCTGCTCCGTCAATTGGAGGAGGCCGAGTCCCAGGTGTCTCAGCTGTCCAAGATCAAGATCTCCTTGACCACCCAGTTGGAGGATACTAAGCGTTTGGCTGATGAGGAGTCCCGCGAGCGTGCTACCCTTTTGGGCAAGTTCCGCAATCTGGAACACGACCTCGACAACTTGCGCGAGCAGGTTGAGGAGGAGGCTGAGGGCAAGGCTGATTTGCAGCGTCAACTCAGCAAGGCTAACGCTGAGGCCCAGGTCTGGCGCAGCAAGTACGAATCCGATGGTGTTGCCCGCTCTGAGGAGTTGGAGGAAGCCAAGAGGAAGCTGCAGGCTCGTCTTGCCGAGGCTGAGGAGACCATTGAGTCCCTCAACCAGAAGTGCATTGGCCTCGAGAAGACCAAGCAGCGCCTGTCCACCGAAGTCGAGGACTTGCAGCTGGAGGTCGACCGTGCCAACGCTATTGCCAACGCCGCCGAGAAGAAGCAGAAGGCCTTCGACAAGATCATTGGCGAATGGAAGCTCAAGGTCGACGATTTGGCCGCTGAGCTCGATGCCTCTCAGAAGGAGTGCCGCAACTACTCCACCGAGTTGTTCCGTCTCAAGGGTGCCTACGAGGAAGGCCAGGAGCAGCTGGAGGCTGTCCGTCGTGAGAACAAGAACTTGGCCGATGAAGTCAAGGATCTGCTCGACCAGATCGGTGAGGGTGGCCGCAACATCCATGAGATCGAGAAGGCCCGCAAGCGCCTGGAAGCCGAAAAGGACGAGCTCCAGGCTGCTCTTGAGGAGGCTGAGGCTGCTCTCGAGCAGGAGGAGAACAAGGTTCTCCGCGCTCAGCTTGAGCTGTCCCAGGTCCGCCAGGAAATCGATCGCCGCATCCAGGAGAAGGAAGAGGAATTCGAGAACACCCGCAAGAACCACCAGCGCGCTCTCGACTCCATGCAAGCTTCTCTCGAAGCCGAGGCCAAGGGTAAGGCTGAGGCCCTCCGCATGAAGAAGAAGTTGGAAGCCGACATCAACGAATTGGAGATTGCTTTGGATCATGCCAACAAGGTAGGTGTATCCTTTGCTCCCCTGTTGGTTTCAAAAGCTAACTGAAACCGTTTTGCTTTTCTATTGTTATAGGCTAACGCCGAGGCCCAGAAGAACATCAAGCGCTACCAACAACAGCTCAAGGACATCCAGACCGCCCTTGAGGAAGAACAGAGAGCCCGCGATGATGCCCGTGAACAGTTGGGTATCTCCGAGCGTCGTGCCAACGCTCTGCAGAACGAACTCGAGGAGTCCCGCACTCTGCTGGAGCAAGCCGATCGCGGCCGTCGCCAGGCCGAGCAGGAGCTGGCCGATGCCCACGAACAGCTGAACGAAGTTTCCGCCCAGAACGCTTCCATCTCCGCTGCCAAGAGGAAATTGGAGTCTGAGCTGCAGACTCTGCACTCTGACTTGGATGAGCTCCTCAATGAGGCTAAGAACTCCGAGGAGAAGGCCAAGAAGGCTATGGTTGATGCCGCCCGCCTGGCTGATGAGCTCCGTGCCGAACAGGATCATGCCCAGACCCAGGAGAAATTGAGGAAGGCCCTTGAGCAGCAGATCAAGGAACTGCAGGTCCGTCTGGATGAGGCTGAGGCCAATGCCCTTAAGGGTGGCAAGAAGGCTATCCAGAAGTTGGAGCAGCGCGTCCGCGAGCTCGAGAACGAGCTTGATGGTGAGCAGAGGAGACACGCTGATGCCCAGAAGAACTTGCGCAAGTCCGAGCGTCGCGTCAAGGAGTTGAGCTTCCAGTCTGAGGAGGACCGCAAGAACCACGAGCGCATGCAGGATCTGGTCGACAAGCTGCAACAGAAGATCAAGACATACAAGAGGCAGATTGAGGAGGCTGAGGAAATCGCTGCCCTCAACTTGGCCAAATTCCGCAAGGCCCAGCAGGAGCTCGAGGAAGCCGAGGAGCGTGCCGATCTGGCTGAGCAGGCCATTAGCAAATTCCGCGCCAAGGGACGTGCCGGTTCTGTCGGTCGTGGTGCCAGCCCAGCGGTAAGTTCCTAATACCCATCTCCCCAGCTCCATCTTTTTCTCACTGTCCTCTGCACTACTCATGCAGCAGCAAACACATTGCTACCATACTCAGTACTCCGATAATTCTTCAGTATAGTGTTAAAGTTGTCTATATAATTGATATGTATATACATATAATATATTCTTCCCTTTCATATTGCGGGTCGCGATCTGCTTCTTCACAAATATATCACCTCTACAAACGACAACAACAGATTTAAATCAAAAGTTGAGCCATTACCGAACCAAACAAAATAAAAAAAAAAGAAAAACACTGAAACTAAAAGTCAAAAAATCTATAAATGGTTTCAATTATATTGTAAAAATAATGAGAGAACAAAACATGCAAAGAGAATTATAGCTTATAAGAATTAATATACAATAATAATAATATAGATGCATCATACGACATTCGGTAGAACAGAGAATTGTAATTAGAGGCACCCAACATACCCCATGCGCATATGGGCGAAGAAAACCCATCGAAAAAACAACAGAAATTCAAGAAGAAAGAATGAAAGAAAGAAAGAAAGTATAATCATCGATCATCGTTCAACGATATCTCGTACCAACCAAAAATGCGTTCATTTTGACAATTTTGTAATAACTATGAAGATCAACAGTAAGCAATCAACAAATCAAACGATCAATCAATCAATCGACTTTGCTTTCTCTACAACCATTATACATATGATATACAAAACTATTCTTCCACTATATTATTGATATATGTATGTATTTGTACATGTGTACTGCAGCCTGCAGCGTCAAGAGGTGGCCGCAAGAGCGTGCTGGAGCAGTAGAAACTTTCTTGATAACATTTGTAAGTGGCGATAACATATGTGATCGTTATTGTTATCGTTTACGTTAACGTTCCCGTTGTATTGTTGTCTTGCTGTGTCACACATACATAGGCATTAGTGCGTTCTCTCTCATGTATACTGGCGCTCTCAGTCGCTCTCTCATACATTTCCCGTCTCGAGCATACACTTTCGTTACGTCACTTGTTGCTCTCTCTGATATTCTCCCCCCTCCGGCTATGTGTACACCACAAAACGTGTGACAAGGCGCTCTCTCCCTCTCACAATCAGTTTGTTGTATTGAGCAAAAAAGTTAGTGAATTGTCTCAACGCATGATATGGCTCATCATAATCATCATAATAGATCACACCTTTAGAGAGAATATTATATAATATATGAAATTGGTGTACTCATCTTAAATGTATCTATTCTCTTCCACAGCCCCGTGCGACATCCGTTAGGCCACAATTCGACGGATTGGCTTTCCCACCAAGATTCGACCTTGCTCCTGAAAACGAATTCTAAATGCCATTTCATTTTTTAATTTATTTTAAATGATATTTCATAATGATTATGTTTATGATTTTAAATTAATTTCTTAATTTAAACAAAATAATAAAACTATAACAAAATATATCGAAACGACGGGAGGCAATATGCACTTAGGCAAAACAAAACAAAAATAGAAAGAACATCATGAAAAAATAGTCAGTACTTGTACGATAATATCGGAAGCCGACAACAAATAAGGTTTAATAACCGGTAGAAATAACAACAACAACATCGACAAGAAAAAGAAAAAGAACAACAACGATCGACATACATAAGTTCCTTGTGAGGGAGTTGGTGGCGGCTTTGTAAGCGCGACATTTTCTTTGGGACACTTCTCACGACCTGTTATTGTATTTATATATTTTTATACAACTTTCAAAACGCATTCAATCAACAAACAAACAATGATAAACCATGCATTACAACATCAAGAATATGAGCCCCGTCAATGTGAGAAAACAGGCCACCTGCGAAGTGTCCGGGAGGAAATGCCGCACCTGAATAATCTAGTTATCGAATTGTGTGTCTTATATAATTGTATATCCGAACACAAGTATCTATGTACATACGTGTAGATCGACCAATAGCCAGACCTACACTATACAAAATATCAATTACAGAACACAGACAGCATACACACTCGCATCACATGGCGCTTATGCTTATGTTAACATTTTTTATTTTATCGACACATTATATGAAAAGATAAAACTACATTAAAAAAGTATACAAAAAAGGAACAAAATAAATGTAAATCAATTTTAAAAAAATCCCTCTTTGATTGTTTTTATTTAAATGGAAATAAATATACAGGTTGATTTAAATATGTACATTTAATAATTCTCCCACATAGAGAGTAGAGTTAGCACTATTTGCCAGCACCTGGCGCCCTGGGATTTTGTTCGATCCGCAGCAATTGCTTGTGCTGGCCAATGATGTGTTCAATGTGATTGCATTCCCGCAATTCTCCCTTGAATTGATCGAGAGTTTCATAGAGAACGGGATAGAGAGCGGGCAGCAGTCCATGATCGAGTGTGGGGAACAAATGGTGCAAGACATGATCCCCGAAGTGTGTGAGCACCAGAAATTGTGACCACTTCAAATCTCCGCGATCGATAATGGTGTCCACCTGGAACAAGCCCCAGTCGCGATCTTCGCGATTCTTGTCACCTTCATGATAGATTTCCGGGTCATGATGAGCAGCATTCAGTCCGATTACACAAAACGAAAAGCTGGCGATCGACGTCATCGCTAGCCATTGGCGTAGACAGATGAACAAGCCCGCCGAGCCTGCCGTTCCGTAGTACATGACCAGCGGTATGGTCAGGGGCAAGAGATCGTGCCAGTACATAATATTTGTGTGGCGCAGCGAGTAGAAGATGCTGTATAGTGTGAGTAGTGATAGAGATAGTGAGTGTGATTGATTGATCAAGATTAAGCTGATCAGCTGCTTACCGCGTGAGCATTTGCAGAAAGAAAGCAATCGCATAGGCCAGGGGCTCTGTTATCCAAGAGACGTAGCGAAGGGTCTTGCTCTTGATATGCGGATTGGGCACCCAGCAAAGCAGCGGCTCGAACATACTCAGCTCCAGATCGAAGTAGGAGTTTGGATAGATGTGATGCGACAGGGCATGCGAGATGCGCCATGAGCAGAAGTTCATCATGCCCAGGTTAAAGGTGTACATCTGCCAGTTGTCGCGGCGATGGAAATAGTTGTGGGACACAATCACAGTCCAGCAGAGAGCCACGCCCGCCAGGATCAGCGCCAACAGACTGTCGTACTTGACACTCGCAACAGCAAAGAGGTAAGTGGACAGCAAGATAGCCAGATGGATCAGCTGAAAGAGGAGCTCCATTAGTCAAGAAGATGGGAATCTGTTTGGAGCTTAGGGATTACTCACGTCGCTCTTGCGTTTGGGTCTTTTGTCGGCCGTCTTCAGCTGCTCCATTACACGCTCCTTTAGAGTCTTGTAGAAGCCATCTTCATGCAGGGTCAACGTGTAGATCCTGGGCTTTGCTGCATCCCGCACCTTATACTTGTTTATCATCTTCTCTGGCGCAGAGGTCAAATGATGTGCCTCGAAGGCTTCGGTGATGTCTGTACCCTTGGTTTCGCGTATCCAAAAGGTGCCACCCGGATGCTTATCAATGAACTCCGTAAAGTCATAAATGCCATCGTGTATGCGCCACAATCCTTCGGCCTCATCGTCCTGTCGCTTCCCCTTCTGCCAGCTGTGTACCGTCACGAGAGGCGAGTTACGGTATGTGGGAAACTTGGTGGCAATGCCGCATTCTTTCCACTTCTCAATCACCATACTGTAGGCTCTTCGAAAGCGAGATTAATCAGAAACAAAACGATCCCTACTGGAGCTACCTCCGAGTCGAACTGAGCCTCAATCGCGCATATTCAAGTGTTTTAACAAATCCGAAATCTCGCATAAAATATCATACTTGTTTGCATGTATGTGTAAAAATCAATAAAAACATTTCCACGTTGATAACAAAGACGAGCCCTATCAGTCTAGTCTGTCCAGTCCAGTCTCATGTCAGCTCACAGCAGTAGCAACCTAGCCGAGCCAACCGATCCCAGACCGAGTTATGCTATCAGACAAGTCTTTCGCTCTAATACCAGACAGAGACACCCACTACGATAGTTTCAGGGGGGTTGTGTGGTTGATAAGCGACTGCCAAAAAGTTTCCAACCTCTTAGCTTGAGGGTCAGAACTCAACCAATAAAAACAAGAAAAAAACTTACTGTATAGTTTCCTCGACTATGAGATTCTCTCTACCCACTTTACTAAAAATTATACTTAAAATATACTTAAAATATGCTAAAAAAAATAAACTGCAATATACCACATTACAATTGACACTTTATTAGGTTTGTTGAATACCATGATTTTATATAGATTCTGAGATATAGGTGTTCCTTATGAACAGACAGACGGACATGGCTATATCGACTCGGCTGTTGACGCTGATCAAGATGCCTCTTTCTACTTGTTACATAAATTTTCGTTTGACACAAAGTTCTAATACGTTTATAATCTTTGGGTAGGCGTCATTAAACATTTGTCACATAACGATACAGGGATCGATACGAGCGAAGCTAATCAAATCAAACAAGTGTAGGGTACTGAGTATTCATATTTGATTATGCCGAGATCAAAAAAATGACATATTTATGAAAATATCTAGAAGGTTAGTACAAATGTGCTTTATAGTTTTAATTTGCTGTATTTGCTGCCTGCTGTGTCGAACATAGACTGTTATCATAGTGCAGTATACACGTATGCTGAAGGTCATTTGAAGACCGTCTGCCTGCTTAAGTTTCATTCAGTTGTCTTGCCGTATGTGAACGTGAAAGTTGATTTTGTTGAATGAGTTGTATTTACTATAGTACTAAAACAGCACTACTCTATTTGTTGCATAATAATTGCAAGTAGTGAAGGGTCAAGTCTAGGGTCCGAAAATGAGTGCTTTTTCATTCTGTTGCAACTAGTTTCTTATGTGCATTTTTGATTGCGGTTCATCTGCAATTTCACTGTCGATGTGGCCCATTTCCAATCGGTTACAGTTCGTCTGGGGTGTCGGGGCATGATCAATACACGATCGAGAAACGAAATGCGATCGCAGTCGAAAGCTCAAAGCTCTCTTGTTGTGATACGACTATCAAAAGCTCTCATTCTCGTAATTAATGATTTAGCAAGCGATGCACAAGCGACGCGGCTACTTCAGTTCGGCAGTCGTAAACAAAGCAGCTTGGTCATCGGATTAGGGTCTATTTTAACATAAGTGGTCGCCCAGTTATATTTTCATATTTGGACTTCGTCTGGAATCCATGGACTATTGGAGCGCAGCGATTAGAGGGTCAATTATCGCAATTAAGTCGAGAAAGTGCTAGAGATGGCACCAAATGTTGAGTTGGAAGCGTGGCGTGTCTCCGGGATATCTCGAACCTATCCGACTTATCGCAGCAAATGGCCCGTTAGCAATGAGAAGTACGTTGTTGAAGTTGCTATCATGTCATGGATGGGCAACAGTTTGTGTTCTCTTTCAGCTGGCTAGAGGGTAAGCATGTCGATGATGAGGCTGAGGGTCTTTGGCGTATCAAAGATAAACTCTACGACTTGACGGACTTTGCCAAGCGGCATCCGGGCGGCGCCTTTTGGATCGACAGCACAAGGGGCACCGACATAACAGAGCCCTTTGAGTCCCATCACATCGAGGAGAATGCCGCTCACATGCTGGGCAAGTTCGAGGTGCGTCAGGCCTCCAAGCCGAGAAACTACAAGTTCACGCTTCACAAGAATGGCTTCTATATGGTGTTGAAGAAGCGGGTACGGGAGAAGCTACGCTCTCTTGGTTATCGTCGCACACAGAAGACCGATGTGAGTGCACTGCCTTGGCAAATACAACAGATATTCAGTCAATCTCCCTTAGCTTCTACATACTGGCATCCTGGTTTCAGTCTTCGTGTTGAGCTGGGCGGCCACAGTGCTGGATTCTATGATGTTGAGAGCCTTTGCTGGACTGGCGCTTTGCTGGCTGGCCACTTCCTCGCACAACTACTTCCATCAGCGGGATAATTGGCGCATGTACAGCTTTAATCTCTCACTTATGAACTGCAACAGTTGGCGCATATCGCATGCCCTATCCCACCATGTGTACCCCAACTCTCTGCATGATCTCGAGATGTCCTTGTTCGAGCCCTTGCTCTGCTGGGTGCCTAACAGACATTATGCCAGCAAGCGACATCGCATCATCTCCGCAGTAATGTCACCCTTCATTTATACGGTGATGACTTTGGAGCAGATCACACTGCGGTAATTGATTTGTATATTTTTGGTTTTTCTACTAAACTACTATATTTCCACTTTTCAGCCTGGTCTTCTCTGTGCTCAAACGCAATGTCATGTACTGGCATGATCTCTTGGTCCTCGTCTTGCCAGTTTTCCTCTTTGTGTCCACCAATGTGGGCCTTGGCTCGGTGCTCATCAGCTGGGCCATCATTGAAGCTGTAGGCAGCTTCCTGTTCGGTTTCATTGGTCTGACAGCAGCGCATCATGATCCGCGCATCTATCATGATGGGGATGCCCCTCGCTCAGATAGAGACTGGGGTCTTTACCAGCTGGATACGATCATCGATCGTGGCGACATTAAGTGGTCCGATTTGCTTGTGCTCACGCACTTTGGAGAGCACGCACTGCATCACTTGTTCCCCACACTAGACCATGGCATGCACAAGCAACTGTACCCGGAACTGCAGCAGACACTGCGAGAGTTCAAGAGTGAACTACGTGAAATCAACCACTGGGGTCACATCAAGGGTCAAAACCAACAGCTGCTGCGCACTAAAGCAAACCCCATTCCCCCAGGCAGCAAGAAGATTAATTAGTTTAACTGGGTTTACGATTGGTTATGGGCTTAAAGAGTTTGTTGTTATATTTATAACTAGTAAAACATACAATGCGATGCAATTTCTCTTTTATTTGTTATCACCCTACGTACTCTTAACTCGTTTTTTCTCCAGTCTGCTGCTCAGACGGGTTCTCTTTTATTTGAACAAACAAATTAAAATGTTGATGAACCCAAATGTTGCATCAGCCGGCGAGAGACCTTACACCCAAGCCAGAGATTCGGAAAGATAAGTTTTTTGCCCCATCACTGTGACGCTGCCTTTGGGTATTATTAGTGATACCCTACAAATTCCAAGTAAGGCATTTGACCACTTACATATGTCGGGGTCGAATAGTGCTAAAAATAATATATTGCAACAGTGATAAAACCAGTGGCAATTGCACAGTAACTAACAGTCGCATAGGCCGATAAGTCACCACGCTAACGATCGATAAGAGTCCGGTTATAAAAACATTCGTCGATCGCAAGTGTTTGAGCAGTTAGCAATTAGTCACCAAGTGGAATAGTCGTTAAGTGGCAAAAAAACATGGGTGGTTTCAGTTCTCGGTTTCGGTGGCTCTTCGTGGTGTTGATGGCTCTGATGGCTCCCTCTGCGTGGGGTGCCAATATTTTGGGCCTGTTCAGCAGTCACAGTCAGTCGCACTTGATAATACATATGTCGATGATGAAGGCACTCGCCGAGGAAGGCCATAACGTCACCGTCGTTTCGATGATGAAACCCAGAGTGATGCACAAAGATATACATCTGATTATGGTGCCCGTGTCGGATGAACATGAGCGTAAAATGGAGAGTCAGATGACCGAAATGGCTGGCAGAAAGAACTCCATACCCGATACATTCTATCGTCTGCTGAACGGAATGAGTGCCATGATTGAGTCACAGGTGGACTTACTATCGGATCCGCGTTTCCAGCGAATTTACGCGACAAAGTTTGACTTGATGTTTATAGGATACTTTTTGAACGACTTCCAGCTGGGTGTGGCCCATAAGCTGCAGGTGCCTGTGATTGTGTCTTGGATGCAGGCTCCCATGTTCGTCATCGATGACTTGGTAGGCAATCCCGTTGAGATTTCTTACGTGCCTGTTATGAGCACTAGCGTGGCACACGGCGAAAAGATGTCCCTTGGCAAACGCTTAGAGAACTTTGTCAAAAATGAGGCTTTCCGAATTTTTGGCTTTATCATTAGTCAACGCAGTGAGAAATACTACAAACAAGTCTTTGGCAACGATCCAAAGATGCCCTCCTTTAAACAAATGCAGCGCAATGTATCTATGGTGTTCACCAACTGTCACTTGATTAGTGAAAGACCCATCCGTCCTCTCGTGCCGGCTAATGTGGAGATCGGAGGTATACAAATCAAGGATACACCAGATCCCTTGCCCGAGGATATTGCCAAGTTTCTGGATGGCGCAGAGCATGGTGGTATTTTGATTTCCCTTGGCTCGAATATAAAGAGCACGTCAATAAAGCCGGAGGTGGTGCAGAACATGTTCAAAGTTCTGTCCTCACTGAAGCAACGGGTGATTTGGAAGTGGGAGGATTTGGATAAAACGCCGGGGAACTCCGCAAACATACTCTATAAGAAGTGGCTACCACAGGACGACATTCTCGCCCATCCCAAAACCAAACTATTTGTTACCCATGCCGGCAAAGGGGGGATTACAGAGGCCCAATATCACGGTGTACCAATGGTGGCACTGCCCGTCTTTGGGGATCAGCCAGCCAATGCCCAAAACATGCAAAATGCGGGCTACGGCGTAGTCCAGGATCTGTTCGAGCTCACCGAAGAGAACTTCAAGGCAAGCGTTCATGAAGTTCTCGACAATGCAAAATATAAATCGGCAATTGGAAAATTCTCTCAACTCTATCGGGATAGACCGCTCACTGCCCGCCAAACGGTGGTCTATTGGACGGAGTATGTGATCAGACATCATGGTGCTCCCCATCTGCAGAGCCCGTCGGTGCACATGAGCTGGGTGGCCTACTACAATCTGGATCTCTATGCTTTGCTCGCAATTGTCTCGACCCTTGTCCTTCTAGTAAATTGTCTGATAGTCCGATGTATTTACCACAAGCTATCAGCCAAATCGAAGAAGGCCAACCAAAAAGAAAAGAGACATTAGATAAGCGTATCTATAAAATGTAGAAAATAATGTGTAAGACATCACGTAAAGTAATTAAACCTACTTAAAAACATAAGATTAGATTTGCTTTGTCGATCATTAAATTAAAATCACTATAAGAGTTAGATCCATATTCTGTAATTTTACCACATTCCAATTACTATATACAATATATACATATACACTATACATATATAGCATACTTTTAGGGACTACTAAATAGTTTTAACTATATGCAAATTAAAGGTCATAAAAATGTTTTAAATGTTCTGTCAAGCTACCCTTATTCTATAAATTTATATATATATATTATATATTATATCACATAATATATGAAATAATTCAAGTTTTATCTTTTTGATGCCAATTAATAAACCATAAAAAAGGTTTTTTGTTAATCACCTCATTTTACAGTGAATGATATATATGTATTATACATACATAATGTAGAAAACATAGCCCCTTTTTATACCCACCTACGCAAAGGGTAGAAAGGTATTATAACTTTGTGCCGACCGAAACTGTATGTAACAGGCAGAAGGAAGCATCTCCGACCCCATACAGTATATATTATATATTCTTGATCAGCGCCAACAGCCGAGACGATATAGCCATGTCCGTCTGTCCGTCCGTATGAACACATAGATCTCAGAGACTATAAGAGATATAAGATCGGGACAGTGTGTCTTATTGTTACACGCAGATCAAGTTTGTTTTAAATTTTTGCCACGCCCCCTCCCGCCCCCGTAAATCGAAAAAAAACAAATTTCAAGCATCATTTAAAACCTAGAAGGTTCAATTTTGGCACGCACTATACTAATCATCATCTTAATGATCTGAAAAGTTGGTTACAATCGGATAAAAAACACAGAAGTTATTAAAGAATTACTTTTATAAGGCGTAATCAGGTGAAGCTGCACCTAGTTAGTTGCTACGTCACTCCTTGACATAATAATGGTGTTCAATAAACCTACTTAAGTGCCGCCAAGCTAATAATTTCGAACAATGAAAATTTTGGTATATTATTTTGGTAATTTTTAATATATTTTTTAGTATATATTTAAGTATATTTTTGAAAAATATAATATTTCGATGGTAAAATTGGGTGGCGGGTATCTCACAGTCGAGCAAACTCGACTTAAGCTTTCTTACTTGTTTATTAAGTATATTTGTTTAAATTATATATATTTTTTAATTTTGCTATTCATTATGATTATATATTAACAGTTGGTTAACTCCTCCAACGAATCGACAAATATATTTTAGGTATTGAATGATCAGTGAGAAATGCGTGTCACCAGGTCTGTTAGAGCTTATCAAACTGAATTACTTAAGTCGATCATGTAATACCCTGTAGCTAGTAGAAGTAGTTCACAATGGGTATTATGTTTTTCTTCTATTAGACAAATAAATCGCTTTGACTTTTAATCGCTCGTATTCGAATAACTATTAGGAAATTAAATCATCAGTGTGTGTTTTCTAAAACATTATTTAGGGTATATTACAGATTAGCATTTACGATTTACGGGTTATCTCTACAGAGTATTGCTTATTTCAACTTTTGCAATCAACAGTGCTCCGTCATCTAGTCACAGCAACTTTGCTTACAATGAGAACCTATCGCACTCACGTCTACTTAGTCGTAGACAATAAATTGGATCGCCTCACCGGATCGAAGCTCAGTCGAGCGTCGCGAGATCTACAGTTTATATTGAAATTAAAATGGCGAACAAACTGTTTCTGCTGCTTTTTGTGATACCTTTAGTGGTGACTCCTGTTTTGAGTGCAAACATTTTAGGATTATTCGGCACCTTCAGTCCATCGCATTTAATTGTGCACATGTCAATTATGAAGACCCTGGCAGATCAAGGACACAATGTAACCATCGTGACTACATTGAAACCCAAATTGGCAGCACATGAGAATATAACTTTAATTCATGCACCGGCGACTGACGAGCAAGTGAAATCATTGAACGAGTACATGGAGAAATCATCAAAGGAGAAGCTTAATATGTTGAAAGCTATGTATAATATGCTGGCAAATTCAAATTGTATTCTTGAAATGCAAGTTGACTTTATGCTACATCCTAAGGTAAAGGCTATTTATGAGAATCCCCCAATCAAGTATGATCTCCTGGTACTCGGCTACCTGATGAACGATTTCCAATTGGGCGTGGCTGTCAAGTTGCAAGTGCCTGCAGTCCTCAGTTGGGTTGGAGTTCCATTTACATTTGTCGACGATAGTGTTGGCAATATTTACGATCCAAGTTACGTGCCGGGTATATCCACGGTCACGGACCCAACAACACAAAACTCAATGGGTTTTCTGTGGCGAATGCGCAATTTTGGCACCTGGGGTCTCTTCAAGGCGGTAGGGTTGGCGCTGGAATACAAAATGAACAACTTCTATGAGTACGTAAATCACTAATCACTAATCTATCAATTAATTTAATCGATCTGCCTTTTATCCTAGAACGACATTTGGCAATGATTCCGACATGCCCAGCTACGATGATGTCAAGGGAAAAATCTCTTTGCTCTTCTATAATTATCATTCACATAGTGAAGGTCCTATTCGTCCAACTGTGCCACAGTCCATTGAGATTGGAGGGATACAGATCAAGGAGCAGCCAGATCCCTTGCCTAAGAAGCTTGCCGAGTTCCTAGATAATGCCTCCGACGGAGCTATTTTTTTCAGTCTGGGCACCAATGTCAAGAACACTTACTTTGAACCTCACGTCGTGGAAACCATCTATAAGGTGCTCTCCCGTCAGTCGCTCCGGGTAATCTGGAAATGGGACGACCTGGTGCCTAAGCCAGGCAATGCATCTAACATATATTTTCATAACTGGCTACCCCAAGACGATATCCTTGCCCACCCGAACACCAAACTCTTCATCACCCACGCTGGTAAAGGTGGTGTGGCGGAGGCACAGTACCATGGAGTGCCAATGCTGGCATTGCCTGTCTTTGGAGACCAACCCGGAAATGCACAGCAAATGGTCTCTGCAGGCTTCGGTCTCAGCATGGATTTGCTGACACTTGTTGAGGATAGTCTGGAGGAGGCCATTAATGAAGTCTTACACAATCCCGTATACCGCAACAATGTTCGCAAGTTCTCAGACCTCTATCGCGACCGTCCACTCACTGCCCGACAATCCGTCATCTACTGGACGGATTACGTGATGCGACATGGAGGGGCCTACCATCTGCAGATTCCCAGTCTACGACTCGGATTTGTAGCACGCTACAATCTCGATGTGTATGCAGTTCTCCTGCTTATCCTCGTCATATCTTTCATCACATTCGTACTACTCCTGCGATTGCTGGTAAAAATTATTCGACGAAGGCTACAAGGGATATCCAAGGTCAAACGAAATTAATCGTCAGTATCAACAACAACAACAACAACAATTGATAGTGCATATATTACACATACGACATACAATGTGCATTGCAATAGTCATTATCTAGTTAACTTTGTTTTTGTGTATTTACGAAGTGATGATTATATGTACCCTTGTATGTACGTAAGTGTCAACAAGTTTGCAATACTCGCACTCACTCTAGTATTAATAGTTGTTGTCCCTCTCACTCGCATGCCCACTCTCAAGCTGTGTTATGCTCACTGTACAAAAATTAAACTAACAAAACAATGAATTTAAATACAACTATAAAGATAGAAATATTATGATTGATAATAAAAAATATATTAATTTATATCAGAAGTGTATTGGGGATATTTATCACAACAATTCTGCAGCAATCAATAAAATTTTGAAGCTAAGTAATATATAACAATACGTTTGTATTTATAATATATGTTTAACAAGCCCTGCCCCAATATTCCAATAACATGACCTTTGAGTTTAACTCGAGCTGTGCATTTATTATTGCTCTCGCAATTGTTTTATCAGGCGTTCCCCGTGACCAACACCTTTCAGTTATTGTTGCTGATACCCTACTTTTAGCTTTACAGCTATTTTTGTCAATGAAGTTCTCGCATGATAATGAACGGTACCCAAAATCTGTTTCCAATCTTTGATTTCATCGACTGGCAATTTCTTCCGGTTTGTTTTTTATTTCTAAAAGGTTTTCTTAATATTCTAAAAGATTTATAAACATACTTATATTACGAAGATTTGCTAAGTAACCGTTATATAATATATAATATATATCAAACTAATTTAATTGACACTGTGAACTCGAAACTATCTATGAGATCAAAACTAAGGTCATTGCGAGTAGACAATTCATCGCCTTTGACCTGTGATGTTTATATGTATGTAATTGTACATAAACCTGCTACATTTCCGTTAATTTTATTTAATTTTACTCTATAATGAAAGGCCATTGCACTAAGAGACTCTCTTCCTGCGGTAAAAATAAATGAGCTTATAGTACAATTAATTGGAAAACCGATTATTGTTCTTTTTATTTGCGGCGTTTAAATAACTAAAATATTTAGATTATATAGCATCTACAGATCTTAATCGTAGTTCCATCCAGGGCTGTAGTAAGATTTCTTGCTGCATCCCAAAGATAAGGCCACTTACGAGGAGTACTAGGTTAAGTTTGATCTGCTGGTACTGCATTCTTCAGTTGAGTTGCCTTACTATTCAAATTTGTCCACGATAGTGTTGCCTACATGTGATATCCTCCAATGAGCCCATCAGAAATATGATCATGCTTCGATCGAGTTAATCTACAGGATTGTGGTGGCTTTTGTAGCTGAATAAAGATGAGACCATTGGCTTTGGATTTGAATTTAATATGACAAACTTTCATGTGTTTAATTATTAAATAGATTTTTGATTCCTGTAATAATTACCGTTTATAATTTAGATTGGAGTTTGACATTCTTACGCATCCTAGCCCAGAGCAGTCTACACTGTAAACAATATATGTAGATTTGATTAGTGGCTTACTACATACGAGTATACTACATATGTATGTTGGGCATATCAACCCTTCTGCTAGGTTATTTTCGTTCTTTTATTACTAAAAGAGTATATTCAAAATCGACAATAAACGAAATTAATTGTCAGTCTCAGCACGTGGGACACACAGTCGATTCTTAGCATAGTGCATTTTGCATGGCATGAACGATTATAAATATAAGTAGAACTTGTTTGTGTTACAATGATAATATTATAATTACGTACATATACATATATTCAATCCTCATACACACTATTTTTAATGTTGTTAAAAATGTCTCTCGCGCTCCGCTATTTGAGATCTGCAACACTGCTAATAATGTGGATCGTATTAAAAAATGTATTAAAAATACTTTTTTTACCAAAAAAAAGTAAGTTTGACAACATAACAAGTGCCATCTTCTAAACCTATCCTATTATTAAATTCGAAGAAAATCAACTTTAATCAATTAATATATCACCGATGTTTTTGTGAGCTTTTAAATCAGCTGAGCAGTTTTTTTTAGTGTACTTATTTCTCTGTCGTCACACTCACATCTATTCTCGTCCGAGTCTCTGAAATATTCAATGCCCAGTGTTTCGTTGTCGTTGGAATTGCGAGTGTCGAACGCAAAATTCTTCTGGTTTGTTTTTTGTTTTCGAAAGAGTTTTTCTAGTATTTAATACGAATGTTCAATTTAATATGAATTATTGCTATATTGTTGCTATTGTTATAGTATTAGTGTTCCTAAAAAATATTTAAATACATATATTGCCGGCTGAGCTAATCGCGCGATTGCCGGATAAACGATCTACCAAATACCTACAATTGCTTTCAAAGCTCTCAGCTCAACTTCTGTCTATTACGTTACGAGTGTCATTTCGTTGACACTATGAACTTGCCAAATGTTTGTGCATCTAACACACATTGCATAGGAATTTCACCAGACATCAAGTTTATTTAGTAATGTTTAATGATTGTGTTAATCCATTCATTTCGAAATAATTTTAGTTAGTTGCCTAATAACCAAAATGTTTGTCACTTTATCTACAAACACAGTGCGTGGAACCAAAAACCTATCAGCTTACGTGTATGCCGGTATGAATCTTATCTTGTATGCGATTGGAATCTTATCACTGAATATCAGGGAATTCTAGTTATAGCTGATATTTACATATATAAAGCAACTGAGTTTCGAGCGGTCAATTTAGTTATTCATTGCCATCGACCAAACATGACGAAACAAGGTTGTTCCTTCATTTCCTTCACGGCTGTGGGCCTGCTACTCGCCACCATGGCACTGATCCATGCACCGCCCGTGGAGGGAGCCAACATCTTGGGCGTGTTTACAAGTTACAGCCCATCGCATCTGCTAATCCACATGTCTATAATGAAGGCACTGGCAGAGGATGGACACAACGTGACCGTGGTGACAACAATGCCACCAAAGGTCACGCACAAAACCATCAAACATATTGTGATACCTTTGAGCGACAGCGATGAGCAGAAGCTCAACGATGGCATGTCCGTTATGGTGAAGGAGAAGCCCTCATTTTTCGCCACCCTAAAGACACTGTTTGGCTCCCTCCAGATGCTTATCAATAAGCAGGTAGATGCGCTGGAGGATGAGCGTTTCACTGAACTGTACAAGAACAAGGACAATAAATTCGATGCGGTGTTTGTGGGATTCTTTTTCAACACATATCAAGTTGGGTTTGGCGCTAAATTTAACTGCCCCATAATTGTAAGCTGGAGCGGACCACCAACGGAACATATTGATAATGTGATAGGCAATCCCATTTTGACTGCCTCGGTACCCACAATGCAAGTTGCCGTTCTGCCGGGTCAAGCAATGAACTTCCAGCAGCGTTTGACCAACTTGCTCTCCACACTAGGATTCCGAGTCGTTTCACAATTTTTGGATTACAAAAATACCGTATTTTACAAGTGAGTAACTTAAACTAGTTATATAAATTATTTTTATAATGAATTTTTACTTATAGACGTTTGTTTGAAAAGGATCCGTCGATGCCGAGCTATGCTGAGGCCCAGAAAAACGTGTCCTTGGTATTTTGCAACAGTCATGGCATAAGTGAAGGGCCCATTAGACCCAATGTGCCTGGACTTATTGAGATTGGTGGCATTCAAATTAAGGAAAAGCCAGAACCTTTGCCACAGGACATTCAGGAATTCTTGGATAGTTCTAAACATGGTGCAATACTCTTCAGCTTGGGCAGCAATCTCAAAAGCAATCATGTTAAGACGGAAACCATGCAGAAGATTTTTAAGGTACTGTCTGGCCTTAAGCAGAATGTCGTTTGGAAATGGGACGATCTAAAAAATACTCCCGGCAAATCTGCAAACATACTCTACAAAAAGTGGCTGCCCCAAGACGATATTCTAGGCCATCCAAAAATTAAACTCTTTATTACACACGCCGGCAAAGGAGGAGTCGCCGAGTCACAGTATCACGCAGTTCCCATGCTAGCGTTGCCCGTGTTCGCCGATCAACCAGGTAATGCTGACAAAATTGTTGGATCGGGTTACGGACTTCGTGTGGATTTGCTAACTCTCGAAACTGTTGAGCTTAAAACAGCCATCGATGAGATCCTACAAAACCAGAGCTACTCTATCAAGCTACAGAAGTTCTCTAAGCTTTATCGTGATCGACCGATGACAGCTCGGGAATCTGTTATCTACTGGACCAACTACGTGCTCCGTCATCACGGTGCCGCCCATATGCAGAGTCCACTGGTCCATATGAACTCAATTGAAAGTAATAACCTCGACCTCTATGTTCTACTATCAGTGGTTCTCGCCATTGTTATTTCTATCAACATCGTTCTGTTCAAGTGCATTTGCCGGAAATGTTGTGGAAGCAAGAGATGCTCCAAGAAAAGTGCACAAAAATCGAAAGTCAAGAAGAATTAAATTTAGTAATATTTATCGACGAAAAGTAATGAAGACGTAAAGATATGAGATTATCGACCTTAACAATAAGTAAATTGCAAATACATGTAAATAAATAATAATAATAATAATAAATAAATAAAAACATGTAGTTTGGGTATATCGACTGACCGTGTCTCGTTGTTTTATAAATAGCATCTCTGCGTGCTTGGCCCATTAGGGCCTCTTTGCATTTTTTGCTTAGTTTCAATACGTGGTACACGGCTGCGGCCACTTTGTATCCTTTGATACTTTATATGCCTTTGAGGCACAGCCTTTTGTACTTTGCATAGTTTCAAAACATAATAAATCAGCTTTTGTCATTTGGTTCGCGTGTTCGCAAGAACATTACATAAGCATAAAAGCTCTGAGGTTTTAAAACAAACAAAGTTACTATTTAGAAAAAAATGCTTACTAAGGGATACTTTATATATATTTTTTATTTATAAATATACTACCCCATGTATTCTAAGACCGTATTTTCTCATCGGAGTCTGAATTTCGATCCGGTGCAGGTGGCGCCACTGCCTTGTCTGCCGCTAAGATCTTTTGTAAATGTTCTGGACTTACTAGATCGTTTTCGTCAGCATAGGGCATGAGACCACAAATGATGGGCGATTCCACAACCAAAATATAATGGCATGTCTTTGGCTCCATCAAATACATAGACACTGCCGTACCACTGGTAGTAACCTGAGTGCACGTGAGTTTAACGTTCACTTCACGTGGAAGACCTGTCCGATCGCAGTGGGTACCCTTTGCGTAGTGATGCCATAAGGATAATGAAATTCCCTGTCGGGAACCCTTGTCCGGATGGGATGCCATCCACTCTCGGTGCAATTCTTCTGAAAAATAGCCCAGATATAGTTCGACTTCGTTGTTTTTGTCCTTATGAAACTGACGAACATGCCGGCCATAACAAAATTCATACTTCCACCAACCGGTGCCCTGCAAGCAAGAAAAATTACTTTAGAAATCAGAAAGATAATTTTTTACTTACGCCTGTAAGACAGTTTTTGCCGGATATGAATTCTATTAAGGGTGTCATGTCATTCAAAGGTGCTGGAGTTGTTCCTTGCACATTTCTGGATAAAACGAGCTGTTGATATGCAGTTTGGCTATCAATCTCACCATTGGCCATCAGCTCTAAGATTATGTTTTCCACATTGCCACTATACTTAAAAGTTACTGTATCGCCATCCGCCTTGGGCCACAATTTTGCAGGTATCTTATTTTCCTTCGAAATGAGCAAATCATTTTCGCTGTCTGTCCATTCCTTGAGCTCCTGGCGTAGCATACTTAAGGGTTTGTGAAGCTCCGTTTGAGAATTGAAGCATTTAATGGAAATTTCTTTGCTTTCTTCTGCATGAAATGCGGGAATACTACAAAGCGACGAAGTTAATATGATAGCTTCGTAATTACACGACGATGTTTCCTTGAAAGAGTAAATGTCATCCTTTCCATGTGGATAGCACACGTACCGCACCATGGTTGTGCGCGGCGCATCTATAATGTCGCACATGGTGCCATCATTGAACTCCATTTCGAAGTACGGATATCTAGTATTGTCAATTTTCAGAGTCTTGTACTTTGGCTTGCTACCATCCTTCCGGGCTGCTTCCCATTCTTTCGTGGCCAGCTCAGTCTTTTCTTCACTCCATTTGCCCAAATAGTACTCCTGAAATTTAACATTCTTGCCCTCTCGTTCCTCATGGTACTGACGCACATGATGACCATGGCAGATTTCATACGACCAATAAGCTTCGATTCGATACGAGCAAGTGGGCCCCGAGAATATTGGCTGCAGAATTCCAATCGGCGCTACAGAAGGTAAAAAGTCAATTATCTGCACGGTCAACACTAGTCAAAGCATGTACTTACATAGCTCTGGCTGATTGGTCTTTTCCTCCTCCTTGGGCGTCTCCAAGGTTGGTATGAGACATTCATACTTCTCCTTATCCATTGTATAAAACGAACGCAACTGACCGCCCATGTCCTATAACGGGCGACATAGAAATTATTAATAAATATGAAATTTAAAGTTCCAACTCACCGGTTGACCCAATAAATCGGGCACTTCGAAATCTATTTTGTAGAGCACAGAATCATCAAAGTCCTTAGCTTCGTGCGCCATCACCACGGCAATCAAACTAAGTAGCATCATTAAATTTTCCATTTTTCTCCTTACTTTTACTGTAAAATACATGTTAATTATCTTATTTGTGTTTTTTAATAATTTATTTTCATAACAAATGTAAAATACACGTCGTCTAAAAAATAATAAGCAGCTGACAAGCCAGCTGTTGAATTTGTGTGAATGGTCAATGATGACGTTGCGGGCTGAATAGCAGATAGTGCACTCCGTTTAAATATTTTATTATTTTTACTCGTGATAAAAACATTCAACTTTTAAGCCTTCAACCTAAATGTGTGATAAAAATAAACTCTTTAAAAAATTTTAAAATTAAAAGTCCTTTATAATTTGCGTATGTCAAACAAACACAAATTGTTTCTGTTTTGCAAAATTAAATTAATTTGTAAAATTAATGTTAATTCGTCTGATTCGTCGGCATTAAGTCTGAACCGAATGAATTAAAAAAATTTCTCTAATAGTAACGACTTGAAGTCTTTCGGGAGCACAACGTCCCACGAAATTCAAATGCCTTTTTTAAGACATTTTTCCTATTGCTAGAAGTGTGTTTGATATGAGGGGAACGTCTGGAGAGCATTCTACTGGATGAGTAAATAGCTATAGCAATGTGTACTCATGGGTCACGTTACGTTGTTGGCAAGCTATTTGGGGGTACATCACAATGGTGCACAAAATTCAATATGAATATTGCTTTAAAATCCGTCGGAGTCTGGAACCCAAAAACAACAACTCGTTGACGAAAGCAATAGTGGAGGAGTGCGTCCGTGATATGACAATATTAAAAAAATTACGTTTCAGATAGAAGCCACGTTGAAGTTCACCCTTATGCAGATGAAGCTATGAAGATTGCTCTAATTCTAAAGGGTGGTACACTTCAGTCCTATTGGGTTAAGTAGATTATCGGTAATGGTGAGAAACAGATTGAATCATTTAAAATTTGATCGTATAGTTATAGATTTATCTATGTAAATGTGGGCTCCCCAGGTCGCTGTCATCACTCTCAAATTTAGGAATGCAGCACGCAGTTCCGAAGAATTGACAAAGGCATTGATTCGCAAATAAAAAAGTGTCTCAAATTATTCTGATAATGCCGTTCCTGCGAAAATAATTTGAAAAGAAATTGCCAATTGAGTACAAAAATCCTTTCAAAATTATTTTCACCAATTCTTTGATTTCGCAAAGCATTGCCGTCTCAAATTAAGTCAGGGTTTGCTATCATCCTAACTTTTAAAAGGTGCATGCGGATGCTTCGTCACGCACTGTGTGCGGTATACCACTGCTTGTGGATGGCAATTCCGAAGTATAGTTCTTGACGAAGTGGATGTCAGTGTAAGCGTGCCCAACATTAGGCAGTACTTACAATTGATTATGTCTGATTATATATTAGCATAGCGGTAAACAATGATTAAATGAAATCTTACGCAAAGTAATCCACATTTTGACGATACTAAGCAATTGGCTGACTGGATAATGTAATTTATAAGCAAACATACACTATACATTATAATGGTAGATTCCGGCTGCCGGTGAGCTTGGACCTTGAGTTAACTTGTTTTAAATTAAATTAGTGAATAGCATTATTTACCTCAATATGCCAATCTTATAATAATAGGATAGACGAATGTTTCAATTATTAATTCCATTTTAAATAATCAATCCAGTCTCACTAATAAGGCCTTGTTAAGAACGTGATTTTGATCTTTTGAACTCATTATAAAACTTCTAGTTATTTACAAGTTATTTCAGATAATAAAAAAACTGGAGTTTTCTTCACAATATTTTATTTTGATCAAATTTAAAATTAGTTTTCCCCTGTTGTCTCTGAGGACGGCGCTGAGTCGTTGTTCACCCTTAACCATCCCTTCTCAGATTTTTGATCGTGATCCAAAGGCATTTTATCAATGGCATCTAAGATGAATTTGAATGAATGCGCCGTGCGTGGTATCCAATCCATGATACCGGATGTGCGAGATTTTGATGTTGTGGGGCCATCGCTATCATCGACAAAGTCATCGTCTCCGCCGGTCATCGACCGGCCGGCGCCTAAGTAATCCTGATAATCGTAATCGCTGGTTAATGGATTCACCTTAGAATAGTAGATGGCCGCAAATGTCGAGTAAATTATCAAAAGCGCCGTGCCGACCTGAAAGAAAAGTGAAAGGGGTTACCACTAGAAAACATTGTTAACCATCCGTGTTTACCTGGAAGGCCGCCCAAAACTTATAGGAGCCCTCTGTGATGACGAAATCGTAGTAGCCCTTGAGTGGATCACCCTTGATGTAACGTCCCTCGCCTACGTCTGTGCTTTCTGGCGAAGACTCCCTTTTTTGTCGTAGTCCACGCACTGAATTCTTTTCAGCGTCATCACCTTTAGCACCCTTTGGGAGGTCTGACTTGGCTGGCTCTGTCGTCGCTTCCTCGGACTTATTGGAGTCTGATGTAGTCGTCGAGCTTGTGGTAGTTGTGGTACCCTTGGCCTTCTTGGTCTGATTGCGTTGCATGAACTTATCACCCTCGATGCGTGGCGGTTTTTTTGAGTTTACCCTTAACTTTTGCTGCTGCTGCTGGCGTAGACGTTGCTTCTCTAAGCGCTCCTTCTTCAGTTGTTCGCTGCTCTCTTGATGGCGCTGGGATACTGCACTCCATGCGCTCGTCAACGCTTGATACAGATCCCACATTTGTTTCAAGCTTTTCAAAAAGATCACTAGCGTTGATTCCGTAGCCACGGGTGCGACAGCAGTAACTGATGCGGGCACAGATTGCTTGGATACCGCTTGGGCTTGAGGCCGCGGCTGGAAGCCCATAGGGTAGTCATACACATCGTCGTAGGCCGGATACGGCGTGCTATCCATACAGAATGATTAGCTAGAATTTGGGTTATTTAGTGGAAGCAGTTCTTACCGATTGGAAGATTGCGGCAACTTGCGATTGCTGTAGAAACTAGATGTTGATGCTGTTCCAACTGCAGGAACTGCTGTCTTGCTTTCGTAGCCCCATTGGCCATAGTAAGAGTCGTAAGGATGTACCTGGGCTGCTCTACCCTCGACAGCAGCCTGTTCAGGGTAACGCTGCTCCGATGACTGTTCATAGTCATCGTTCGCATCGTAGATGGGATCCGATTCATAGGAATCCATTCTACTCTCTGGTGGGCCAAATACATCCTGTCGCTGTGCGGCAATCGAATCAGCGCTCTCCGCGTTTACCACCACAGCGCGCTGCTCCTCGTAATAGTTATTACTGTGGCTCGCATTAGTCACATCTCTTGCTATGCGCTCTACGGTGGCCGGCACCTCATCACCCGTCTCATTAGCTGGTGTTCTAAAGAGTGTCCACAGGCGACTCACAAGAAACACATTGGCCACACTGGGCTGATCCTCTTGGGAGTATGCGCGTCCAGCTTCCAACATGGCAACGCCCGTGAGTGTGAATGCGAAAAGCAACAGTGCCAAAACCAGCGCCCAGATGCCGGTCAAACGCTTCCGTTGAGGCTTCGTTGACATATCTGAGTATCCTAACATTGTGAGTATCCTTTATGCTTATTGTTTATCGAAGAGACCCCTTGTAGTGTTCAGCAGCCGTTCGGCTGGGCATCCACGTCCAAACTAATTGCAGAACCTCATGAGATCGTCCAGAAAAACTCAGTTGAAAACCATCGATCGATGTATATGTGTGTGTGCGTGTGTAGTGCTAATACAAGAGAAATGTATCTTCTGAGGGCCAAAGAAGTTCGGTGCTGTCAGTATCTAGAACATCTCAGTCTCGGCTCGACTCGAATAACGCCAAAAGGTGCTAATCTATCGACAGCGCATAGCCATGGATATTGGGTTACTGCTCTAGTTTCAATTTAACGGTTCATTCAGCACCGAATGCAATACCAATTAACATGTACTCTTCTATCCCGCTTACACGCATTCGGATCGATCCATTCATTTCTTAATAATCCACCATGTGCCTTCACTTGTTTATCTCAAATTCTTTTGCTCGGAGAAAGTGAGCAAGTTGATTTCCTCTGTAATCCCCCACATTGCGGTAGAGCAACAATTTCTCGTACTCATTTAGCGCAAGCCCTAATATCAATGAGCTGTCGTGTGTCAAACCCCAACCCTAATCTTGGGGCATGGCGTGTGCCACGTACATTGTCACGAATTAGAAATATGCATACATCCATGTGGATTACAAATATTGTATGTACATATTTATGTTTATACTAAAAACTTAATGGATGGCTATTTCATTAGGTTTAAAGAAAGAAAATTGAAATACTTAATAATCAAGACATTACTTTTTGGTCTCAACATAAAGTTGCAAGTGAATTATAGCCATCTACAATATTCATCATAGTGCAATTAAATTTGCAACTGTTTATACCCAAAGAGTAGAAGCGCATTATAACTTTGTGCCAACCGAAAATGTATATAACAGGCAGAAGGAAGCATCTGCAATCCCCCAAAGTATATATATTCTTGATCAGCGTCAACAGCCGAGACGATATATTCTCTCTATTATATATAAAAATTTTCTGCTCCTCCTCCTCCGGGCATCATTTTAAAATATACTAAAAAATACCAAAGAGGATACGGAGGCGCGGGGGGAGAGCGTGCGCGCAGCTCCGCGTTGCGGAGCGAAGTGGAGGACACCTCCTATATATATATATAATATTTTTTAACTCATTTAATTTCGGTATATTTTTTGGTATATTTAGTATATTTTCTAGCATGTATTCGAAAAATATATTTTGATGGTCGCTTTTAACATTTGTTCCATTTACTAAAAATGGATGGCGGGTATCTCACAGCCGAGCAATCTCGACAGTAGCTTTTTTACTTGTTTTAGATTGCCCAAGAATAAATGCTATTGAATTTATATGCATATTTAATCACAAATTAAGTCAAAAAACATATAGAAAGATTTAGATATATTCAGTCAGACAAATAATTCTAAAACTGCACAACATTATGTATAAATGGAATACTACTACTTTCGATTAGAGTTCTCATTTATGTTAAAATCTTCCTAAAATATCTAAAGACATCTAATGAATGAAATGAACGCTGGCTTCATATTTGAAACACTAGCT
Organism: Drosophila pruinosa; assembly: GCA_018150935.1. Classification (NCBI taxonomy): domain Eukaryota; kingdom Metazoa; phylum Arthropoda; class Insecta; order Diptera; family Drosophilidae; genus Drosophila; species Drosophila pruinosa. The sequence goes on along the minus strand of JAECWR010000034.1, from coordinate 6,526,411 downwards.
TCTTTATTGCTGCTGTGACCAGAAAATATGTGCATGCTATCAAAATTGTAGTTCTCTTATTCGTCAAAATGAGCTTCAGACATGTTAATAACGTGTAGACAAACTAATACAGCTATTGTCAAAGAAGTTATTATCTTAAGGTGTCACGTTCGATCTTAAGCAGTAATGATTCAGGCTTCACTGCAACAAGCAAGAAGAAAGCTTCGATAACGATTACATTCAGGAAGTCGCACGGCTTCTAATTTTCATTGTCTCAAGTAGTTTTGAAGAAGATCAGCTCTTCAATTCCAATGTGCAGCTTGACTTTACGACATTTAAGAAATTCCATCAGCATTTAAAATGATTTAACTACTCATATTCCCAGTTAACCAATGGTGTCTTTTGGAAGCAGCATCTGTAGACGTTTTACTATCGTGACTGGCACATCAGTCGCTACTTTAAGCGAATTTCTCTGAGACTTTCTGGCTTTAGTGTCCTTCCCTGAACCTCGCAATGTGTCTATCAGCGGCAAAACAAAATCATCGCGCATTTTGTTTTCAAACGAACTATCTACCGTCTCTGGCAGTTCTAGTTGCACAGCCTTTTCCGTGTGCACACGCTGCACATGTTCTTTCATTTTGTCCGAGCGATGACTACTGAAGCCACACAACTGGCACTTGTAACGATTTAGACCACCCTCCGTGTGCTTCAGCGCATGTCGTTTGAGATTTTTGCTCTGACTAAATTTACAGCCGCATATTTCACAGATAAAATCGCGTCCTTGCTTGTGTGTTTCAATGTGCAACTTCATATTCTCTTTACGATTCGCTCGATGTTTACAGCCAGCTACGGTGCATGCAAAGAACTCGCCTGTATGCAACAACTTGTGACTCTTGAGAGCCTTCATGTGCGTCGTGCTGTATCCACAGACATCGCACAGCATTTGTTTCTCAGGATTGTGTACTAGCATGTGATTATTTAGTCCCTGCTTCCATTTGAAAGACTTGCCGCAATGTGTGCAAACATGAGGTGTTTCAGTCGAATGTTTTGGCTGGTGGATAAGCAAAGCTGCTCGAGTGCTGAACCGATTATCGCACTCTAGACAGAAAAAAGGTTTGCGAAGATCAGAACCATGTCGACGTAGATGCGCGTCGTACTCGCGCCAATCCAGAAAGCCCACTTCACATAAAGAACACGTCAGATGGGATGGCTCACAGCTCGTCATGTGGTCAATCATCTTTTGAACCTGATAACACTTAAAATCACAACCAATGCAGTAATTGATCTTGCTGCTACATTTGACAGCACGTGGATTCTTCAACTACAGCCAAGACGAGATTAAGAGTGATCATTCAGTTGCTTATTGATAGTCATCTTACCTTAAAATAGCTTTGTTGATTTTCAAACACAACATCTGGCGTTTGAGCAGGTTGCACATTATTTTCTGTATCACCGGCTGCTACTGTATTTGGCTCAATGCACGTGGTTATATCGGGAACTTTTTCTATTTGATACAAGTTTAATAGCTCCGTAACAGACAATATTTTGGCCAGCTCGCGAAAGTGTGACTCGTGCTCCTTTGATACAGAAACAATATCCTCGTAGAAGAAGTCCACAATTGTATGCAGGCATACGGTGCAGCTAAAGTTACGAATTGTAACCTTTAACGGATTATGTATGGAAAATTGCTGTTGCTTTTGTTGCTTCAGTCCAATAAGCTGGCTTTGTGCTGCAACAACACAAAAATGAACGCTGCAAGTGCAAGGCGCGTCATCCGAATCCAGCTCAAGCAACAAATCGCAAAACTGTCCTGTGCGACGTTGATTATTCAAATAATTTGTCACTTTTGAGTGCAGTGGTTGATGCAGCGTGGGCTGAACGATATGCGATTGGAGCTTTGCAGTCATCTTAGTTTGATTAATAACAACAATAATAATAAATTATATTTAAAGAAGCCGTCAAGTAGTGTTTAGTTAGATCAGCTGTTGTCACTGCGTGGGCACACTTTGCAGCATTTTTGTCATTCGCTTGTCAACGTAATGTAACGCGCCCTGCATGTCATGCAGTTCGATTAAATTTTCGCTTTAAAATTTTAAAATATTTTTTAATAATTTAAAGCTCTTTTGGCATTAAATTAAAATTAAAAAATTCACATGTTACAAAGCTAAGCATAATAAAAGATAATAATGACTAATGATATGTTTTGCAATTTATGTACATCCTTCGCTGCCAGGGACAGGAGCAGTCTTATCAATTGCTGATAAGAGAATCGTAACTGCATCAGAACTTCGACTGAGAGATCAGTCGTGCGTAGTACACTGAATCGATCGGGCGTGCTAAGTGATAGACAAATCCAAACAGTAGAGTATATATGTGCATACATATATGCATTAAATAATAAAGCTATAGTACCGCAAAACAAAGCTCAACCATGGAGAGGTATCAAAGATCTCTAGAATTGATGAAGTATAATATGTTAACTGTTGCCAATTTACAGCATTTGGCAGGATTTTTTATCATTTATGAAGACTTTTGTGTGCTTCATAGTGGCTCTGATGATGTTGCCACTATTGCTTTTGTCATTTTTGTGTAAGTAAAGTCACAATCAATCAATAATCCGACAAGCTCTGGCACAGATGGGCTATTGATAGGTCATTAGGCCGACTATAAATAAACGGGGCATGGGTTGACTAACCGCCCAGTTAATCAAAGGATGCATAAGTATTATTCGATGCGCATGAGGCCTTGCCAACAATAGCGGCGCGATACCACAATTATGCCATTGATATGCTTTGTTTATAAATAATAACAATATGATGCGTTGCTGATTACCTGTTGCACCTTTACGGAACCCAGACGATCCACCAAGTGAACCTTGACCATGTGAATTACTCATAAAAGTTTGGCAGTGATAAGCCGCTTCGTGGGTTTCGATTAATGTCAATTAAAATAGTCGTACACCCAATTCACATTATCAGTATCATTTGTATTGTTTTTCTTGGTGTCATCATAATTTGCAGGCGCACACTTTGCCAACGAGATGGCCAATTATGTGCTAAGTATCAAGTATCCCAATCTGACCATATCGAAGTCGAAGAAGATCCGCACCTTGATCGATACACCAAAGAATACCGGTATCTTTCACTTTCTGCTCCAGGTGGAGGGATCGTGCGACTTTGAGCGCATCAAGCGTGCCTACTCCCAGCAGTTGATCGAGCTGAAGGATAAAGCCGGCATGCTAAAATTCCCAAAGCTGCGACAGAAGCTAGTCACATGCTGGGGTCAGTATGCGTGGGTGAATGACACCAGGTGAGAAGACAATTTTAGCCAGTTTCGTATTTGACACCAGCCTTCTTTTATTCCAGTGGCTTCAGTATCAATAATCACGTGCTGCTAAGCACAAATAAGTATCGAGGTCGTCCCGTGAACGACTCCAACATCCAAGAGTGCGTCAGCGAATTGGCAGCTAAGTATATACCTTCGGATTTGCCGCAATGGCAGGTGACAGTCATACCCAGCTCAGATTCCTCTCAGCCATACTATATACTTGTTAAGGTGCATCATTTGATTATAGCCGAGGAGGAGGATTTGCATGTCAGCGAGATGCTGTTACTCCTGGACACAGAACGAAAGCCCATTTTAAGCCTCCAGGATGGACTAACCACGCCAACGCATAGTAATCAGTTGTCCCACTTTGTACGGCAGCCGGAGCACATAAGCAAGCTAATCCGCCATGCGATACATTTGATCAGTTGTCGCTGGCAAGAGTTTATCTATGAATTTGAATCTTTGGATACGCCGGACGACGTCAAGGCTCATCCAGATGCACGAAACCTTAGCCAGTTGCTGTCCATGGTACTCATCGTGATCGTCAATGTCAGTCTGAGTTATTGGCGCACTCGATCAATGCGCCGTAAGCTGAATCGTCGCTCTGGTGGTTATCGCAATGATGTCGGTGTCCTGCAGACGCTGCACCTCTTACTGCTGCGTGAGCTGGAGCAACGTAATCTAAATTGGGCTGTGGTTCAATCTGCGCTGGGTCACAGTCTCCAACCAGTGAACATGGTAAAGGCCTGGACTCGTTTCGTGTGGCAAATGGCGCTAAATAATGTGATACTCTTACCTTACCACATTTATTGTGAGCTCTTGGCTTTACGTGATGTTGTCCTCCGTGGACAAACAGCCTATAATACTACCTACTGCGCCCGCCTGCATCTCTACGTTCCGCTATTGATTTACGCCCAGCTCGAGCTACTGAAGATTTGCTATGAGCTTTTCAAGGCACCACGCAACATATTTGAAGTTCTCTTTGTGCAGCCCACAAAAGAACTTAATATCCTGCACAAGAAGTCGTATGCTGGACGGAAGATAGTCTCTTTTAGCCGCTCCATCGATGGTGGCCCTTTGCGCGAAAGACATCAACATATGTTTGGACAAAAGCTGCGTGAATCCGATTTTAGTTTGGCCTGCCTAGCAGGTGCTGTTCACGATTACTTCAATACATTTTCGGACACAGCAGCAGTGCCAGCGCTACTGAACACCACTTGTCGCTCCATTTCCAAGGGTTATTTTACGGATCGCAGTGGCGATAAGTCAGATCACATTGGCGGCGTTGTGTTCTTGCAGCTGCCACTGGGAGCGCCTGACTCGTTGAAGGCGCATCAGTTACATGAGATTGTAGAGCGAATCCGTAGACAGCAGATCATGATCTACTTGGCGTCCATTGGACAGACTAAGTATAGCCTACTGACAGCGCTGCTACCACACGTGCTAACGAAAATTTTCATAAACTTCTTCTCGTACAACTTTCCTGTTACTATAACGGAGATTTACGGCGCAGCTGATACACAATTTAAGGCTGCCTGGGGGCAACAGGTGCAGGATGTACTGCTCTTTAGACCGCCGCAATCAAAAACCTGCTTGTCACTAAATCTCCATCGTTTTGGCGACAAGTACAGGCTAGCAATAATGGCGGATACTCATCTGGCTCCAGATCATACACTTCTCACACAATCCTTTGAACGATATATGGAAACTGTTACACTGTAAACTAAAATATCTAACATATTTTTGACTATTTTAAATATATATTTTCAAGTTATATGATATAATAGCTTAACAAAGATAAATTTTTCGATATTTAAATTTTTTGGGTTGGTAATCTCTAAACGGTTCATATGTATTGTATCAATGTATAAATATGGTCAAATGTAAGTCGTCTATTCCTAAATAACAATCAGATGCTAGCTTAACAAATAATATAAATTGTTGAAGATTATCTAGCCTAGCCCGTTTCATCCGCAGCGGGTTGGCGCAGCGAAATGGGGCGAGTTCCGCTAGTACCGTCTAAATTAAAATTATTATATTCCGCGCCAAGAAATTGCCATTCTTATGCGAACGCAGCAAATCAAACAAAATGAAAGCAAATTGCGACTTGCCAACTGCCACAAACTTTAATTATCGATATATTTGAAAATTATTGCAGAGCAGACATGATAAGAAAATAAATATATGAAACGAAACAGCAATGCCAACTTATAATCCATTTCATTGTATCATTTGAAGCTTAACTAAGCATATAATCGTAAAAAGCAAACAGAAAGTTTTGGCTCTCGCTACAAGCGTAGAAACCATTGCTCAGCTAAAGTTAGATTCATTCAGTAAAGCCGGGTCTTGACCGTTGGACACGCGAATTAGAAATGCTGTGCAATTGATAAATATACTGAAAAGTGAGATTGTACAAATGGCTGAGAACTTAAAAACTTGTTAAACAAACTTACTTAATTAACACATTTCATAAAAAGAGAACCTAATTAGTATATTTCCAAGAATTGGTTCAATTGCCTATCAATATTTATAATCGAACACAATACAATCAAGCAAACAGACAAGCGTAATTTCAGTGTCAATTTGTTGATCTGATAATGGTTAGTTCTCATACACAACAAATTAGGTGCATTCGTATAACTTCTCTATCCTTTGTTCTCGACGTATGGTTCTCATGCCAAATCAGCTTTAGCATCATTATAACTAGTATATAACCTTATCAACAAACTTGTTACAATTTAGTTACTGTTTCTGAGCTATGGGTATTTGAGTATTGTATGTGAATGGAAACGTTGGCGAGAAGCTTACCGAATAGAGTAAAAACATCCGCACTTCTTGTTATACAAATAAATTATGTAAGATAAATAAATAATAATAATGATCAGTGTGCATTAAACACTCAAATACACTTGTATGTACAAAGATAAGCTTTGTAACGAACCCAGCTTAAGCATAAATCGAGACCGGAAAGTTTATTTGTTTTCCCGCTGCCTTTTGTTTACGGAGCCATTGTTACGAATACGACATGATCGGCACTTAGAAGCATATTAAGATACTTAGACGCCGCGGCTTTCCAATAAGAAGGCGCACCAAGTGCTTATGAGAAACAGTTGATCTCAGCTGTCAGACATTACCGGGTAGTGCACACAATTGCCGGGAACGACTCGACTCGGCACTGTGTTAAGTGACTCGCTGATTAACCTTAAACGCAATCAGAACAAATCAGCATTAATTCAACTAATTCAACTTTGCATTCGTCATTAGAAATGTTGCAACTCGTGTTCATCATGACATTAGGCATGTTTGGCCATGCATTGGCAGAGAACGATGCGCTGCACATTGTGGGAGGATCCCGACCCCCAATGGATGCTCATAAGATCAAACTCTGGCTGACAATCAGCGCACGCAAACGATTTCTCGAGATATCCTGGAACAATGCTCCGGCACGAGACGGAGACAATGTCCTGTTGACTGCACAGGACCCGCTTAACTTTCAACAACGTTCCATGCCCATTGGCACGCCCTTAGCTTCTTTTAAAAGTCATAGCGAAGAGGGCAGCGGTTCGGGTGAAGATGATGTGGCCTATGTGCCCATACACGGTTACACAAGCACACCAAGTTCAGTGTCAAGAGCAGAGCTAATTAAGGATAACCTATTCTGGATAGCCAATGGCGGCGATACACCCATTGTGGCTGCCATCAAGCCTAGCTTGTCGGCGCAATGGTTCACTACGGGAGTGCCCTTTGATTATGCCCTCTCCCGTAATGTGACCACGCAGAGCTCATGCTATGGCTACTGGGCCAGTTACATTGATTCCACTGGCCGTATTCTGGCGAAGACCTGTGTACGAGCCTATCCCCGTTGGATGTCTGACATGCGCGACAAATTGGGCGATCTGCGTCTGCGTGATCTTTTCATTCCTGGCACCCATGATTCCGGCTCTTATCGTCCCAATTTCGATCCCTTACTGCGCGAAAGTCTGGTCACAAAATATGCGCTCACCCAAGACGATGACATACGAGGACAGTTGCTGCACGGAGCACGCTATCTGGACATACGAGTGGGTTACTACAGTCCAGCGCCGGAGAAGTTCTTCATCTATCACGGCATAACGAAGCAACGATCACTCCAGGAGGTAATTGAGCAAGTCAAGGATTTTGTCCTAGAAACCAATGAGATTGTCATTTTTGGACTCAAAGAGTTTCCCGTGGGTAAGTCGGCAACTTAATCATATTCAATGTCAGGCTAATATCGTAATACTGCAGGTTTTGACAAAAAGCTTGGCGTGCACCGGCTGCTGGTCAGCTATTTGCGAGAACAGTTTGGTGATGTTGTTGTGCATCCATCCCTTACCTGGCGTGCCACATTGCGCGATATCTGGAAGCGTCAACAGAATGTAATACTCGCCTACGAAAAGGACGAAATGGTGCAGGAGTTCCCACAGCTGCTATTTGGCGGTGTGGAGCAACGCTGGGGCAATGTCCAATCCTGGTCACGACTTGAAGGCCATTTGCGTTTGATTAACGACTTCGATGTATCGTGAGTAAACCAAAGAGACAACAATGCTCAATAATGACTATTCTATACTCGTCATTGTAGTCGTTTCTCTAGTCGTCCAGTTGTAGACATGGCTGAACTCACGCCCAAAACCTGGGGTGTTATCCTGGACAAGCATGGTGGACTGCGCAAAATGGCCGACAATGTTAACTGGCGTATCTCACAGCTCTACCGCGATGAACTAGGCAACAATGCTAACATAGTCGCTGCGGATTTTATACGCGGCACAACGCTAATGGACACTGCCATCGATATCAATAGCCGCAAGATTATCTACTAAGCTGATGCGAATTTAATGTGGCTGAATTTCATTCTGACTTACTTTTTAAACATTACTTTCATATTGTACATTAATTTGCAATAGGTTTTCTTCACTTATTTACATCAAATAGGTTGCATTTAATAACATTTATAAATTTATCTGAATAAGCCATACAACAATTATATAAGTAGTATCTTCATTTGAACTTGAATAAATACACGTTTAGCTTACATCTAGTTTTTGCTTATTCCTTAGTTTCCCTAAATGTGTCACATCTGAGGCAAGTGGGTGCGCAGATACATAGTTAAAAATATGTATAATAAAAACTCAAAAACTGCACATAATTAGCAAAACTTAAGAGCTATCGTCTACCGATCGCTTTAATAAATACCGTGGTAATACAAATAAACTATAGCTAACATACTCGAATACGATTCTATTTTGGATTTGAGAAATGCTATTATCGCTACGAAAAATATCATACATCATGCTGGGCATAAAATATCTGTTTTGAGGGATCAACTAAATGCTGTTTGAGAGATAAGTTTACTTAAGTGATTCATTAGACTCTATAATGGTTGTATTGAAAATAGCACGACATAGATTCACAATGCCATTCGAGATGCGGCCATAACAACGTGGTTTATCCTTCCAGGCGATGCACACATAATAAAACGGAATGCCAGCGAGTGTGATGGCAATGCCTATCAAAAGATTTTCGGGCTCCTTAAAATTTGGCAAGAGGACCAAAATGATGCAAATGGTCATGAAAATAATAGGCAACGCCAAATGCACTTTAATAGGTCGAGGAAGATTCGGTCTGCAAAATACAAAATTAACTTACTTATATATATTAATGGATGATTGCTCGAACTTACTTCTTGTGACGCAACCACAACATGCCCGCTATGCTTGCCACCACAGAGAGCCACAGCACAGAGCTAAAGTAGTTGATCAACTCATAGACATTTACCGTCAAGAGCATCAGTAATGACATCAGGCACTGTAGCAGCGATTTAGTTTAGTAAAATTTAAATCAGTGTCTAATTACAACTTACCGTAAATATAAGTGATGGTATGGGCGTCTGTTGCTTAACATGAAACAGCTGAAAGAACTTAGGCAGATGGCCCTCCTGAGCTCCGGTAGCAAAAAGACGAGCCGAAGTAAAGAGCACACCATTAACACCTCCGAATGTGCTCAACGCCACAAATATGGGTACCATAAAAGCTAAGGGTCCAAACACCTTATTGCCAAAAGTAACAGCAACGGCCAACGAGCTGAGCATCTCCGACTTTGATACCACTGCAAAGTACGCCAGATTAACAAGCACATAGATGCCTGTAACCAACGGCATTGCTATCCAAATGGCGCGTGGTAGATTTCTATTTAGTAACAGAAAAACTTAACATTAGACACGATTGTTTCGCTTGGGTGAGAACTTAAAGCAATATAGGCACTTAAATTGATTGCTGCGTCTTATGTGCAAATTGAATTCATTAGGGGTTAAAGCAAACTCAGCGTTTGCCATCCACACGATTCACAACACGACCCACACGTTTGAAGGACGTCCAACAAGTGGGCTACTCAACTTGTTGCTGCCGCCTGCGCATGACGCAAATAGCAAACCATTTCAGCAAACTTTACACAGCTATTTGTCTTCTTGACAGGCTTCCTTTACCCTATATACGCATTCATCCATTCAATTTTTTTAAGCTCACTTGTAGGGATCCTGAAGCTCTTCAGTTACAAAGTTCAAGTAATTCCATCCGCCAAAGGCAAATAGACCCGAGTAGAAAGCATAGCCCATATTACGCATACTGTAGTTTCCCTTCCACGGATTGGAAAAGTTGTCCAGCTTCCCAGTTGCCATATAGTAAAGACCAGCAAGTATTATCATTATTAAGGCCAGCAGTTTGCCCACCGTAAAAATATCCTGTACCTTCATTGACACCTTAACTGACATGCAATTAATTGCCGTGAGCAGACCTAAACAAATGCAATAAAAAGCGTTATATTTGCTAAGTTGGTTAGCATCTATTACTCACAGAGGCAAACGGCTGCGAGCAGCTTAACAGCAGTCGGGTGCGGATCGCAGTCTTCGAAGAAGGGTTTAGCGGCATATTCCGCAAAGGTTAGCGCAACTATGGTCTATTATGGGAATATATTATGGTTATTATTATAGTATTCGCAATTAGATATTAGACACTCTATAGCAAATGATTGTTAAATAAATTTCTGTAATATAAGTCATGTTTTTAACTGAATTATCAGCAACGCTCATCAGAATCAGAAGTAAACTTGATATCCATTTGTTTGTACATTTTTGTACTCCAACGTTGGCTACAGTAGTTTTCCCATTAAAACTGCACGGTTCTTCAACACAAAATAATGCAACACATTGTTGGGTATGTGGCAAACATGTTGGGTATGTAATCTTCCATATAAACTGATTTCTTGTTTATCTACTTGACTGACCACTTGAGTTCTTTCTATCTGCCATGATTCCGGTTCAATGCATATGATTTTACTTTCTATGGAGAAAGTTTACTGAGCTGGATTCTCGGTTAATTGAATGAAATTTTTAATTCCTTTTAATCAATTGTATTGCAGCAGTAAAACAATCAATTTAGACCCATGCTAACACGTAATAAAACAATGCACATAAATAAAATAATAGATATCATTTACATTTGACTCACCTGTGTAGTTGGTCTAATAATGAGCAGTGCAATCCAAAGGCGTAAAAATCCAACAAGTGGCCCAAATGCCACCAATAAGTAGGCATAGTCGCCACCTGATCTGGTGATGCTTGTGCCCAATTCGGCATAGCAGAGAGCGCCAATAGTCGAAAGAATACCGCAGGCAAACCAAATAAAGAGCGAACTTCCGACAGATCTACAGAGAATGTGTGAGATGAGAGAGAGGGAAAAGAGGCAGACAGAGCGTTAGGGAATGCGGTACAACTAAATAAGTAAGTGGTTAGTCGAACAATGGACAATTCACAGTTGCGGTCACTTTATGGCTCCAAGTGTTTAAAGTGGAGACTTTCGCATGACATTTGTATTGTATGATTTTTGTGTACATCGATAGTGTTTATTTTAGGATGGTTCTTGTAATTGTATCTCAGACTTTGAGAATACTTTAAAGCTGATGCAATTATTGCCAGCGATTTCAAATCGTTGAACGAATCATTTTATCAAGGGCATTTAATTGGCATTTGCGAAAAGAGGGCTTTATTGCTCATCAACCAAACAAGTTGAGAAATATTGCTTTGGCAATTCTCATCAATTAGTTCGAGTATGTTCAATTTACTATGAATTATAGTTATATTGACCCGTTCAGCGGGTGGGTCAACCCCTGTTTGTTTAACTGAAAGATCGAGCAAAAAACAAATGAGACTTATACGATATAAATATTTTCTTTCAAATGTTTCGCATTCAATTGGAGTTCGTTTCTTAACTGTTTTTTAATGGGGTTTTAAACCCGTATCGGTTTTCAAACTTCTTTACTCACTCAGTGTACTTGAAGACTCCAGTGGGTGCTATAAAAATGCCAGATCCGATAATTGTGCCAACTATTATGGCCACGCCATTGATAAGAGTAAGCTTTCGTTTAAGCACAATCTTATTATCCTGATCGACTGCTCCTGTGCTCGTTCCATTGCCGTTCAGTGAGTGTCCATTGCCAACTGGCTCAACCAAACTGCTGGTTACTCCATTTGCATAGCGATCGGGCATTATTATACGATAATAAGAGTATCTCTTGAAACTTGACAGTGTAACTTCTTAATATTTCTTGTATTTCAGCTTTTGATTTTAATAATTATTATTGCATGGACGCAGACATTTCCACTTGAAAAAAGGAAACCGAAAATTAACATTTTTAGTTTCTATTGACAAAATTCCACAACCAATTATCATTTAATTTGGCTCTTAAAGAAGGTTCTGTGATAGGGCTCGTTAAAACTGATAAGTTATGTATTGTTAAGTGCAAAACTTTAATAAACTTCAATAGGTATTGAATTGACGTTAGCCTTGTATACGTTGCACTTAATTCCTAGAGCTGTGTTGGAGCTAGAGCTAGAACCAAAAACTATTTGCGTTACTTAAGCAAACACTCATGCATATGTACACATGTAGGCATATTTACATACATATATGCTCCTACATGCACATAGATTTAAGCAGTTGTGTGTAAAAGTGTAAACACAAAGTAATCGCGCAAATTTGGGATCAATGTAAAACCTGTGTATAAAAACTGAGGGCAATGTGCGCTCCGTCGCGTGCCACTTTTTTATTATACGATAGTAATTTGCATTTATACTTGTGTAAGTATAAAAACACTGATTGTGGGTTAAGGTTTTTGGCTAGCCAATATCTTGTTGATTTCATATTTTAATTATTATTTTTAGTTTTCCCACGTTAACAAATTGTGTTTATTTGTGTAGACTGAATTTTAGTTTTTGCGACAATTGGTTGGTTCTACGGCTGTGTAATCCATTTTCTCACAATTTTATAAATAATATTACAATTATTGAGCATTAAAAGGTTCAACCACGCGACATTTTGCATGTTCTTTACGTGTTCAATAATGTCGTCACTTTTCATAATTCTTTGTATCACTTGTGCTTTCGTTTCATTATTTACTTTATTACCACAAAAGAACACTCCGCTATACACAAATCCGCTCGACGAACGTGTTGAGACTGTTGAACAAGTTTCGGAGACCACTAAAAGTTGCTACAGCGACCCCGAGACCGGCGTTTTTGTGGTTGATGTTGCAGCAACCCCCGAATTTGATTAGAGAATTGTAGTGATGGGTGTACGAGAATCGCGAACACGAATGATAACAAAACAAATATACAATCGAGAATTAAGCAGTCAACCAAAAGAAATATATATACTAATTATATTTAAACAAATATATTGTGTGGCCTACGTGAAAAATAAAGATAACTAAGCAAATTTAAAAGAAATGTTCTGCGTTACACATTTAATATTTATTTACAAGCATAATGTACGTTCGTGACACGAAGATAAGACTATGAGTATTTCTACCACCAAGAGCAGGAATACCTTATCAAATTGAGTAATGAGTTAGTGCGCAAAACCGGAAATTGTTTCTCATTTCAAGGCAAAGCCAAATATTTTTTTTGGCAACATTACATTCATTTAATTTTAAATATAATATACATACATCATGTCAAACGGGTGTTTCCCATACTCAAATTATCTCATTCACTTGCTATTTGACATTCGCCGCGAATAAAGACCTAATAAACCAAACGAATTTGTTAAATTAACGTGCAAATTTAAAAAACAAAAACAACCAATGGCGCCACATATAATCATAGTACTTTTAAATTATCATAGACCGTAGCAATTTATGTGTAATTAAGTGAAATTTATCTCGTTTTTCATAGAAAACTATCGGAACTTCGGGACAAATTCCAATTATTCACTGATTATAATTTTTCGAAGGTCCAGTAATTTGACATATTTATCATTCTGACAGAAAGAATCATTGTCTCAGAATTGTTCTCAGGATGAATGGTGAATTGGCAAATGATAATGAAAATGATACTAATTGACTGTGGAAAGATTATAATAAATCTGAATGAAGTAGTCTTTCATTGCCTATGGAAAAATCTTTTAAAGTCACATATCGTATATCATTTTGTCTAATGGCATTTTCCATGAAATGTCACATTTAAATCCCCTTTAAATCGTCGATTAATATTGACATTTTGTAATTTGGTATAATCTTCGACGTAAAGTAGTATAATTTAGAAAACTGCATACGGTCACATTGCTTTATCAAATGTTTTGATTGTTTTTGCACGTGTTTTTCGATTCATTGTAAAAAGTTTATTTAATCACAATGTCTGACAAGTAAGAGTAAAATATGAATATGAATCCTATGATAATGTTAACTAAACATATTTATATTATGTAGATTTGCCGTGCCTAACAAATTGCCTGGGAAAACAGTCTCAGTACTTAAACACCGCAAACGACGTATTCAACAGGACAAATCGGTGCTTGAGCAAAAGCGCAATGATCGCATTAAACGCAATCTGAAAACTAAGACACACCACAAGTTTAAGCGCGCTGAATCTTTTGTGATGGGCTACTTAAAGGCGGAACGCACATCCAAGAGAATTAGACAGACAATTTTACGTACAAATGTTACCGAACAGAGTGCAGAGGCAGCTGCAGAAACGAACCCAAGACTGTTGCTTGTGATGCGCCACGCGGGTAAAAAGATTTTCGACAAAACAACTGCAGAGATATTGAGAACATTGCGCATGCCAAGACGTCATGATACAGTCTTCTTGGAAAATAACAAAGAGAATCAGCTGTTGTTACGCGTCATTGAACCCTTTGTTATTTATGGTCATCCATCTCTGAGTTCCATTCGCGAACTGCTCTTTAAGAAAGGATTTGCCCGAATTGATGGCAAAAAGACTGCTATTCAATCAAACACAATGGTAGAAGAGCAATTGGGTGACAAGGGTATCATCTGTTTGGAGGATATCATACATGAGATCTATACTGTTGGAAAAAATTTTGCTTCTGTTAATGAGTTTCTATGTGCCTTTGCGGTAAGTTTGTAAAGTATATATTGCAACTGTATAACTCATCTTGGTACATTTGCAGCTTTCGAGCCCCCGCGATGGCTGGAAAAAGAAAGTGTCAGTCTCCTTCAAGCGTGGTGGGGAGTATGGAGATCGTGGCAGTGGTATCAACGATGTGATTTCACGCTGCCTCTAAAACTTTAACGTAGTAGACTCCATTTTGTAAAAAAAACAATAAAACATAAATAAATAGTTGTACACATAAGTATAAGTTGGAAAACACATCAATTTTTTCATTATGTCAGCCATTTATTTAGCCAGCGGTGACAGCAATGCCCAGATCGAGTACCAGACCATCTCCTCGACTGCCACCAGCGTGGTCAGTTTGGAGCAAACAGAGCGACTGCATGATCGCATTTCGAAAGCGCAACTAGAGAGACTTCACGATTTCTTCAACTCGATGCCAAATCAAATTGTCGGCATTGCTGATTTGCGCCGAATTCTCGAAGAATTAGACATTACCTTGAGTGACTTTACCTACACACGTCTCTTTCTGAAAATCAATCAGAATCGCGATTTTATGATTGATTGGAATGAGTTTGTTTCGTATTTAATATTTGGCTTCCAGGAGGAAGATCCCAGCAATCAAAAGGAGGCACTTATCATGCCCATTTCAACAGCGCCAACAGTGCGCAAGACGGAACACAGATCCGCAGTATGTTGCCTGGCCTTGCTCAAGGTGAAGTCCGATCAGACACCTCTCGAGGAAATAACCGAAACAACAAACTATTCCTTTGGCGGAGAAGACTCACCAGAGAACTCGGGCATGTGGGTGACCGCCAGTCATGAGGGTCAACTGCGTTTTTGGACCGCCCATATGGAGCCGCTACGCAGTGCTGTTTCCGAAAGCAGTGAGTAGTGATTAGATGGTATTTTCCATCTGATCTGTAATGACGCTCTCGCAGTTCATTTGAAGGTACCCACTTGGATACTGGCGCTACAGGCACTGTCCGATGTAAGCATCGTTTGCACCTCGTCAACCGAACGAGAGCTGCGCTTCCATGAGACGATTGCTTCGACGTTCACGTTGCGAATGGTCATCCGAAGTTTGCCCTTTGCCGTATATTGCATGAGCTACTCCTTCTACAACAATGGCAAGGTGCACTCCAAGCTGGTGCTTGGTGACTATGCTGGTAACGTACGCATCCTCTCCTACTCTCCATATCTGCGAGGCCCATTTCAGGCCAAGCCCGGCGCTGCGCTGGTCGAGTTGGTCTGGGCAGATGTGCTGAGAGGCAGGATACCGTTGTTGGTGCCTCGTGAATACATCAATCTGCACAGTGAGCTCATCTCATGTGTCTACTACTCGCTGCACATGAATACGCTATTCGCTTCTGCCGAGTACAGAAATACCAAGAAGTATCGTGGTCGTTGTCCAGGTCTAATCATGGTCAGCAACGAAGATCGCAATAATTTTCGAATTCCTTTGGGCGTGTCAGTGTTCTGTGTGTCCGAAGCTAAAAACATTTTAGTCACCGGCGGACCAGACACCTTCGTGCGCATCTGGGATGTCTATATATCCTCGGAGCCATCGGCTATACTCACTGGTCACAATGGCGGCATCGTGGCGGTATTTGTGCAACCGGAGGAGAACAAGGTGTACAGCGTGGACTATCACAAGATCATCAAAGTGTGGGATCTGGAGGAGCACACATTGCTTCAGACCTATGGCGATCTGGTTCGCATCATTCATCACAGCGAATTGGATATTAAATACTATTATCACTCGCATCTGCGCGAGCTCATGGTCGCCGGTCGAAAGCTCATAACCATCAAGTGTTGTCCTCGAGTCCGTGTCGATCTCACCGATGGCAACACTCATGCTGCTCCTGTCTCGGTGGTGCTATACAACCGCCTTTTTCGCAACATTGTTACGTGCGGATTGGACAGCTATATCATTGTGTGGGATCCGTGGAGTGGCAGACGCAAGATCATCATGAAGAACTGTCACACCAAAATGATCTATGGAGAGACTATTGACATTGAGATTACAGCCGCCTGTTTCGATCCGCTGGAGCAGTTTCTGTTGACTGGAGCCCGGGATGGCTCACTCAAGATCTGGAACTACAACAATGCTGTGGTTGTGCGTAACATGAGCATACAGCCGGATCAGGAGGTAACTGCCGTCATGTGGGTTGTAGATCGGTGGGTGAGTTACTGTTAATTCCAGTTGCACTTCCTGATTTCTGCCCTCCTCTCTCGACAGCATACTGGCCATGGGCTGGGATCGTCAAGTGACTGAATTCAATGATGTAGAGGGTCGTGAGTATGGAGATCCCAAGAAGTGGTCCAAGTTCCATACAGACGACATCACATGTGCAGATGTCAAGTTGGGCGAGGGCGTCGTCACGGCAACCTATTCAGGCGAGATCATCTTCTGGAAACTGGAGACGGGTCAGCCCTATCGTCGGTACAATGTGATGGATCCCAAGCGCTTTATTGAGCTCAAACTCACTTTCGATGAAGAGAAGCTAGCACGACGCAGTAAACGCTTGTCCTCGTTGCAGGGGTCGAACCGTTTATCCCGCATGACATCGATGGTGACCAACAAGCCCGATGAGATTAAGGATTATGGCACCAATATACCTGTATCCGTGCAGGCTGTGCTGTTCCTGCAGAGTCGTCCCATGACCAAAGACCATGGTACGTTGCATTTATTGTGGTGATTAAATGAGTGCCCATATTCAACTCTTTGCAGGCAGCGTATTCATCTCGCTGGACACTGGCTATATTCAAGTGTATTCCCATCACCAGCACGGCGGCATACTCAGCCAGTTCCACGCCGTGCACAAGATGGGCGACTGTGTTCTCACCATGACCACGGATCGTAAGAACCGCTTCCTATACACTGGCACCGCCTTTGGCTATGTTAAAGTCTGGCACATTGCCAACTATTGGTGAGTAGAATGTAATTGCTGTATCCTGTACTTGGGTATAATCAGTTTGTAACCATCCAAAATGTAAACAGTTAGGTATCCCACTCCAATAACAACATTGTATCCATCACATAAACATTCCCATCTCACTTTTCGATATGTTTTTAAGCAGATGGGACAGAATTTAAAACAAACAATTGCGAGTTTATTTGTTGAACAGTTAACTATAATATTATCGGATAAATAACAAAAATTAATAACTTGAAAAAAAGCTAATTCAATTGTTTTGCAGAAAGAAGTAAAAACGGTGCTGAAACCCTGTGCTCATTAGTTAGGTACCCGATCTCGTTTTCATAAATAAACAAGTGGAATTCAAAATTTAAATTAAACTCGTGCCGCGTATTGCATGTCCCCGAGATCCGGTACAGACGGACAGTCGGACTATGCTTCTGCTGTGCTGATCAGCTTTAAAGTGTCGGATATGCCTTTCTTTCTTAGTTGCATACTTTCACATACATATGTACATATGTTGTATGTATACAGAAGTATGTACATATGTATATGTATGTATACACATACCCGTTTTTGCACACAAGGTAACAATTTATGAAATTCATAGAATTCAGCAAACTAGACATCAGTAATTTCTTGAAGAAGCACTTCTGTATGTTTGTAATTCATTGCAGCGACAGCTCACTGTAAGGTCGTCCGCTTCAATGGGGTGCATAAAGAAACCACAGAAATTGGTTCTAACGACACGACTCATTATCCTACATGTGTATTAACTTGTACCCAAGTCATCCACCCACACATCCCTTAGCTAGGCTTTGCGTGTCTAGCCGAATTTCCGAGCACAGCTAACTTTGCAAAAAAAAGTATAATAATAAATAACTCATAACTAGAACACAAAGTAAAAAAAGAGAGAGGGGGGACTTAATAAAGACAGACATTCAAACATCATTTTAGTGCTTGGCACTTGGCTAAGAGTTCCCATTGCAGTAGACCAGAGGCGGAGAAGACGCACGTGTGCATGCCCAGACTGCGACTGGAGTTTATATTTCTGCGCAAGGAATTGTTTGTAACAAGGGCGAAGCGTGTAGTTCGCTTGCAGCCGGAGCCGATGCTGGTTAGTTCCTATAAGGGACATCTCAAGGCAATCAATTCAATTGGTTTCATCAATCTGCCCAAGATAATATTCACGTGAGAACCGGTCCTCCTGTCAGTTCTTGAATCTATCTCAATTCACTCACTTTCCGCAGTGGAAGTCACGACTATTCCTGTCGTTTGTGGACACAAGGCGGTCGCTATTTGGGCACCTTAGGAACAGTGCTGCCGTGGTCAAAGCTAACACCATTCCAGCGTGCCGGCGAGGATAATCGCGCCTATCGTTTGCCGCCGGACATAAAGAAGGTGGCCAGTTCCACAACGCTTAAAGTCATTTCGGGCATACAGTATAACAATTTAATTGGCGTTAAGCGGCCAAAGGCTGTCGAAGATAAGGACGATGATCGAGATTTAGAAGACACTGCGGCCAACGACTTAAAGACCATGTTCGACAAACCACTGAAGGATCCCATTCTGGGCAAACACTTTACGCTGCCCGGTCGCAGTGCCATCGAGCAACGCATCGACCTGGATACGACGCAGTTGTATATACCCGTGTACACTCATCTTAGGGTATATCCATCCGCTATGATGGACGTTATACCCACGCCACCAATTATTGGTCAAGTGAAAGCCGAGAACTACTTGAATCACTATATGCCTATCGTGGGCAAAGTGGATCCTAATACGTCGGCTATCAACATTCGAGAACCGCAGCCGCAACAGCAGCCGCAAGGGCGCTACAAGGCTGGTGGCCCCCCTACACAGCCGAAAGCACGTAAATCCAAAAGCAAACTGGCTAGCAAATCCAGCAAATCTGAATTTTAATTATTAGTTAAAAAACTGTTTAATATTTCTGGGGATGTAATTAAAGTGAATCCTCTAGGACTGCAATATGCGCACAGCATTGTACATCTGGGCTGCAGTGACCAGTTGCCTGCTCTCCCGTTTTGCTAGACATTTGTAGGCATGGGCAAGTAACTTGTCGAGGGCACTAATATCAATCTCCTCCGGGCTGCTGGCACTTATCGTTATGCTCTGTTCCGTCAAAGGTTCCTTCTACGGGAACAATAGGTGCATGTGATGAGTGATGTGAATGTGGATAGTAGACGCTGCAGACGCTTACCAAATTATCCAGGTACGCCAGCAGCTGGTGACCCACCGAAGCTATCTTGAGGAATGCAGTCTGCGAGCCGTCGGCAAAGAGATTGAGGCGTCTTCCGGCAATCTCGAGCAGCAGACGACCCAACTCCTCGTCCTCGCTGATATCATACAATAGCACCTGGGCCTCCGCATCATAGCCAAAGGCATACAGCTCCACCACCTGCAGATTGATCAGTTAGAACTATAATATATCACACTTCCATTGGGATACTCGCCTGCTTGCGCAATATGGGCAGCTTGTTGAGCTGCCAGCTGTCGGCTAGGGCGCAGATCTTGGTCATGTAGTATACATGATCGAGTATGTAGAGTTGCTCGAGATCTTCGCGTATCAAATCCATTGTGGCCGACACAGTGCTGCACAGGAACTGCGTGCGTTTCTCCTGTAAGACCAGATCCGGCGGTGGCAACGCAAACGACAGCTCCTTGTTGATGTCTGCCAGCAGCGCCTGATTGGACAAGGCATCGAATAGCGTTGTCAGAGGGCGTGGCACGCGCAGCTGGAACGTGGCTATGAAATGCAATACGCCGCAGAGTTGGGTGTGCAAATGGAGCAGCTCGGGCAGTGCATGGTGTTGCTGCAGTGCCAGAAACTGCACTGGCAGTTGACCCTCGGCCAGAGACTGTTCGAAACGCAACTCGCGGCTGTCGTGCTCCAAGGAGTTGCTAAAATGCTGCAAAAACTCCAGACACAACTCAAGGAACTCGGGTACCAGAGCTGCCGACATGTCCAGATCCTGTTGGCACATTTTATCCACAGGCAGACGACCCACCTTTTGCATCAGCTTGGCCGCCGCCTGCAGCGGATATTTGAGCGTCGCTTGCCATAGCATGCAGCAGATGCCGTGCTTAAGCGCCCAGTCGGGTTGCCGGAATTGCGCCAGGCAGAGCAGAGCGGCACGCATGTGCTGCAGTGAGGCCAACTGCTTGCTCCAGTGCACCATATGTTGCCAAGCCATCAGGCTGAGCAGCACGCCGGACTCCAGGCTGAAGGGAAAATGAGCGCGCAGCAGAGCTAGACGCTCTAATACCGGTTCCAGTGGCTCGCAAGGCTTGCCTGGTTCCGGTTCCACTTCGAGATCCTCGGTCTCCTCGGGTTGCTGCTCAGCCTCATTCGTCTTCTCCGTGCCTTTGGTCTTTTCTTTTGTCTTCTTACCGCCCTCTGGTTGCTCATCATCCGTATCGTTCTCTGGTGGTGTAATCTCCATGATTAGTGAGGGATGAATACGACTGTTGTTAAGCCACTTGGCTGTTAGCTCTGTGACGATGCCCTTGCCGCCACTGAGTATGTTCTTCAGGCTGCAATCGGGCGAGTTGTATGACAATTCCGGACACACAGGTTCACGGCAAATCTTTGGTTGCCTGCAAGCATAAAGATGTAGTGCTCCAATCGCACAAGTGATTATGTATGCTTACGATAGTATGGCTCCCAGCACGGCCACATCTTCCAGCTTGCCGGTCAGCAGGTCCCACTGCGCCTCATCATGTGATATGCTCTCCCAGCGCTCCTCCTCCTCTGCGCTCTCATCGCAGGAGCCCTCTCGCCGGCTGCGCCACAGCTGAGCCGCAACTGTTTTACAGACAATGGCCACCAGCAGGCCGGAGAACTGTTTGCTTTCCAGTAGTATCTCTCGCACCTGCTGCCACCAAGGCGAGATAGCGTTGTAGGCGTAGTCATGTATGTGTTCTCCGGCCAGCTCGCAAATAGTGCGAACCAAGGCCGCAATATGCGACATGTCCTCGACAACTTCATCACTGCAAGACGAAACGCATACGAAAGCTACAGTGGAGTGTGATCCCCATTTGGCTGTTATCCGAACTTACCAATTCGCATACTCAAAGGGCTTGTCCAACCAAAAGTAGATGACCAGCGTCAGCAGATAGTTGCTGGGTATACAAGCTTCTGTGGACCAATGCTTGAACTGCTCCAAGGACATGCCCTGAGAAAAGAATTTTCCGAATATATTGTTGCTCACGCTACCGTATTTGTCAATCTTCTCCGGCAGTAAGGTTACACAATCCTTTGCATCGATGTTAAAGATGCTCAGATAATCCACAAATTCCTCCACGTTGTGCGTGGCCTGCAGCTGGAAACTGACCTCACGAGACGGTGCTGGCTTATCTGTTCCTGCATCAAGCAAGATGACCAGCTGATTTATGGTCACCAGATTCGCATCGGATAGTTCCAAAAGATCTATGGGTGTCATACTATCACTGCCCTGCTGTTGATAGTTTACTAATGTCAGATAGAAATCTGTCAATCGTTTGTAGTTGCCCATTTGTTGCAGAAACTCTTGAGCTGCTTCGTCGGTTGATTGCTGATCCTTGGCCTGGGCAAAGACATTTACAATGCCCTGGAACAGCTCCGGTTGCAAGCGTTTGCTTTTCAGAAGCATTTCCAGGCACTGCTGACGCACCTCTAGGGTTTCCAGTTTACCAGCCAGCTGTGAAATTGCTCCAATTTGTTGCTGACAATCCTCGCCGGCATGAGCCAGAGCACGTAGCTGATTGCGTAGTTGTCGCAGCATTTCAATGTCTCTAGATGTCTGGGAGTTTGTCTCGCTAAGGGCATAATGAAACGGTATGAGCACCTCCTTCAAGCTGCCATCGGTGGGATCCAGAAATAAGCAGTGATTGATGGACAGTGACTTTCGAGACTGACTACCATGCGTACCCATCGGACTATGATTGTTGTACACCAGCTGGCCGCTCTTGCTGACATTAAAGCCGGCCACTTTGGGTCCATTCTGCAGCGCCCATATGTCGAGGCAACCGAGTCGCGGTGCATAGATGACAAGGAAGAGGGCCTTGCGGTGATGCGTCTTTATGCCTCGGACAGATTTTTCCTTGATTGGCACGAAGGCGCACTGCGCGTCCCTGTAGCCCTTCCAAACGCGCAAAATAATCGCCTGCTGAGTGTCTACCAGCATTACACGATCCAAATTATCCGTAACCGCTGCCAACTTTCCACCTGGTGCTATGATTAAACTAAGGCCATCGCGTTTGCCATCGTAGAGGCGACACCGAGTACGCATCGGTGCCTCCTTGCTGTGCAGCGGCATCTGTTCGGGTACCTGTTCCTCTGGAGAACGACGAAACAAACCGCCCAGCAGATTCTTGTATGCCAGGCCAATCACGTCTTTAGCTACCTCTCCTATCGACACCGTCTTGTAGCCTTCTTCGGCCTGAAAGAATCCTAAATAGGGTTCAGCGCCAGCAGCCAGCACTTGCGAGCTTCTCGCTGGAGTCGCCTGCACTTTAGCAAAATATCCATGGGCGATACTTTGCTGTACAATGTAATCGTAGCTTGCCGTACGCTGATTTGTGACTATAGCCGCGTCGTTGATAATACTCTCGCGCTGATACTTAAACTTGTACTTCTGAAACGGTACCACGTCGGCTGTGGGATACCCACTGCGCTCCAATGCGCTACGTTGCATATTATGACGGCAGTTGGCGAGAATAGGCAATATGTCCTGACCATTGATGAAGCACATACAGTTGCTATATATAATGTAAAACAACGTATCTGCCTCGGAATGCCGTGGTGGTGATAGTAGCTTGATGCCCAGAACGGGATCCTCCTGGCAACTAATAGGCAAACAGTTGTACATGTTACTTTCGCATTAATAATTTACACTAAATTACCACTGTGAAAAGAGCTTAACTCCCGCATCTGTGTAAAAGAGCACCATACCCGAAGTCAGACCAACTGCCACGCAAGTCCAATCCACGTCCGTTGAACGCATCATATGCGTTACAGGCAGGCACATTAGGCTGGTGACTACTTGATTAGAGTTCTCTAGTTCACCACACCAGCTAAGCGCATAAGTGTTTTCGTTGGCTCGACTGTCCCAGCAAGTGGACAGAAAGGCCAACTTTTCACCTTGTGCCAACGCAATTGTCTCTCCAGTGGGCGACATTGCATAGTTAATTGCATTGAGCCAGTTGTCATCTGCGGGCGTAGTGAAAACCGATTAACAAATGCATAAAAACACAAAACTCCTCCAGTTTTACCATGACCAAGTCCAAAATATTCTTGTACTTTCCGAAAATCTAAAATATTTCCGAAACCTCTGACTTCGCAAGCCATATTCCTTTGTTGTCATCACACAGCTGACTAACGCGCAGACCTGCCAGACTTTCACATTTGCCACAGAATGTAAACAAAAGTGTGACCAGCTCTAACATTACACATATCGAAAACAATTTCGATAAATAAAGCCGATAAGTTAAATTAAATTTATGTGTACAAAACAGTTTAGATTTAAATTACGTTCTATTTCCTTTGGCGACCAATAATAATTTTAATATTCCATAATTAGGAATTAAATTAACACTTTCACAAGTTAAGTAAAGTACAAAATTAAATCAAATCTGATTCTACACCACTGTCAATATAGTCTTTAAGCAGGATACCACATTTACTGGGAAGTAGACGAGTCCAGTTATTAATGTACAAAAGCGAACTGGGTATGGTGACTTCAAGACAATCGGCTCGATGTGCTTCTACAATGCGTTTAGCAACTTCCTTGGGATCCAATAGACCCAACAGAGATGGAAACTTTACTTTGGGATGCTTGCAGAGTCCCGTGTTGGTCATGTAGGGGAAAACCGTGGTGACTTTTATCTGAAATAAAAATTTGTTAGGAATTAATGCGAATATTATAAAAATAATAACAATAGTTACCAGGTCCTTATATGGCCCTTCGCGAAGTTCTTCATGTAAGGCTTCCATCATCCCGCGCACTGCGTATTTTGTGGCGCAGTATGGCACCAAATTGGACAAACCGACAAGGCCAGCAATGGAGGACATAGAAATAATGTGACCCCGGCCCTGTTCCTTCATTTGATTCAGGAATGCCTGTATAGTCCAGAATTGCGAGAAGACGTTGACATCAAACACGCGCTGGATTTCCTCAGCGGATTGCTGAGTCAGGGGATGCGTTGGCATAATGCCGACATTGTTGACCAACACGGACACAGGACCCACCTCCGACAAAACGTGTTCGGCCAATGCCAGTACCTGATCCCGCTTAGACACATCGCAACTGAAAAGAATCTCTTGTTAGTGTCGATAGTTTCCTCATCAATGATTCGTTTCACCTAAAACTGTGCACTACGCCACGGCTCAAACTTTTGAGCTGCCGAACAGTTTCCATGTTGTTCTTTTCGTTGATATCTACACACACAACTGTGCAGCCCCAGCTGGCATAATGCAGGGCCAGTTCCCGACCAATGCCATGACCAGTGCCAGTTATCTGAAGAGAGAAGATACATAGAAGAAAATATTGAAGGAAAATGTGTAATGTGATTTCTTACCAGCACAATCTCGTCGGCGATATCCTTTTGTTTCTTCGGCAAGAATGTTTCCACCAGAATGACAAGCAGTTCAAGGAACACACGAGCGAATAGCACTAGGAACTGCAGAAAGTCCTGGACGACAGCAAAGATACGTTTCGATGCAGTTGTGGTGCTGAAATTATAAAAAGAATCGAATTCAAGCTGTGCTAACTACACCCTTGAATTATTCAAACAAATATTTGCTAGACGGCAACAACAATAAGTTAATGCACTTGTTAATTTTTGTTTCAAATTTAATTTATCTATTTGTATGCATTCGGCATGCACAATGTTCAAGTGGTCAACGGACTTTGCCACAACCATCATATCGAGCATAACGACAATGATATGCATCCATATGCAGCTCGAGCTCAGTCTCCAGATGCGGACTTCGATTCAAGAGTGTTGGCGATAACTCTTGGCCCAGTTGT
This sequence comes from Drosophila pruinosa, assembly GCA_018150935.1. Taxonomy (NCBI): domain Eukaryota; kingdom Metazoa; phylum Arthropoda; class Insecta; order Diptera; family Drosophilidae; genus Drosophila; species Drosophila pruinosa. The sequence continues at coordinate 6,500,732 of JAECWR010000034.1, read as the reverse complement.
AGGTCGCTGCTGCTAGAACTAATGATTCATTGTAGCTGAATGAGTACTCATAACTTGCGGGTACTTGTTCAAGTGCGATTGCCTTTAATCTATTCACACATTGAATATCCACAATTATTAAATTCGCGAACTTACTGAATAATTTCACGCTCAATCATGATGACAACACCGTGTACAAGATCCTCTGTTTTGTGTATTTTAAGAATTTAAGACTGTTTGGCCTCGGGTTCAATCAAAATCAAAACAGTATTCGGCGAGCTGTAATTGTTTAATAATAAAAACCTTTTTTTGTAAACATTTAAAGTCACGGCAAATATTTGCTGCAAGTGCTATAACGAATTATCTTCCGTATTTGCGTCTTTTTCTTTTGTTTTTCATTTTTAGTAACTTTTCGAGTGTAGTTTGCAGACGCTTTTCATTTTTACAACCTCACAACCGGCAGAAGAAAACGCTGGCGGTGGAGTCTCAGAGGGGGTGGCAGGCAGTTGAAGCCGAAGCTGAAATGCAACATTTCCACTTTCGTTTTCGGTGCACTTCAATGTGGCACACACACACTCACGTAATGATTACGCTATGCCAAAAAAAGCACTATAAAAATCGGATTGGTCTTTTCTGTTAGACAATCAATGAACCAACGAGACGTAGGAAGAGCCATGAGCAAACTAAACGACTGCGGCAAGCGGCGTGTGGCAAGCGGATAGCGGCAAAAGGCAGACATTGTCGTCTCTTTTGCTGCCCTGCACTTTGGTGATTCTCTTGCCAGCATTTGTGTTGTGGCAACCAGTTGGGGGCTTGCATGTTGCAATGGATATGGGAATTGGGAATGTGGAAACTTGTACAAGCACTGCTAACATTTGCAACGAGGTGCGTTCGAGCACTTTATGCGCGGCGTATGCCAAATAAGTATACCACAAGTGGCCACAATTACTTGTTGCAGTTATGCAATTTTTTTTGCTGCTCTTCCGGCTGAATATAGACACTGTTCAACCACAATGCTTCGTTGCTCGCCATCAACTAAGTTGAGCTGCGTGCGCGCAAAGCCGACGAAGCCTCGCCAATCTCAGGCCAGTACCCAGTTCCAAGCTCCAAATGACAGAGCGAGAGAGAGAGACAGTCGGAGAGCTTCAAAGAGATACAGACAAGGAGAGAGAGTTAGCTAGTGATTGATCCTTGAGTGAGAGCCAAGTGAAGGACGTCCGAGTTCAAAACAAACGCGAACCAGAAATGACCTTCAAGTTCTACAAGTTGAAAAACAGAACAAAAGCCAGTTCGCATCATTGTCATTATCATATTGTTTTTGTGTCTCTGGCTGTCTGCATGATTTACCGTTTAGGTCTCCAAAGACAAAGCCAACTGCACTAGTACTCATGTTTGTTGTCGTCGCTGATGTTGGTGACTAAGCGACAATATGCAACGAAGTTCAAGTTCAGCAATGACAAATATAATGCACAGGTAAGTAACGCTACAAAGAGAAGAAAGTACAGAAATCTCAAAAAAAATTACTATATATCGCATCTTATTTTTAAAATACCTATTGCACTTTGTTGTGCTTGAAACTCGATTAAAGTCTTTAATTAAGGTCTTAGAGCAGCACAAGTAATGTGTTGTTAAAGTTCACTATACAATAGCTTTACTGTTTATCATTTCTCGCTAATGAGCAGCATTCCGTTAAGCTTGAATGCAGCTCTGGATCTGCATGTGTCCTTCACTTTATCTCCCCTCATTTTATCTCGCTCTCTTTCTCAGCCTTTCGCTCATAAATGTGAGACAAAAGCAGCAACTTGAAATGTTTATGTTTTCTGTTGGAGAAGGTCAGTAAAGGGCCGTCGTCAATGTTTGCAATCGCAAATTGAGTACGAGTATACCCGATCGACGACCCGTTCACATCCACATAATTGGTGTCAATTTGGATTGCCTGATACTGATGCTGATGCTGTCGAGCTGATCATCAGCTGTTGAAGCACAAATTTGCAGATTGTTAATTAAGTGACGTGACAAAAGTAATAAGTGCAAGTGCACAAGTACCCAAGTAACTTGAAAGACTGCACGTGACGAGTAGATACCCTTCCTCACATGCCTCATTCCTGTACATATGTATATAGTCAGGCACCTCTTCAGTTGCTATGTCACTAAGTTATATATTAATGGTATTCAATAAACCAGACATAGTGCAACCAAGCTAATCATTTTGAACTTGGTACATTTCGATATTAGTTTTGGAACAATTTGTAGTATATTCTTAGTACATTTTCTCGAAAAATAGTATATTTCGATGGTCGGCTTTAACTTTTATTGCATTGCTAATAGTGTAACATGTCTTTGTGAATAATGCAAAATATATAATAGATTTTCATTTTCAATAGTTGAAGTGCTATTGTAATTAAGATTTTCAATCAGTACTAAAAGTATAATTGTCTACATTTCAGCATGAAACTCTGACACATATAGTCTTGTATAAATCAAGCTTTGGCTTTCATGTTTATCATTATGTCAACTTTGTTTTCAGTTTTTGTTAGTCACAAATCAAAGCACACAATTCATGTCTCCGTGCTGGTTATTTTTCGTTTCTGTTATTTTATGTTTGGTTAATTTGTCTTGAATCAATCAGTACTGAACCGGAAATATATGTAAGTCCCCCAACTTTGACTGCGTAATGGAAGCATTCGTATTCCCCAAATGGGATTTATAACGCAACTACTGAATTAATGTTTAGTCTTTATTGCTAGCACGCCCCGCTCTTATCGCTATTGTACATCCATATACACATGCAGGACTGTGACAGGACTCCACTATTTGCGTGCATTAACAATCAATAATGACAAAAGCAAACTCAATTATGAATGCGAGTTTGGGGTTCGAATAGAGCTACATATTGGGGGAGATTGACTCTTGGATTTATCGTAGCCAAAAATAAATGATAATTTCTAGTATTGAAGATTGTTGATAAAAATAATGTGAGTACTTCAGTCTATGTAGGATTTGCTTACATGGTCAAGGAAAATAATAGTGCATCTTTTAATACACAATTTGAAGATTTAAAACTAGGGCTTACTTAATCTCTGAAATTATTGTGTTTATTGCTAAAATTAACACACACTTAAATTATAGTCATTTACTTGTTCAAGAGTATTTGCCTAGCACACATTCTAAGCCTTCTGTTGACCTTGACTTTATGTGTGCATTAACACATTTGGTGTTCCAACTCCAATGTCTAAATGCTGTCAACAGTCCTTTTACGATATTAATGTGCACACACTTTCCTACAAATATGCAAGTACATTAAAATGAGTATAAGTGTATGCAAATGTATGTATGTTAATTGTCAATCGTCTGCCGGCATTGCGGGACATGCAACAACTAACAACAACCAATAATGAAAATGCAAACGCCGCAGCGTTCGCGCTATAATACGTTACGTTGCCCAACCTTACGTTGCGTTGCGTTACGTGAGCTGCGAGCTGATGTAGCCGCAGGGCAATCATCGCAGCCTAAAAGTCGGCTTTAGTTGCCAATGGTGAGTCAAGCGACGAGCACTTCGTAGCGGCGCAAATACAAAATTCGAACGTCAAAAATGAAAATGTGAGTGAGACTGTATGTGTGTATTGGATATTGGGGTGTGTATGGGTGACCTTTGTGTTTGTGTTGAGCTCGTGATTTGTTTACTTGTCAAAATAAAAAATAAAACTTTCGTGTTGCCAGTGCCGCATCAAATACATTCATTATTATTGTTGCTGTTGTTGATGTGGTTGTTTTTGTTGCCGGGTTTGTTGCCGTTGGCATTGGTTGACGAGGAAGCGTCGTCCCTTCAGACCATCGACTTATGTCTAGTCCTGGCATACCTTGCCTTGGCTTCATGGCGCCAGCCATCAGTGTGGCCCCAACCCTTGGCCCCTGTCCCGATCCAAGTGCAGTGTCAAAAGTCATAGGATAAACGAGCCGCGCATGTGGGAAAATAATGTGTAGAGTCAAGTTCACATTTCAGACATTATTTGACACGAAAATTGCAACGGCCAATTTGATTGAATTCTAATTCAATTGCATTGCGCCGGAATTAAGAGTAAAATGTTCATCCAAATTAAGACATAAGCAACAGTTTTCATTTTCATTTTCATTTTCGTTTTCGTTTAACCTTTAAATTTAGAGTTAAATTGTGTGCAATTGTTTCATTAAGTTTGCAATTGACAATCTTTTCTTAGATATAGCAACTTCGTCAATAATTAACAAGTAACAGAGAAGCTTTTATTTTAGCTGTCAATTAATGTGGCTTTAATATTATTAACAGAAACAGATCGTATGAGTTTCTGGCCACATCAGCATGTCGTTGTCTACGGCATTGATACCCCAGCAGCGTCAGCCATGCAATCGCCAGACGGCCAGAATCTTTGGTAGAATCTTTGAGCAGCGTCATGATTACTGGAGTTATATGAAAAACCGAAGTATCTGTCGTAACACTCCGATCATAGTGGAGCGGCAATCCAAGGATATTTTGAAATGTGTGAGCCAGGTTGGCAACTCCTTGCAGATGCAAAAGTCGCCCAGTTTCCTGGATCTGCAACGACAAAAGCTTTTGGCGTTGCCCTCAGAGGACTATCGAATCTATCCCCAGAGTGTAGATCTGGAAGCCTTTTTCGGCGCGGAACAAAAGTGCGAACGGGTTTCGGATGTTTGCCTTCTCAACGATCATTTCATAATCGTCAAGATGCCGAACGAGGAGGAGTATCACTTGCCCAAGCCGCCTCTAACGCCACCTGATATTCAAAGTAAGTTTAGCTCCAAGTTGCCGCGTTGCTTCAAGTGTAATCGTGGCAGCCGAGTATCCCCCATACTGGAGGAACTGGAAGATGAACTGCCCAGGCCAATGGCTAACAATACCTGGATCTCATCCGATGACCAAGATGTGGAAATTTTCGCTTCTAGATCCCGCATTATATCCGCAAAGAATCAACACCAGTTACAGGCCACCTCCACGCCAACGACCAGACGCACCCAGACTGTCATCGTGGAGCAGCCACAATCTTTAAAACAATTGCCGGATACATCCATGCAGTTGCAATTGGAGACGCTCCAATCTCCGCCGCCTCCTGCAAACATTTCTTACCCAGGTACCCGTGGACCTTTGCACTGGTTCCTTTGGCCATTCCGTCGACGTACTACCAGCAGACCCAACGCCCAACTCGCCGCCGTTCACAAGACCTATTTTGTGAGATGGAACAAGCCTCCAGACACGTTATGGCATGGCTATGGCGTGGAGCGCACCGAGGTGGATAAAGTGGGTTTGCGTCGATGTCGCTCAGCAATCTTTTGAAGAGTTCAAGCTAAGCTTGTGTATATTTTGATATAAGAAATAATATACATATAAGGACATAAAAATAAAATCAATAATAAAGACGTATAATTAAGCAGAGCTTGATATCAGTAAAGCTGAAGAATATCAAGAATATCAGATACGTTTCATCTATTATCAATAGGGTTTGTATTTAAAGTCGATAACTCCGGATGCTTCCACTGAAATTCCGACAATTCAACTTTATTTTAGCATACGAAAAACACATGTAAATGAATCATAAAAAATGTCCCTAAACGTTTTGCATGCGATATGAAGTTGGCTAAAATAAAAAAACTTGAACTAGGTAAATTGCAGGTTGAGTGCAGATAAAGCAAAAAGTTAAACTCCTTTTTCAATGGAATTTGCACGCGTCCGTGAAGCCGACTTCGACTCCAAGACTGAGGCTACATTGTGGCTGCTCTAGGCACATACTATAGCGTGAACGGGGCTTCATTAGCTGCGCCACTAAGTTAGGGGCCTGCTTTCAAGGAATGTCGGGCAATGTCGTTCGTTACTCCCAGGCCGCTAGGTGGCGCTGGCTGCAGATTCGGCGTGCGACTAATTACGACTGCGAACATAAAAACCATGTGCCCAAGCAACTCATAGAGCACACTTTAACTCACTCAACTACTCGCATTCGCCAAAACCTCAAGTATCGACAGTCCTCCTGTACCTACCCAGTCATTTGTTGCAGTCAAGAAGGCGTCTGCAATCTTTGTATTCCGCAATATACATGCATACGTAATAAAAAAAGAATCATGTGTGCTATAGTCGGTTTCAGATATCCTCAAATAATTTCCTACGCAACTTAATTCAGACTCAATTTCAGCTCGTCTGTCCACCTGTTTTCTTCCAAGCCGTTCTCTAAGCTTTAAAGATGCCTCGAATATAGTACTTCAGATATACTCAATATATGCAGTATATTGTATATATTGAAATCAACCTGATCAGCTTCCTATTTCAGCTGCCTCAGGGATTGCTGCATGATTGAAGAAACTAGATCACATTTAACTCGGCACAGAAACTACGAATATATTTCCAATGAAATGTTGTGTAACCCTCATGATACCCCGTCTCACATTTTGTATGTTTACAGGGTATCAAAAATTAAAATCGTCACGCCAGGCGTCAGTGCAGTGAAGCAATCGCGGCGTGAACAAAGCTGTGGCAACCCCAAAGGAGTTACTAAATGTCTACATAGCTATATGCGTACTGCAGACTGGCCATGCTAGAGCTACAGCTGGAGCTGCGCTGGAGTTGGAGCTACCTGAGTAGGCAAGCAGGCAGGCAGCAGCACTGTGGCACCGGGTCATAATAATAAACCATTAATATTAATATGTAGCAGCTAAGTTTCAGAGCGAAGCCCTCGCCCAATCCTATAGCGATAAGACGACTGAGTTTTTTGAAATATCGAAAATCGAAGTAGTATGAGAAGTATGAAAAGCGCCGTTTTGGTGTTAAACATTGTTCACATAATACATAATACTCGAATGACCATTGTTCTCTCATGATTGCCCTTCAACGGCTCGCTCTGTTTCGACTATTTGTCATTAATTATAATGTCAGTTGGGCACAGGTGAGCACATTAGCATTGTGCATATATTTCATTAGATGGCATAGATTCCGACAGAGTTGTACAAGTATAGACCATTTCAAGCAGGGGATGTGGTTTTTAGCAACAAAACACGCTTACTACTCGTATATTTATTATTGTTAAAATATAATTTTATGATAGGTAAAATAAAAGAATTTATAAAATAAAGAATTTTTTACTTTTACCACCAATATGTTAATATTTTTGTCTCAAAACCTTTATTTTTTAATAAAAAGCATTGATATAAGTATGTAGGAGTCATTTCCAAATTATTATTATTGTACAGCTTGACGCTACGGAATATTTTCTTTTGAAAATTGCCAAACTGAAACTAATGCATCAAGGAATGTAAGATACAAATCCCAAGTTTTATTAACAGATCATTTTCGAGTTTCATAAACAAAGTGGAATATCAACAAACCGTAACGGTCTCACTCTTAGCTCGAATTTGTTCTCAGTTTGTGGTGGAGGCGCTGAACAGAAGACACTTGCTGGGCCAAGATGCCAAAAGGAAGCTGACAAGTTGCTAACCAACAGGAATCATAAAAGGAGCAGCAGTTGAAGGTCCCGCTAAGCATTCCAAATCGATTACGACAATTTGCAAGATCAAAAGACAGGGCTATGTAGAAGAGTCTCTCTCTCTCCATCTCTATCGGTCCATCTCCTCCTCAGTCTATGTATTTATTAATAAAACTCCAACTGGCAGCCAGACAAACCAAACGAACCGAGAGAGATAGCAGACGACAGTGAGGTAGGAACAACAAGAGATCTTTGCACAGAGATCGTCGCGAAACAGAAACAGTTGGTGGTAGTAGAATGAGCCCTCTGGCAGCACAAAGTGTTGACAATTCCTGACCCAGGTCCGACTGCGCAATGACCTTCAGTATGCAACGAGTCTTGCAATCATCGTTAATGATGGCAATGTCCTTGTGCGCTTCAATTTGACAAATCAATTTGTGAGCTAACAGCATGCGCTCAAAACTCTCCTTCGAATTCGAATTCGACTTAGACTCCGATCCTGACTCCCGCATCTGTATATGAGTTGTCAAAGCAGTGGGATGCTGTCCCACCGAGGACATCGAAGATTACACGAAACTGCATGGGTCTGCAACCTGTGCAGCCGACAGTAGTTGACAGTAATGACAGATGAAACCAAACTGTTTGCCAATAGTCTTTGATTATTTTTTCAATCTGCCGAGGCTACTCAACTGTGTTCCATTGCCCGCATGCTGGACACAAGGAAAATTGATATGCTAAAAATAGTATCGAAATAGAAAAGAGTTAAAATCTATATCCTCGTTCAAAATTTGCCATTGCAATACTGGGAAACTATTAACAGTAGGAAGTTTGACCTTAGCTGTATAATGTGCTCGAGACTTATAAGGGGTATCGTGATCGGGATCGGCGATCGTTAATTCGCTAGGCCCTCATGAGATGTCCTCTCCGTTAATATTGACAGCTCTGGAAAAAATAAAAATCAACAATGTACATATGCGTATTTTTTGTAAATCAGTTTAACATGTCGAAATCGAAATAAAACATTGGTCAAATATCTCAAAGTACTCGCAAAACGCAGAATTTGGGAGTAGTACAATACTAGTTAAATTAAAGCGAACCAAACAAGCATATCTTTGACTGTGAATCGTTACGCTTACAATTCAGCAACATCGATTATTCCTCTTATCATACATTCAAAATCGAAAGAATAAATGCCAATGCCATGCTCTTAAATTAAAAACTAACCTTGATTAAATTTTTTTTTTTTTTTATTAAGTGAAGAATCCGTACATCATAACATTGTATCTTAACATCACAGGGTGGAGAAATATTCTTAAGAATTACCAAACACTATATCAAAATAAGTGAAGTAGGAAATTCAATTATTAAAATTTAAAAATATATATATATATATATATAATAGAACATACATATAAGATCACATCTAAAAAACATATACATATTTACTTATATATGTATATATGTACATATAAACAAACATATTCACTAAACATGTAAAAAAGCTACAATCGAGTTTTCTCGACTGTGAGATATCTGCCACCCATTTTTAGTGAATGGAACAAACATTAAAAAAGAACTCCGGAATATAGTAAGTACTAAACAATATGCAGTAATATAAATACCTGCACTTTACTGGGTTTATTGAATATCTTTATTACTTCACAGATTGGCATAGCCACTGAACAGGTGCAGCTGCACCTGATTTCATTCATAAAATTATTTGTTGAGTAACTTCTGAGTTTTTCATCCGATCGTAACTTAACTTCAAGAAATCATTAAGATAGTGATTACAATTGTTTGTACCAAAAATAAACACTCTATCTTAAATTAACACACGGTCAAATTCTAAAACCAACTTGATTCCAGCCATATTACTACATATTGTCCCTTAATTTCTTAATCTCTAGCTCTAGCCCTACTACAGACAGACAGACTGACAGACGGAGAGTTCAAACATACATTTGCATAAAACTGTTATGCCCTATGCAGTGGACACAGAGTATAAAAATAAATTGCAGAAATACAACATAAATATTTTATGGATAGCAATCGCTAATTAGTTTAATTAAACAGAATAACTTTCAAGTAAATCAATAAAAATTAGATTCATGACGATATATAAAAAGTCGAATACTTCGATTTCATTATACATATATGTAATATATCCGTGGTAGTTTCCGTTACATTTTAAAAGAGCAAGTCTTAGTTGCTCCACTAGTTCATTCAGCTTGAACAGACCTGCGCACATTATCCTCGATTATCCTTGACTTAGAGACTTTCTATGCACCATGTTGATGCAAACACCTCATTAGCAAGGATTATCGGCCCGTTCTACATACATAGTCGGGAAATGCAGTTTCCTCATTGTGCTGCTGCTCTCTCTGATCCCATCTACCTGCCTGTGACTCTGTTCCGTAGCTCGAACGGGCTCGAGCTGGAAAGCTAAGCCTTTTCCGTTCTTAACTCTTGCCAGTTCGGGTCTCTGAAAAGGGGTTTGTGTCCGGACTGAGCGCTGCGCATGCGCTTGGGTCAGAGACACAGAAAGAGATACAGAAACACAGAATGACGGCAAATAAAAGTTTATGGTGCATCGTAAACGAAAGTCGAAACCTTCATTTTGCCTGGGTAAGCAGGCAAACCTTGTGCGCTTCCTGGCAGCAAAGGATTATTTCCGAATCTGCCTAATCCTCGAGTTGTGAACGAGTATTTGAAGTTTGTTTATGCTACCTCTGTCTGTGTTTGTCCTGCTCGACAAATCCTTTCGCCACCGACACCTTACCAACAGCTATTTGCTCTCTTGGGACTGCAAATTCGCATTCGGATTCGCGCAGTTGGGCAAATGCTATGTTGTTGTCTGCGACAATCCACACCTCGTTTAGAGGCTCGTCTGTCGCCAGGACTTGTAAATATTTTGAGGTTTTGTGCTTCTTATGCCTCAGAAACCGCCTGGCAGTCTTTAAAATGCAAAATACTATTATAATTGGACCATCATCACGAACATTGCAGCAGGTAAAAGATTATACTTAAGCAAGCCCATTTATAATAATGTCTAAACAAAAAGAAAAATATTCAATAGAGTCTAGTTGATGTGGATCGTCGAAGATTAAATACCTTTACAGACTAATCAATTAAATCTATGATGGTATCCTTTTATTTAATATTTCAGTCTTCATTATTGTAATAAATATCCCATTTAATCAAGTAGGATTAGGATTGAATTTCTATTTGAAATATTTGCAGTTATATAAATTTATATTTTCCTTTCATATTCTAAATAATGTTCGAGAAAGATCAATGTTAATTATGCTAATATTATTATTCAGACTAAAATTTAAACCAATGACAAACTGCTTGTATTCAGAGTCACCTTAATTAGTATACATTCCACTCATTCGTCTGTGTGTCTAATACTAACAAGTTTGGTAACACTTCTTTTGGACTTCTTGGCAAATCAAAAAGGTTTACTAAATCGAACTCTTGAGTTAGAAAACACCCTTTCCAATTTGGAATTTACAAACTCAAATTTTGGTACTCAAAAAAGCTCGAATATTTCATGCACAAGTTAAGTTAAAACACTTATATACTCTTTGCTAGAGTACAAAAAATATAAATTTATCCGTGGCTCGTCTGCTGAGGCTGCTGTGGTTGAGATTGTGGCTGCTACTCTTATGTTAAATTACTATTTTCCTACCTTTGTCGGTTCAACACATTGTCGGTTCATTAATCAAGACGGCGAAGCAAGTAGCCTCCGCCCATGATCTGTGCCAGCTGGAGCTACGTCTGCTGGACAGGAGCGTGGTACAAATAGAGCGGCTGCGAAAAGTTCATTAGTCTAAAACTACGGCGATGTAAAGTTCAAGTCCAAAAAATACTTGTAGTTGGCTTTTTGAGAGCGAGAGAGGGGGAAAAAGACTTGGCTTGTAATTCTTTATCGCTACCGAAAATTAATGCGTAATATTTTGGATTTGTAACATTTACTAAAACATTTGTCGAGCGGAGCTTTCTCGGCTACCGTGCTTCCATAGGGTCGAATGGGGTTCGGATGAGGATCGGGGTTGTAGTTGCTTGATGAATCAAATTTTAATTAAAGTTTATTGAGTTTATTGCATTATTAGCTTGGCTGGAGATTAAGAGCGACGGCTGCCTAGAGAAATCTCTGGGTGCTATTAAATTGGCATTAGACAAGCTTCAAAATTGGGCTAACCTACGAAACCCTGGCATAAGTAGGTAACCATGAGATAATCTTGAACGAGAAAAAAACTACCATTTCATCAGACAGTGATGAAAAAGAGTCTCTTGAAAGAATAACAAAAACGGCAAGAGATTGATAAAAATCTTTGTTTCTAAATAGATTCGTGTTGTCGCAATTTGCAGTCGGATTTTGGAAAAATTTGCACAGTCTATTTTGTACCTGGAAACACAATCCTAAGTCGATTGTAAAGTCAATATTTACTTTGGTCTGTTCCAAAAGATACACAAACATTTTTCAATGTGAAAACTAGATTAAAATAATATGCACACAGAGATAGACAGAAGACTGGGAATTGTCTCTGGAGATGAGACCAAGACTATCTGCTAGTTCAAGTATGACTTCATTAATTGCCACTTGTTGCACACGTAGAGTTGGTTCAGATAGTTCAGACAGTTCAGGCAGAGGTGTGAATTTGAGGTAAATTGTTAGGGGCAATTACCCAATTCGATAGAATTGATGGCAATTAACACCTTGGTTGGAGTTTGTGCCAGTTTTGATGAGGATACAACTATGATTCTGGTACTGGCATTTAGGATAAATGTATAACAACTTCCGCAATGCCAAGGAAGATTTCTTCCTCTCCCTCTCTTTATTCTTTTTTTGAAGTTGTGCTCTTGCACAGCATGGAGTGACACTCCTAATGCCCCGTTGAGTTTGTTGAAATCTTATGCCAAAACTGGGAATGTCTTGCTACTTAAAGGCCCTAATGTTCACAGCATTCGCAAGCTGCGCTTTTCAGTTGCCAACGAGATTTTCCGAAATCACGCTGGCAACAGAAGCGTGTCAAGGCTACTGAATGGGCACAGTATGCATCCAATTTCAATTCCTGGGAGAAGATTCTCATCTCATCTATTGTATAAATAAGCATATTTATTTTCAACTTAAGTTACAGACTATAGGCAGATACTCTTCAAGGTAGTATAGGTATAGCTAAATGCTCTTAAAACTATGTATGTATCTAAATTGTACAATAGATTGGAAACCACTCGGAACTTAGTGCTAACATATATGTAGTGTACATGATTCTTTGGCGACGTCAAACAAAGGTCAGAGGAGTCCTGCCTGCCTGCCTGCCTTCGGATCACTCCTAGTACCAGGAGTGATAGAACGGCTGCGGCGGCATCGTTGTGTAGTTCATCTTTGAGGGTGACGAGAAGGCGGCCGCATTGAAGTTCTGCGGCATAAAGTGCGGCGATGTTGTTGAGGGATAGTGCGGCGTGGCATACTGCGGATGATGCGCATGTGGATGAGGCGCATGATGCGGATGATGGGGATGATGGGAATGATGCGGATGCGAGTGTGTCGTCGCTGTGGGATAAGGTCCATATTGTCCAGCCGCATGCTGATATGGATGGAACATCTGGTGAGCACTGGCGGCGGCTGCTGAGGCGGACGCGGAGGCGGAGGCGGAAGCAGAGGCCGAGACGGACACTTCGAGTGCATTGCTTGTCGAGCTGGTCGAGTTGAGGGAATCCTCTGGCGAGAGTGGCGCATTGGGACGCATGCTCTGCATGTTTGAGCTCCAGCTGCTGTAGATCTGTGGCTGTGCCGCGACAGCAGCCGCGGCCGCCAGCTCGGCAGCCTCCACTTTCAGCACAGCAGAAAGCTCCTCGCTGTCGCCACTAGCATTGGCCAGCGATGACGTCGGCTCGACGGCAGCCACAACGGCAGACAGGCTATTGGGTGTGGGCGGCAGCTGACCAAAGCCGGACGAGATGGACTCGTTGGGGCTCTCGTTACGTGGCATTGTCTGATGCGGTTCAGATTCAGTGCTGTAGACGGAGCTGACCACGCCCAGTTGGCTCTCGTAGTGCGCCTGATCGGGCGTCACGCTAGAGACAATAATGTTGGCATGACTGTTGCCATGGGAGCTACTGACCGCGCTGGGCATGATGTAGCTAGCAGAGCTGGCTGCCGCTGTCGGATTGTAGAACTGATGATGGTGCGGCGGCGTATTCGCCGAGTTCAAGGGCGAGAGATTACTGCTGCTCGCACTGACTGGCTGACTGGCCGGATTGCTGTAGAAATCATATTGATGCTGGTAGACCGAATCGATGCTGGGCGGCATGGGCATCATGGACAGCGGCGTCAGGTGTGCGTTGGTCACACTGTTGCAGGTTATGGATGCTGGCGCTGAGACGCTGCTTCCGGAGACCGAGGTGTGCTGCTTGCGGAGACGAGCACGACGATTGCTGAACCACACCTGGATGCGTGCCTCGGTGAGATTGGTGCGCTGAGCCAGCTCCTCGCGTGTGAAGATGTCCGGGTATTGGGTGCGCTCAAAGGCACGCTCCAGCTCCTCCAACTGAGTGGCCGAGAATGTGGTGCGGCAACGACGTTGCTTGCGCTTTAATGCAATGCCGGGCTCACTTTCGCAATCGGAAACATCTTCGTCGGAGGGCTTGTTGCCATGTCCGGAGTTCGAACCACAAGGATCCGAGCTGCAAGAGCTCAACGAGGGCTTGGAGGCATCCAAGTCGAAGGGAGCATCTCGACCGCGCACCAGGCGCGATATAGCGGAGACCGAGGGCACCATGCTACGGTCACAAATGCCCTCGCGGATGAGCTTGTCGCGTATCTCCCAAGAGAACATGCCCGGATTGCTGCGCTTGTACTCCTCAATGCGACTCTCAATCTCGGGCGTTGCAATGCGAGGCTTTGAGCCACCAATGACTCCTGGACGTATCGAGCCCGTCTCCTGGTAGCGATTCAATATTTTGGAGACACAGCCATGCGAGACTCGCAATTGTCGTGAAATCACACAGGGTCTGACGCCATCAGCGGCCATCTCCACGATCTTGAGACGTATATTATTGGGCAGCGGGCGCCCGTTGATGAATACTCCACCTAGTTGATTGACGCGTCCTTGGCCGCTGTTCATGTCTGTGCGGAAGAGCAGAGGAAGAGAAAAGAAAGTTAGCATCGGTTTTCCATTTCCAGGCAGCAGGCAGAGTCTGCGCGTGTCCTCTTCGTGCGTCTTGCGCCACTTGATTTACGACACCTCGAACAATTGACTTCCCAGGAACGGGAAACTATCTCGTTGAAGGTCGCTGCTAATGAGGCGACGTGGCCTTCGACACTTACCATGCATTGCTGTGTATCCATTGAAGAAGGGTCTTTGCATGGCGGCGGCAAAAGCGGTTACAGTCATAGTTCACAGCCCCAAAGTGGCGACCACACTTCACTTTCGAACTCGAACACGAACTCGAACTCGATATCGATAGCAAATCGAATTGGGATATTGTCAGCGATAAGCAATTTGTTTAGTTACAGTTTCATAAGCGAACGACGGTACTTATTCAATCAATTCGTTGCAGATGAAAAGTTAAGAGCACAATGAACACGAAGTCGTCGACGGGAACGGAGGCGACGGAGTTGTATGTCTGGCTCGTTGCGCAGTCTGTGCCTAACTAACTTCACTAGCGCAACGTCGGGCAAGATCGTTGCCTTTCTGTGAAGACGTCGACAGCAGCGACGACGGCAGCAACAACAGCAAGTCAAGATGTCAGCCATTGTGGCAGGTAAACAACACGCGGACCAATCGCAGAGCACGCACTGTTTGTCTCTCGCTTGCACTTGTGGCTGATCATACTTTTAGCACTCAGCAGTGCCGACATCTTTCGCCAGGGGGCGTTGTTACCAGCGCCACCAGAGAGCCAATGGCAGCGTTGGGCTCCATTAACTTTTGCTGCTGAGCCAAAACACAAGTCCCTGTCCCTTTGACCCAATTTATAAGTGTCGCCCTTATCGATGTGCAGCGTTTGTGCATCTGATTAATCAAATTCGAAACTGAATTTCATAACGCATTGAATAGTTTACGAGCGTATTATATTATTATCGATACCTTATTAGTTGTCAAATAGCAATCAAAAAGGAGGGAGTAAATCGTTGTCAGGACACTAGCCCAAAAACCGTAGATCGAATGATTTTTGGAAAATATTCAATATATTCATAAATATTTAAAGAAATTGATTTGGAGAAAACTAATTGTTTCGTTATCTATTGATATTAAGCAGCCTACAAAGACATTATTTTCACCTTAGCCCAAAACTCAACCCTGCTTGTTATACTAATTTCAAATACCTTTTATTAACATTTAATACTTTACTCATAATAGCCTATATAATATCCTTGTCGCGCTTAAGTAAATTACGAACTATAATAAATGCGAAGCTGCTGCTGCGGTCGTCTCATGGTGGTGGAGTCGGTTCTGGCGGGTCAGCGAGCGTGTAAGTTTGATTAATTGTCAAATTTCACGCAACGAATGCTCGAGCAAAGAACACAAAGAACCGCCAAGCTGAATCGGAAAAAGAAAGCCAATAGAAAGCACCCACTGAGAGCGCCAAGAGATGGAATTAATGATGTCGCTTGCAGACGATAAACGCCAGCGCGGAAATTGGAATAACGCTGCCACATCGAAGATCAGGAGGTCGTGACGAAATGCTGCATCCTGCAAACTAGTGAACAAGGACAACGGAGGCCGCAATCCAACAAAGCATGGGTTCCTACTGCTCGGTACGGCTGCCCGTTGGGTTTTTGGTAAAGCAAACCCAACGGGAGTACCAAACACACATTTTCACCTAGCTGGATGGATGGATGTGACCCTGAAACGCCGTTGACCTTCGCAAAGATTGAAAACACGTCTTGGAAGCACATATGAGTATGTTAAACTTAAGCTTGGATCTCTTGCAATCCAATAAGGTCGCAAAGCACATCGATTAAGCCGCGTTGATATCTCAATTTGCGTCAACAATGAGAGCTGAAAAGGCAACTCATATAACGCTAATTTCTCACTATCAACAAGGCAAATGGCAGGCATCAAAGTATTCTCGCCTTGTCCTCTCGAAGGAACAGCTACAACAACGACAACGGCAATGGACTGGAAACAGTAGGAGGCAGCGGTGCCATAAACGTGACGAGCAACATCGTCGCATTTTCCACGAAAAGCAAAGCCTGGATGAATAAAGAGTGCTAAAAGACTTTTTATGATGCCACCTACGGCGCTATGAATGAATATCATCTCTGTCAGCGCTAGTTTCCAAAGCCGGTCAGTACCTGCTACAGTCCGCCGTAGCGAGATATATCAGCGGTACCAGGGATATCAGAAACAAGGCACACGCCCTAATTTAGCGCAAGCAAATTGTCCTTTAATCGGTTGGAGTGGAGACTAAACTCTCTTACTCTCCCTTTCCTTATCTCCATTTCTCTCTCGCCCCAAACTCACGCATTCACGCCTGTTTATGTTGCATCTTTAATCAAGTTAGTCGTGGTTGCACCACGCTTGCTTTTCGCAAATTCACAATCATTGTTGAAGGTACAAATAGTTGCAATATCGCCCTCTCTCATTTGCTCCCGTGCAATTGATTCGCTTTGGGCTAACGTAATGTCGTTTCTATGGAACGGCCTTGATTGTCTCGCTTCCGATCTCGCTCTTCCCCTCACCTGTTCCTTGTCTTAGCCACTGCTAATATCTGCTTTATCATTCGCTCCAAGCATTAAATATTTTTAGGATAAGCCGTGATCTTTGCTGCTGTGTATAAAATCTCCATTACAAGCTGAGCCTACAAGATTGCACCACATGTGGTACAAATACATATTTATACATAAATAAACTGATTAAATTTCATTTGTATCTTAGTTTTTTGTCATAATTTAATGAAATGGGTTAGTTTATGCTACAATCTCAAATTCCTCTTAAATACGAATAAAGTAAGAGGTCATTGTTTGAAAGAAATAAAATGGACAACTATTAAATTAATATTATTAATTTAAATTTAATAACAATTTTAATGTTAGATTTCTGTTACTATGCTAAGGGGACCATTAATAGATGAAAACCTTGATCAATAAAATTTTTGGGTTTTCAATTGTCCATTTTTATTCTCATTATTTGAATATTTTAAAGATGATTCAAATTAATATGACACATCAGACCAGAAGCTGCCATTAAATTAATTTTAAAAAGCAAATTATATAGAAATTCGCATTAACTATTGCTATACATTTTAAGAGTTAGTTACGAAATGAATCAAATCTAAACCAAATGACAACCAATTTAAATTATAATTTCTATGCAATTTTAGAGGGGAATGTAATTTGGTTTTTTTAAGTAATACAAATTATAAAATAGTGTAGCGTTCTATGACCACGTCTTTTGATAGAAACCTACAAACATTTTTGGCTGAAAATAAGTTATTATAGAATTACTTTATATCCATCTTTCTATTCGAAATACACTGTACACTTCCATTTATTATTGCGGGCGTTACCAAACGTTGTGATTAATTATTGTGCGATAAGAGCTTAATATAGGTTTTGATACATGTGATTCGAAATAACATTTAAACAAAAAAATGTATATGTCTTAATCAGAAAGTCCGTACGATCTCAGTAGCGTACAGGTCTCAGTAGCGTTCGTCACGCATTAAATTATTTTATAAACCTTATATGACAATAAATGAATTCGTTCTTGGGCGAGCTCACAGTACCACTGACTGGTAGCGGGCGTAAATTGACTTCTTGTCTAATCCTTAGTAAGTTTTGGTAAATACAGGTCTCAGTATGCCAAAGCAGTTGCTGCCCGCGGGTGCATTTTCTTAAGCGCTGTTCGAAAAGAATTCAAGAGGAGAAGGAGACGATCGTAAACTGAAATCCTTGCTAAAGCATGCAAACAAATAGAAATAAACGACGAGATTAAAGTGAAAAGTCGAACAGATTAAAGACGATCCCAGCAACCGAGAAGATCGACAGTTGACTTTTTCAAATATTTGGCAAAAGTTTGCAGAGATCGATCTGCATCTGGGCACGATTATAGAGGCTAATCGCATTACAGTCCAACGTTTTATTGATCAACATTTGTAAACGATTTGCCATGGCCGTCGATTGGGTTGGTCCGTAAACGAGTTAAGCCTGGCTGTTTCTGGGGTGGCGTCTCAGGTAGCAGTAGAAACAGAAGTAGCTGCGGCTTAGCCCAGCTAACGCCCATCGAGGGCTTTCCCGATTCCAGTTCCAGCCCAACTCCTCCTCATGTTGAGATCAGCAGCAAGGCGAATGCGATTAACCCTTGCCTCGTAGTAACTGCCCATTGGCCATGTGTTTAGTTTGGCTAATTGAAGGCATTAGTTGTTTGTGGGTCACGAGCACGCTTCCTCGGAAGTCTATTGTCTGCAAATTAGCATATTTTGTATTTCGATTGAAAGGGAAGCTGTGCCAAAAGAGGTGCTTCCAAGCGTCTATCCACAACAGACAATGCCAAATGAATAATCCAACGGTTTGCCGCAAACTCAGAGTGTCGGTTAGTGGAACTATAGCCGCGTTTCGACACGCCCAGTCAACCAGACCAGACTACGACGGCGTCGACGCGTTGTCTGGCAAAATGCTGTCCATTTGCGCATTTGTTCATTTGCACAAAAAACGGGTAGGGGCAAAGGAGCTGGCCGGCTGAAGGAGCTGCTGCCACATACACCCACTTTTACAAAAGTCATTAGCTGAACCTGCCACAAAGGAGGCAACATACATACCAATCGAGTGGTGACTGTTAAACGCTGTCGGTACGATCAGAGGCCAACAAATTGATCATTAAACAGAAGGCACAAGGCAGGCACAAACGGGTCCACATTGCAGCAACAACAACACCAACAACAGCCTCGTCAACAGCATCAGGCCGAAATCAAACATCTGTGGGCAACGTCACAGGTCGTTCACGCTTCACCCCGAAGGGCAGGGAGCATCATCAAACATGCTGCAAGGCAGTGGAAAAGTGGTAGTGGAATGGGGCTGCCAACGAGTCAACCAACAAGCAACCATCCAACGATCGTCTGTCAGTGGAAACAAGATTAATATGTTTTCCTGACTGTCAAACAGCAAACAACAAGCAACCTGTTGCCTGGCTCTCATATGATTTGTAATTGCTATTGCTCTGATCGACCGATCAACAGCTATTCATCATCCATTTCATCTTCAGCTATTGATGTACTGGTCCACAACATACATATCTATGAGGAACAACACAAAAAGTAGGTGGCGTTTTTCTCACATTCACTGGAAAAGTGGTGGAGACGGAAGGCGCTTCGTACAATCTTTGCCGGCGTTTTTACATTAGCAACGCTTCGTATCGGATGTATGCGAATTTAAATAAAATTATTCAATCTCTTCATTAATCAAAGCTGTGGCTGCGTTTTGAAGATGCATTACGAATGCTCGAATGCTATCGATACTTAATTATCGACACGCGAGGAGCTTACGTTATGCATAACGTCAGTAGGTGAATGCTATCGATGACTATGGTTCGCATTGGGCAGGTGTACTTATTTATTTGAAGTTTTCGTTTGCATAAATGACTGCAACAATTGTAAACACAACATTGGCAATTCAAATTGATCGCCTGACAAGAAACCCAACCCACAACATAAAAAAGAAGTTGCCGTATCAAATTGGGCGACTGTAAATAACGCAAGCTCACACATACACTTAATTTCCGTTTAATCATTCAGAACATTGCGGCAAAGGCGACCCACATTATCATTGGAATGGGAAGCTGCAGCATGCTGGCTGGAGCCGGCTAACCCTCCCAAGTCGGAGACAGACGCAAGGCCTCATTTGCATGTTGACGTTAAGCGTTAAGAACTTTGATGGCGTGAAAAACTCACAAGGCGTTGCTTCATTGCCCATAATGGTCACAGGGGATGGGTAAGTTTAGGGAGGGGCCACAGTTGTTTGATTTCAAAGGAAAACTACTGTCACAGTTTTCCAGGAAACGCTAAAAGTGCTGTAATCGAAATTTTCACGGCCTCCCATCAAAGATGCTTAAGCAATCCTTACATTGGCACACGTGGCAGTCGACTTGAATGCCTTGAATGGTAGGCATATAAAACCACAATCATTGCCATTCGCGGGGAACAATCGCTGGTCCATTATGGAGTGATCAATAGCTCGAAGGCAGTAAAAATTTGCCGTCCTCTTCTCTTCGCTGGAAGGTAGATAATCTGAAAACCAGGATTCGAAAAAGTTGTTCAGACGATCAGTGACCGTGAAATCGCAGGATTCTCGTTCCAATAATATATGGAAGGCAATGTTTAGAAAAGTTTCCCAAAAACAACACAGGAAGAACAGAAAATCGCAAGTGAGGACGAGCATTTTACGACAACGCAGGCTGAAATGCTGATGTGGGTTCTGCATACGGTTCCTTTCTGTTATATGCTTCCCAAGAAGCGTTGCGTGCGCTATGTTAGTTCAGGTAACTTTCATTTTCCACAACTATTTTCACGTCTAGTAGCCTATAATATTAAAATACACTATTTATGGCAAAGACTTTAAAAATTGTGCCAAAAAAGAGTGGGTTCTATTTATGGGAACAAACAAACAAACATTGTTTAGCAAAAGGGTTTTAACGATTTCGACTTTTGTTTTGACTTATTGACTTGTTCCGTTTAAGTTCGACGAAAATCAATTTGACTTGGAAAAAAATACTTTTATTGGCTGGGAGGAAATTAGGAAAAAAAAACATCTTCAAAAATATGTTTACAAATATCAGAGATTTTATGAAACAAAACAAAACAAAAGATTTTTATGTTATATATTAAACTAGTTAGAATTACCCCTCGAACTTTGTCTCGCCTCATGTTACATTGTATATACATACATCGAAAAAATTCAAAATTTTGTTTCTTGAATAAAAAATAATTACAGCAATTTACTAAGCATCTATAAATCAATTATGTATTTCGAAATCACTGGTATATTAAAATGTAATCAATTCGCGATTGTTATAATATTCCTACTTTTTTATGAGCAAGCATATTCTAAAGCAAACTTTTTTTTAGCTTTTTATACCCGCCTACCCAAAGGGTAGAAGGTTATTATGGCTTTGTGCCGATCGAAAATGTATGTAACAGGCAGAAGGAAGCATCTCCGACCCCATAAAGTACATATATTCTTGATCAGCGTCAACAGCCGAGACGATATAGCCATGTCCGTCTGTCCGTCTGTCCGTCCGTGTGAACACCTAGATCTCAGAGACTATAAGAGATAGAGCAATCAATTTTCGGAATAGTGTGTGTAATTATTGCATGCAGATGAAGTTTGTTTTTTATTTTTGCCACGCCCCCTTCCGCCCCTGCAAATCGAAAAAAACGAATTTCAAGCGAAATTTAAAACCTAGAACGTTCTGCCGAGTTTGCTCGACTGTGAGATACCCGCCACCCAATTTACCTGAATGGAACAATAAATAAGAGCGACCATCGAAATATTATATTATACAGAAATATACTTAAAAAAAACATAAATATACTGAAAAATATACTGAAATTAACTTTGTTCAAAATGATTAGCTTGGCAGTACTATATTATTTTTTTTTGATCACCATTATTATGTCACTGAGTGACAATAAACAAGTAAGAAAGCTACAGTCGAGTTTGCTCGACTGTGAGATACCCGCCGCAAATATACTAAAAAATACCAAAATAATATATCAAAATTTTCATTGTTCGCAATTATTAGCTTGCCGGCACTTTAGTTGGTTTATTTTACACCATTATTATGTCGCGGAGTGTCGTAGCAACTAACTAGGCAGCACTAGCAGTTGCACATGGTAACGCCTTATAAAAGTCATTTCTTAATAACTTCTATGTTTTTTATCCGAATGTAACCAAATTTTCAGAGATCATTAAGATGGTGATTAGTATTGTGCGTACCAAAATTTTCATGGGCGGAAGGGGGCGTGGCAAAAATCAAAAACAAACTTGATCTGCGTGCAACAATAAGACATACTGTCCCAAAAATTTGGTTGCTCTATCTCTTATAGGCTCTGAGATCTAGGTGTTCATACGGACGGACAGACGGACAGACGGACATGGCTATATCGTCTCGGCTGTTGACGCTGATCAAGAATATATATACTTTATGGGGTCGGAGATGCTTCCTTCTGCCTGTTACATACATTTTCGGTCGGCGCAAAGCCATAATACCCTTCTACCCTTTGGGTAGGCGGGTAAAAAAATTTGTTGCTTCATCTCTTATAGTCTCTGAGATCTAGGTGTTCATACGGGTGGACAGACAGACGGACATGGCTATATCGTCTAGGCTGTTGACGCTGATCAAAGATATATATACTTTATACATTTTCGGTCGACACAAAGTTATAATACCCTTCAACCCTTTGGGTAGGCGGGTATAAAAATTAGTATCCTATAGAAAATGAGAGCACATAATAGACAATTGTCGAAGAGAACATAACAAATACGTACATATGTATGTATGTTTCGTCAACTCTCTTTCAGTTCAAAATCCCTCTGACTTTAATAAACTTGATTGTACATGGAAGAAAACCTGCCAGAGCAGATTTCCATTTCAAGTCACATTAACAAATGAAGGAACAGCTAATACAGCAAATTACTCATTATTTTGAACTAGTCTCCGCCCACGCTGTATATTCATGGAAAGCACCCACCCTTAAAGATAACGCCCCAAACCTACTACAAACACAGCGTGCCGAATGAGAATTCGAGGATTTGAATTCGTTTTGCTCTCTGGTAAACGGTGCGGTTAAAGCAGAAAACGGTAAATCAAATAGGCAAATAACCAAACTAACCATATGAGATTGCGTTAAGGACTTGAAAAACATTGCAGGGTTCCTTTCCGTGTTGACCTTGAGACAGACGTCTTAGTTACAGTTGCGAAGACTCCCTACCGAAATCCATATGTACGAGATGTGGTACTGGGTGTATCGTTCTGGTTTTGGAATTCGGGAAGTCGGCACCTCACAGCTCTATCTACCCTGTATATGCGGTTTAAGTTTTGGTCGCTGATCTTTATGTCTGCACAGCAAGGTGCATGACCTTAGCGTGTTTGTTTTTCGCAGAACAACCATAAATATTTTGGGTGATTATTTTAGATAATCTTTGCCTAATGTCCTTGGATTGTTTTAGTTTTCATCACATCCAATTTGGTATAAAATACACTTAAAATTAAATGTTGAATTATTTCTTGGCCTTAATTCACTTTTCATATTTATAACATTTGGATACATACATAAATGTATTGTATAATAAAAATGTAGAAATTTCCAAAAAGTTAGACCTTTAATTCTTCATTAAATACATTTCTTAAAGATTTATTTGAAATATTAAAAATTGTATTACATACCAAAGCCAATGCTAAAGGAAAACGAAATGTCAGTTATACAAACAAAGGTTTGAATTGATAAAGTACAAGAAACATAGAGAAACATATCGCTTATCGCACTTATCGAATTGTAGGCTGAACAATTATTGATAAGAATCCCAAAATAAGAATAAGAGTGTAACCAAGCTAGTACAAAGTAGGATTGGGATATCTTAGTATATTTTCTGAAGTTATGAAATTTATTCAACACATGATGCGTTTTGCCGAAAACCAGTTTCGACTGCCTGATCTACATGAGTCAAAAACTTTGAAATATCAATCAGTTTGTAAGCAATAATGAATTATCAATTTGCGTTTTTTTTTTAAAGTTTGTCATGTGTCTCATTATAGTAGTGGTACGCATTGATTACTATCCATACAATATATAGACCCACAATCCCTAACGAGCGTTTGTCGCATTAAAGTTAAATTGCTGCATATCTTATTGTGATTTAGAAAGTATGCAGACAATTACTATTTTAGATTTAATATTTACTCTTATGTTAGTATTTCTTTCAAAAAAGCCTAAATTAAGAAGAAATTAAGAAATATGTCACACACCAAAATAAATAAATATGCATGTATATTTAAGTTATGGATTTTATGTGACAACTATTTTATTTTATAACAGCTGTGCCAAATCTCAATAAAAAATGTTGAAATTAAAAAAAATATGTCCAAAGTAATTGCTTGAAAGCCCATCAAAGAGCATTTACATAATGAACACATATGTATGTACATACGTGCGGTTGTCTTTGGTCTTCGACTAACATCAAAAGTATGCACATTTTCTAGGACAGCAACTTCCGGAGACTGAACATGCTCATGTTCTGAAACAGAAACTTACAAAACTTCGTTCGACATAACGCTCGGTCTACATGTTACATGCTTAGTGCTTTGATTTTTCGAATACTTATCAAGTAAATATCATGTACTTAGAAAAAAATACTAAGAAATAAAATTGCATCACAAACTGATGCATATCGCTATGCGATGGGGCCGTGATGTACATCCGAATCTGACGCGATTTTACACAATTATAAAATATTAAAAGGAAATATTAAAAAAGGAGTTCAAAAAGTTGCGCCTCTTGCCACATTCGAATATCTTAGTAAGTTTTTTGACATAAAAACGTGCATTCGATAGTTAAACTTACAGTCACACTGACGCAAACTGTTCAACAGATAACAAGAGGTGTTATATAGTTTTTCTTGAAATAATTTAATTTAATTTATAAAATTCAGCACCATGTCTGAGAAAAAAACAAACGGAGGCGCTGATGATCTCAACGATTTGCTCGACAGTGAGTGTCTAATAATTAATCGAGCTTTAAAACGAATCTTATATAATGAACTTATAATGTGCTATTCAGGTGCACTGCAGGATTTTGACAAAGCCAAGAGTAGTGACAAGCAGGAGAAGCCTTCAACTACAGATGGCTCTGCGGGTGAAGACACTGATGCCTCAGATCCAGATGCATTTTTCGTGTAAGACATGAAAAGTCTACAGTTTTTCAATTTTATCAATTGAACTTTGGAATTCCAGTGAGCAAGCGAAAATTTTAGCAGAACGAATGAACACACTTTTCGGTGGGCCTGATACGCCCAGCGGTGATATTCCACCTTTGCCACAGGACCCCGACCACATAATGGCCGGATTCAAAAAAATGGCTGAAGCAGCCGCAATGACCCTCAGCGGTGAAAACACTGCCAACGATGACGAGGTGTCCAAGTATTCAGACAGCATTTCCCAAGCCCTAAAGGGTCTTCAAGAGGGGAGCGAAAATCTGGAAGCACCTGCTGGTGAAAATGACATTGCTAACATGTTCAGTTCCTTGAATTTGGATGGTGTAAGTAACTTCTTAAGAATATATCTTCGTAATGATGATATGTGCTCAATTTCAGGGTGCGGACGCGGACGGCAATACATTCTTGCCATTTATGGAAGGTATGATGCAGAGTCTACTCTCCGCTGAGATTTTGCTGCCGAGTATTAAGGAATTATTGGAGAAATATCCAAAATACCTGGAGGAAAACGACTCAAAACTATCTGCCGAAGATAAAGACAGGTTTGTCTAATATACACTTACATATGTATATGCATGTAAGTGATTGTGCATGCACTCAATACCAGCACCCATCGTTTCAAGTTTCATTCATCCATTTCCACATAAACACAAGTACATTTAACATTCTGTTTACACTTTCTTGAGTATTATTTACATTAAAATGTATTTTCTTGCAGATTCCAGAAACAACTGGAGCTCTACAAAGTTATTGAGGGACATTTGCAGAGTGAAAGGCCAGATGACTCAGCAAGCGTAAAGAGGGAGAAATTCCGTGTTGTGCTGGACGATATGAGGAAATTGCAAGATTATGGTCAACCCCCGGCAGAGATACTAGCTGAGACAGGTGCCGATTTGCCATTTGGTGATCCAACCGCCGCTGCTGGTCTCCCAAATCCCCAATGCCCCACAATGTAATTGGATATTCGGCCCAGTCGTTCCTCTTGGAGTGCCAATGGCCGACTGTGCCCGTGCTTGTTGTATGTTGCACATTTAGCATAAGCATTTGAATATTTTACATACATACATAATTTCAAAATCGAGTGGTGGATGTGGCAAGGCAAGGCGGTACTAAAAGAGTTGTTTTTATTACCTTTACTTTTTATTTATATGATCTACGAAATACAATATATAAACATATTTTAAATGAAAAGCATCATTTTAAACTAAAGGAAGAAGCGTCGTCTGGACTCCATGGCGTGTCGCTTGTTGCTAATGATCCAAGTATAGTCCCCAGTCTTGCTATCAAATGTACCCTCCTGCAGTGATCGCAGCTTTAGCGTGAAACGTGGACCCAACTCGCGTAGTTTCACACGTTTGCCTTCCTTTGAGAACTCGTAACGATGATGGCGAAAGAATATGTAATCTCGCTGATTGTGAAAGGTGACAGATCGACGGCCACGAAACTCGGGATCATGGTGGAAAAGAGCTCCCATCATGCGGCCCACAGTGAGACCCAGACGAGTTGTAAAGTTAGTCAGTATGACCTCTGGGCGATGCTTGGTTATCTCCTTGTGATTGCGTTTTATGTCCGTTGTCAACTTAACGTTGGATAACTTAAAATGCGCTGTAGGTCCATTTGGCAAGTGTATGACAAGTAAACCGTTTGGCTTACGCCTATCCTCGTTTATTATAACCACATCTGTGAACTGCTCACGTTCAGCACTCTTGCATATTTTTTTTACCGAAGCTTTGTTTCGAATCTTTACCAAGGCATTGGGGAATATGCGTGACAATTCGAGGCCAAATTTTCGTGTCTTGGTCACGGGATTGTCGGCAAATGTTATTAACACCTTTGGCTCGTATATGCGCTCGAAATACGAGCTAAAATCGTCGATTTCCAGTTCTTTGCTGAGTTCCTCGTTGTCGGAATCGTTAAGGTTGTTCACGTCCGTCTGATCTTTTTCACGCAAGCTCTCGATTGTGTGACCAGGATTGGCAGGCAAACCAGCTTTACGACGCGCACGACGTTCCTGCATCTTTTTCTTGTGTTTCTCCTTCTTCATTTTACGGAAAAGTGCCATGCGTTGTTCTTTATTTTTCATCAAGCTAAGCGGATTCAGCACAGGCAAACGAGCCTTTTTGTCGTCACCATCGTCAATATCCTCGTCGTCGCTATCGTCGTCCTCATCTTCATCATTGTCTTCAGCTTCCTCATCTACTGAATTTTCTGTAGTTACATGGTCTTTCTTCTTCGCCTGGTTGAGGTCTATTTCAATGTCGGTATCATCACTGCTATCCGTGAATAGCTCCTGAGGACTGTCTTCTTTATCGGCCAGCTCCTCCTGTGCATCGGAATCGCTATCAAAATCCTTTTCGACTGGTTGCGGATAAGGTTTTCTTTTCATTTTTCCCATTTCTCAAAATAAATCTAAAATCGCCAACTACAACTCAAAGCAAGCGGCACGTGTTGACGTTCTTCTTCTAGTTTTCAACTGCAATTCACAGTGAATTCAATGCGAATGGCAAACATCTGACAACAAGTGTGCTGCCCACTTATTATTCTTCATTAAGTAAACAAGTTTAAAGTAATGGAATTCCGAGTACTAGAACTATTTAGTGGGATCGGAGGCATGCATCATGCTTTTAAATGTGCGTACGTAGTAACCAATGTAATAGCTACAAAATGGTAATGATAATAATTTACAGATGCACAACTAAAAGGCGAAGTTGTGGCCGCTATGGACGTAAATACTGTCGCCAATGCAGTTTACGCACATAATTATAAAGAAACTAATTTAAAGACAAGGAATATTCAAAGCTTAACTAAAAAAGAAGTCTCTAAGCTGAAAGCTAATATGCTACTCATGTCACCACCATGTCAACCCCATACTCGTCAAGGTTTACAGCGGGACGTGGAAGACAAGCGGTCATGTGCTCTTTCTCATCTGTGCTCATTGCTTCCTCAGTGTGAAACACTTCGATATGTCCTAATGGAAAATGTAAAGGGCTTTGAAGTATCTCAAGCAAGGGAGCAGTTTATTGGAGCGCTAGAAGAATCTGGATTTTACTGGCGCGAGTTTATTCTTTCTCCCACACAGTTCTGTGTCCCAAACACTCGTCATCGTTACTATTGTATTGCACGACGAGATAGGGACTTTTCTTTTGAAGCTGGTAAAATTTGGGAGAAAATGCCAGTAACGACAGTAGATCCAATGCAACAGCTCACCGCTAAAATATCCACCATTATTGAGGCAGATGCACCACTCGAGACTCTAGTGCCAGATGATGTTCTTATGAAGAGAGTGCTCGTCATGGATATCATCCACGCATCTCAGAGCAGGTCAATGTGTTTCACAAAGGGCTATACACACTATACAGAAGGCACAGGGTCTGCGTTTACTCCACTTTCTGAAGAGGAATCACATCGCATATTTGAGGCAGTTAAAGACATTGATATGGATTCAAACAGCGATAATAAGGAAATATGCAGTAAACGTCTGGAACTATTAAGACAAATTAAATTGCGTTATTTCACACCTCGGGAAGTCGCAAGGCTGATGAGTTTCCCCGAAGACTTTGAATTTCCCACTGAGACAACTAACCGGCAAAAATATCGACTACTTGGAAATAGCATTAATATTTGCGTTGTCGGCGAAGTGCTTAAATTGTTAGTAAACTAACAAATTATGTATATGTTTTACAGCTATTTTGTACAAAATAAACCAGCTTTCTTTGAAAACGATCCGTCATTCCAAATTTGGGGATTACCCTAACAAACTTCTAAATATCTGAACATTCAACATTTATATTAAGCAGTAGGGGGACGCATCAAGTTTGCAAGTCGTTAAGCCGCACTCAAACCCCCATATATTATATACAAGTACACACCTCAAATCTGAATAATTCAAAATAAATAAATTTATGTCCTTAAAATGGAAAATCCACAGTGCAAAATCACTTATGTATATCTAACAAGTTAAAATTATAAATAGTACGGAACTATTATTTAATGTTATAATTACGTGAATTGTTCACATATGTATACGGACATCGTATTAGTTTGTAGTACAGTAGTGATAGTGATATGTATGTGCTTTATGAAATCACAAATATCTTTTGAATTTAAGTCAAATGAATCTTAAATATTAATATTAACATTTTTGGCTCGATTGATTCTTAGGCTTATTTTCTTTTAATTTATTTTACTCGAAGGACATACATATATTATGATTGCACTTTTACTGTACACTAAATATGCTTAAAACCTAAAAATATATGGAAAATTTTTACAGTGCAAAATCGTTTAAAGTAAAATTAAAAAATAGGAGCAAATAATTTATCGAGGTAATTTTTGAATACACAATTAGTTGTTGCTTGGCATATTTCCCCAGGATTTGGTGAAATCAGCATTTAAGTTATTTTTCTTGAAAGCCACTACTTATATTTAAATTTAATTTTATCCAATGAAAAATATATTATATATATCTGATATAAAATTAAAACAACGATGGTGAAATGTGGTAACAAAATCAATGACTAAATCATCGATATGCTTATATTCATATTAATTTTTTTAGTTATTTATTACTTGAATTCATTCAAAATCTAGTTTACGCGCATGATCGAAACCTGACAACACTGACAACAAAGTATCGATACAATGCTTATTGTGAATGCGATAGCTAAGAGACGTATGTACACAGAGCATCGATATATTTAATGTTCAATAGTTAATTACAAATTTGGACTTCCAGAATAATAATAATTTAGTGAATATAGTTATTAGCTTTTATCAAGATGATACCAAAAAAAATGCCAGTGAAGGATGCTCACATAGTGAAAATAGCTGTGGAGCGCGAGAATCATATGGCGCAACTAATAAATCTTGATCAAAGGCACCCACTTGCAAGTATGAGAATAAATTGTGCTCTCATTTTATTTAAGACCGTAGGAAAGAGGATGTGTCATAGAGCGGATACTTGGGCAGTCATTTAACTGACTGTTTCTCCTAGCTTAGCATAAACATTTTTACAAATGCAGTGCCAACGCCCTTCGCTGTCTCTGTGATGTCAGAGACAGCAGCCCTCATTAAAATGCATGGACTTAACAGGAAGTGGAAGTTGATGATGAATCGATACTAAAGAGGTCTATGACCATAAACGTTACGCCATTTAATAATATCAAATATCTATCTTATTTAATAGCGTCTTAATAATGTATAATATATATTTTTTTAGGCAAGATACAAGAAATATGCAACGGCTGGTCTATAAGTGATCATCAAAACTATGCTCTTCAGTTTTGTGAGACAAACAATATGAAGTACGTGACCGAAAAGAATCGCAATGAAATTAAGAATGGTTCTGTTCTGCGTCTGCAGTATTCACCCTCCAAGACGGCCAGCGATGCTCTGGAAACATTAATTAATGGCAGCGCTCTGGAAAAGGCCCAACGCTTGAAGGAATTGACTTCGCTGAGCACGGATCACACTTTTGCTCTAGAGTTCATTAAGGAAAAGGGTTTGGATATATTAATTAAAATGATCGTAGATGTCAGCCAGAAGGATGAGGAGATTCTTAAGTACAGTCTTGCTAGTTTTGTGGAGCTAATGGAGCATGGTACCGTGTCCTGGGAGGTCCCAGAGAATTCGTTTGTGGCACGCAACATTGAAATCGTACGAAATTTCCAAAAATATCCTACTAAATGCGGCGAGAGCGCACTTTCGAATCTAGAGAACATTGTGCAGAGCAGCAGCAAGTATGTCCTGGTGGCTGAAGATATTAAGCTGCAGGACTTGCTGCGACTGCTGCAGGAGGTGAACTCTCCAGTGATGCGACAGAATGCCATAGCACTATTAAACGCGCTCTTCATGAAGGCAGAAGAACCTCGTAAGCGCGTTATAGCCAACACAATCAGTGCTAAGCAGTATCGCTTGGCTTTGATCGGTAACGGGCTGAGCACAGAGATGACACATCAGCTGTATGTCTTGCAAACGTTGACAATAGGTTTGTTGGAGAAGCGCATGCGCATGAAAATGAATGCACAGGATCAAGATGCTCATGAAAAAATCAAGGAATTGCGGCGCATTGCCTTTGATGATTATGCGGGCACACTTAGCCTTAACGACGAACACATACGTCGAGGTGGCAGTGGCGGTGGTGGTGGTGGCTCTGGTGGTGGTAATGTCAACTTTTCACAGTATTACAAGAAACTTGGCTTCAAGTGCGACATCAATCCGGCACAGGATTTTATTGAAACTCCACCTGGTATAATTTACATTTTGAACTATATTGTTCCACGATCTTATATTAATATTTTTATAGGCATTTTGGCTCTAGACTGCATGGTGTACTTTGCTCGTAATTACACACAACAGTACACAAAGATCGTGCATGAAAACTCGTGTCGTGCCGATGAGCACGAGTGCCCCTTTGGACGCACCTCTATTGAGCTGGTAAAGGTACTTTGCGACATTCTACGTATTGGTGAACCACCGGCGGAGCAATCGGGCGACTTTCAGCCCATGTTTTTTACCCATGATCAGCCATTTGAGGAATTTTTTTGCATTTGCGTCATCACATTAAATCGCACCTGGAAGGATATGCGCGCTACAGCTGAGGACTTTCAGAAGGTATTCAGCGTAGTGCGTGAACAAATTCAACGGACTCTGAAACTGCGACCTGAGAATTTAGAAGACTTTCGCAGCAAGATTGCTCTGTTGACATATCAGCAAATAACTACTCTACGCCAACAGGAGCGTACCTCAAAGGAGGAGTGCGATTCAACGGCTTCAGCCATTGTGAAGCTTAAGGAAAAAATATCTCCTCAAATTGAGGAGCTGATTAAATTGCAGCGTCTTTCATTTCTAGTGGAAGGTAAGTAAACGAATTCCTTTGCTAATTTCTTCCTACTTCCTCCTTAATATCCTTTGACTTAAAAGGCACTCGCTTCTCTAAATATTTGCGTGGCACACGGACTAAGGACAAATTCTGGTATGCGCGCTTGTCCCCCAATCATAAGGTTATACACTATGGTGACTGCGATGAGAAGAATATACCAACGCTGGAGGAGCTACCCAAGAAGTTGCCAATTATTGATATCAAACAGCTTTTGGAGGGCAAGGAGTGTCCACACATGAAGGAGACGCGGTCGCGCAAACCAGCAGTAAGTTTAGCATTTTCCATAACATTCGAGAGCATGGATCACTCGACTTTGGACTTTATGGCGCCGGATGAGAGTGTCTTCAATTACTGGACAGACGGCATCAACGCATTGCTTGGTCAGGAGATGTGCAGCAAGCAAAAAAAGGAAGACTTTGACACGTTGCTATCTATGGAGATAAAGTTGCGATTACTTGACACTGAGGGTGTGGACATTAGCAAGGATCCGCCGCCAATACCAGAGGATCCGGAGAGCTATGACTTTTGTTTCGAGAGTTAAACTAAGTATTGTTTACACAACGCAATCATTCGTTCCAAATCAAATTAAATTTCCACACATCCCACATAAATGCCCAAGATACATACCAAAGTGTACCCATTATATAGAGATTTCTCTTCGATCTGAATGTTAGTATTAACTGTGCAATTTTAATATGAATAAACAAATGGAGTGGTCACTCGCATCTACCGGTCCCTTTGCATTAGCCATTTAGCCATCATTTACACACATTTTGTTAGATTAAGTATATATATATATTATATATAATATAGAGATACATTAAATACAACGTTTTATATATTAACAATTTTGTACAAAAAAATTAACAAGAGAAGCGTATTCTTATTTATGCTAGATGTACCAAGATAAAAAAAGCATTCTTCGAAGCGCCGAAGCATAAATATCCTTGCAGTATAGTAGTCATATGCTGGTCTCATTTGAGATTAAGATATATTTAAATTACAACTACTTTAAATAATCAATATGAATATTTCTAGCTAAGTAAATGATTTTCTAAAGCTATCTAGTTTAAAGTGTCACGAAGGCAATCCGTACGCACGCAATGAGAAAATCCTTCTGCAAGGATAAGGTAATTATTTGATAAATTGATAAAAAGTTGATGCGATTCTATCATGTAAGCACAAAGCTTGGAGCAAAATCAAAGCACAGCCGCCTCTTTTAAGCGGTGACTGACGCTATTATCCACGCACGGGCACCTTGCGCCGGCGAGCTTGAGCGCGCTCCTAGCTTCTTAATCAAATATTATCCTCCAGCAGCAAATCGTTGTCATCGCTACGGTCAGGCAAACAGACGAAAAACTCTAAAAGATTGAGTATGGGTCCGCGCGAGAATGGATTCTGATACCGTCCACGCTTATCACGCAAATATGGATATCGCTTGTAGTTAAACATCTCGTTGGTGGTGAGATTCATGCAAGCATGAAGAATCTGTAAATTAAAATCGATAAATGCAAATAATTCCCAAGATTAGCTATTACTTACTGAGGTGCAGGTGAGAATCCAACCGAGACCGCAGAAAACGACGGCTTCGATGAGGCCAAGCACATACAACAAAGTGAAGCCCTCGATCATGACGCAGTAGCAGGCAAAGTAAATAGTAAAGGAGCAATTGACGGCTACCGAGAGTACAAAGAGGAAGAACCACATGCGATTCCTCAAGCCTACACAGTTGTAGATGAAGGGGCAATGATGATCAAAATAGGAGACACATCGATTGCACACGCGGCAGTGCTTAGCTCGCAGAGGACGCAAGCAACGGCAGCTATGGCATAGCCTGGTCAGCATCACATTTCTCTTCTTAAGCTTATCAAAGTACGGTATCTGCTTGATGGCGCGGTAGTAGGCATCCGAACTGAGGGGAATATAGCCAGGATCACGCCGATTAGCTATTGCCCAGCTAACCCACATGACAACGTTCCAGTATATGAAGCAATAGTGCGATCGCCGCAGTATGTTCCAGGTTATGGGAATGGCTCGTATCATGTACATCGGATAACCCCAGAGTAGCACAGAAAACAGGAAGAGAAACAGCGGCCCTTTCGAGTCTCCAGCGCCACCAAAAAGCCAACCCCAGCTCTCTGATACAGATGGCATCCAGCGTGACTTTTTCTTTACCTCGCCATAGAGCAAGCGCACTACATCCTGATGCTGATGCGCCTGGGCCAGCATAATTGGCGTTTTGCCGTTTTTATCACGCGGCTCGAGATCCAACTGTGACTTCTCGCACAGCAACCGGACGCAGTTAATGTTTCCCGACAGGCAGGCCAGATGCAATGGTGTAGATCCAAAGTTATCTGTCTTCTGGAGCTCTACACCCGAGTACATGAGCAGACGCATCAAATCACCATGACCTTTATATGCTGCCCAGTGCAGTGCCGTATCTCCATTTATGTCCGTCAGATTATTGAGCGCACCCATGCCCAGCAGATAGGCAGCCGTGGCGGTACGTCCATACATACAAGCCAAGTGAAGAGGGGTGAGACCCTTAAAATCGGCTGCATTTACAGCCACTCCCGCTTGTAGGAGCACCTGCACCACGGAGGCATGCCCCTTGCGACAGGCCCAGTGTATGGGTCGTGGTCCTTGTGTGCCCAAGCAGGGCAAATCAATTGGTGCTGAACGCTCTATTAAATAACGCATGAGTTGCACGTTGCCATTAAGCGCAATCCAGTGGGCGGGCGTATAGCCGTGTCGATCCCGAGCTGACAAACATTCCATGCCAAACTTGTCAACTAGATTCTCCACTTCACTAACCTCGCCATTCTTGATTATGTCAAATATATCATCTAAATTAACAGTGGCACCGTCCAATCCCTCAAACAGTAGCATATTGCTGTCGCGCTCATTGGCATCGCCGTTGGAGGCACCACCATTGCCGCCAGGTGGCGAGTGCGGGCGATGATCGATGTCAATGTCAATGTCGCCATGACCGTGTCCATCTTCCTCCATATTGCAAGATGAGGAAGCCGTCAGGGGCAGCGCCCAGACACTGCGCGCTGCCCCTGGACTCGGGTGTACCTTGCTGGAAGCCACGTTGTAGAAATCAAATTCCACACCAAGACGATCCGCTGTTCCACCCGATATCGGTGGTTGGTGGTGCAACGGATTTTCCAGTAGGTGTGCAATTTTGTTGGTTTTTAAGTAACCTCGGGTATAAATTAGTCTGCTGTAAGACAAAGTATTCACGAAAATAAAAGCTACCACTGAAATTATGTCAGCAGGTTTAAAATCAATATTAAACTCGAATATAGGACATTCGAAGTCCAATTGGCGCCAATTAAAAACAAAAGCTCAGCTCAAATGTTTATCGAAGTTTTACCATTATAACATATTAATTCCTTGTGAGATTTTTTGAAGTTGATTCTAATTTGAATTACAATTAATAACAAAAAGCTATTCAAAAAATTGCGCGCATTCGAATCTCTTGAAAGTTGCCCCCATCAAATAAAGTGTGACCGAGGTAGTAATTGTGCAAGTGGGATATTTTTTTTTTTAAATGGTTTCGAAGTAAAATAGTATATTTTTAAACTCAACTAGCGGTCACACACACTTCCTCTCAGAAAGCCGCTAATTTCTTCGCTCTTTTCGCAATAATATGGGTGACAACGTGGTGTCGGAATTAAATAATTTGGATTTAAATAAGCAGAAGGCATGTTAATATCCAATAATTGCATTCGAATGTATTAAAACAGTTAAACAGAACCAAGTTATGTTAAAATTGTTGCCGTTTGTTAGTGCGCTGAGAAGTAACGAAAAATCTCTGCACAATATTCGAGCTTTGGTGGTGTCCACAAATCGACATCAAAGCCTACAACAGCCACAACAACGACAGCAAGACATTCGCAGCAGTCGATGCTACGCAACTTTGGTTGGTGTTTCCGCTTGCAATTGATTGTGTTTTCTATCATTGTATTTGTTAATTGTTGCCACATCACATTCACCTTCTCTTATATATGTATAAGCTAATGTGATTTCTGTATGTGTGCTTCCATTGCCAAAATGAATCAGAGCCGCTTACTGCAACTAATGTGACGTCACTAACTTTAGCAGTATATTACCACCCCTGTCCCTCCTCCGATCTTATCGACTGACTAAAACTTCCGTTTTATTGCATCAGGTTCGGTGAAACTAGATAAATGAGTAATGACAAATAGAGCCGTAAAACATTTGTTTTTGTCATTCGTGACAACTGTGTAAGCGACAATTACACGAAACTGGAACACCGAAAATGCATTAAGATAAATTACATCTGAACTTCGTATTTGGTTAACGTTGATTTTACTTGTGTAAAAATAATTCTCATTGGAAACTCGGTGTTATTGATTTTTTCCTTTTGTATTGCAGGCTGCTAAAATGAAGAAGGAGAAAAAAGAAAAACCAGCCTCTGGTGGAGGAGACGGTCGAAAAGGTAAATAATTAATTAGTTTGTAAATTGAGGTATAAAATGCAACTTCCTTTCTCATTTTCAAATTTCACTATTTATGTGTCCTAAATTTATATCTGCAGAGCTTAATCCCTGGCCGAAATTCATCGAGGAACGTAATGTGCTTTGGGAAAAGTGCAAGGCAGAATACTTAACCGAGTTGGCTGCCAAGCCACGCACAGTCATCAAAGTGACCCTGCCCGATGGCAAACAAGTTGAAGCTACTTCGTGGGAAACTACGCCTTACGATGTGGCACGTGGCATTAGCCAGGGTCTAGCCGATAACACTATCATTTCTAAGGTAAATGGATCAGTTTGGGATCTGGATCGTGTCCTGGAGGGTGACTGTAGCTTGCAATTGCTTAAGTTTGATGATCCCGAAGCTCAAGCTGTATTTTGGCACAGCTCAGCCCACATCATGGGGGAGGCTATGGAGCGCATCTATGGCGGGCACTTGTGCTATGGTCCACCAATTGAAAGTGGTTTCTATTATGATATGCACTTGGATGGTGATGGCGTGAGTAAAGTTCTATAGGAATCATGAACATAAGTAACAATTAACCTAATTATCAGATCTCTACCACTGAGTATGGCACCATGGAGTCTTTGGTAAAGCAGATTGTCAAAGAAAAGCAAAACTTTGAGCGTTTGGAGATGAAGAAGTCCGATTTGTTGGAGATGTTTAAATATAATGAGTTTAAGTTGCGCATTCTAAACGAAAAGGTCACTACTGATCGCACCACAGTTTATAAGTGTGGATCTTTGATTGATTTATGCCGTGGACCTCATGTGCGTCACACTGGCAAGGTAAAGGCATTAAAGATCACCAAGAATTCGTCTACCTATTGGGAAGGCAAAGCCGATGCGGAATCCCTACAGCGGGTGTATGGCATTTCATTTCCTGATCCCAAACAACTGAAAGAATGGGAGAAACTGCAAGAGGAGGCAGCCAAGCGTGATCACCGCAAAATTGGACGTGAACAGGAACTCTTCTTCTTCCATGAGCTCTCGCCAGGCTCTTGCTTCTTTCAGCCACGCGGAGCACATATATATAACACTTTGATGGACCTGATGAGAGGAGAGTACAGGAAGCGCGGCTTCCAGGAGGTAATCTCTCCAAATATATACAATGCCAAACTATGGATGACATCCGGTCACTGGGAGCACTATGCCGATAATATGTTCTCCTTTGAGGCTGAGAAAGAAAAGTTTGCGCTTAAGCCAATGAATTGCCCTGGTCACTGTTTAATTTTTGATAATCGTAATCGATCGTGGCGCGAGCTACCCTTGCGCATGGCGGATTTTGGAGTTTTGCATCGCAATGAGCTCTCTGGCGCATTGACTGGCTTGACCCGCGTGCGACGTTTTCAACAGGATGATGCGCACATATTCTGTGCTCCGGAGCAAATCAAAGGCGAAATGAAAGGTTGCTTGGAGTTCTTGCATCATGTGTACAGCATCTTCGGCTTCGACTTTCAATTGGTGTTGTCCACCCGGCCTGAAAAATATCTTGGTGAACTGGAACAGTGGAACACTGCTGAAAAGGCGCTGGCTGAATCTTTGGACGAGTTTGGCAAGCCTTGGAAAGAGAATCCCGGTGATGGTGCTTTTTATGGACCCAAAATTGATATTACCATTACGGATGCACTGAAGCGTCCATTCCAATGCGCCACTATCCAATTAGATTTCCAGCTGCCCGTACGTTTTAATCTCAACTACATTGCTGATGATGGCGAAAAGAAGCGTCCAGTTATTATACATCGCGCCATTCTGGGCTCTGTGGAACGTATGATCGCCATTCTTACAGAGAACTATGCTGGAAAATGGCCCTTCTGGCTGTCGCCACGTCAAGTCATGGTTGTGCCAGTAGGTCCTGCCTATGATGAGTATGCCAAGTCTGTGCGGGATCAGCTCTATGCAGCTGGTTTCATGAGCGAGGTCGACTGTGATGCTGGCGATACAATGAACAAGAAGATACGAAATGCTCAGTTGGCACAGTTTAACTTTATTTTGGTTGTAGGCGATAAAGAGCGCTCGTCGACCACAGTGAATGTGCGCACCCGTGATAACAAGGTGCATGGCGAGGTATCCGTCGCAGAACTGATCACTAAGCTTCAAAAGATTCGCGATGAATTCATTACAAATGAAGAAAGCTTCTAAGCACGACTAGGCTCCCCCAAATTCTGTACTCTATTTATATATCGAAAAGATAGTTTTGCAAGGCAAGATGACCGGCATTTTTTCTGTTGTATTTACGCTTTTACATTAAAGAAATCCTCAAATAAATTAATCCCGATCGAAGATCTATAAATTTATTTGATTTGCTATATCGTGGGGGTATAACGACTTGGAAGAAATTCTATATCTGAGATATATACTTCCAATCGCCAACTAAAGATTGCAAACTTATCTTTCGATAAGATAAAAAGACAAAGTATGCAATGAGTCATTCGGTCAGTGTCGTCCACGTACTTAAAGAAATCGACAAATACTCTTATTTTTTGTTAATTTATTGCTAATACTTATTATGTTTATTTTCATAATTTGATTTATTAAAAATTGCGTTTCGTATTCAATTTTGTAAGCTTTTGCTTGTTGCGTAAAAAATGCAGTTTTCTCGCTAATCGAAGCAAAAATTGTTAATTTTGTTTAATTGTTAATTGTTTACTCTGCCTGTTTCATAAAAATACATATCATATATATTTAGATACATTATTTAAATATATATATATTTACTCATAAGATACCAAGTTCTTCGTCAACCAACTGCTGCTCTGCTGTTTGTATATTTAAATAAAAATAAATGCTGCAAACAAAACGGGGTTTTATAAATTAAAGAAACAAAATCGATGAATCGCTTGAATAGATAAATTTGATAATCATTCTATTATGATCTACTACTTAAGGCGACTTTCCGGGCTAGAACACAAGCTGGTTTTATGGTATTAGTACCTGCATCTGCAATGGAAACAGTAACCAGCACATGAAGTGGAATGTTCTGCTTGTTGTTGTTATGTGTGTTCAAATGTTTCTTTTGTGGTAAGTACTAGTAGTAAGAAAGTTGAAGGTAATGCGAAGTTCACACGCCCCAGATTTGTGGTAATTGCTTGGGAGTATGATATCTAATTTCTTGTTTTCTGCATCTGCCATTAAAGCGATTTTTCGCGTGTCGGTCAGAAGTTTAACATTACGGTTACATCAATATAATCTAAAATGCCAAAAAAGAAACTAGAGCCGCAGGTCTGACGGAACGTGTGAACTGAGCTTAACCATTTGATTTGCTTGGATGTTAGGATTAGACGCATACTTATTTGCATTTTGGATTCATTTAACGTACATATTTAGCCGATTGCGTTAAATTAGTTTTTAGTCTATTTATGTTTTGCTATAATTTTGTTTTTATACTTTTGTTTTTTTTTATAAATAAACTTAAACATAAAATTCTGTGTATGTGTGCATCTCTTGTTGTTCCTATTTTCTTTTTTGCATGTTCATCTTAAGCCCGCTGCCCACATACACCTGGTATACACTCGTCGCCAGCGTGTGTCAATGTGTGAATGTTGTCGAGGTCGTAGCGGAGGTTGTAAAGGATAGGGGGGTATCGGATGCCCAGTTCTAGCAGGCGCAGCCGCCTTCGGGATCCTTTGTCTCGTTGGGCGAGTCCTTTAGCACAACCTCTTGCATATCCTCGGATGGTTTGTTCTCTGTTGAGTCCATGCCGGGTAGCGCCGCCGCCACGCGTCTGAACAATTGCTTAACATTATAGCCGGCTTTGGCGCTCGTCTCGATGAACATCACATTTAGCTCTTTCGCCTTGCGCTCGCCTTCTTCGGTGGACACCTGTCGTTTATCGGACAGATCCGTTTTATTGCCAACTAGCATAATAATGACATCACTGCCTCTCTCCGTGCGCACATCATCGATCCATTTGGATGTCTGGTGGAACGAGTTTGTGTTCGTAATATCGTACACAACCACAGCAACTGTAGAATCGCGTATATACGAAGGTATCAGTGAGCGGAATCTCTCCTGACCCGCCGTATCCCATAATTGCAGTCGCACTGTCCGATCCTCCAGGTACATCGTTTTGGATAGAAAATCAATACCGATTGTCGCCTGGTAGGTGTTGTCAAAGCTGTCATACATGAAGCGTGTAATCAGTGACGTTTTCCCCACACTCTGCTCGCCAAGGAACACCAATTTGAATTTGCGTAACGGATTGCCAAAGTCGCCGGATGACATGTTTATTATTTTCTTATGCTTCTGCTGCTGCCGTTACTGTCTCTTCAAAACTCTTGTACGTGTCGACTTTTTCTTAATTGCGGGTTTGCTGACCTCTCCTCTCTCTTGCGCACTCTCTCCGCCTATTGTTGTGCTACTGGGGCGTGATACTTTTGCGCCTTCAACTGCACACGTTGCACTTTATTTATTAAATATATATGTAATACACACTTACAAACACTGATTACACAGTGTTTTTGTAAAGCGATTAGGCAATTATCTAATTATAGTCGGAGTTTTTAACAAAAATTTTCGTGGAAAGCCACCAAGTCGATCTGAGTCAGTTGCACGGATGCAGTACGACCGTATGTTGAATTTTTAAATTGACTATTTTACCTCAAAAAATATACCAGAAAATACTGTTTCATAAACTATAAAGAAAATTATCAAAAAAAAAATCGCGACTGCGAAATTTCTTAAAATCTTGAATTTGATTGACGGTAGCTTT
This sequence comes from Drosophila pruinosa, assembly GCA_018150935.1. Classification (NCBI taxonomy): domain Eukaryota; kingdom Metazoa; phylum Arthropoda; class Insecta; order Diptera; family Drosophilidae; genus Drosophila; species Drosophila pruinosa. The sequence goes on along the minus strand of JAECWR010000034.1, from coordinate 6,459,263 downwards.
CATTTTAAATAACTTACTTTTGGGACACTGTAGCGTTACATGAAGTGACCAACATGCTGGGACCTCAGAGAAATAGTCATCAAAAAATACATGGGATCTTCGCAAAGTTTTAATTAAATTAAATTTTAACATTTAACTTAAATTAATAGAAGCTTTCGGAAGATAATTCCTTCATCTAAATTCATGATACATTAATCTCTACCAATAATAAATTTAATAAATCGGTGACGAATTTCTGAAAACAATGAAGCCTCCGGAAGATAATTCTTTCGATTGTGTGGGCCTTTAACAATTACATAAATTGAGCTTGAACCATAAAAAATAAAATGAAAGCTATCGAAAAATTTATGTACTTGCTCCACTGAACCCGCGTGCGATTCGACGCCGCAGCTGTGTTTCAGAAGTGGATCCCCTATCTCCACGTATGTAGGCATAATGATATAGACGTGTCTTTCATATTGGAGATTGATCATCCACATTAACCTTGCAATTTTTATGCGACATTTAGTGATTTGGTAAGTGACATACAATCAAAGCTCGAAATTGAGCACTTTTTTAGTTATTCAGTATTTTAATAATAAAAACAACATATTTTATTTGTTACATTGGCTGTAACTATCGATAAGAAATCTTTGTAGATAATTGAGTTTTAAGGCAGATGCGCGAAAAAGTTCAATCCTCAAAATTCCACATGTATACTGGAAATAGCAAATAAATAATTGACGTAGCAGCAGTAAGGATATCTGTCAATCATTTGAAAATCGCTTTATTTGTAAAAATCCTTAGTGCTATCTCGAATAGAATAAATAGTAAACGCTCAAATTTGTATGTTTAACAGATCTTCAATTATTAATAATTATTTAACATTTCAACCTAGAAACATTTTTTAAAAAATGCATGGGAGCCAGTTAGCTCGGCTACGGCTAAAAGCACTTAAGACTTAATACTTATTTTATTTGTATATCTTAAAATATATGTACTTATGTATATATGTATGTATACAAGCAAACATATCATTAAAATATGCATACCTTTCCTGTTGTTTTGCTGTCTGTGTCTAAAGCTTAGAGTCTAAGGTAACGCTCGCATTTCATTGACTATTGGCTATCTTTCTAACTAATAAAAGTCAATAGCCAATTGATTCGTCAATATCTTATATATTTGGGGACCGATCGATTTGAAATTCGGAACAATATAAAATGGTATTTTAAATACTTGCCAAGCTATAGGCAAATATGCAATTTTAGTTTAAGAAACCACAGACCTAACTGTAAACAAGTAAGAAAGCTACTGTCGAGTTTGCTTGACTGTGAGATACCCAATTTTACTAAATGGAAGAATAAATAATAGAATAAATAAATAAATAATATTATATTTATCTATATAAATATTAATAAACTGATGGTGCACTTAAGCAAGCGCTGTCTAAGCAAGGCGGTCTCGATGGCCGTCAGCCGTCAGAGGAAGCAAGGGGACCAACATGTAATCCCAGTATTGGCTGGGGCACGTGCCGTCCTTGCTCCTACTGTCGGAAGTGCGACTATACTCTCCATGCGAGGGCGTCTGGAAGCAGACCCCTAGCACGGTCATGTCTCTGCTAGAGGTGCTGACTAATTGTAGTCGGGCGAAGATCGTGAATCTATAAATCACCCCAATCCAAGGTGGAACAGCATACGCTGATGGATGCATGGCCGGGGGGTAGCCCGGTCTCTAGTATGCGGACTCTGGATACCTGTCGTCCTCCAGTTTCATTTAGACTTTCCACGGTATGCGGGCTATGCCGTGGATGACCTTCCCTTCCCGCCTACTCGTGGGATCTTAATTAATGGATCAATTTTTAAAAATAGAAAAGTCTGATACGGCTTTAAAAGTATCATCTCCGGGCGATGCCTTCACGGCCGACCCCTATACCAGCACTGCAGCCAGTGGGCTGCTGGCTTCCACCCCAATACTACGGGTCTCGACTCTAGTATTCTAGGGGACCCGGATAGGCCACGAACTCCCTTGGACACAGGGTTCGCTAGTGCTGAACTTCCGTCCAGTAGCGGTTCAGTCCGTCAGCAACCCGTCGAGGTATTGTCCTCGGACGAGGAAGCTAACTGCGACCGAATCAGCTTTGCTGACGACGCTTCCGTGGCCTCTCAGAGGTCAGGCCTTACGGAAGCAGGCTCTCAGATCCAGTTGCTGCGGCTGGAATCTAAGGACGCCTTTATTAAATTGAAGAGCCGCGAGAAGAAGCTTTTTAAAGCTGCACTCGCAAAGGGTTCTAACAGAGAGGAGGCTCTGGCTATCGCCACTGCGCCCCCCGTTAACACCAAGGCTAAACGGACGCGCGCTGACGATACCATCGTCGAGCCCACCAGCTCTTCAAAGAGGTCCAAAAAGACTCATAAGGAGTCCACGAAACCACTCTTCAGCCAAGTGGTTAACAGCGTGAAATTGGGCTTCACTTCGGCTGATCCTACCAAACCCCTCTCAGCGGAGCAGTTGGCTACGTTGAAGTCCAGCATTCTAAAGGCGGTGCTGTTGCACTCCTCACCAACGGTTAGTCCGGGTTTCGAGGGTTGTATACCCCGAAATGAGTGGCTGCTTTTGGTGTGCGAGGATAACAGTACTGCCAATTGGGTCAGGGGAGCTGTTGGACACATCAGGTCCATCAGCGCCCTCGACGTCAAATTGCTGGAGGAAACGGAGTTCCCCAAGGCTCACCTCATCAGAGGTTACTTCCCCAGTAGTGCTGAGTACACTCCTGCAACCATCCTGGAATTCATTGGGCTCCAGAACGCCAGCAGCTTCTCCACGAAGCTGTGGCGGGTGGTGCAGCACAGCCTTAACGGCACAACGACTCACCTCTCAATGTTGGTTGACGAGGAGTCGTACAGGGCTCTGACGGAGTGCCAAGGGAAGGTGAAATTCTGCTTTGGCAGGGTCAAACTGATCCTAAAGAATTCAGCTCCCAAAGTCTCTTCCGCCACCCCTGCTCCATCCACATCCTCACCCGCTCCCTCTCTTGCCAGTGCCGCTCCGGCTACGGCGCCAGTGGTTCCCTCAGGGATTTCAGCATTGGCTGACCCTGTGGCCTCCACGAGCGCTGCGGCCGGATTGGTACCCAAGGTTCCTTCCCCCACCCCACCGGCCATTGTGGTCACAGCCCCGAAGGGCCCAACTAGACGGGTGACAAGTGGTCACCGTCCGTCAACCGTCAGAGGTGCCTCGGCCAGGCCCACTGCCAGCACCTCAGGCCGCAACCCACCCGCAAGGGCACCTCCCACGAGCGGGGTCGCAAGGCGACCTCCCCCGAGTGGCTCGTCCCGACCGCCGAAGGGCATTCGCGGAAACGACTCTCGGGGGGCAAGGCAAGTGGCCTTGTCTCAACCGCCATCAGGAGGGAAGATGAGCAAGCTTAAAGTGCTCCAGGCGAACCTGCACCACGCTAGAGGAGCGTCGGCCACACTGTGCAGGGTCGTCTGTGAAGATCTAATCAACCTGGCTCTCGTCCAAGAACCATGGTTGATCGGTGGCCGAATACGTGGACTTTCATGTGGATCATGTAAGTTGTTATATGACCGTATGGGAGGTGCCCCGCGCACTGCTATACTTATGGATAACAGTGTCAGACATTTCCCACTAACTAACTTCATCCACAGAGACCTAGTAGCAACGGCTATTGAGGTAGCCACTGCAGACGGTGTCCGGGAAGTTGTGATCGCCTCCGCATACTTCCCGGGCGATGTGGATGATGTACCCCCAGCAGAGGTCCAGCGGCTGGTGGAATTCTGTCGCCGCAACAACAAGCCGCTCGTGATCGGCTGTGATGCCAATGCACATCACACGATCTGGGGGAGCAGCGACATCAACAAACGTGGTGAGAACCTCTTAGACTACTTATTGTGTTGTCAATTAGATGTAGCTAACATAGGGTGCAAACCCACTTTTATAAATGCTATTAGGGAAGAGGTTTTAGATCTCACTCTAATCAGCACGTCGATAGCAAGTTCGCTTGTTAATTGAAGTCGCGATCAGACCGCTGTACGAGTTGGACGCGTTTTTTAGTGCGAGGCTTCGTCGGTCGGTGTTCTCCGTCTTTTTGTCGGTATATCAAAGTGGAGAAAAAGTAGCGAATTTGAAATTAGTAGTCTTGCGCGAAGTAACGCCAAAGAAAAATATATATAATTATAACTGGTGTTATGATAGTTCAAGTGTATATTTGACTTAATTTAATAAGTGCCACGCGTTATAAGCTCAAAAAATGAGCAGCGTTCCAAAGAATGAGCGTAGAAGCTCCCTTAATCCAAGAAACGCTTGTTACTCTTACTTCTCAACACGCGATATCGTTGAAGAAAGCAAGTCAACAAATTGCAACCCGGCTCTACTGACCGTCGACAGCAAGAGAGCGAGCTCTTGCTCACCCACTCTGCTCACCCCAACTCCTACATCATGGAGCTACCAATGCCCAACCCCACCACCGCCGGCTTCTATGGAAGAAGCTCCAACAACAAGCAGCGCTACAATTTCCGCAGTCGCAGCAAAAGCGCCACCAACAACAAAACCAACTACCAATATTACGAATTCGGTGCCAACGGCCGCAGAGCAAATTGCAATGTCAACAAAAACCGTAAGCTTCGATAAGCAACAAGCGGTCCCGGCTATACAGACCGGTATGGATCGCTACATTCAGATTAAGCGTAAGCTTAGTCCAGTAAACACGGTTGGTAATAAACCAAAGATCAACCGTATCAACAAAAGCAACGACCAAACTAGAAGTTCCAATGACAACCGTTTTTCCATCTTAGCAGAGGCGGAGAACAACCAAGCAGAGCTGGGGCAGGAGACCCAAAAGAAACCAAAGCCCCCACCTATTTATATAAGGGAAAAAAGCTCTAACGCCCTGGTCAACAAAATTGTTGCGCTGGTCGGGAACGATAATTTTCATGTTGTTCCGCTTATTAAAGGGAACATCCATGAAACTAAAGTTCAAACGAAGTCCGAAGAACACTTCCGAGCTGTGTCTAAGTACCTGGAGGAAACAAAAAGAACTTCTACACCTACCAACTAAAAAGCAGCAAGGGACTGCAAGTTGTACTTAAAGGAATTGAACCCGACGTCGCCCCCTCTGAAATTCAAGAAGCCCTTAAAGCCAAGGGCTTCTATGCCAAAAATGTCAGCAACATTATCAACAGGAATAAAAAACCGCAACCACTCTTCAAGGTCGAGCTCGAACCAGATAGCAAAGCCTTAAAGAAAAACGAAGTGCACCCAATCTATAAGCTGCAGCTCTTATTGCATCGAAGGATCACCGTGGAAGAACCACACAAACGCATCGGCCCTCTTCAATGCACAAACTGCCAGGAGTATGGACACACAAAGACATACTGCACACTTCGGGCAGTCTGCGTAGTCTGCGGAGACTTCCACAACTCCGTAAATTGCCCCGCAAACAAAGAAGACCCCTTAAAGAAAAAATGTGGCAACTGTGGAGGAAACCATACGGCAAACTACAGAGGCTGTGCGGTCTACAAGGAGCTGAAGAGTCGCATGCAACAAGCGACAGCTACGCGTCAACAAAATACGCAAAATGCGTATTATAACTCAAAAAGTACGCCAGACGTATTTTTCGCCAAGGCAGCCAGATCATCATTCGGTCCGCTAAATTCCACTAAGGGCTTCTCATACGCCGAAGCACTACGATCAGGCATGGAAAATCCACTCCAGCCACACTCAGAAAACACTCAGCAGGTCCCGATGCAGCCACAAAGCAATTTGGAATCTATGATGTATACCATGCAACAAAGTATGATGGAACTCATGTCATTCATGAAAACAACTATGCAAACCCTTGTTCAGAATCAGAACATGGTGATTCAGTTACTTGTAGCTCAACAGTCCAAATAATAAATGTCTAACCTACGTATATCTATGTGGAATGCCAACGGCATTTCACGGCATAACCTGGAAATAACGCAATTCCTAAATATAAATCACATCGACGCCATGCTGCTGGTTGAAACGCACCTCACAGGTAGATATAACTTCCATATAAGAGGTTATACCTTCTACCGCACAGATCATCCGGATGGGAAAGCCCACGGTGGAACCGGCATCTTAATCAGAGAACGCATCAAACACCACTTTCACCAAAGGTTTGCAACAAATTACCTGCAAGCCACGTCCATAAATGTGCAGTCAGGAAACGGCAACCTTTGCATTGCCGCTGTCTACTGCCCACCTCGATTTACTATCTCTGAAGGTCAATTCATGGACTTCTACAACACACTGGGGGATCGCTTCATAGCTGCAGGAGACTACAATGCCAAACACACGCACTGGGGATCACGCCTCGTGACCCCCAAGGGAAGGCAACTGTATAACGCACTTATAAAAGTGAGCAATAAATTGGACTACGTCTCTCCTGGTAGCCCCACATATTGGCCTGCAGACCCCAGAAAGATCCCAGATCTAATTGATTTCGCGGTGACGAAAAACATCCCACGCGATCTTATAAGCGCCATGGCCCTGTCGGATCTCTCATCCGACCACTCGCCCTTGTTGTTAACCCTTCTTCAAAGCCCAGAAATCACGGACCACCCCCATAGGCTGACGTCGCACAACACCAACTGGATGAAATATAGAAAGTATGTGAGTTCCCACATTGAGCTAACTCCTCAACTAAACATCGAATCGGACATCGACTACTCTACCGCCGCGCTGGAAGAGGTACTCGTCACAGCAGCCAGGATCTCAACACCAAAAGGGAAGGATGTGAAAATTAAGACGTTCAAAACCAGCCTGCAAATTGAACAGCTGGTTCTGGAAAAAAGGCGTCTGCGACGGGCGTGGCAAACCAGCAGGTCACCATGCTCAAAGCAACGTCTTAATGAAGCCACCCGCAAACTAAGCCGGGCTCTGAAGCAAGATGCTGAAAACGCACAACTAAAATATATAGAAAAACTATCGCCAACTAGTACAAAGCATCCCTTGTGGAGGGCTCACCCAAATCTAAGCTCTCCGGCTGAAACCGTAACCCCAATAAGAAATTCTTCAGGTTGCTGGGCCCGCAGCGACAAAGACAGAGCCGAAACATTTGCCTTACATCTCAGAGGCGTCTTCCAGCCGAACCCCTCAGCAAATGCACATGTTCTTCCGCAAATTCACTCCGAGACGGAATTAACGCCAACTTCATTTCGGCCGAACGAGATTACAAAAATCATTAGGGAGCTAAAACCAAAAAAGGCTCCAGGCCAGGACCTAATAACTACAAAAATGATAATGGAACTTCCGTACTGTGCTGTTGAGGTCATCTGTAAGCTCTTCAATAGTATCATAAGTCTCGGCTACTACCCAAGTAAATGGAAAAAATCAATTATAATAATGATACCGAAGCCTGGAAAAGATCACACGATCCCGTCATCTTACAGACCAATAAGTTTATTATCATGCCTGTCCAAACTTTTCGAAAAATGCCTTCTAACGCGCATAATACCATATATGGAAGCTCACAACATTATCCCAGCCCATCAATTTGGCTTCAGAGAAAAACACGGTACTATCGAGCAAGTTAACAGAATAACATCAGAGATTCGCACAGCCTTCGAGCTTAGAGAATACTGCAGCGCGATATTCCTCGACGTATCTCAAGCATTTGACCGCGTCTGGCTCAAAGGTCTTATGCATAAAATTAAAACACACTTGCCTGGGTACACTCATAAACTCCTTGAATCTTACCTCTACAACAGAGCCTTCGCAGTGAGGTGCAACACAACAATATCCGACAACTACACTATCGAAGCTGGAGTCCCACAAGGCAGCGCACTTGGGCCAACTCTATTCGTCCTCTACACAGCGGACATTCCCACAAGTGACCGACTAACAACATCCACCTTTGCTGACGACACTGCGATCCTTAGCCGCTCCAGATGCCCAGTCCGTGCATCAACCCAACTCGCCAAACATCTCATGGTAGTCGAGAAGTGGCTATCTGACTGGCGTATCAAAATAAACGAACAAAAGTGTAAACACATAACGTTTACTCTTAACAGGCAAACTTGCCCTCCGCTCTACCTGAATAGCACGCAGATCCCCCAAGTCAACGAAGTAACGTATCTCGGCATCCATCTCGACAGACGTCTAACATGGCGTAGACATATCGAATGCAAGAAATTACACCTAAAGCTGAAAGCCAGCAGCCTCCACTGGATTATAAACGCCCGCTCGCACTTGTGCCTGGACTATAAGGTCCTGCTCTATAACTCCACTCTTAAGCCAATCTGGACGTATGGCTCCCAGCTTTGGGGGAACGCGAGCAGAACCAACATTGATATCATACAGCGCGCTCAATCAAAGATCCTGCGAACTATCACTGGGGCACCATGGTATATTCGAAACCAAAACATCCACAGGGACCTCGGCATTTTCGCAGTTAAAGATGAAATAGACAAGCAAAAAGCGTCCTATAATGAAAAACTCTCTGTCCACCCAAATCCCCTCGCAAGGGTCTTGACTCGGGTTTCCAACCGATCCCGCCTGCAACGTACCGACCTTCCAACCCAGCCATAATTTGTCAGGGCCATTCCTAATGTTCCAGTCTACATGACTGTTAGCTAGGTTATAGTATAAGATTTGATACACTTATTGTTAGTCTCAAAAATGAGAAGATTCAATAAATAAAAGCAAAGTATAAAAAAAAAAAAAAAAAAAAAAATTGGCGAGTCACAGACGAAGCCACTTTGTCAGACCATCAGCACATCAGGTTTGACCTCCCTGGCCAAGTCGAAATTCGCCAAAACTCCTTCTGTCCCAAAAAGACAAATTGGTAGCTCTTTAAAGCCTCTGTAGCTTTCAAAGCAGACCTATTGGTCAGCAATCCTAGCTCTATCAGTGAGATAGAACTGGCTGCCAATCTGCTCCAAGATGTGCTTGTCTCATCCTTCGAGGACAGCTCAGTCCAGAAGACCCTAAGGGTCAATCGAAAAATTCCGTGGTGGAATGAGGAACTGGCTGTCCTTAGAAGGAGGGTTAGAAGCCTTTTTAATAAGGCTAAATCTAACCGTACTAGTTGGGACGTCTATAGGGACGCTCTTACCAACTACAACAAAAGCATTAGACGAGCTAAACGCGATACATGGCGCAGCTACTGTGGTAGCTTAGAATCGCTGCCAGAGGCAGCGAGGCTTCACAAAGTATTGGCTAAAGGGTCGTCTAATGGAATAGGGCTTCTTAAAAGAGTAGATGGCTCTTTCACTCAAGATCGCAGGGAAACACTTGAGCTTCTACTGCAAGTCCACTTCCCGGGTTCTGTGGCGAATCCAGATCTCTCCGGTCGCGATGACGCCACTTTGTCACCGGACTCACGCGGATTCAGCCTATCTGGATCCATCTTCGACCCCGAAAAGGTCAAATGGGCTGTAGATTCTTTTGCTCCTTTCAAAGCCCCAGGGGGTGACAAAATCTTCCCAGCCCTTATTCAAAACAGCATGGCTCATATTCTTGATCCACTGGTCGGCCTTCTTAGAGCTAGTTTTACTTGGGGATACATACCCATCTCTTGGAGGAGAGTTAATGTAGTATTCATCCCCAAGCAAGGGAATCGTCCGCTTGACCAGCCTAAGTCGGCCGATCAGTCTTACTTCCTTTCTGCTTAAAACGGCGGAAAGACTTATAGATATGCACATTCGGTGCTCTCTGCAGACGTCGACACCTCTGCATCCCACGCAGTTTGCGTACATAGCCGGCAGATCGACGGAGGTCGCTCTCCACAGGTTAGTGGGAAAAATTGAAAGAGCCTTTGTATCCAAGAACATTGCTTTTGTGCTCTTTTCTGGATATAGAAGGTGCTTTTGATAATACCGGCTACGGGTCAATCTCTACTGCTCTAGAACGTAGAGGAACTGCCCGTCCTTTGATCCGGTGGATTGAAGCTATGCTCAAACACCGGATTATCACTTCCACCCTGGACTCCACGACTGCATGCATTAATGCAGTCAAAGGCTGTCCCCAGGGAGGGGTTCTATCCCCCTACTCTGGTCCTTAGTAGTTGACGAACTACTAGTCTTAATCTCCGAGCAGGGCGTTGAAGCTATCGGCTATGCTGATGACCTGGCTCTAATAGTGACCGGGAACTATACCAGCACCGTGACGGAGTTGATGCAATCAGCTCTGAACACGTTAAGTAGATGGTGCACAGATGTTGGTCTTAGCATCAATCCACAAAAAGCTATTATAGTTCCTTTCACTAGGCGCTATTCCGTTGACATTGGTCAACTTTATATCAGCGGCTCCCCTGTGGGGCTATCCAACGAAGTCAAATATCTAGGGGTGACCCTCGATAAAAGACTAAATTGGAACTCCCACCTCAGCAACACCCTCACAAAGGCGACCCATGCCATGTGGGCCTGCAGGAGATTCTTTGGTAGAATTTGGGGTCTTAAATCCTGCACCATCCGGTGGCTTTTTGCCATGATGGTCAGACCGATCGTCACCTATGCTGCTATTGTGTGGTGGCCAAAGGTTACGCAGGTCACTGCCATCAGCAAATGCAATAAATTGCACAGGCTGCTGTGCCTCTCACTGACAGGTGCACTTCGTACCTGTCCCACCGCAGCAATGGAATCGATACTGAATCTGACTCCGCTGCACATCCAAATTAAAGAAGTCGCTGCTATGAGCCTTCTTAGAATCAAGCTCCAATCAGGGCTTCTAGCTACCGAATCAGGACATGCTAGCCTGATCAAAGATATTCCTGGCATAGATATCTGCACTAGATCAGATACTATGACTAAGGAACTGTTCTTTGGTGCTAAATTCAGAACCCTCATCCCGGACCGGAAGGACTGGGACACTGGCAACCCCATCAGCGACCCCTACGGTATTCACTGGTATACCGACGGGTCTAAAACTGATCAGGGGGTTGGAGCTGGGATCTTTGGACCCAACTCTAAAACCTCAATTGCTATGGGCAAATGGCCCACAGTCTTCCAATCTGAGGTTCATGCCATCGAGTTCTGCTGCCGTCTGATCCTAGAGAAGGGGATTAGAGGAGCGAACATCTATATCTTCTCTGACAGTCAAGCCGCCATCTTAGCCCTCTCCTCCAAAAGAGTAAGCTCTCGACTGGTGGCCGATTGCTGGAACTGCCTCCAGAGACTGTCTCTTACTAACAACGTCACCCTTCTATGGGTACCTGGACACTCTGGTATCCAGGGCAATGAGCTGGCGGACGAACTTGCTAGGGCCGGTACTTTTTCAGCTACTTTTTCCGGCCCTGAGCCCTGCTGTGGCTTGGGTTGGTCAACCATCTCAGCTATTGTTAAAACCTGGGCTGTTAGGTTGACTGATCGCTACTGGTCGGTCCAACCAGGGATGCGGCAAGCCAAGGAGCTTATCAATCCCGTGGTCGACCGGAAAACCAGCTTACTCTCCAGGAGGGATCTTCACCTCCTCGTTGGCTATCTTAGTGGCCATCACACGGTGAACTATCACCTCACCAAAATGCGTCTGTCTTCTGATGCTGAGTGCAGACTTTGCAAAGAGGACGACGAGAAAACCAAACACATTCTGTGCGACTGTCCAGCCTTGGTGTGGACTAGGAGGAAACATCTGCACGTGGATACCGCAGGTCCCGAGCATATTGTGCGTTCCTCGACAAAAGATCTGCTCTGCTTCATTAGGGAAGCAGAGCTACTTTTGTCTAGCTAGGGAGAGCCTACAGGCACAAAAGACCTCCATGGTCGCAGTGCCTCGCACCTTCTCTATTGGGAGACTCCCTTTCTCTAATAATAATAATCTATATAAATAAAATAAAGTTAAAAACTTATAACTCGACTTCCAGACGTCCGATTAGGATGGGTTTTTTTCTGTTAGTTTCGTATTTTCTGGGAGCAAAGTATAGGCTATGAGAAAATTCCGGAAAATCTTTGCAAAAACCGGAAAATAGAAAAAATCGTTTTTAGCAACAAACGCCAACACCACAGGAGGCTCTGAAGTCCGAAATCGATATTTTGTGTTATTTCATTCGCTGTGCATCGTGCATTGATTGTTAGAATTTTTTCAGACTTTGCATTTTTTACAGACATATTTTAACGTTTTTGTTTTAGTGAAATAATGCCGCGACCACGACGTTCAAATCTTGCAACTCGAAGTAGAACAGCGCGGCGGTTGGTAAATCTTCGTCAAAATATGACAGATGAGCAGAATTACGAGCTGCACGCGCACAAGAAGAAAGTGTTACTGAAACGGAAAACAATAATGCGCGGAGAGGACTACGTCGTTCTGCTGCACGTGATGATCAAGAAAATGAAATCAGATGTGTGCGGCGCAGAATCAGTGAGACGGACTTGAATCGAGCAGGATATCGCTATGATGCTACAATAGATGGCACAATGCAATGCATTGATATCGGTGCTATGGATATTTTATGTCAGCATTGTAAAGCACGCAAATTCCAAAAATAAACTCCAGGGTTGTGCTGTGATGATGGAAAATGGTTCTACCACCATTATATCCTACACCAGAGCCATTGCAATCTCTTCTGTCTTGTGGGAAAGTTCGCAAAAGCGGAAAGAAAAATTACCTTTCACTCAACGTATACAACTGAATAACAAAACAGCTGTTTTCAGTTACCGACGAAAATTTAGTTAGTATTAAAAACATTTGTGTGTGAAGCAAAAGAAGGTATACGATTCGATGATGCAGGTTGTTGACGATGGATCAGGAGGCATATACTTTCTCGATGCTCCCGGTGGGACGGGCAAGTCTTTCATCACATCAGTGATTCTGGCATCAATTCGGTCAAGATCACAAATTGCATCTGGCATTGCTGCAACATTATTGGAAGGCGGCCGAACTGCACATTCCGCATTAAAGCTGCCGATGAATCTTCTCACGAATGACAAAGCGACGTGCGCAGTGGCCAAGAATTCAGCGGCAGCAAAACTGATGAGAGAATGCAAAATTCTCAGTTGGGATGAGTGTACAGTAGCGTGCTCACATATGCACATATTGAATGTCCACTGTACCTTAAGTGCAGTGAACATAATTACACAATCATGACATACTGACACATTGTAGCACTCTGCTGCAATGCATTCATAAATAAACCAGCGGAAGTGTAAGCGTAATACGAGCACCCACTTGGGGAATAACGTACATAACTGCATGGTCAGCGTATTCACGCTGGCCAAACGCTGATCGCTTTACCAAGCATAATTATACATTATACATTATTGATTTAAATTATTATATATACATAAGATATGCAAATAAACGTCGCTGCGCTGGCAGCGCTGCTATTTCAATTTAGACTATAAAACCTTTGTATGTTAGAAGAGAATTAACGAATTGACTTCAAGTAGATCGGGACCTTCCCTGCTCAAGTTTATATAAATAAAGATATATAAATAAAAACATATCGTTGACTACACTTACTACATGGCGACCGTGACGTAAAGTCCAGGAGGACTTAGGACAAATGGATATAAGCAACGAAAACAATAAAGACACGATCCGAAGGATGGAGGAAGCGCTTCAAGAAATCCCGGAGGCCGACTGGATCTACATAGAAAAAATTATAAAGGAATTAAGAGGAGAACAAGAACAAGAAAATCTGGAGGAACACTGAGCATACTGAGTGAGTTGAAAATTAATTGACTTGGCATGGGCAAGAAGCGCGGTAATATCAAAACCAAAATCAATAAGAGAATTGCGCAACTAAGGTGGCTATTGTACGCACAAAGTACACCACAGCGTAGAAAATGCACGCTGAACTCGACCACTTAAGGAGACCTAATTGAAAAACGAATGCCCACACAATCAATTACTTCATCAACTCAACAAATACCAACAATAAATCAAAACACTAAAATAACTCCACCTCCACCACTAGTAAATATACCGAAGTACACACCAAGCTGCCCACTGGATTGTGAGGGCCCATTTAGCCATATTGCATTGGTACATGCACCGTTGACTCAACGGCAAACGTCATAAATAAAATAGAAATTGGTTCCGATGATCTAGAATGGATTACAATTTTATTTATAATAATAACAGTTATGTTCGGCCTCAATATGTCAATTAAAGTTTATCAGTTGCACAATAAGTGCATTAAGAAAAAATATATGAGTAGGGCAAATGACCTAGAGAATATATATAAAAAAAGAGAGAAAAATTAAAACAGCAAACCTAATAGCAACTTCTCTTTTTCTTACAAATCCCATGGGCATACCGACTAACCAATGAAATGGTCGGAAATAGTCACAAAAGTAAAAAGTCATAGAGAAGAATTCAAGAAGTCATTCAAATGCTTGAATAAGAGCGCGACCGTATCAGCGCAAACAAAACTCAAGCACATTAGAATATTGATTGGAACGTATAACGAAGTTCGTCAATTATTTTGGCAAAATCGTATACATCTAGATTCAGTCCAAAACACACAAGTTAAGGACGTATTGGGACAACTGAGAGAAGATTTAATATATATGTATCTCCGATAGACCCATACTATACGTGTATTGTCCCACCAAACTGAGCGAAGACGCAAAGTTTGATGACACAATATTGTTGAATGAGGATAGCCCAATGACAGCTGAAGAAGAAGAAACAGATAAAAACCTGATAGACAATCAATCCGTTCTGCTAAGAAGCACAAACATGACTACTAAAACCGAAAAAGCTCGCGATTATGTGAGACAAATTTTGTCCACTATACCGGAATTTGACGGAAAAATAGCCAACTTAACAAAATTCCTCACAGCCTTGAGATTAACAAATCTCACAAAAGGTCACCAAGAGTCCCTCGCTGTAGAGGTAATAAAAACAAAAATTAGCGGACCATTGGCAAGTAGAGTAGAATTACTGACAACAATAAATGACATCAGTGATCTAATAAAGGATAGCGTAAAAGACGAATCGCCAAACGTAATAAAAGCCAAATTACATAGTACGAAGCAAATAGGAAAAACAGCCTCACAATATACCACTGAAATTGAGAACCTACGCAGATCCTTAGAAACAGCTTATGTAGCTGATCATTTGGACACTGCTCACGCAGAAAAATACGCCACGCAAGAAGCAATAGCTGCGTTGGTAGAAAACTGCGAACATGAAAGATTTAAAACTATACTAGAGGCAGGGAACTTCAGCACCATAAATGCTGCCATTGGGAAGTACATTCCGTAATACCGTGTTTCATTATAGTAGTCCTGGCCAGAATAGAGGGCATAGAGGTCAGAATTTTCGCGGAAACAGAGGAAACTATAACAATCGTGTCAATTTTAATAATGGCCGCGGCGGTTATAATACCTATAATAACAATAGCAATTCCCGATAACCAACGAGGTTACAATACTCAGGGTTATTACAATCAGGCTCCCTACGGAGGGAATAATAACAGAAACAACAATAATAACAATGTGAGGATAGCTCAAAATGGTTCGGAAAACCAACAGCCACCTTTAAGTACACAAAATTAGAAAAGGCAAAAGTATGTACATGTCATAAATTTCAGTCTTAATAAATTCGTTTCGCTAACAAATATAAAAACAATACTAATAACTAAGTATGTTAGAACTTAAGAGAATTAACGAATTGACTTCAAGTAGAGCGGGACCTTCCCTGCTCAAGTTTATATAAATAAAGATATATAAATAAAAACACATATCGTTGACTACACTTACTACAGTACTATGGCGCATAACCAAGGTTTGGAGGCAGTTGACCGAACTATGAAGGATCTACGAGGCGATTCGAGACCATTTGGTGGGGCTTTGATAATGCTCTCCGGAGATTTCCCCCAAACGCTTCCTGTTATCCCGAAGTCATTAAATAGAGGCGAGACAACGTTCGCCGAGTCCTCTAGTATTATATACATATATATTATACTCAAAAATATACTAAACTCCCTCTCCACAAAGTATATGTATTCTTAATCAGTGTCAACAGCCGAGACGATATAGCCATGTCCGTCTGTCCGTCCTTCCGAATGAATACCTATGTACATACATAGATCTCACCCAATTTTTGGGTGCAATATGTATAATTCGTGAACGCAGATCAAGATTGTAGAAGAATAATAATCAATATATGAATAATTATAGACAATTTAGATACGATTGGACAATAAACGCAAAACTTATTCACGAAATAACTCGACTGTAGCTTTCTTACTTTATTTAATTGAGTGTACTTAAAGCATTGTTTTATTTCGAAATACTATTCAAGTTACCCATGTGCCATGAAAATCCATGGCCTCTTACGGTCAAAACTTGTTTGTAGCCGTTCGTACTTCTTTAAGTTTTTAGTTATTATGTTGTTGGGGCCATAATTAATCTGCTTTCCTTTCCTAGTAAAATGGTTATCTTTTGAGTATGAGTACAAAATATAAATTTGTTATCATTCAACAGTCACAAACGTAATTTATTTAATTTAAAGAGAAGTCGGTAAAGGAAAAACTAAACAGTTCTTCAATAACTATGACTCTAGACGGTCAAAAAAAGTCAAGCATCTACTTGATTGTAGGTTGCCTCTTCCTTCACTGCTATCAAGTGTCTGCAGCGGCTGGCAGATCAACACCCGATGGACGCGTTGTGGGTGGAGTGTCGGCACCAACCAATGCCGCGCCTTATGCTGTATCTATGCAGTATCAAGGCACCCATTACTGCGCAGCGAGCATTATTAATGCTCACTGGCTAGTCACTGCAGCCCATTGCTTGACCAATCGCAACCAGGTGCTTGGCAGTACTCTGGTGGCGGGAAGCAATGCAGTAAAAGGAACAGCAAAAACGACACAGAAGCGAAGCATAACATACTTTGTGGTTAATGATCTGTATACAGGAGGAGCCGTACCATATGATATTGGATTAGTTTATACTCCTAATGCTTTTACTTGGACGGCTGCTGTGTCTGCTGTTAGGTTACCTACGGCTGGTGTGGTTCCCACAGGAACTGCTAACTTATATGGTTGGGGAAGTACCTCGACTACGAACTCAGAATCATACCCAAGCGTGTTACAAGTAGCTGCGAATATTCCCATCATAAGTTTGAGCTCATGTGAAAAGGCCCTAGGCCAAAAAGGCAAGGATGTACATAAGACTAACTTATGTACCGGTCCATTGACAGGAAAAGTGAGTATTTGTAAATCCGATTCTGGTGGGCCCTTGGTTCAGGGTAACGTTTTGATTGGCATTGTATCATGGGGAAAGCTTCCATGTGGTCAGCTCAATTCACCTTCCGTGTACGTTCAAGTTTCTTCTTTTGTTTCCTGGATTTCGGCCAATCAACGTGTATAAAATTCGGAAACTTCAAAAAAGTCTTAAAAACGTTCTGAAAAGGGTTACATATTGCACATGAATAATCGTATTACACCAACAGTGAACATTAATTGTTTTTGCATAGTTTAATATAAGCCCAACTTATATCGATCTGTAATCCTATAAACGACAAAAATTTAATGTTATTAAAAACCAATAATGTGCTCATTCAGATTAATAATTTGAAATTCATTATTTGATTTTGGTTGGTTTTCAAATATAGTGGGGTAGGTACTGTGGAGCCTTCTTAGAGACGGAGAGATCTCTAATGTGCGGAAATGTCTCGTGAACTGCAAAACCTAGTTGAGGACCCGGTCTCACCACTCTTAGATTATGTCAGTGGGTCCATGTTACGAGGTAATCAGATTAAAAACGCTTTGGAGAGCACCTCATAAAGCGCCAGCTAATACGGGCGGGCTCAGGGGGGAGGAATCATCTCTGTGTCGGGTCGCTAATGGAAAGATGTCAGCAGCTCAATGACAGTCAACAAATACCAAGTTAGCCGACGCCTTTCTTGACAGGATCGATGATTCACCGCAAGCCTCTGCGACCACATTAGATTGGACACTTATTTGATTTCAGCATTTGCAAATGTTTGGCAAAATCAGTTAAGAATTGACACCTGTCATTGGTATTGGGACTTTCCTAGATTTCAAGGAACGGAGAGTACTTCTAAGACCCTTCTGCTCTGATCAGAGGTACATTTACATTTACGTTTACATTTAGATTTAACATCGATATGCAATCATCAGTAAATGTTGCCAGAAGATGGTGCACCAATGTGCAAAACGCGAACGAACACTTTCTGTATGAGTGCCTAGCAATCGGTAGACACCGACGTCAACATCTTGACACATCATTGCTAATATCAATGCAGGAGACATGGACGCAGCCAGATATGGGCAGGGGCACCTGCCATATACAAATATATATATACAAATAAATATATATGTACTCTAAATGTAGTATAATATTTGGAAAAACGAGAATTTGACCGAGGAAGACTTATACAAAATAAAAGCTGTGGGTTAATTTAAAGAAAAAACAGAAAATATAAATATTTTTCCATTAACTGCGCATTTTCAATTACGGTGACCTCCGTAGAGCGGTCATTCAACACTGTGCAGAGCGTTAAAACTTGGTGGGACACATTGGGAAAGGCACGTCTTTCAGGTCTATGTCTGATGAGCTATCATACAAAATTTGGTAAATAATATTATTGATAAGTTTGCTGAAAATGTGAGACGATAGTAATTGTTAAATATACATATGGCTACACAATCGAATTAAAAAATTTTTTTTTGGGAAAAGCTCGTCACAAAGAGTTGCCGACATATGTATATGTAGGTGCCTTACAGAAACTCCCAAAAACAACATCGATCGCGTGGCCATATTTTTAACAATTACCAAAATTTGATTTGCTACCCCTACATTTAATCCTGGCTACACTCTTTGGAGACCTCAAAAGCAATTAATAAGAGCAGCGATTCTAAAGGGCTTCTCTTAAGACTCAAAAAATACTACCGGCACAGCTAAGGATCTCCCCATTTTTATGCTTTGGATTATTTAAGACCGATGAAGAAAAATGTGTCCTCTAGTTTTCCCGAAAACAAATTTTGCTTGTCGCTTTATTTGGATATTACAGTAGAATCCGGTTATAGCGACTTTCAAGGGACCGACGATTTTACGTCGTTATACCCGGAAGACGCACTAACCGGAGGTTCTTTCATATACATTACTTTGTATGGGGACCAAGCAAACCATCGAGTTTCCGTCGCAATAACCGGACTAACGCTATAAGCGGAGTCGTTATAACCGGATTCTACTGTATTTATAAAAGATTTTGTGCTCATCCCGTGCTTTTTTCGTAAAAGTACTTAGTTACACATATAAATATAAGTACATAGCGCAGGGCTCCGAAAGCCTCGTGATTTGCTACTTGAGAATTAAAGTAAAATATAAATAGTTCTTATACCCTGTAATATTGATTCAAAAGACTATGATCAGTACGCTCTATATCAAATGTATGTAACAATCAAAAATAAATAAATACAAGTGTGTTTATCATATTGTTGAGGTATTAATTAATCTTGAACAATTTGCAATATGAAACTTATTAGAATGAAGACAGCCTACAACTTTATTTTGTGGTCTTCCCTTCCTATTAAAATGGTTATCTTTTGAGTATACTTTTGCACCAAATTGAAATTTCTTATCATTTTCAGTCGCCAGCGTGCGTATCTCTATTTAATTTAAAGAGCAGTCGATAAAGGGAAAGGTAAACAGTTTCTCAAAAATCATGACACTGGACAGTCAAAGTAAATCAAGCGTCTGCTTGATTGTTTGCTGCCTCTTCCTTGGCTGTTGTAAGGTGTCTGCAGCCATTGCCGGGTCACCAACGAACAAACTGTCACCCGATGGTCGGGTAGTGGGTGGAGTCCCAGCATCGGTCAATGCAGCCCCTTATGCTGTGTCTATGCAGTATCAAGGTACACACTACTGCGCAGCGAGCATTATCAATGTCAACTGGCTAGTCACTGCCGCCCATTGCTTGACCAACGGCGCCCAGGTGCTAGGTAGTGCTCTAGTTGCGGGAAGCAATGCTGTTGCAGGAACAGCAACAACGACACAGAAGCGAAGCATAACATACTTTGTGGTTAATGATCTGTATACAGGAGGAACCGTGCCATATGATATTGGATTAGTTTATACTCCAACTCCTTTTACTTGGAGCGCGGCTGTGTCTGCTGTTAGTCTGCCTCAGTCTGGTGTAGTTCCCACAGGAACTGCCAACTTATATGGCTGGGGAAGTACTTCCACTACAAATACGGCATCATACCCAAGCGTGCTCCAAGTAGCTGCAAATATTCCCATAATTAGCTTGACCTCGTGTGAATCTGCTCTAGGTAAAAAAGGCGGAGATGTGCATTCTACCAACTTGTGTACTGGTCCTTTGACAGGAGGAGTGAGTATCTGTACTTCGGATTCGGGAGGTCCGTTGGTCCAAGGCAACGTGTTGATTGGAATCGTATCATGGGGTCAGCTACCATGTGGTCAAGCCAACTCACCGTCCGTCTATGTTCAGGTTTCTTCATTTATATCATGGATTTCGGCCAATCAGGTTGTAAAATAAATAAATATTTTTGAATTAAATAAATATGAGCAATATTACATTTTAGTATTTTAGTTTATGGTCTCACTTAAAGTAGTAATCGGCATATCGATATTAAGCTATTGTATTATAGCTATTGGGTAAAGGAAATCTGTCTATCTATAAATAACACTATCGATAATAAACGATACTCGATAGAAGGCGACAAAAAGAAAAGAATTCCAATAATTTTACACGAGTAGCGGAGCACTATATAGTTAATTAGAATTGACCGTACCAGAATGGAAGTTGAGACACCGACAAGTGCGCAGAACAGAGAGTTTGCCGATGTGGACATCAACAATGGTTCAGCGTCCGGTGGATCAGACGAGGAAGAGGTGCCAGCGCCGGGTAGTGTATCATTGGAGCCTGAAAACGATTTGTTCGTATCTGCAATGACCCCTAGCGAAGTGCATGTAAGTTCCACTTTACCAAACACTCAACATTTAGATTGAATTATCTTCAAGTTAATGTCGCAAGTGGGCGGAGTCTGTTGGTTTATCTGCATAACTTTGCCTAACTGTCACTGCTCTGTTGCTTTGTTTGGTGTGACAACGTCACTAGCAATTGTCGCTTCCTCCGCACTGCAGCACACGCCCCTCGCGTAGATCTTTAAATTTCTGACGACTAGGGAGCAGATCTATCGTTTAATTCGAACGAATGTATTACTTTGTGACTCAATAATTAAAAATTCCAATTTAATTTTAGCGACGCATTTCTGCAAGCAATCTGGAGGAGGTATTGACCGATGATGGTGACTTTTTCATTCAAATAGTTGTATCAGATCCACAAAAAGTTGGCGATGGCATGAGCTCGTATTTGGCATATAAGTGAGTCACACAGCCTTATCATTAATTCTTTTATTATTGACAAAGCTTATTGCTATTGCGCTTTTATAATAGAGTGACTACAAAAACAAACATTCCCAAATTTAAACGCACTGAGTTCAGCACTCTACGCCGATTTAGCGACTTTCTTGGCATTCATGATTTGTTGGTTAATAAATATATGCGAATGGGTCGCATTATACCTCCAGCGCCATCCAAGAATATTATTGGTAGCACCAAGGTTAAAATGAGCCCACAGCAGAGTGAACCAGGCACTCCAATTAATCAGGAATGGATTGAGATACGACGTGCTGCGCTGGAGCGTTTTGTGCACCGTACAGCTCAGCATCCCGTACTACGTGTGGACTTGGATTTTGTAAATTTCTTAGAGAGCGACCAAGAGCTGCCTCGGTCCGTTAACACGTCGGCTTTAAGCGGTGCAGGAGTAATTAGACTTTTTAACAAAGTTGGTGAGACTGTCAACAAGATAACGTACAAAATGGATGAGAATGATCCATGGTTCGATGACAAGATAACTGAAGTAGAAAATCTGGATGCGAATCTGCAAAAGCTTTCGTCGGCCCTGAAATCATTAGTGTCCTCACGCAGGGAACTGTCCGCTCTGACGGGTCTGGTGGCCAAATCGGCAGCGATGCTAAGCACTTGTGAAGAGCATACTGGACTATCGAGAGCACTCTCTAATCTGGCAGATGTTGAGGAAAAGATTGAGTTATTGCGCTCCGAGCAAGCAAACTCAGACTTTTATATACTTGCCGAGTTTATAAAAGACTATTTAGGGCTATTTGGCGCAGTTAAGTGCATTTTTCATGAACGTGTTAAGGCGTTCCAAAATTGGCAATATGCCCAAATGCAACTTTCAAAACGTCGTGAGAATCGTGGACGCTATGAGTTGGCTAATCGTGCTGAAAAGCTAGACCAGGCGCAACAGGAGGTTGAAGAGGTTTGGTGGAAAAAAAAAGTATTCCGATAATTTTGCATTGTACATGTTTTTTTTTTTTATTATTTTTCAGTGGCAAGGTAAGGTGCAACGCTGTCAACAACAATTTGATGACATATCGGCGGAAATTAAGCGCGAAATGGAACGTTTTGAGCTAAGTAGAGTTAAAGACTTTAAGGCCAACATTATAAAATACATTGAAGTTCAAATGGCTCATCAGCAACAGGTACCTAAAATGTACAGGCCTTTTTTAAATGATATTAATGACTTCTTTTTGCACAGATTATTAGTTACTGGGAGGCTTTTGCACCTTTTGCCAGAGAAATCATTTAATTTTTTTTGGACGAGCAAGTTGCAGTTTTAAAAAGTTTAACTAACAGCAAGGCGGCGCAGTTCTACGAATATCTTCATAAGTGCTTGTTTTTTTAGCGGGACCAATTTGTCGTCACCAGGCGCTGCTGATCTTAAAGTTGAGCTACAAATTGCCGCTTTTAACGCTGTTGGACATTTTCCAAACGCTTTAAATTCCTCTCAAAAATTGTTACCATGAAGGTACGATTATGCTTGCATAAAAAGTTCAACTTTTATTACCGTACATACACGAGCATAAACATATATACACATATTTTTATCATTACACAGTAATTATTATTATTATTATTGCAAATGTTGCTTTTATTTTTGTAAATGTATACAAAAAGACAATGTTTATTATAGACTTTTGGTGTAGTCTACATGTCGCTTAGCGCGAAATTATTCTCATTCTATATTCGGTATTACCTATAGAGAACTTCAATGAAGCAGTTATTAAATGAAAATCCATGAAAAAAATTTAATTGTAAATTAAAGTGATTGAATTGGGAAATGACCTTTCTTGATTGTTGTTGGCATATTTTTATGTATATTTCTAATCGAAAGCAAACCTTTTGTATCAGATAAACAGCATAACATTTTCAATAAATAAATTTTGTAAATATGTACGTTAAGATAGAAAATTTAATATTTCATGAAAAAGAGAAGCACGGAACAGTAAATTGGTGTTTAAATACTTTTGCAGTGAATACACTAAAACAGTAAGTACATTATTTAGTAAACTTTCAAAGCAAGAACAAAAGATCATTAGAATTTTAAACAAGCGATATGAATTGAATTGTCAACAATAAAAACCTCTAAGAATATACTGGAAACTAAAATTCCAAATTTTGGTCACATGCTTAAATGGTCACACTGCTGTACCGCTTTGATATCTATTACCACTAAGCAATGAACATAATAGAGTTGCCATGTCAACGAAACGTATCCGCTCGCGTTGTCTCCGCGAGGAGATATGACGGTTTCAAAACGACATAGCTCCGTCACAAAAAAGCGACATAGCTCCTACTACTATATTAAAAAAAATATAGTATCGATATTTTTCTTATCAAAAAAAATGATGATATTTAAAATATCACAAAAAAATATCGATATATAGATATATTATCAACAGCCCTAGCTCCCACACGAAAATGTACTGGGAGAAGATATGTCGTAGGAGATATGTACATACTATGTCGCTATGCCTAAAATTTGTATGGAAATTCAAAATGTTTTTTTCAGTGCTATGTATTATTGGCCATGAGCATTAATCAATCTTTCCAACAAGGAAAATGTCTCCGATTGAAAATAATTGGAAATAGTTATAAAAATTATAATTCTTCCGTTAGATTACTTTTATTTTTGAGGGTGATCATCTTGGTAAATGCAACGTAACATACACTATAAACCACAATCACCTGGATACACCACTAAGCATATAATATAACAGAGGCAACACTTGGACAAAAAATGTATTGCAAAAAACATTTTGCAATGATTGTTAATTAAGTGATCTCAAGCCAGATTTTAAAATGTCCCAAAATTTTATTTCCAGTATTTTGCATTATTTGGGTACCAAACAGTATATGTACATATGTTCATTGCTTAGTGCTATTACCAACGATATATTGGCTATGGTGATTGATTGGCGAAACAATTAGGGTTTTCCCGAAATTGTTAAGACTTTTAGAAGTTGCGAGAACGCGCAAATATTTGTAGGATGGCATTAATTGAATGACTGATTGACAAACATAATCAAAGCTCTATAAAATAAATATGTAAAGTTTGTCATAAATTTTTAAAATGCCACGTAAGAGTTAGAAAGTGTAAAGCAAAAGTTATCAATTTAAAAATAAAGATTAGTTAATCAATTAATTTTTTCATGTCTTTCGATATCCATTTGAATATACGCGCCTTCTTTTCCAATTGAGAAATCACATTGCAACCACAACTTGTTCTAAGAAATAATATACAAAAAATTAGTGCAGCCCAGATGCACTAACCATGTAACAGTTATATGATCAGTGCAGAAAACTAAACATCCCAGAGATTCAGCAGTTTCGGGAAAGCCCTAAATGTATATCGTTGTGATTGTCAAAAACTTATGGCGTTATTGTTTAGTCATTGTGTCATTGGCGTCTAGCGCCTTCTCGAAGTTTTGTCAAATTGTTAACTATATAAAAGTACTGTGCAACATTACACATTTAGTTAATCATAAACCTTGAGACAAGAAATTTTATTATGGAATTTCCACATTTGGGTCAACATTGCAATGAAGCAACATGCAACAGATTGGGTTAGTAGTAACCTTCATAAAAAATAACGCATAGAGGAACACATTAATTTTAATTACATATATATTTTTTTAGATTTTTTGCCTGTGAAATGTGACTCTTGCGACAAAGTGTTTTGCGCTACGCACTACAACTATGAACGTCACAATTGCCCAGGCGCTCATAAGAAAAACTTCCAAGTTCCCATATGCCCGCTGTGCGGCGAGCCTGTGCCCACGGCACCTGGAGTTGAGCCTGATCTGACGGTTAGTGAACACATTGACAAACAGTGCAAGTCGGATAGCAAGAAGATATACACAAACCGATGCTATGCCAAAGGATGCAAACGGAAAGAGTTGATTCCAGTACAGTACAGTCAATGTAAATTTAATTTTTGCCTTCGTCATCGGCACAGCAGTGATCATGATTGCAAACCTGCAACTAATACAGCGCCAATCACATCGCAAGCTGTATTTAAGATCTTCTCTGATACACGTGCAAATGCAGCGCAGGCGGCCGAGAAGCGTTTGCAAAACAAGAACCAAGAAACAAATTCCAAAACCAGACAAGTGCCAGCAGCAGCCACTGCTGCGCAGCGCACGACACATACCCAAGTTCAAAATATACAAGGCAATATGGTAAGTCTGCTAATTAAATAATCGCACTATATACATATATCAAATCGTGCTTCCTTATGTAGACGGAAGATGAGGCATTAGCACATGCTTTAGCGCTGTCAATAATGGAACAGGATGGCACAGTCGATAGTAGCCGAGGTACTTTGCTTACAGCTAATGCACAGCGCCTAACAGCTGTAGGTGGACGTGATTCTCAACAAGGAAATGGAAAGGATAAATGTTCGGTTTCCTAGGTCAAAACCAATATGGAACATATCACTCGACCAATGGCATATCTACTGCCCTTAGTTATGTTGTTTATTAAGATAATTATTTTATTGTAATAGTAATTTAATGTTAAAAATTTACGTTGACTTCTTCACATTCTCGGCATGCTTAAGGCTGCTTAGCAAAAATAATTTATTTGAACCTGTTCTCTCCGCATTCATTTAAAACTTTTAAACAAAGTCGAACATCACAATAAGCTCGCTTATTAGCTCTACTTGGAAAAAATAAACTGTAATATACATATATTGCTTAGCCTGATAAATAGATACAATCCGAACAGTGGGGTTACATAGAGACTACATACTACTGAAAACTACTTGGAGCTGATAGTGTGGTTCGAGTCTTGTTCACTCTCCGGCTCTTCCGCAACTACCGCCTGCTGTTGTTGTTCCTTGTTGGAAATTGTACTTAATTTTCGAGCGACCGTTGAACCCTCTGCGGATGAAGACGTACTGATCTTGCGTGCCGCTGCTGCGAAACTTGCTACACCCTCGGCAGCTAATATGCTAGCACTTGAGAGTAAAATGGAAACCTGTTCTGCAGATGGGCAGCTCGTGATAATCATATCATCTGGTGAGTAGCCATTTGTAGTCAGTAATTGCTCCAACTTTACGAATGATTGAATAATATTGTTCTGCATATGGATAAAAGTAGAATTATTTGTAACACCCAAAGTAATTTAAGTTAGAAGCTTACGCGTATTGGCCGAAATATTATAAACTCTGTATCCCGATTGCTTAGGTAAAGCTGCATGGCTCGTTGAAGTACAGCCAGCTTGGCCTTGATTAAACGCTGAGTTTCTTGAATAATGCTGCTTATCTGCTGTGGACTTGCCCAAGAACTTTGTCTTAGCAAGTAGTTGACTTTGGTAGTCACTGGATCCTGGATTGGTGCGACTATTGATTTCGTCGTCTCAGGTGCCAATAGCGTTTGTACCTTGTCGAGGAATGTGATGAGGGGCCCCACTAGCATGTAAACCGCATCCTTAATATACTGTTCACACACTGTCTTTAGCTGACGGTCCACTTCTTTGCGAGAGTCTAGCAAATGTTCCTTAATTTGTGGCGTGCCTTCGAGTAAAAATTCCAGTAACGCATTGTTGCTGCCCATTGAAAAAAGTTGTTTGCGCTTCTGTAGTAGTCCAAAGGCTGCCGTTTTTACCTTGCTAAAATCCAATGAAGTTTCCTTTACCGTAAAATCGACGCGAAAAGGTGCAATTTGTTCTCGAAGTATAAGCAAGTGCTTGATTTCAAATAGTTCGCCGTCAATAGCCGTTTTAGCGGAGCTTATTTTCACTGCAGCCTGCGAAACACTTTGTATGCAAACCCTTAAGGCCTCTTGAGATAGACCCTGAAATATAGGGCGATCCACACAACGATACAGACGCGAAAGACAGACTAATGTACGCCTAACTGTTGGATACCACATGCCATGCAAATCAGCTGGCGAATCTTATGAATAAAAAATTAATACTTTAAAAACTTTCGTTGTATGTATATACATACATACTCATCTGTTTGGCCCTGTAGACGGTGTCAATGCTCTCCGCTTCAATGGACATAATGGAGACTCGTGAGTCCGAGCGACGTAGTACAGTTGGCTCTTGCAGTGACAAAGCAATACTCTGCATTAAAAGAAAGAAAAATTAACTATTTTAAAAAAAATTTTATAAATCAATCCACGTGCCTCCATCATTTCTAGCTTCTCAGGATATGCCAGATCACCCGTTGAGGGATTGTAGTTTTGGATATCAGACTGCAGATACAAATGGGCTCGGAAAACTAAACGTTCTTGCACATCTTGCAGCAATTGATGCGCAATGGTTGCAAATGCCTCTAATGCAGCGGCTATTAATAAAATTAATATTTAGTCAAACAGATATCGAGAAATAAATAAACAGGCAATTACGATTTTGCTGCACGTGCTCCTCAAGCATTTCAATTCGTAATATGGAGCAGATCTCGGCCAGTGTTTCCAGGTGATTTATGTGTATTATAAAAGGTCGCATGGTGTCATATAAAATCGTGCATAGCCCTTCCAGATAAACACTACAAGGCAGAGTTAGGGTCAAATAACCAAAGTACAATCTTAATAACTTACTTTAGATGCTGTGCTCCTGTAGTAAAGAATTGATAATACAGGCGCTGCTCATCTTGGCAGACGTGCACAAGGAACGCGCAAGCACTACGCGTCAGAGAGCAGTGGTCGCCTTTGTGAGCGCTCTTTACATTTTGAATGGATTGATGGACTGCAGATGACATGACACTTGCTCGCTGAGCAAGATAATGCTGCTGCAAATCCGTCATCAACTGACCATAATCGGTGTTGCTACTGTTCTCCAACCGCGATTCTATCAACTGAGCTACCCGTTTCACTTTAGCCGCCGACGTTTGATATTTGCCATAATAGAGAGCAAAAGCTGCATCAGGGGCTTGAAGGGAAGCATCTCCGCTGGTTTTTCGTGGATGCAGTGTTGCCTCAGTAGCCTGATTGATGACGTTAATGATGTAATTACGCACCAGACCGGTGGCCTTGGCCAAACACTGCTTATACTTTACATTATAAGCGGCAGTATCCTTGAAGTTAGGCTACAAATAAGGGAATACGTTAATTGACTGTATGCATGGCCGAAAAGGCTAGATACTCACATGCTCAGCTAAATAGTTCAAGCAATCGTCAATTTTATTAAGACACTCACGGAAAGCTTCGCTAGCCACGGACAAAGTTGGACTTTGTAGTCGTTGATTCAACAGTTCCACTTGACTGAAATAATGCAGATGACGTTGGATTTCGTTGTTGAGTTCTTGCAGCTTCTGTTGCTCATCGATTAGCTGTTCACTGGCGGTGTTCAGCGCACTGGTCTTCTGCGAGACAAACTCGTATTCTGCACTTAAGGCACCCAGGCGCTCCATGGCCACAGAGATTTGGGTAAGCATATGAGCACATTCGGCCTTGCGCTGCTCCAACTGCTGCAGATATTTGTGATAGTTGGCATCGCCACGTTGTTCTATCTCGCGATTCACGTTTACGAACCACAACAGAAAATCATTTGTATTTTGAAGTCCATCCAGAGGTAGCTGAACGTCACCCTCGCTACATGTTCCCAGTTGTTTTGTTTCTTTATTGGGAGATGTCACCTTCGCTACCTATAAACCAATACGGCGAATACTCAATGAATGGTTGACCCTGCTTGTCCATTATATATAGATGGTAACATTTACTTACCGTTGATTCGTCGTCGTACCATAAATTGGTCAATACATCTAAGTGCTCCTCTTGCTGTGCACTTAGTGCTGCTAGTGGATCTATTTTGGTCTCCCATTGCATTAAACGATTACGAATTTTACGCAAATTTTCATTTTCACTTTGCGCACTGGCGACGTCATCCATTTTCCTAGTAAAACAACGCCGAGCTAGAACTACAGCTGTTTGGCCCATTTATTGATCAGCTGAGCGTGGGTACACACTGGCAATACCAATATCTTGTGATAATATACATAAGTACACATTGGCTATTACTCGAAACCCTGAGTTTGCTGATGCACATTCATTAGGCGTTGTTTCTTTTTTGTTGAGTTCTTATTTGGTTGTGATGGCCCCACAGCCGGTGGTTACCGGTCTATCCCCGAAGGAGGGTCCTCCCGGCACACGAGTCATCATTCGCGGCGAGTTCCTCGGCACCCGTGTACAGGATTTGATTGGTCTTAGTTACA
This sequence comes from Drosophila pruinosa, assembly GCA_018150935.1. NCBI lineage: Eukaryota > Metazoa > Arthropoda > Insecta > Diptera > Drosophilidae > Drosophila > Drosophila pruinosa. The sequence goes on along the minus strand of JAECWR010000034.1, from coordinate 6,429,782 downwards.
TTCGTCATCGCAGTCGTCCTCTTTTTTAACCTTGTCTTTGCCATTTTCAGGTCTTAAAATTTGCGGTTCTGACTGCCTGCTATCCGCAGAGTGGAAGTCACCGAATAAAATCATTGCACGCACCGGTCCAGCCAAAGGCAAAGGTGATATTATTGTTACAACACTTAGTGGGGGCGTCGGCACCTCCACAGTTCAATTTCGTGCTTACCATGAGACAATTGGGCCACTCAAGGAATCAGCTGTTTGGATTGAGGAGTCACCGTCGCAAAACTTTGCTTGGGGACGGCGTACACTGGTACAGTCTGGATTAACCCAAGAGGATCCCTTGGGCTTGTCCATAGAGGGCAACGAGCAGAAAATCCCTGAGGATTTACGTGATTTATTTCCTGATGCCTGTGGGGATTTATCTCAGGAGAACTTTTCACCATCGTGGTTTCTGCTTGAGAACCACCTGGCCACTTCCTTTGAGGACCTAAAGGCGGGCCTGGCTTATCTTAAACGCAAGGTGGAGAGTCAAAAGGAGGGACAGCTTTCATTTCTCAAATCAAATGCTGGATCCGTCATCGATCAGCTGGACACGCTTATGAACATTAGGGATAAGCTACAAGAAGATGTCAAGTTGCATGGCAGCGAACCGCTAAATATACTTGAGCAGTCCATAAAAAGTGAGTTATATAATTGAATCTGCAACTTAATACATTTTAACATTTTGTAGACTCTATTAATGAATCGCAGAAGATATTTACGGATGTACTGGTACGCAAAGAGAAGGCAGACTCCACACGTTCTGTGCTTTTTGCTCTATCGCGTCACAAGTTTCTCTTCTGTCTGCCGAACGCAGTGGATCGACGTGCCAAGGCGGCCGAGTATGATATTGTGGTGAACGATTATTCTCGCGCCAAGAATCTGTTTGGCAAAACGGAGTTGTCAATATTCCGCAAGGTTTTGGAGGAGGTGGATCAGCGCATTTTACTGATACGGCGTCAGTTACACGAGAAGGTCGTGAAAATGCCACAGAGTGTGGAGCAACAAAAAAAACTGATCAAGGCGCTGACAAGCCTGGAGCTGCAGCAGAGTGGCACACCAATTGGCGATCGATTGCGCAACACGGATCCAGCCTGGGATGCTATTGAAGCACGAGCCAAGTATCTGGAAGCAACTTTTCGTCAAACTTTTGAGCAGCATGCCAACAAGGATGCCGCCACACCGGAAAAGTCCAAAAGTCGTGATCCCAGCCAACCGCCCAGCCGTGTCAACTTCTGTGAAGAGCTGTGCGATGTCGCCGCCTCCCAGCTGCCGGATCTGTGGCGCCTGGGGCAGCTATATTTCACTGGCGAACTGCGTGGACCTCACGACCCTAAGCCAGGTGACTTTAAGCGAATGGTATTGAATGCGATTGAAAAGTTCTGTGTCTACCTGCGTCTGGCCATTCTCATTGCCTCGGATCAGCGTGCCTTGCGCCAGACTAGCGGTCTGGCTTGGCCTATTGGTTCCTCATCGGCTACGCATCATTTTCTGCCCTGGGTGCCGCAATGCTTACGGTATACGCGAATTGCATACGCCACGCTGATTGGTCTTGATCTTCCCTCGGAGGCACTGGACATAATACAAAAACTAATTGATGAGGTGCGTTTGTTTTGTTTCTCAATAATTTTTAAACGAGCTACGGATCGGTGCAAGAAACTGGGGGCGCACGAGACCTGGGAAATGAGCGTGGAGGACTATCCGGGTGCCACGTGTCTGCCAGCCGCTTTGGAAACGCTGTTGGTGGAAACTTTGGATGAGGTGCAGTCCGTTTGCATGCAGACCGAGTCACGTGAGGGCAATCTGTTGGAGCCGCATTCGGACGGACAGCGTGAGGTGACGCAGCGTTTGCAGGAGCTGCTCTCCGCCTTCAGTGGTGTTATTGCGGAGCTGGCGTTTGCCACCCACGACGATGAAACGCCCACGCATAATGTGTCTCAGTTGCTGGGCTTTCCCAACGCCCAGCAGCCAGAGTCGGTATCTGGCGTGGGCAGTGCCGCCGTCAACTGGGAGCAGCGCATGCTGTGCTGCCTGGCCAATTATGCATACTGCAACAAGAGTTTCTTTCACCACATTGGTGGACTTTTTGTGCGATATGGGTATCCGCTGCCTACGCTGGCAATTGAATCAGCACGTTATAATGTGAATCAATTGTTTACTAATCTGCTGGAGGAGTATGTCGAGCACAAGGGTGATCCACTGGTGGGTACAATTGAGCCCTCCATGTACTTGGGTCGCTTTCAATGGGATCATGAAATGGAAATCGGACTGGGACAGCTTCGACCCTATGCACACGAATGCTGCGATAATTTAGTCGGTGTCTATTCCGAGATCTATAGCATTTCGCCCACGCTCCTGCGACCAATACTCGAGTCCATAGTGCAGACCATTTCCGAGGAGCTGGCACGTCTCATGAGCTGTGTGCAACGTTTCAGTCACACAGGTGCCACACAGGCGCATGTAGACATTCGATTGCTGCGAGACGCACTCGAAAATTACACCAATGAGACGGCCAAGTGAGTAGTCAATCTTTCAAAAATCTTGTTCAAGTTAAGCTGAAATATTTCTTGCAGAAACTACTTTCTGGAGGCACTGGAGGCTATCAGTCCGCCGCTCAATGGTGAACAGAAACGCAAAGCAGATGAAATACTGGAACGTGTAAAGCGCAATATGCGGTTGCAGTTACTCTGCTTTTCGGTCAAGGAACCTTAGGCACATTCCTTGCATGCCAAGAAGCCTCTATTGCACTTATTTCGTATTAAAAGGAAAAATCCAATTGGAAGGACTACACTCCTTGATATGCTCTTATTTATTGTAAACGATTAAAGAATTTAATTATTGCATAAATGTAGTAACCTGATCTAATATTGGCTTAATATCAAACTTGAAATCGCCACCTTTGTTTGAATGTTTTTTAGCCCACATCTTGATGGACTCTCCCACATCGATCATGTTGAGCGTTTCCTGGAATCGCTGCCTTATGGGATTCTCGATGGCATCCATAATCTGGTAGCGCAACAGATTGGGCAGCACATTCACTGCAAATTCCATGACATAGTCCAAGGTACCGGCACCATCGCAACGCACCTGAATGTTGCCCATGTCCAGCTGCAAATCATTCATCACAATCCGCTGGCGCGTATCCATAGATTGACTGAACTCAAAGGTGGCGCGTATATGCTGTAACGTGAAATGCACATGGCCGATGCGCGTCATCATTCCTAGACCCACCTCCCATTGCCCAGCACCGGTGATCTCTTGGGTGCCCACTTGAAAACGAATCGAGACTGTGTGGTTCAGCAGCGCGGCTTTTACGTCGCCCACTCGATAAAAGCTAGAAACGCCCCTGATCCATGTGTTTGTCAACTGAGCACTCAACACGCCCATTGTGCGATTCATGTCGGCCAAATGATACGGATCATATCCGTAGGCGCGCACTTGCTTACGTGCCTGTGCAATAGCGCTATCGAGCGGTGTTATCGAATTGGGCATGCGACGGTCACCCATAAAATTCTCAACATAGTAATCAATTCTCGCGCGTATTTTCGTTTCGGCATCCTGCATCATAAATGGTTTCATTGCATCAAACACTAGATTGGGCGCCGAGTTAACGATTCCTTGAAACACGCTGCCCAAGAAACCCAGATTTTGGAAATCCATGGACATGTCGCCAAACGTCATATCCATCTTAATGTGTTCCGTGGCCAGACTTCCATCACTCTCCACCCCGAGTGTCGCCATGGCCGACACATACACCTTTCTCAGAATCACAGTGTACGGTCCGTTGGCTTTTGAAAAGAAGCTTGTTAGTCTGTAGTTACCCTTTACCACCATTTCGTCCAGAGTAACGCCTGCATTCACCTAGAGCGGATGGATAATTAATTAAATAATTGAGAGCAAAGATAAACTCCAGCAGACTTGCCTGCATCTCCTTCAAGTCTACATTAAGGCTTGCTATGCGAAACTTGGACAGACCATATGCTTTTGATTTCATCATGTCGAGAGTGCCCATGCCCAGGCTTTTGGACACTTCGGGACAATCCATTGGATCCTCTATGGGAGCACCAGGTATCCCAACTGGATCCTGTTGCTGGAAATGCTCCAAAACCGCTTCAATTTGTGCGGCCACGCGATTTTCAGTTGCCTCAATATTATGTGCGTCATTACCGTCGTCAGCAGTAACAGCTTCTAAGGGGTTGAGGTTGGAATTGGGAAGGTGACAAGGTTCAAGTAATCTTCGAGAGCCATGCACAAAAGTCGCTTACCATTCACATCCTGAGCCTGAGATTGTCCCAGCGATAAAAGTGCCACGAGTAAGACTATCTGTGGCTTCATCTTATTATTGTCGCTATTATTTATATATGTGACAAATTCTGCTTATCAGTTCTACAATAACAACATAAAAAGAATACGGATGCGGATACGCAAATGGTGCATCTGCTCAGCTCGGATTTATACTGACGACTAACGCGAGTTAATCAAGAGATAATGATGAGCATTTCATTTTGCTGACTCTTATCTAAGGGCACTGCTTTAGCTGGTGTCCGAGCTGCGCTGAGCTGATCTTGGTTGAGTAAAACTTAGACTCTGTTGATTAATCTTCAAGTTGAGTGCTTGTTGCTCTGGACCAACGGAATCGGAAATTGAGTGTAAAGTGAGTTGCTCTCAAAAGTCTATGTTTGCTGTTAAAATCGTTTTAAGAAAATACCATCAAGACAATTTATTTCCATTTGAATAAATCGAAAAGCGTAAAACTTCGTTGAGCCTCTTTTATAAATACTACCTTTACTTATACGCTGAATCGAAGTCAATTTTAAATTGTTTGCTAAGGATACAATGAATAGTTTCTTTATTGCAATTTGTTTTTCAAATTTAAATAGTCTTAGATTACGAAAAAAAAGGTTTTCACGTGCTCAAAAAAAAATATGTAGTTTCATGCTCAAAAAAAGGTTCTTAACTTATGAAAAAAATTGCCTTATAAATATAAAAAAAATGGTCTTAAGTATATGAAAAAAATTGTCTTATATATATGAAAAAAAAATTTCATGGTTTTTTGGTTTTCAGTGACCGCATATTAAGAATTATTCACATTATTCGTTAAACGCACATGATTCGTTAAACGACAGAAATACAAATTAGAATTACAATTTGTTTCTTGTTTTGACTATTGCTTATATTAGTTTGATCAAGTTGTAAACTTGCGGCGCTTGACTTACTCTTTTGGTGTACATTTTCTAATGTACATTGATTATAACTTAATATAACTAATTTCAAATTTTCCCGTGAAGATTCTCACACATGCATACATATATCATCTGTGAAGTTGTCTCATAGCATGTTTTTAGAAACATAAAGGATCGGTTGCGTTTTCGGTTTACAATATACAGAATACAGAACCGCTAAAAAACATGTACATGTGTATTTAAAGTTAAATCTGAAAAATGAAATGTCAATGTGTAAGAATATGGTTTTCAAACCGTAATTATTTGACCGTGACAATGTCCTCCACCACAAACTCAAACGGATCACGGTTTTGGTTGGGTAAAAATTTGAAACAGAGTATGTACGAGGACTGCCTTTTAAATTGTTCACCTGATAATGAATAATAAATATTAATATGGGATATTCTCCAACACTTAAATCTATTCAAGCATTCTTGTCTAGATAATCCTTTGCGAAAACTATGATAAATCGCTGCACGAAAATGCACACATGTTAGTTTTACTTTAATACAGAGATATTTTTTTTTAAGTGTCGATATAATACACAAAAAATTCGGTCAAAGTTCTAAGCAAGACTTTTTTAAAAACCTACAATATCTTTAAAAAAAATCAAATTGCACCTAATTTGCCATAATACTTAAAAGGGTAGATATATAAAAGGCAATCCTCGTATCTACGAATTCAAAATACGTTACAACAGAGCTAAACATGGCAACTAATTACATTCAAGACGAGCGGATCAATACATGAAACACGACGGACATCACGATAGCTTACAAATCATCCGAGCCAGACATAATGTCCTCAAACAAAGCCTGTGCCCTGTCGCCAACAGCAACTTTACTCTTTGAGCTGGCACCTAGCAGCTCATCCACTGAATCCAGACGTGAATATGATGTCATCTTTGTGGCAGATGAAGGTATCTCCAAGCCCATTACATTTTTAAACTTCTTCGAAGCCTGTTCAACTGGCGGTGGTGGTGGAGGTGGCATTATTACGCGCTGGAAGCCCGCTTCAGCCGGATCTATAGGCTCTGAGCCATTAAATGTGTTGAAATCTAAAACGGTACATCAATAAATTTGTGTGCAAAATGAGGAACTGTATGGCAATTACTTACACTGGTATTCTCCATTTTCATTTTGAAGAACTACCACTGGATGTTGCGATTGTTGTGGATTATCCACTGGTACTAGCGTAACACCTGGATGTATTGTACCTGCTGGAGGCGCCACCGCAGGAGTCGGCTCCGCTGTAACTACTTCTGTTGAAATAATTTGCTCCTCTTCAGTCTGGGTCTCAGTTTCTTCCATTTCATCACTTGATTCGCCGCCTTCATACGTGTGTGGATTTTTGCAGCCAATGCACTTGCAGTCCACACATGCGTAACCCGCCACATAGCAAACACATCTCGAATTGCGGCAAGTAGTTTTGCCTGGTGCAGATGAGGTGCCGCAGCGACAGCAGCGTCTTTCCTTTCGCTTCACTTTTTGAAGGGCACTGTGCGACTTTGAAACCTTGGTTGACGCTTCCACAGTTTTAGGAGGTGCGGATTTAGCAGAGGTTGCAGCTGCGGCAGAAACTCCCTGTGTTGAATCAGTTACTGGAGTAGTAACTACTTTAGAAATTGCTGACGTTTTAGATGACGTTTTGGGAATCCCGGCAGTCTGTGTAGTCGCTGTAGTTTTAGATGTTGATGTTGATTTAGCAACCACGACAGGCTTAAGACTTGCTGTTGCCTTTGACGTAATGGACTTTGAAGATTCTGTGGTCTTAGGTACCACTGCAGTCCTGGCAGTGGCTGTTGCCACAGGAACGACGGTGGTCTTGTGAGGTGCTTTGGCGGCTACATACGTTGCCATTTTGGGTGCTGCTGCAGTTACAGATGCTGCTGGTTTAGGTATGTCTGCATCCCTTGGAATTGCTGTGACGGTTGCACCACTGGGCGGCTTGACCTGAACTGATGAGATTATTGTTGCTTTTTGATTGCGCAAGCTAATGTGTGTGGTAGCTGGTGATAAATTGCCGATATCCTCCTCCATCTCCTGCTCTACTTCTTCCGTTAGCATGTCAGCATGTGTACGCTTAAAGCTGGCTAAAACTGCAGTGGATGTGCTCGCTGCCACGGGTTCCAATGGCATTTGTACCACTTGACCAATGGTTGGCATGTGCAGCTCATCGCTGGGCATCACGTATGTGGTGTAGTTGGACGCATTATTGTCGAATGCGGGCATTGAGAAGGCAGCCGATAGATCCACTTGATCTGTCCAACTAGGCTCTATGTAACCCGCAGTCATTATGGGGTGTGCGGCTGGCATGACAAGTTGCGGCTCAGGAGCAAGTTGTCTATGCGTTAACATACGCGCACTTGAGGAGATCAGCGGCAACGGATTAGTAAATTGCACCTGGTCGCCGGTAGCAGCTGCCTCCAGTTCGATGTCGGTAATCGAAAGCTGCTCAGGCATATGTTGTTCGTAGGGCAGCTCAGGAGTTGTTGCCGCTGTGGTGGGTGGTGTTTCTGCCGGCAAAGACGAGATATCCCTCACTGAGAACATGTCTGATTGTGGCAGAAATGTATCGCACATATCTATATAATTGGCACCCTCGCGAATAAACCACTGCGTTGATTCGTCTGGCAATTCAATACGGGACGTCGATCCGGAATTGAATATGCTGCAATTACGCGGTCGTTGGTCTGAGAGCTGGGCATACAGCAATGAGTTTTGCAAATGCTTGCAAAGCGTCTTGTAGCACAGCACCTGCCAAGCCATTGATTTATTCTCCTTGTAGGTCTTAAAATCAAAGCAGTCACTGCATTGCGAACAGCTGGGTTTCAAACGCTTGCGGCCGCGCAAGCATAGCCGACACACATGATGGCCGCAGCGTCGTCTCAACGGCTCGTAGGGATCCTTTAGCAGCTCGCGGCAAACGACACAAGACAACAGTTGGCGCAGCTCGCCAATGCCAGAAGTCAATTCTAGTAGGCGGCGCTGAGATACATTTGAAACTGACTTCAATGACAGTCGCCAAACTTTTATATAAACTGTTTGCGCTTCCATTGTTTGTACAGCGTATACGTGGGTACGTGTATATGAGTGTATGTTTGCGACAATACAAATGTTGAAAAGGGACGTGCGGTGGTTTGTTTACGGGCGCGTCTTCAGCGACTCCGCTGGTCAAACTGCTTTTAGCCGTCTTCTTTTTTGTGTTTTCTATATTGCCCAGCAATTTGAAGCGTATTCTATCAAAAACACATGTTATTTGACAGTTCGCAGAATTTTTTTTGCCGGTTTGCATTTAATTAAGCCAGGCGTTCCTTGCCGAGTTGTTGTTGTTGTTGTATCAGTGCACTATTTCACTTAGTAGCTAAACTTAAAATACTTTTCACGTGCAAAAAAAATACAAAAAAAAAAAAAAAAGATTATGTAGTCACAAAGTTATTTATGTCATTTTAAATATTCACTTTTTATTAATATATATTTAATAAATTTACCAAGAAGAAATGAAAACGCCGTGCTTGCGTTTTATATTCTTTGAAGCAATGTGACCAATATTCATTTCGGAATATTGGTCAACACTAGCATACAAGCATGGTCATACTAAAATCATTATTTCCCTGTGAATGGCAGATGAACTTCCACTCCGAAGTAATATAACATTAGTTCCATAATAGAACTTTCATTGATTATGAGCCTAGAAAGTATCGTTAATTTGTATAATTTAAAAATATTTTATTTTTGTAAATTTTTTAAAATATCGTTTTTTCTCTTAATTTTTTTATTTCAAGATATAAACTTTTTTTAATGTGTTTATTCCTTTTTATGCTAAGTACGCAGAAACACTAAATCTCTTAAAAAGTGGAAAATTCCTGTTATATTAAAGGTGTAACGCAGAAAAACTAGATTTCTTCTTATATATTCATCATATATTTAAATTTCAGATTATTTTAATAGGAGTTTGATAGCAAATACATAATAAACAAATTGTTTGTTCAAAATAACATATTTATTTTCAGCTGTTGTTAAATGTAAGATACAATTTAAAATATGCGATTTTTTGGACCTTACACTTAAATTATTTTTATTAGGTGTATTTAAAAGGACCACTAATGATTAATAGCACAAACTATTTTAGTATACACTTAAATTATATATGTATATATGTATGAATATATTGGTTTGCAGGTAATTGTTTTTCATAATCAGTTTGTCGAGGATATGAAGTATAAGCACTAACCAAATAGTATATGTATAAAGCTTCCTCATAGACGACGACATCAGAACGGACAAATGATCTTAGCAACAGTGAGCTGAAGTCATTCGATTCCATTTTCATCGTTGTGAATTATTTACGCATATCGAAGAATAACATTGAAAAATTTAATAATTGACTCATTTAGTTGTCAGTCGGAAAACGAAAAACGCTATTCAAAATTAAAAATGAACAAGGATACCAAAAAGTATTACAAAACTTGCGCCTTTTCACAATCAATTTGATTTATCGTACAAATTTGCTGATGAGCATCAATTAAAAGAAATAGGTTTTGGGCAGACGCACCCAAGTGCATTAGATCTTGCGGTGGAAATACAGCATAATAAAGTATCGTTACATATAGTAATTGTAGAATTTATATTTTGCGGTATATTTTTGGAAATAAAATTTGACTTGTGATCACACTGTTTAAAATGTAAACAATCGTTTATTAAAGACAATTATAGAAGTAAATTGCTCATGACACTTGTTTTCGTACATTAACAAGTTTAAAAAGCAACGTGGTAAGTATTTTAGGCACATTGAGAAATAGGTTCTTCAACAACTGATGAAGTCTCACATAGTATGTATTTGTTTTAAATAACAATAATTTCAATGCAGAAACATGAAACTTAATCGGGAAGCATGGACACGTGTGGAGCACCAATTTGCAGAACAAACATGTGTATATCGCTCACATGTACGTAGCTCTAAAAGATAAATTATTAAATTGCGCCTAATGCTCAACATTCAAATATTACATTTGAAAAAGATACTAAAAGATACCAGATATCATTTAAATAGTTTAAAAATAGTCGTAAGTTAATAAGTTTCATTTATTTTTTTATACACATTCTATTTGAGTAAAACATACATATGAATAAATGAATATATACATATATAAATACATCGATATTCGTATATAATATAACATGCATGCATGCAAGTAAGTTATATGATAATAATAACTTAATAGTATGTATACAAAACATTTTGTATATGAAATGCTCGCACTAATTAGGGGCGAGAGTGCGACTTAAAACTATATCAATATACTTGCAATACTACTAGGTAGCACTGTTGTCCTAATCTTAGATCTAAAGCGCAGTTCCTGCTCTCATTCCAATGTTAATACCTTCGCTCTGCGTTCTCGTTAACGACTGTCAGCGGCTGGTAGCTGGGATTCGAGAAAGCATCTGTGCTACTGGCGCCAGCTGCAGATTTGTTGACAAGATTTTTACGTGGCGGCTTTACATTCACATAATTTTCTCCGTCACCATTGAGTGATGTCTCGATATGATGGCGTGGCGACGGTGTAGGTGTGGTATATTGTTGTTTCAGCGACTGCGGGAATTTGCGGGCTTGCTCGGGACTCCGTTCGCCATCCGATGTGGATGTTCGATGAAGCATTGGCATCTCCTCTGGCGCCTGATCAGCGGCATCGACTGTTGGCATACCGTTCTTGCGGCGCAGCGGCTTGTGTGCGGTGTTGTCCATGTTGTTGGCCAATGTTGGCGAGTGTTGACCAACATTATGTGTATCTGGGAAGGTGAAAGATGTTTCTGTTGTTTGTATGTCTGGCAAATCCGCAAATTCTGTGATTTGATTGGCGTCGCCTTTGGGACGTGTGGGTGAAAAGATGGCGGTGCTATTCTCAGTGTTCATTTGCAGATAATCATCGGGCATTTCTTCAATTCCTGCGTATGCGTTAGTGTGGAGGTGGACAGATGTGTGTGTTTGTGTGGGAGTGAAAAGGTGTGAGTGCAGGGCAGTTAGTTACCACATCCAAGCTTAGAAAATAACTCAACGTGTACTTACTTATATCAGGCACTATATGACCATTAACATAACGTGGCGCAGCCGGTGCGAACTCATCTGGGGATCCCATAAGGGACAGATAATCTGTAGGCCGATTCTTCATGTATTCCGTGTTTGAACGCATATACGGATCATTGAGATCCAAATAGTGCTGTATAGGCCAGATAGATAGATTAGTTAAATTCAGTTAATCTTTGATGTTACTTACATTTGCAGCATCCTCACCCAACATATTGGCGAAGCGTTTCTCTAATACGTTAAACAGGGGTCTGCTCTCGGGACTAATTGGGAGACGAGGAAAATGATTTAAAAATAACCTATCACAAGAATATGCGGAAAATCTCTTTACCTTTTTCGCCAGCACTCTAGCATTATCTCGTAGAGTTCCTGGTTGGCGTATGGCGGTTTCTCCATGCGGTAACCATCATTCAGCTTGTTGAACAGCTCCTGATTGGGATCAATGCCTGGATATGGCACTTTCGAGAGGGAGAAGAGCTCCCAAAGTACGATACCAAAGGACCATACATCGCTGTAGGTGCTAAATACGTGATCGCTAAGCGATTCTAACGCCAGCCATTTGATGGGCAGCTTACCGCTCTCTATATAATTAAATAAAACATACGATAAAGACACTGATATTAATAAATAAAATGCTACTTACCGGATTTCTTATAGTTGTCGCCCCTGTACATGGAACGTGCCAGGCCAAAGTCGCAGATTTTGACGACATTGTCTTCGCAGAGTAGAATGTTTCTGGCGGCTAGATCACCGTGGAGAACTTTTTTGGAGGATAGATAGTCCATGCCCCGTGCTACCTGGAAGGCCCAGCTCACCAAATCTGTGGTAGTCACAGTCATTGCCTCTGTGGAGTCTGTCTTGTAATTGGAACGCCAGGCTGGCTGAATCGAGTTGTTCGACATCACATGATTATCATCTGGCAAGAATTAGATGCAGAATTAGATGAGTAAGAGAGGAAGTTGGTTTGGGAGAGACTTACCCTCCGGCACAGTGGTCATCACGGTGGCCTCCGTGGCGCAACTGTCCATCTGACGGTCATAGCTGCAGCCGCCAGATGTGGTGCGGCCGGCGCGTGTACCAGAGCGTGGATCATTATCGGAGTTTCTGCGGTGATTTTGCGTATAGTTGTTGTTTACGGAGTTCATGTGATTGATATATGGATGGTTCGGGAAACCGACGTTAGCATACTTCAAGCCACCACTACCACCACCACTACCAATAACATCACTGGATGCACAACACAGACACAACACAAACGGGCAGATCAAAGTAGATTAGCAGGCAGCGCAGAGAGGTGAAGACCATAAACATAACCGAGCACAGGCACAAGCACAAGCACAACCATGTACACATTTAGAGTTAGGTGTGTGTTAAGTGTATGTATGTTTGCGTGTGTTTGTGTGTGAGGAGAGTTTCGTTTTTTATTATAAGATTGTATTGGCGGGCATCATTGTTAATTGTTGTTAGTTTTGTTTGTTAGCACAGAAGTTGAAGAAGAGACAAATTTAGACCAAGATTGCAACATGGTTAGTAAACATTAAAATATTAGGAGCAACAGGAATCGATATTATTTACAGTTGTTGTAACAATCACCATATTAACTTACCGGTGCAAATCGAAACTATCAGAAATGCGTTGAGTCATAATGGCAGCATCGATGCGATCACTCATTGGATTAATCTGATTAATGAAGCACTTACGATTGCGCAGCAGAAAGTTCTGGATATTGCCAAAGCGACAATACTCCACAATAACCATAAGTTCGCCTGCGTGGGAATGTAGTTGACTAACAACATATATTTAATAATGAAAATTGAGGTAAACTTACGTTTTGCTATGTTCTTGGTGACGGCACCTAGTAGATTGACCACATTTAGATGCTGTCCCAAATGCACCATAATCTTCAGCTCGGAGACTAGCGCACGAACCACTTCCGCATCGGCAGTACGTTTAACCATTTTGACAGCGACTGTAGAGACGGGCTCGTCATTGCGAATACCCTGGGCCTCGCCCTTGAGCACGACCCCAAAGGCGCCGGCACCCAGTTGCTTCCCTAGCTTTAGTTTGTCGCGAGGAAACTCGAATCCACGATCATAGGGCAACAGTTCCGCCTGCTCATCCAGGGATAACGCCGGATTGATGTGCTCAACAGCACCCTCCTCAAAGTTGGCCAAACCTGCGGCCTTCAATGCCAGATGACGTTTGCGCTCCTGACGGTAGCGTATGGCTAAGAAAGCACACAGGGCGACGAGCAAAACGAATAAGATACATCCCATCCAGATCCACGACTTATTAATACCGGGTAGATCTAATAATGGTTGAATGGATTATGGATTAAGTGGGTGAGCACAATATATGCCTGGACTTAACTCACTAGCAATAATCACTGTAACTGAGTTCTCAATGCGCCCCAGACGATTCTCCACGACACACCTGTAGATGCCATCGTCTTTGGGATAGAGATGTGGTATTCGCAGTCGTGTGTCATCATCCAGCATATGCGTGTGGTTCGTCTCTTGCAGTTGAACTTCATCCTTATACCATTTCACTGACGCCTGGGGCATGGCCTTAGATTGACAATCCAGGATCAAGGAATCTCCCAGATTGCGTTCAATTTTCGTCTTGGGATTGAGATTTGTGAAAACCCACTCCGGTGACTTAGGGTCATGTACATAAACCTCTATTTCCCGATTGTCGTATTCATCGGGTCGATCAATGTATTGCGCTCGGCACATGTAAGTGCCACGATCCTTATCGGATATCGCTTTGAACTTTAGTGTTTTTATGTACGAATATTCCGAGTGGCTGTTCTCCATGGTCACACCTAGTCAGTACATATGATGTAGGATTTTACATGTTACACAGGATTTTAATGTATTAGCTTACCATGACCCTCGTTGAGCGGTTCCCCGTTGAATAACCACTCTAGGTTCCCGTTGAAGTGATAGGCCAGCGCCGAGCATGTAAAGGTCTCCTCGTCCCCCTTGGCTATTTTCCGATTCTTATCTAGTCCATCAATAGACATATTTTGCGCTATATCACCCAACAGCACATGTGCTTTGGTCTGTGTAGTAAACGGACTATTGTTGATGAGATTCTGCGCCACACAGAGGATAATTCCTGGCTCTTTCGGTGTGAAAATAGCCTCGTGGATATACTCAACACTTAAAGTACCTTTACGTGTGCTGGTTCTATACTGTGAAGTAGGATTAATCCTTGATTATTGACTGTTTTTAGGGGTAAAAACTATTTGATATTTTTTTTGAAAGTCTGCATAATGCGAACACAAATTTAGGTTAACCTAGGCAAACCAAGTACCTGATAAAGTTCCTGGACTGTTTCGGACTAGCAGAACGGCAAAAAATGTTGCGTAGCGCGATCAAGGGCAGAATCAAAAAGACATTAGCATCATTATTATCATTGTAATTAACGTTACAGAATACGAAGTTAATGTAAGAATAAAGAAGCTGGTAGTGGCATAAAATACCATGATAGAATACGTGATATTTGGTTTGGAATTTTTGTTAGCTAATGATTACTCTGGTTATTATGTACAACGAGTTGATTGCCAGCAATCGTTTAGATAGTTAGTTAGTTTGGGATTACTACGGTTATTGCATACAACAGATTGGGATTTATCGGTAGCTAAAACTTCTAGGATTTAATACTTACGCTAAAATTTTGAGTGGGCTTTGAGCACGTGGGCCAACGCGGCTTCAGACTGCAGGGTTTGAAGAGGAAGGTCACAACAGCTGTAGGATATGACTGGACGGTGCAGTTGAGGTGTGCCTCTTGGCCTTCTACCACATAGACGTCATTCATTCTAAGCACAGGCGCCGAAATGACGCTCACATTGAACTCCAACTGCTTGGAGTCAAAGCCATTTGTGCCTTTGAGGATGTAGGTGCCGCTGTTCTCCAGCTGAGCACTAATCAGTTTCAGTGTGGTACTTTTCTCTGTGGAGTCTATTTTAAAGTTCTGTTCGGTTTCCCAGACCTCAACACCGTTGGGCTTGTACCACTTGAATGTGGGCTGTGGGAAGCCCTCAAACGTTGCTGTCATCTGTATGGTTCTGTTGGCGTGCTCGTGGACTATATAGTGTTCCGACGGTTCCTGCACTCGCAGATAACTTGTGTTGGGCTCTATTCAATTGTATAATGAATAAAAATCGCACAGAGATTCACATATTACTTACTCATAATGATCATCTTGTACGAGGAGAACGCTTCTATATTGAATGAGTCTTTGACGATACACTTATAGACACCTCTGTCCTCCAGTTTGGCGTCCTGCACAATTAACTTACTACGACCCACTAAGTGGGAGCTATTTTTCATGCTCTGGTCAAACATCGAGTCTGTGTATTTTACGCGACTCTGTGAGGAGAAAATATATTTATAAGCCGTACAATTGTATTGCTAGTTCATGATGAAACTCACTCCATTCACTTTATCGGGTATCGCCCATCGCATTTGGTAGACAACACCATGTGGTGCTGATAGTTCGCAGACCAGTTCAAAATTGTCCCCCTCATAGACGTGACCTCGCGAGGTTGAGTTAATAATCGGTTTATTGAGGCGATCATTTGCTTCTGTTGTATTTTGTAAAATAGATAACGTTATTAGTTACAGTTAGGCACTTGAGAAGCGATGGAGATTTCTCAAGCGTTACTACAGCCACATGCAGGTAAGAGCGGATTTACAGAGGAGTTAGTTAAAGGCACGGACAGCTTAACGCTTACGTTTCAGGGTTAATTACAAATTAATACGAGTACATGCAACTAAAGATACATTAGTTTGTTAATTTAATTTGGATTAGTTTGTAAATGAACAGTCTTCTCAAGCGAACTTAGAAACCAAACAAAATATAGAGAAAAATAAACACAAACAAAAGAAGGAAAAGTGCAAGGACAGAAATGACAAGACATTTAAACATTACGACGACATGAACAAGAGGGACAACCACAACACTTACGCCCTTTGGGTTTCCCTGAGGGCGAGGGCTCCATCATTCGGGGCAACTTCGTTGTTGAAGGGCTACGCTTTTCACGGTGCGACGACGATAATGACAATGTGGATAAGTAATAGTCGGTCTCTTGATCTTCCGAATTGTTCTGTTCATTATCGCTGTCGTTGTCGACAATGCTATCGATATGGGATGCAACATGCCCAGCACCAGGGATTAGTGTAACTATATCACTTAAGTTATTAGTAACATTGAGAGTGGATTCACCATCATCGACAACCATAACCTTTAAATCATCGTGCGTTTTGTTAGTTAACGTCTGAGTGCGGACCATGGTTGTAGCATTGTCCTCTCCGAATGCTGGCGGGAATAGTTAGCATATTAAGCAGACGATGGGGGAGGGAAGAACAGCAGTAGATATAGAAAATACATTTAAGTAGGCTTATAATAGGCGGTACATTTGGAATCGGTTAGCACACTTAACCTCACATTTAAAAAGCGTTTTCTATACATGTGGTTTGCATGTGTAGGTGTGGGTGTTGAAGATTGTGTATGTGTGAGTGTTTAGTGCATTTAATTTAATATTTTGTGCTACAACTTCGACCCATAGCTTTTGGTGCAAATCCAAATCCAGTTGAAAATTGTTTTCTTTCATTTATAGAAAGTGATAGAGTTTTTTGATGGTTTATCAAATATATAGAATAAAGCAATATTTACGACACATATGGACGGAAAATCACAAATCACAAACTTTGGGGTGCAAAAACTCACTATCAATGTGACCGTTACCAATAAAGTTCACGATAATGAGGGTGGTTTCCTCTTCGTTATCCGGCGCCGGGACTTTGGGAAGGCAACTATAGTGACCAGCATCGGTAACGCTTCGCATTTCAATAACGAAACCGCGCTTGGGATCGTAACGACCGGATGACTCGCTGGAAAATGTCTACGAATAACGCGCAATATATGTATATTATGATCATCAGATATCAGATATTTAGTTGATGGAGAGTTAGCTATGCGAATATGGGAGACTTTCTTTCCTATCGATCGAAGCATGAAGAAACCTGAGTCCTTGCTATGTCCTTAACAGTAACTACACGACTTTTCAATATTTAATGGAGTATGTACAGACGATAGCAGATGTATATATGTTATGAATAAATATATATATATATATATTGATTGGTAAGGATAGTAAGCTACTTGGGTATCGATAATACTTGAATGCATACTCATGTAAATGACATCCACACTGGAGCCGATACTTGTCGTAGTTTTGCATATGACGTTGCTGGGAAATCTGTCAACAATGTTAAACTTAAATCCCTCCTTTGGATCGTATTTAGAACTGTTGTAAAAACTATGCCGGCTTTGCGAAATCCTATTTGAGTATATTTTATCTCTCTGCATGACACGACAGGAAAATAGAAAGTCATCATGGCGAAAAGCGTGCGATTCTGATAAAGCTGGCGATAGATCTAAATTTACTCACCTCTCCGTTAAAAGTCAGAAGCACTTCTGTCTCAGGCATGGCGGGTTTGCAGGGTATTATCAATTCGGAGTATTGTCGCGCGTTTATTATTGGCTCGATGGGGGCAAGTAGATGTGATTTGTCATTTACAAATACGTAAATGGTGCTGGCCTTTTCGTTGTTGACCAGCTCTATCAAGTCTGTCTCTATCAGGTCTGTTTCCACCAGGTCTGCGTCTCTATTGGGCGCCCTAGCTTGAACGATGCAATAGTAGGCGCCCACATTGTCAACAGTTACCGACTTCAGCTTCAGCTTGATGCCATAGGGTCGTTCAGGATCCTCAACATTGTCAAATTTTTCGCTTTCAAGGAAGCCATTGTAACCATGCCACCATTCGATTGGTTCGCTGGCCTCACAATGCAAAGTGTAGTTGCTTAAAACATCCAGTACGATCGACTCCTTGCAGGGTGATATAAGTGGCACCCCCATCTCTCCACCACAACTGATGGGTATATCATTATCCTCAAGGCCAACTTGCGGGCGAGGCTCTGTTGGAGAGGGATAGAAAGAATGGAATATATTTATATTTTGGGAATTTATATTGGCTGAAGTTCAACCAAACCTACAAATATTAAATCTCTATAAAATTATTTTTTTATTCTGAGGAAAGAGTGCAATTAAAACAAAACCACCTAGTTTTACTGAATGCAATAAGCACTGAGAATATACTAAAAAATATGCTAAAATATACTACTCTTAATTATGATTATTATTGGCTTGGCTGCTCTTTATTAGGTTGATTGAATAACCTTAAAGTTTCTGAGATCTAAGTGTTTAAACAGACAGACGGACAGATTGACAGACGGACGTCTGTTGACGCTGATCAAGAATATATATCCTCTATGGAGTCAAAAATGCCTCCTTCCGGCTGTTACACACATGTTCGGTTGATACAAAGTAATAATACCCTTTTACCCGATGGGTAAGCGGGTATAAAAAATACAAATATTTTTAAGATTTATATTAAGGAAGTATCTGATACTTTCTGTTCTTCCAAGGTCAGTCCCACATCTCACATTTCACACATCCACTTTTCCTCTTTCGTCATTGGGTTGCCTAACAAAATTGTGCATCATGGGGCGCTATCGTAAATAAAGCATTTAAGTGATTGGCTTAATTGCCCCTTTGGGCGCACTGGCTCCATCTCCATTGATATGGTCAACGCTCAATATCAGCTTGAAACGAAGACGGACGCGGAGATGGAGGTAAAGGCAGCTTAGTTGCCTACGTCTACATCTACATCTACGAGCAGTGGCTCCGGCGTGGCGTTGCCTCTTGTTGCTCACTTACTTGTTTACAAGCGAGGCGATAAGCGAAGTCGAACTAAGGCTGCTAACATGCTGATAGCATAATGTTCTTGGATCTGCTTGAGTTTTCTACTAGCCCAGCATTTTCAGAGCACTGTTGTATTTATTTAAATACATAAGCGTGAAATGTGCAACCGATCTTTTCTTCAAATAAATTATATACTCGACACTTTGTTTGAGGTTATGGTATTATTCGTGCCGAAATCTTTTGCTTATCGTCGCCGTTCGAAGTTCAGTTTAATTGTGTCTAGCGATTCACATAATGGTAGATCGGTAGATTGGGAGATGCGGCGATCGAGCGTGGACCATAAATTATAAGTCTCTCTGTCTCTGTGGATTTGACAGGAAGGAAAGGCCTGCATCGCGTAAATATTCATATAGTAAATGTACAGTGTGTGTATATTTAAGTGTATATATGCCAGACATAGTCTATATGATACACAATACGTCTGAATACGGACAACACACTCGTTTACTCATATTTTAATTGTGCGAATTGGATGCGCTAAGTGTTCCATGGTCATAATTGAAATGATTCTCAATACCCTGCGCCCATTAAGCAACATGGGGTAGTACTAGTATAATATTGTCGAATAATACCAATTTGTTAAAAGGCAGTTTAATAATTTATTAATTTATCTAATAATTAAACATACATGTACGTAGAATATCTGCTTGTCGTAATGTTCAATTATCCTGCATTATTTTTGCTTATTTATGTATTTCTGAATGTTTTGTTTGCACGACTTTATCAATTCTGAGAAATTTGTTGAGCGTTTCATGATTTGGAAGGAAAACATTAAAATATTATTATAATCAAAGAAATATTTAAATTCCTTATTAAATACTCATTATCTGCTCGAGGAAGTGAATAAATTGTTGTTTTTCTTTTTTAAATCCGTTACTTACTTGACTCGATGCCGCCAAAAATTGAGATCGAAATGAGAAACACCAGCAAATTGTCTATTTTGCGCATTTTGATAAATATATTTAACAGTATTTGTTTTGAATTGTATGGCTTGAATTTGGTTTGGATTTAAAAGTCTTGCGCCATAGCTGAGAATCACTTGATACTAGTTGGGTTTTGCGGTTTCTTTAGATGCACTGAAAAAAATAGTTGATCAATTGTTATTTATTTATTTTCATTAATGTATTCTCAATTGTCCTAAGTGTTTATTTTTATATACATGTATTTTATATTAATATTGTCGACACACACTTTGGAAGCTTTTGGGGGGTAGCAATCTACTAAAACCAACGGAGCAACTGAATGGTTGATCTTAAGTCGAGGGCTTTGCGAGCGGCTCGAATAACGAATCTCAATCGACTGTTGCGGATATCAAACTTTAGTTGTTGTTGCTGCTGTTGTTTGTTGATAAAAATTATTATTAATGAGCGAACCATGAATACATGAGTACATCATGAATATATACAAGTATGTGGACTGCTGAACTGAAACCGAACCGATAATCTGCTAGAATGGGCATTATCTGAAGCCACTCTTTATCGAATGAATGACCATAAACAAAAACAAACTGCTCGAAAGCATACACAAAATAACAAAAACGGGCAAGAGAGGAAAATAAAGGGAGCTCGAAAACGAAGGCGTTGCGTTTCGTTGCGTTGTGTTACGCATACGCACTGTGTTACAAAATGTTGTTGTCGCAAAGAATGTTGTTAATCGCTTGCATCCGCTGTAAGTGATATCCGCTCTTGTTGTAACGGTAAAATGTCATTGAGCGCCTCCTAGCAACAGGTTGCAGAGTGCTCTAGTCTTAGAGATGGAAGACACTACGAGATGGTCTGTTTGTTTTCAAATTGAAATTTATAGAAATTTACACATCATACTACACGACACTCGCCCACATCTCTAGTCAAGAACTAAGTATTCGGATTTAACTGCAGTCATAACTCAGACTGTGTGTGTCGTGTAAGTGTTCGTGTTTGTGTTCCTGCCAATGGTCTTGTTGTGCATCTATCCCACATGTGGAGCACTAAATGACAACGAGACATGCACAATTAAACAAGCTGACTAACACAAATTAGAAAAGCAATTGCTGTATTTATGGGCGAGGAGTCTGGTGAGCTGACTTTATATCCTCTGGCACATGCATGAATCTATAATCCTGCCCCCCCTTCAACAACTGATACAGACAAAGTCATCTTAAGTTGACAACAAGTGGCCCATGTGGACAGTCGTTAACAGGAATTCATTTCATTTAATGTTTTTGCTCCGGGCACACCCAGTCAGACCGATACTGGGTTAATGGGCAGTACTGCTTAGCCCCGTCCGAACTAAGTGGCGGTGACATTTGAGACATACAATGACAATAGCAATGCCTACTTATTGGCTAATTGCCTCTTAGGCCCACAAATAGAAGCATTAATTTTTGTCAACGCCATCCTCCGACTCGGCGCAATGATCTTACCAAGGAGTCATGCGTCATCTCTTTCTGATTAGCCGCTTGATATCACTTAATTAAAGTGTCCAGTCAGCCATCTCCCATCTCACCTGAATGACGTTGCAACAGGGCACTTATGCATGATACTTGGCCAAATGCCAAACGCGTTTTGCAAATATTGACAAAGACAGCTAATCGCTTGCCACAACCATGATGAGGCACTTGGTTAATGTGAATGCTCCAGCTCTTGTAGATGTGCAACTATGGCGGGATGCTCTACAATTCTGTTGTATAATGATTGCCAGATATCAGTTTTAAAAGACGAATGACAAATGAGTTTCTCATAATTTTGCATCACACACTCTCATTCACAAAATAGTTGGTTACTGGAAATCCCCTTTAAATGTAGTGTTAAGACATAATCGGCACTTTTATTGAATTTCAAATTGTCAACGACATACTCATAACACCGATAGACTCATGCTCCGAATAGGGTATCAAAGCCCGCTTGGATTATTTTCGTTTCAATTACTTGCAGTAGCTGAAATGTGTCTGGCAACATGTTTGCAACATCTTGGTTCGCAACATATTATATGTTGCCTGGACTTTGACTCCTGGGACTCTTTCTCATGTTGTCGCACAAGTGGGGCTGCCTTTCTGTTGTTGCCTGCATTGTGCAGTTTTGCGAGCGCTGTTGCCATGGCGACACGCCCACTTTTGTAATTTTCAAGGGCGCATACCCAGGCTGGCATGCATAGCGCTCTCCACCTTTTCTTTTGCTGCTACGATTGCAGTCGCTCCGTTGTCGTGTTGGTCAGCTATTTATAGCATCTGCATTTGCCCACATCCCTCCCCATCCTGTGCTAATTGCTAGGCTGTGTCCAGTCCTGCGTGCTGGCGGATGAGCGTGTTCCACAATTGTTCCTCTGTCTGCAATTAGTGACCCACGCAGCAGATTTAATTTCCACCATGAGTTCGTGAGGAGAGCTCTCCAAGTGGCTATTTTAATGCGCTGGCTCAGCAGATTTGGTTGGCATTTGAAATGAATCAACAGTTTTCAGGCTGAATTATTATTTATCATAACTTAAACGCATATTTGTTTAGTTGAGCAAATAGCAATATTTAACATTCAAACATATGTACATATGTTTACTATGACGTCACCCGTGCGCTCTCCATGCTCGAGTGGTTGCCCTCGGCTCGTTTCAATCGAGTTGCCTCGGCTTACATACACAACACAACATACATTCAAATGTACATATGTGACGTATTGTCATCCTCACTGAGAGTGTCCCCCCATGTAAATATCTGACTTAAATGACAATATTTGCGTATTAATCGAATTGCGGCCCAGTGAAGCGACTACAGATTGTCTAGAGAGCGGGATTCCAAGCCGGTTTACAAACCAGCGGGGGAAACTCGACCGCATTCTCTATAACAATTGCAGCGTGCTGTGTGTGCTTAGCATCCATATCCAATCTATTGTCCATCAGAATTAATTAGAACTGATGGAAATTAATTTGAATTTTGTTGGTTAAAAGGCAGCAAATAGATTGCGGGGGTGGCTGAGAGGGTCTCTAATGAAGGATATGAGATGATAGTTATTAAAGATATTATGAGAAAACTCAAAACAATTTTCTGCAGATCTTTGCTATTATATTTACGATCTGTTTTTCTCTCTTTCCAACAAAATCAATTCAAATAAATCTGTTGTTTCCTTCATTTATATTTAGCTAAAATGCTTTTACTCAGTGTTCTTAGTCTTATTAATCACATTTCTATTGTTGAAATCAACATTTGTGGTTTCTTTGAATTGTTGTACAACATTTTTAAATGTATATTCTTGAAGATGGAATTTATTGGGCAGGCGTGTTTGGGCTCCGTCAACAACACATGGAATTTTGTTCGCTTATGTATCGAGTTTTGACACTTTAAGGCTGGTGGAAAAGTCAAGCCAACGAAATGAAAAATTGTGGTCGTTAGTTGGCTTTTATGACCAATAAGCGAAATAGTTGTGCAGCGCTTGGTTCTTTCGTTGCATGTGCAACAGATTTGCGGCATTTTGCTTGTCACGTTTGTTGTAGCACTTGCCTTCCAACTGCCACTCAGCTTGGCTGCCACACATTGTGGTGAATGTGTAGCGGGGTATCTGCTGACCCTCATCTAGTACTTGGCAATTTCATGTCGGACCGTATACCTTCATTTCAACTAGACGCACAAATTGAATTTTATGTTAACTGTTTACTGCTGCAATTTCAGATTGTTGGAGCAAACGTGTCGCACATTTCGATTTTTATGAGAGCACTCTCCACTCTGAAGAAGACTATAGAATAGAACCTTGGATTTATGCTGCCTTTTGACCTTAAGACCTGTGCGAAAGTCAAGTGGTTTTTACAGCTAAATTGCATTTCCATTGCGAGTGCAATCATTTAATTGGAAAAAATGCTTGGGCAACAACTCAAGCCATCACAGCACTAGCAGCCGCAACAGCGTGCTGGCTGTGAGCCAAAAGTGCATACAGCCAAAAAAATGAGGAAATATTTTCTATCCATTTACAAATGTCTGGAACTGGATGGCGTGCTCCTCGAATTATTCGTAGCTGCTGCTCATTAAAATTCAAAACTGAACAACGCGCGCAAATTGAAAAGTTTTCGCAATTTGGAGCAACAACCGATTTGTGGTTGTGTGTTCAATGATTGACAACTATGGCATGCGGGCGTATGCCGTTCCAGCGCATAAATCATGGCTAACTTTTGTCAATTGTTTGCGGAGGTAGCACTCGTGAGATCCCCACAGATTATGAGTGGGCGGACACCTAAGAGGAGTTTCGTTTCCAAAAAGATGCTTGATACATTGAACATTTGATAATTTCAGTGTATATTTGTGGGTGTGAGGTGTGCCTCCAGTCCTACTAGATGAAGAGATTGTTGGGAAAACCACAGGCACAAACAACGGCTACTTGGGCTCTTTTCGCAATGGAAAAACATTTAGTTTGGCATTCTAATTGCAGTGACCCTTGGTCAGGCTCTAATGATTGTCACTAGATAGCGCTGACAATGTTTGGACATGACGCGATTCGCGTGTCCTTAAATGATGACGAAATTAGCTGAAATACTAGCATGTAGTTACACATGCCAGCTAAATAACGGCCTGGTCTAATTCATTAGTTCTTTTTTAGCTAAGAGCTGCTCAGTGGGCGTGAATTCAGCAAAAGAGCAATTATTATTTGCCTAACTTATTAGACACTGTGAAAAAACCCCACATGACAGTGGGATCAAATGGCATTTAAAGCAGACAAACAGACGAAATGTACATACATAGATAAGTCTATTAATTCTTCAGATAAAAACTGCCAAGGAGACAACAAATTTAGAGTGATATGAGTTAAAAATATCACATCAAATTAGATGACTACTCTAATAATTTCTCACAGTGTGTGTCGAAAGATGGGGTTAGCTAATGGTTCTGTAAAAATGTTGGTCATTGCGTACTGAAGTAGGTCGCAGCACTCGTATATATGTCAATTAATTGTTGTTAGTTAATTAACAATTGTTGATAAACATTTCCCAAATATATGGACAGCTCCAGCAAATTGTTGTACATTGATATATTGCTCGACATATACCGAGAGAATGCTGAGCACATTGTTGGAGAGTTTTGGGATGCAACACCCACGCCCGCAAGTGCAACACCCACTCGGCAAGCCATGACAGCAACAGCGGCAGTGCAGGAACAGTAGGGGGTATGGTTGTGTAATTGTTCCGCTGGCAGAGCCTTTGTCTTATGCATTTTTGAAGTGCGAACGCTGTCTAGCCCCGCCTACAACTACGGCAATAGTAAGAATTAGAAGGAGCACTGGAGGGGCAACTAATCTTCAAGACAGATGCACAAACAAAAAGAACAGTAGAAAACAAACAAACTTTGCATTTGATAAATTGCAGAGAAAAGCGACAGCAACGGCTGCTGTTGGTTCCTCCCCGCGCTACCTCCCCCTTTTGCGATCCGCAAACCCGCTTAATGATAAGGCGACATTTAATCGCCAGTATTTGTACTCTTTAAACGAGCATGCAATATACAGATATTGTTTTTCGGGTATGCTGCTGGTGCGGGCGAGCTTAAGATACAGTATCAGGCGAATACACGGGAAACGCAGCTTATCAGTTTGCCTAGCATGTGTTCTGCAAATGTGCGGTGTATGGTTGCAATCTTTACGACTGTTTAGATGTGCGATAGCTTGATAATTTACCGACGCCAAGAAGCTGCAAAGACTCACAGCGAATTCTCCAACTACGAAAATACTTGTACATTACAAGAGGGAAAGGCAATAAAGCTAAGTTGTGTTTTTTTTTTTTGGTTTTTTACATAATTACAAGGAAAGTTACGGATTTCAAATGAAAAAAGTGAAATCAAGTGCCAGCCACAGAGCTACAGAGGAAACGCCGGTAAATGTATCTTATGGATGAGTCAGAGACTTGGAAAATTTCTTTGTGACCAGCTTGTGCTTAACACATGTTGACTTATGCAATGCTATTCACATCTTAAGTTGTTTATGAGTGTATGCTGTTATTGCCTACGAAATAGTGAGATGCTTTGCCACTTTTGCTTTCAATTTCATTTCATTGTGGCTTGCTATTAATTTAATGTCCATTTGCTTAGATACTTTGTGATAAAAATGCTAAACATTTTTGGCACTCTGCCCGTCGTTTATATTAAAAGTGGCGACAATGCTCTCTGGGATGTAAACAACAAATGCCGCAAATCGTTATTGTTGCAATATTATGGCAAGGTGTATTTATTTATATCAATACATCTTCATATCAATAAGTTTTCCATGTGCGCTCTATTCTCAATTTTCTTCACTTGGCAATGACCCTAATATTTGTATGCAATTGTTGACTGGGCACATAACATATTTAGTATAAATATTTAACAATTTCGACGGCTGCAGTTTTTCTCTTTTTTTTCGGAATTGCCTCATTTGGGTCAAAATATTTTCGGGCATTTTAAATGCGAGCTGCAAGCGGAAGTGAAGTGTGGGAGGAAGGTGGACATGGACTGTGGGGCAAAATGAGATTAAGTTTTTATTGTTATTGCAGCTGCGTGTGCCAACGAATGAATAAGTTTTCCTCTTGCACGCTCGGTCGTTGTTTACGACCTGCAAATGCGAACCAGGAAAAATGTGAAAACTTCTAAATAAACATAATGAAAAAGCAAGCTGCAAAATCTTCAGGCTTACTTTAGGTGACTCTCAGAGCTAACTCCTTCTGCACTGTTGCTGCACTCGAAACCACCCACAGACCATGACCAGGCCGAGATGTTGATATTCTGCGAGCCAAATTGCTCAGCTTAAAATGTGCAAAATGTTCCGGGTTAGAAAGATGAAGATGCAGTCGTCGAGTTGTTGTTGAGTTCCATTTTTACTGGTTTATTTATGCTTCCTGCAGACTTGGTATTCCTGTTCTACATTGTGGATGACGAACTGTTGTGAAGGGGGACTGACTGCCGGGTATTGGGTAATAAATTGTGATATATAGCTGGCCCATGACCATAAACCGTTGTGGCCAATGCAAGTGGAACGGCATAAACTCAGCAAAGGTGTGAATGTGTATCAATGTATTGGTTATGCTATGGATAGCTTTTTTACTGTTAATAGAATTGATTCTATACAGTTTTGCAGCTTAGAGCTGTGCCCACATCGCAATCCTTCCAGCGCTCCCTTGGCTTGTGCTGTGATTTTGCATATGGCCCCTGGCGTCCATAATTTTGCACTCAGCTCGTGTGATGGATGGATTGGTTGACTGCGGGGCAACTGCAATTAGCCGCAGAAGTCGTTTGAATGCAGCTGAAGTTGATGGATAAATGGAGCAAGTGCTCTCAAGTGTTGTGCATGGCAGAGAGTCTGCATTTAATAAACAAAACAAAAATGAATCGAACACAATCGCTAATTGTGAAGCTGACCCAATTTGACTACTCACAGATACACAATTGAAATGTATCTGCGAAACGATCAAAAGTAGAACTGACTCACTGCGAGTGCCAGTTTATTGATCAATGAAGTTTTGTTTATTTTCGAAAATGATAAGAGCAGAACGAGAACTGAAACTGTTCCCAAAATTTTGGGTAGCCTGCAAACCGGTTTAAGAAAGTTGTTTCAAAACTTGTCTGACAAAAACGAAAGAAAAAACTGAAAACAAAAGAACGAAATAACTCGACGTTGGGTCGATGGTTCGTGGGCTCTCAAGTTGCAGCTGAAAGCCCAAAGTTGCCATTAGAATAGATATAAGATGTACTAATGGAGTGACAGAGACGAGCATTTCCTCTCCCTATAGATGCGGTTGATGATTAAGAGACTTTGCGATAGACGTAGTCAGCTGCTTACGCAGCCTACAGTTAACCACGCCAACAACAACATTAATTTTAATAACAACAACAAGCAGAAGAAACGTTAACCACTACAGTCACGCAAACGATGAATCACGGCCTGGTTACCTGGCCGGGCTTGTCGCAGTGCTGTTTGCTCGCCCAATTCGCTGGAATACCGATGTCGTTGCCGTTGCCGTTTCCATGTTGGGGCACACACACACACACAAACACACTCTGGCAATCGCACACACACTTGCAGGGCACACTTTAAAAACACTTATCAATGAAAATTAATTTGATAACAATACGACGCACATTCATGTACGCACATACCGAAATCGAGAGAGAGGTCAGTTGATAATGGGAGTACCCTTCGTAGCATGTGTGTGGGTGTGTGCATATCCCTGAGAACTCCAAAATTGCACTAGATTGACAGACATCAATACCTATTCACAAACACGCACACACACAATAGAGTTTTCTATTTGAATTGAAATAACAGCTAGTATTTGTTTTTATTGTCTGCTGCTTTGTCACCACCTGTAGCTCTCGCACTCTCTCTCACTCTCACACATTATCCGTATCTATAGCTGTTCTTTGCTATCGATATATATGATATACACAAATATATAGCTTCGATTTAGCACCTTTGGCGTATTGCTTGGCTTATAAACACTTTTATCCACTTGGCATGCTCGCTTTAAGCCACTTATACTTATTACAATTTTCGAATTTCTTATTAACGCTTACGTTTTAGAATTTTTTGTTTTCTTCTTTACTTTTAACGACACCGCGCAATTGAGAATACATAAATTACAGTGTCGGCAGCGAGTATGAACAGTTGTTTTCACAATATTTGTTAGTGCAACTCAATATAATTGAACATTGCACTCTTAAAACTGTTATGGAAAACCCGCGTTTTGGGCTCGGAGCACTCTTTGACCGTTGTCTTCCGTAGCTTACGTCCGAACAGCGCGACTCGTTAATTTGAACTAAACGTTAAGCGGCGAATGTTGGTTCGCTGTGCTGCGGTCAGTTCAGCTAGAGCGTTGCCAGATCTTTAAATGATGTACTAAATTTTGCAGCGCATATGAACAGTGTGTTATAGCAAACAGCTTTGTAATAAGCTCACTCGTAAAACGTTAAATATTTGAATGAATTAAAGTGGCGGTAGAAATTGTTTTAAAGTAAAATACAGTTTAAAGTATGTCAAATCTTCATATAACGTTGCTTTGACCGTTAGTCAAGTAAACTATTTGGACGTGATCTCATTAATTAGCTCAACTGACCCATGAAAATTGATTTTGCATGATAAACATGTACATTTCGTACATAGACAAACAAAGTTATCGGTATCATCTACATTCATATATGCATGTCAAATACAGTTCGCATAGTACAGTCCTCAAAATCTAATGTTCCATGGTAATTAAAAATGGTGTTCCATTATTATTGCATATATATAGACGAACTTAATGGGCAAATGGTTGCTCAGTGACCAGTGATCAGAGTTGCAATTGAGCCGAACGATCAGCGATTGCCAATGTCGGGCATCGCTTAATCTGTTAATAATTGCCGTCGAAATTCTGTTTTCATGGCGGTATAAATAGGAGTTCCAAATTCCGTTCTTAAGTAAAATCGTATTGTGTATTCGTCGTGAAAATGTTGCCGAAATTTATATTTTTGATGATCAGTTGTGTGGCTCTTGACGTGGCCATGGCGTGTGTAAGTTTAACCATATATGTTTATCAACCGACACTTAAACTGTAGGTGGATCTCTTCTATAGAATGGCTACAAGGCTAAGATCGTCAAAATTGAAAACTGTGCTGGTGACACTGCCATCATTAGCATAGAAGATGGCTTCGGTGTCAAGCTGAACAAGAAGTGTGAGCTGGTGCCGTCGGGTTGCTTCGTCAACAAGGCATTTGGCACGGCAGTGGCAAAGTACAAGGTCCATAAGGACGGTATTGTTATGAAGGAGGGTAAGATGGATCTCTGCGCTGCTGTGGATCAGGCATCCACTGAGGCTAAGGACATTTTGAAGCTGTTCGGTGCACCATCCAGTTGTCCGGTCGCCGAGGAGAAGGTTTGTTCCAACGACCACAAAGTGGACTTGTCCAAGTACAAAGCCATGCTGGGCATGGCACGTGGTCATCTCATCATAGAGAGTGAAATTAAGCACGATACTGTAAGTAGTCCAGCTGCGAATGCAAAGTAATTCCCCAATGAATCAATTAATTTTTCCTTTTCATCTGCAGGGAAAATCGTGTTTCAATATTGAAATCGAAATAGTCAAGAACTAGATGATCTAATATATATACTTATGAGTCTTGCAAATTAGTTATATGTTTTCGTTGTAATAAATGGTGGTATTGGAGCGCACATTTCAGACACGTTTATTCTATTATTAGTATGGAGTATATTTTTGTCTATATTTTAACTTTCAGCTTACATATAGCATTCAAAAAATATGAAATCTTATCGTTAGTTCTATTCACAAATTGCAACACAAAGTGAAGAAGCTTTGTTGGGGAAGAGACCATGTTGAGCAGCGCGAGGAATTAATCCGGGAATCCGAGACGAGTCGAATCTTTAGCAAATGCCCGAAAACCCGTAGTCGCAATCGTTGACCTTATCTTTCAGGCGGCCCAGATAGGGAGAGTGCTTGATGCCAAAGCTGTAGGAGGGCATGTGGGATAGGTTCACCTGTGGTGAATTATACAAAAACAAAAATACACCAATGACACTTTAGTTAACTTCATTTAATTTTTTTGCTGGGCTCAGAGTTGAGGGTAGAACACCTAAGGAAAAGCCTTGTCCGGTCGAGAACTCAGCAGGCAACGCGTATAACGCTCTGGCAATATATATTGCCCCTGTCTACCACAGAACGGAGAGTGTATAATACCAAAGGATAACGAAGGAGTCGATCGTTTTTCCCAATACTGTGGGCCAGCACTGCATAAGAACTGTAACATATAAAGACTTGACAGGATTACCCACCTTTTCCGGACAGTGTGCGCCGGGGCCGGGCTTATTGTCATCGGTTACCATCTTGTATTTACCGCGCATGGTGTAGACGGGGGGCTTGGGCTTTACGACTGTATACTCGCCATCGTAATAGCCGGGACCAGGCAGGACGAGAGTGGGTATATGCGAATCTTTATCCCGTCCAGCCATAGTGAAGGCAGGTGCCGAACGTATTGGACCCTCCTTGCTGCTGCCCAACACAGTGGGTATCTTATAGACGTTAGGAGCTGTCGAGATTGAATACGATATAAGGACACACAGTATGTCAAATAAATAAATTCATGGTCAAAAAAATAAGTAGACAGCAACAAGTTGGTTTGCTGTTGGTGTTTGAATGGTTGGGTTAGTAGGTGATACTTGATACTTGTCTTGAGATGATGAGGCGGTTCTGGAAAACACAAAGAACACAGAGAGAGAGAGAGAGGAGAGAAAGAGAGAGGAAGGAAAAACCACACACAAAGCACAACACAAATGCGAACTGATACTGATAAGGGATTACCTGATGATCTTCTCTTGCACGCTGCTCGCCTCCACAGCGTACTTGACTCGACTTGACCTGGTCGTCTTGCTACTGGTTACAATGCTGCCATCGTTTTGCACCACTGTGCGAGTGCTCGTGTTGCGGGCCTTGCTGTTGATGGCATCTGCGGTACCCTTGGCCATTACCTGCAAATTGCCCAGCTGGGAATTTCCACTCTCCTCAAGGTGTAGTCTAGCCTGAATTGACTTTCCTTGATCGCCGTTGTCCGTTGTGATAGTCTTCAATGTCGTTGTTGTTGTGGTGCTTGTGCCTGCGCTAGGGGTGGTTTTAAGCTCAGTGCAAGTGGTGCCATTTGGGGTGCTGTTGTGCCTTGTTGTGATTGTCGTGATGGTTGTTGCCCCCTGATCTCCACTTGCTGCAGAATCGATGCCATTTACGATACGCCTCTCAGTGGTAGTTGATGTGGTCGTGCTATCAATACCGTTACTGCGTACTGCATTTACAGATTAAGGATTTAGGATTAGGGACTCGGATTGTTATTCCATTTTGTGTAAACAAATAATTAATGGTAGATGTATGCATTTATTAAAATAGCGACTGTTTGGGATTTGCGCCTCATTTTTATTTAAGCGATAACTAAATGATTAATCAGCGCTCCGCATCGGCCTCCGCATTCTCATTTGAATTTTCTGTACTAGTTGTCTTATTCTCTGGCACGACAATTTTCATGTGCCATTTACAATCCTGGTGACACATCTCAAGCGTTGGATACTCATTCTGCTTATGGATTTTCTTGCAATTCGTGTAGACCGCAACACAGTCGATAATGATGCGATGAAAGGCAAAGAACTTACGTCGCGGTTCGGAGCAACTTCGCTCATGCTTGTATTTATTTCTTACTAGACATGCCCTATTTGGCCTAGCTATGGAATGAAAAATAGAGATCTACTGCTTTCACATATGCTAACAACTTAATATGAAATTCCCACTTACTGCGATCGTAGTATGCAAGAACCGAAATGAACCAACAGGTGATGAATGCGAGCAGTAACCTCTTCATTGCCTTCCAGAATAATGTCTAAGTTCTAGTCTAACAAACTGCAATCATTTCACACTTTAGATAAGGGTGTCAAATTCATTTCATGCTTTGATGTGCATATATATGGTTGCCAGTGCATAATACCGGTTATATAAAGTACGAGCTGATATTCTAAAGAGGATGTAACTATTCCCATAATAAGTATCAACAGTCCAGATCATGTACTTTTGACCATCCAATACTATATGAAAGTATCGAGTACCAAGAGCTAAGTCCACAATTCCTATATGTCCTACCCAGATAATGTATGTTTTATATACAATAGTTGAGGGTCACAATAAAAATATCATTTTTGCCGAATTTATTTTTGAAACGCTCTTTTATTGTGGATGGATACAGTTGGAAGGGCATGAATCCCCACCATCAACGCCAATCCAAAGGTTAGAAGGGTATTACAACTTTGTGTATACCGAAAATGTATGTAACAGGCTGAAGGACGCATCTCAGATCCCATAAAGTATATGCATTCTTGATCAGCGTCCCACAGCCGAGACGATTTTGTCCTGCCCGCCACTCATTGAAATAATAACGGTATTTAATAAAGTGCAGCCAAACTAATATTTTTGCGAGAGTTATATTTCGGTATATTTTTTAGTATACTCTCGAAAAATAGTATATTTCAGTGTTCGATGTGCATGTTTGTTGCATTCAGTAAAAATGTTTAGCGAGTATCAATTTCGATTCGATATATATATATATATATATATATATAAATAAAATTTCGTATTGATCGAAAAAAAATCAACGTTTATCTCTAATATATAACGTTTAATCGGTAATATATTATATTGCTACCTAACTTTTTACGGAAGCGGAAGGGACGTGGCAATAATCTAAGCACAGTCAGATAGAAAGAAATGTTTGGTGAGATCTTCTGCCTGTTGCAAATGTACATTTTCGGTTGTCACTAGATTGATATCCCCACCCTACGGAAAGAGGGTGTACAAAGAGGGAGCTTTAGGATAGTATAGGGAGCTATCACTTGCTAACAATAGAGTAATAATAACATTATGTGGGAAGGCAATGGTATGGAGGGAAGCAGTTTTTAACTTAAGCACTAAAAAAATGTTAGCAACAACTCGACAGTGATATACATATTGGTTTAGTTTTCACTTTGGTAGTGCTTACCGGGGCTTCCCAAGCGTCGTTCACGTCTTTGAAGTATACGATCTTCAATATAAGCGCCTCTAGGTTCTAGTGAGTGCAGATGAATACAGGAGTACGGGTATATATACAAGAAAACATATATATGTATATGGCCAGAGCACCAAAAATATGAGCAAAGATTGAGAGTGTGAAGAAAACATGAAATACAAATACAAATATAAATATACACAAAAATAGACTTATAGATGTTCCCAATGAATTCCCTAAAGCACCCAGTAGAGCTTAAGCAATGTGTAGAGGGGCTAGTACCTACCAGGTATAGGCGGCATAGGTAAGGTCTTAAGACCAAAACTGTATGCCGGCGAACTATCAAGTTTGCATAGTTCGGGATGATAATGTCCTGGAGCTAGGGCATGCGGTGCAGACACAAACATACAATACATACAATAAGCAACATACTATTGAGCAATCAAGAGATCATAAAAGACAATTTCTTTACCAGGTGCATCGGTGGAGACTTTAATCTCAGTTCTCGTGCCAAATGTGAAGGCTGGTGTGTGTTGTGTGTGCTTTTCCGGTTCATATGCAGTGGGTGCTGTAAGTTTTCGGATTGTGAAATAGTGCTGATCTACCATATATTACAACCACTTGCT
Organism: Drosophila pruinosa; assembly: GCA_018150935.1. NCBI lineage: Eukaryota > Metazoa > Arthropoda > Insecta > Diptera > Drosophilidae > Drosophila > Drosophila pruinosa. The sequence goes on along the minus strand of JAECWR010000034.1, from coordinate 6,395,513 downwards.
TCTCTGTGATAATTCTTGACTCACCTGGTGTATCACTGATATGCTCCCTGTTCAGCTTGATGCCGAAGGTGAAAGCTGGCGTTCCGTCCAGCTGACAGTTCTCCGGTTTATAGTCACAAGGCGCTGGGGTATGGCTCACATGCTTAATGATTGTACGACCTGCAATTGTGTAGGCAGGTGTATGATCAAGACGTACTTTCTCGGGCGAGTAGTCGCATGGAGCTGGTTGATGATTATCCACTTTGGGGTCGAATTTGCCACCAAATGTGTAAGCGGGTGTATGATCCAGACGTGTCTTTTCGGGCGAGTAATCCCCAGGCGCTGGTGTGTCATTCGAAATCTTCGGATCATATTTACCAGACATGGTAAATGCGGGATTGTGATCTTGTCGGACCTTCTCAGGTGAATAAGCTCCAGGAGCGGGGGTACCGCTAGGTTTGTGAAGATCGTGGCGACCAGCGAACGAAAAAGCAGGATTGTGGTCTAGTCTAACCTTTTCTGGGTGGTAATCACCAGGGGCAGGTGTGTGGTTGTCTAGTTTAGGGTCGTTTTTACCTCCAAAGGTATAGGCAGGACCCTGGTCAAGTTGACTCTTTTCGGGGGAGTAATCTCCTGGTGCAGGGGTGCCATTGACAATCTTTTGATTATGCTTGCCAGTAATAGAGAATGCTGGATTGTGATCCTGTCGAACTTTCTCGGGATAATAAGCTCCAGGAGCTGGATTATCACTTGGCTTGTAAAGATCGTGGCGCCCAGCGAAAGAGAAAGCGGGATTGTGGTCTAGCCTAACTTTTTCGGGGTGGTAATCACCAGGGGCAGGTGTGTGGTTGTCTATTTTAGGGTCGTTTTTACCTCCAAAGGTATAGGCAGGACCCTGGTGTAGTTGACTCTTTTCGGGGGAGTAATCTCCTGGTGCAGGGGTGCCATTGACAATCTTTTGATTATGCTTGCCAGTAATAGAGAATGCTGGATTGTGATCCTGTCGAACTTTCTCGGGATAATAAGCTCCAGGAGCTGGATTATCACTTGGCTTGTAAAGATCGTGGCGCCCAGCGAAAGAGAAAGCGGGATTGTGGTCTAGCCTAACTTTTTCGGGGTGGTAATCACCAGGGGCAGGTGTGTGGTTGTCTATTTTAGGGTCGTTTTTACCTCCAAAGGTATAGGCAGGACCCTGGTGTAGTTGACTCTTTTCGGGGGAGTAATCTCCTGGTGCAGGGGTGCCATTGACAATCTTTTGATTATGCTTGCCAGTAATAGAGAATGCTGGATTGTGATCCTGTCGAACTTTCTCGGGATAATAAGCTCCAGGAGCTGGATTATCACTTGGCTTGTAAAGATCGTGGCGCCCAGCGAAAGCGAAAGCGGGATTGTGGTCTAGCCTAACTTTTTCGGGGTGGTAATCACCAGGGGCAGGTGTGTGGTTGTCTATTTTAGGGTCGTTTTTACCTCCAAAGGTATAGGCAGGACCCTGGTCTAGTTGACTCTTTTCGGGGGAGTAATCTCCTGGTGCAGGGGTGCCATTGACAATCTTTTGATTATGCTTGCCAGCAATTGAGAAAGCTGGATTGTGATCCTGTCGAACTTTCTCAGGATAGTAAGCTCCAGGAGCTGGGTTACCATTTGGTTTGAGAAGATCGTGGCGACCGGCGAAGGAGAAAGCGGGAGTATAGTCTAGTCGGGTCTTCTCAGGAGAGTAGTCTCCTGGTGCTGGGGTATCGTTTGAAATCTTTGGACCATGTTTACCACCTAATGAGAAAGCAGGATTATGATCCTGTCGAGCTTTCTCGGGATAGTAAGCTCCAGGAGCTGGAGTATCACTTGGCTTGTGATGATCGTGGCGCCCAGCGAAAGAGAAAGCGGGATTGTGGTCTAGCCTAACCTTCTCCGGGTGGTAATCACCAGGGGCAGGTGTGTGATTCTCTATTTTAGGATCGTTCTTTCCTCCAAAAGTAAAAGCGGGAGTATGATCTAATCGGGACTTCTCTGGGGAATAGTCTCCGGGCGCTGGTGTGTCATTTGAGATCTTTGGATCATGTTTACCACCCAGTGAAAAAGCTGGATTGTGATCCTGCCGAACCTTCTCGGGATAGTAAGCTCCGGGAGCTGGAGTATCATTTGGCTTGTGAAGATCGTGGCGTCCAGCGAAAGAGAAAGCAGGATTGTGGTCTAGTCTAATCTTCTCTGGATAGTAATCACCAGGAGCAGGTGTGTGATTCTCTAGCTTGGGGTCATTCTTTCCTCCAAAGGTATACGAGGGACCCTGATCTAGTTGACTCTTTTCAGGAGAGTAATCTCCAGGTGCTGGTGTGCCATTGGAAATCTTTTGATTATGCTTGCCAGCAATTGAGAATGCTGGATTGTGATCCTGCCGAACTTTTTCGGGATAGTAAGCTCCAGGAGCTGGGTTATCACTTGGCTTAAGAAGATCGTGACGACCGGCGAAAGAGAAAGCGGGAGTATAGTCTAGTCGGGTCTTCTCAGGAGAATAATCTCCAGGCGCTGGGGTTCCATTTTGGACCTTGGGATCGTGCTTGCCAGCCATTGAGAATGCAGGATTATGATCCTGCCGGACCTTCTCAGGTGAATAAGCTCCAGGAGCGGGAGTGTCATTTGGTTTATGCAGATTGTGGCGACCAGCGAAAGAGAAAGCTGGATTGTGATCTAATCGATGTTTTGACAAATCGTAAGTACCAGGTGCTGGAGTGTCGCTTGCTTTGAGTGTATCATGGCGTCCCGCAAATGAATAAGCAGGATTATGATCGTGTCGTACTTTTTCAGGACAATAGTCTCCTGGTGCCGGAGTAAAGCTATCGAACCGGTGCTCATGCTTACCACCGAAGCTGAATGCGGGCGTGTGATCGGTCCGATACTTCTCCGGGGCATAAGAGCCAGGCGCCGGAGTAAGGCTAACTGTTTTCAGTTCATGTCGACCTGATAGAGTGTAAGCGGGAGCATAATCCATGCGTACCTTTTCCGGCTGATAGGTGCCAGGCGCGGGAGTGTCCTGTGACTTGGTGATTTGAACACGTTGTCCAAAACTGTAGGCAGGTGTTTTACTTTGTACACATTTCTCAGGCTCGTAAGCGCCAGGCGCTGAAACAGGTGAAAGTAAAATTGAATTTAATAAACGATTCCGGGGTCTGTATGTAACATAAAAATATTTTAGCAAATGGGGCGAATTACCTGGTGTAGCATCAACCACATCATGTGCTGTTTTTCCTGCTATGCTAAAAGCGGGTGTGGCATGCAATTTCGATTTTTCAGGACTATATGTGCCGGGTGCTATTAAAAAAGATAAGTTGAGTCAGGCCAAGAATATTTTGATTCCCCTTGAAACCCTTAAATTACGAAAAATCTTCGCTAGGCTTGCAATTGGATTAATCTACATTTGATTCATTAAAAGCTCGCAACTCTCGTTAAAGCGTTGTCATCTATTTTTTTGACGAGCCAGTTGTGATAATATTGCAATTTTTTGATGCACTTCATATTGGTTTCATAGTCAACAGCAGTTTTTAATAAAGTGAAAGTGAATTGAGCCCATGTTGTACTTGAGGAATCTAGCAAGTGCTTCGTTTTATGCCAAATCTAAATTGTGGCGTGTGCTGTGGCATAACTTGTACTTCAATTCTACAATCCTAGGAGGACACTACTAACCTGGCGTATAGTCGGGACGCAGCTCATGATGCTTAATGCCAAAACTGAATTCCGGTGTCTTGCTGAGCTTTACCTTTTCGGGACAATAGGCGCCAGGAGCTGTGGAGTAGATTACGAAATTATTTATGTGTGGCCAAGTCAGGTGCATGAGATACATTGTAGACAAAATCCAACATCTAATAGTTACTAGATACCTAAGTGCCTCATCGTACGAGAGTATTACCTGGTGTATTCAGATCGTGTTGGATTTTAGTTCGTCTACCAAATGTGTAACGTGGCGCATTCTTTCTTGATTGCGTGACCTTTTCAGGACAATAGCTATTTGGCGCTGTTAGTGTTAATAGAACAAATAAATTGGTACGGATAACGATCGTTTTTAGACTACACTTGCAGATGCATAACTAACATACACAACTAAGGAATGGGTTAAGAGTTACGAGTGGAGGAGCATAGGATAACCAACACCAGAGCCAGAAAGTGAGTTCACGAGTACATGCATGGTGAAATACTGTATTATTTTTGATTACTGTGTTAACTGGAGTAGCGTTTAACCAGTTAGTTGTGTTACCTGGATTGTTAACTAGGATTACGTTAACCTTAATGCGAAAGGAATACCGAGGCGCGCGTGGCTTAATGACATCAAGCGGCACCACTTGATAATGGTTGGGACCTAAATTGTGGCAACATTCGTTCGTGGATTGTGATGGTTTTTCGAGGTTCGATTTATTTTGGATATTATTTTTAAAAAGAGAAAAATATTAAATTAAAATCAGAAATCATAAAAGCAATAAAAAAAGTAACACAAATAAAAGCACACTAGACATTCTTCGGTAAGCCGAAGTTTTCATACCCTGCAGATAATTTATGCAATGGAAGAATTTTTGGAGATATTCAATTTACATATTGCTAAATTATACATAATTAACAGCACCATTGTAGATTAATATTTTTAACATTTATTATTTGAGTATAAAAGACTTAAATAATTTACGATAATAGCAGAGTTTATTATCCTGAGAAACAGATAAACAGACAAATAATCTTTTTAAACAGTTACCTAAAAATTAAACACAACTGTTTATATTGTTTTGGTCTCCATTTTTTAATTATAACTGCAAGGTGCTGAAAGCATAAATCACATAAGTTAACGAAACATTCTAAAGAACATCGTGCTTAAAGCTATAATACAAAAGAATCAAACTCTAATATTGACAGAGAAGGGGATATGGCGTGTGAAAGATACAACTACTCGTACACTAGCAAGCAGCTAATACTACTACATGACTAACAAGGGCTACATAAATGTATAAAATATACTGAGTTTGGAGTTATTCACAAAAGAGATACTAACTTTTAAATAGTATAAGAGAGAGAGAGAGAAAGACACTAGACTATCAAACAGCTAAGCTACTGTGATGCGATGCAAGATAGAATGGTATTGAGAGAGAGAGAGAGAAAGAGAGAGAGAGAGATGTCTAAGGCAGCGATTACTTACGCGCTGCTTGGATGATCTTTTCATGGGGTTAGAATTTGAAATGATTTCGATTACGATATACGATATACGAGGAGTATATATACAATGCTGCGGCAACCTCCATGATGATGATGTTGAAGCTGAAGCTGAAGCTGATACTGATAACTTGACTGATGATTAAGGCCTTCCGTCATCCATGTCGTTAGTGAAGCGCATGCAACCCATATGACCAAATATGCCAACATTTTGGTACCATTCAAATATCAACAACCAACAACAACAACAACAACCAAACTGTGACTCTTTGACCGCCTCGTCTTACCTGGTATCAATTGGAGCTTGGCGCTTGCGGGCTTCTTGCCGAAAGTGTACTTGGGTGTGGTATCTATAACAGCCTTGGACGCCGGCAGGACATCGTATTCGCCGGGACCGGGATTTACAAAACAGCTCAGTTCTTTGGGTCGACTCTGTAATGTGGCTGCCCGTGAATGATCTTTTCCTTTCGGTCGTAGCCCCGACACATTATATTGAGCAGGACCTGGCCCAGTGGTTTCATCTCGGCTCACCAGTTTGTGGCCAAATGTATAAGAAGGTGCGCCCTTCTTCTTGGAGTCCGGTACCTTGCTGCCTATCAAAAAACAAACGCAGGGAAAGAGTTACAAGTTGCACCTGCTTCTGAGCTTTCATTGAGCTTCCACTCAATGTCACTTACCTATTAGCGTGGGCAACTGCACTATCGCTGGTCCCGGATTAGTGGTCTCTGCGGCGATTCTGCCTACTCGCACAGTGGGCGTCCATGGACGCTGCTCAATACTGCCGGCCATGTTGAGAGTACGGATATTCCTTAATGGCGCACAGGGCCCTATATACTTCTTTTTAGTTTTACGCGGAAAGCTTGCCTGTTAAATAAAAAATATTACTCATGGTTAAAATGTATATTGAAAATGGATAGCAGGCATATCACAATGATGCCAATCGATTTATTTACTAATTGTTTCATCATGCTGCTGTTCTTTGACCGTTGTTAAGAATAGTGTACTATCGTCAGGTTTCGTAAATTTGTAAGGAATAAACTCTAATTTTACTAATATTTTGACTTATAGTTTTTGTTTAATTAATTGGTTGTGGAATAGATGTCAAATGTTGAATTTATAGGATATATTAATCTAGTCTTCATCGACAATGTACTCGAATGTACAATAAACATGGTCTGTCGCAGTTGAAACAACTCATATTCCTTAACTAGTTCGGCTAGTCAATATTTCCTAAAAACCTCCTGTGCTCATCTAAATTTTATACTCAGGTTATAGGACATGCTTTCAGTCAGACACAAAATCAATCGCTCCAAGCAAAGCTCCAAAAGAAAAGAAAGAAAAAAGAGTGAAATGGCTGCTCCAACTTTGAACATGACATGCGACGGGTTGGGATTTATTTGTTTTGAATATTCTGGGTCAATTCGAAAGGGAGGGGTAGCCTGCCTGACACACTGCTGAGATTTGTTTGCAGACGTAAAGAAAAGACAAGCTAGTGGACAAAAAAAAATAAATTTGCGGTAGGCTCTTAAACCTGTGACCTTCTTTTCACATCAAAGAGCCCAAAAGTGTTGCCTATCAGGCACTTCTGGGTGGCGAAGTTGCCTGATTTGGTATCAGGCAGCGACGTCGCAATGTAATCGATACTAGACGATGACGATGACGACCTCAATTGGCTTCCTGGCGATTAGCTTTCCCGCCCTTAGCTGCCTTTTGCTGATGACTTGATGGGGCAGCCGTTGCAACAAGGTTGCGCCCCAAAAAGTATGCAAAGTGCTAATGTTGGCCATTTGGCGCATGTTAGCCAACAAAACGATTACTTTTAATGACTTATGAGCGACAATTGCATGCCAAAAAATAAGCCAAAAAAAAATAAAAGAAATGAAAAGAGCGCGCAAGTCCAAGTTGAAGTCGTTGAGGGAGGATGTGAATGTTTCAAGGCATGCAACTCATTTGACCGTGAATTCAACTGCTCTGCCTTATGTAAATACTCGTACCCAGCTTGTTCTGGGGTGCAGAGAGAGGACAGAGAACAACTACTAAGGCCAAAAAGTGGGTGCATTTGCTGGTATTGTTCGTTGTCGGCGACCTCGCACGCAATTGAAACTTGTTTGGGCTTTGCTGTGTAAGACGAGTAATCGCACATATTCATTTCTGGGTCTACACTTATGGTAAGCAACTGAAATAATACTACGAGTACGCGTATATACACTAGTATTCACTCCAAAAGCCATTCTTACATCATCGACACCCACATCTGCTCTGAGACTGTGCTGCGGGGCAAGATCAATCACATCTGCTGCTGCCTCTGTACGCCTTATATGGTTGATGCTCAAGAACTCGCGATGAATCAACTGGCCGGGCCAGGCCGAGTCTGGCTGCCGCTAGACATTTGCGTGGCAGCAGCAATGTTGCCTGCCGCCAGCTTATTAATCTTAATTTGTTGGCCAAAAAAATCAAGCACTCAACTCAGTTGCATTTATTCGTAACTCGAATTAATAAAGCACTCATGCAAGCAACGCCTTGTCCTGCCTTGCATGGCTTGCAACGCTTAGTTGCCGGAGGTGGTGCCCGACACTTACTTGCCCATTACAGATGTTGCCACCGATAACCTCATATCAGTTTCAGCTTTGAACTCTGGCCTCACTGCTTTCATTGAGGCGACCGGTTTTTGCTGTCAATTGAACGTCGAATTGAAACTGATTTCAATTTGAATTGAGCACACGCCCACGTTCGCCCCCCCCCCCCCCCTCCCTCTCTCCGCTCTCTGCCACCCGTTGCTCTCAAGAGTCTAACGCAACCGCAGAAACCTGTCAGGTGGCTATTTTCGTTGCATGACTCCATGCTCATACGGTATCCAGCAGTCGCATAACAGAATCTTAATAAATGGCTGGATGACAGCCCAACTTTGAACTCGCACTTTGTTTTTGCTCACAACTCGCATGAGCGTCAATTCCCAACAACAACTGAGTAGTTTAATGGCCAAACCTGACACACGTCAGCATCAATTTATGATATCAACTAACAAGATATGAGTAGAACATCTACAGAGGCTAGCTACAAAGCGGAACGACTGTGCTCAAGCCGAATATTAAATACCTCTCCAAGATAACAATCGAATGTTGGGGAAATATGATACTTTACACAGTACTTGACTTTTGTGATACTATCCCATTTTCAGACTTTTTAATTTACATATGAACATGTATTTGTTTTTGCAGTGTTTTAAAAATTTCCCATAATAAATACCATTTCTATATTAAATTGAAAGATCAATTAAATAAATTAAATTATCTAACTGAACAAGGTTCGAATTCAATTTAAGAACTTTCTAAATGTTTCAAATTTCCGAGTTCTTATTTATGAGCCTCAATCTGATATATGTAAATAACAAATAAATCTGATGGGATAGGTTAATTTACACAGCTTTGACTAAATAATGACAGCATAAATATATAAAATGAATACGATTTTTTATTGTTTATTTTAAAAATAATTATGGCGGTGCAAACTTTAAATGCTCTACACTAGATCTCTACGTAATCGGTGTAGATATTTATGCATATTCAATAATTAACGTTGATTGAAGCGGATAGAAAAAAGATACATAAAAGAAAAATATATCATTTGTGATTTACGACTTGAAAGCTCATACTTTTTTTTAAAGTTTTGCTAGTATTAATAATTTATAAAGTTTCGTGGTTTTTATTATAATCTTATTTTACGCTCTCTAAACTAATGGTTAATGGCTTATCGAGGCAGTAGCCAAAAAATGAGCTCATTTTCCAGCATTTAGACGTCCATCATCAACTTTTACGCCCAAATACGTCTGTGTTGTCGTCATTGTTGTTGCTGTTGTTGTTTTTGTCGTGGCCGTTGCCGTTTCCTTTAGCCCACATTGAGTTGTCCAAAAAGTCAGGTTTACGCTTAAATGGGGCCTCCAGACGGCGCCCACACACAAAACTACGTATTGCCAATTGCCTAATGTCTGTTCTCTCTCTATCGAAAAATTGTATTAACTTTTTCCTCAGACAATCGACAAAAACAACATCAAGAATGACAACAATAAGTTTAATTAACAGCAAAACAAGGCGAAGCAAGCCAAAAAGACGACCGGCAAATAGAATCATCAAGAGTTACAAATGAAAACATCGAAAACAGAAATAACAACAGCCAAAAAGAGTTGGCAGACAACTGTTTTGGCCAAAAGCGATGATAAAGACACAGAAACTAAATAACTGACGTCAGTCAATAGCTCAGTCAAGAGTATGTGTGAACTAGTTTGGTTCTAGATCTGGCAGAATCTAATTAGATTTCAGCAACGTGTTTTGTTTGTCCAAATACAAGACACATATGTTAAATACGCTAAGTGAAAGCTTCGCCTAGAACATTGGCTAGAAAACCAAGGCTTGTGCTCGTACTCGTCTTGAGCGGTTGCCAAGATCTGTCTGATCTCTGTACTCAGACTGTAATATTGTAATTTTTATGTTGTTTCTCCATTTCCGTTCGACGGTTTTGCGATTTATAGCAAAAGTACGCGATCGTTGGGGAGTGGGAACGCTGTCCTGACTAATATTTGCATAGCTCTGACTCTGACACTATTATATCATTTTATAAATATTTATTTTATGCATTTACCATGCCTCAACGACCAAAATTTGTTGTTGTCGTTATTTGTTTTTTGTTGTTGATGTTGTTGTTGCCTTTGGTCATGTTGTTGTATTTGTTTCTAATTTTTGTATCGTTAGTAATTTGGCTTTTTGTTGTGCTTCATAATCACTGACTTTGAAAAATGAGTTGGGTCGACCGGTTTGCGCGCTTTAATAGAGCTGATGTCATGGGATCTGAAAACTCTAAAAGTTACAATGAACCTGACGAAAGGTTTCCTCATTTGCCACTTGTGGCACAACCATTGCACAGCGTGTGACATCGATACGAGCGGTTGGGGGACGGAGGGCGTGGTTCTAGCATTGACAAAACATTGCGAACAGCTGTTGTGTGTTGGGGGCAGACAAATGCCAATACTGACGGCACAGACAAATCGACCCGAGGCCGAGACACAAACAGACAACTGCCCCAACTCAGTCAATGAACTTTTAGGTCAGGATAAGGCAGGCGAGCAGGCTGGCAACAAGGCAGTCAGGAAGCCAGCACGCAATCAGCTAGGAAGTACGAGTATCTGTTTCAATTGCAGTCGCAGTGGCAATCACGTAGTGGTCACAGTCACGATGACATTCACCAATAGGCGGTTGGTTAACGCCTTCTTGATGATTTGTCTTGATTATTTAGTCCTTATCCCGACTTTTACTTACCAATAGATTGACTCTGGTTGTCTGTCGACAGGCTGTTTTATTTCAACTTTGATTTGCACAATAAAAAACTTTGAGTTAGCACGCGGCTAGCCGATTTAATGGCAAACAGTCCTTGCGAGTTTTGCAGCCTGTGGCGCAGGACTTTCAAAACATGTGCGACAATAACAAGCCACGAGTTGTTGCGGAGCGAAGGAGGAAAGTGTGAATTGGGGCTATTGTTTTCGTTATTTGCGGATCGTTAATTGAGTTAAAGTGACAGCAGTCGGGTTGCTGTTGTGCGGTCGCTAAATCGTTAGAAATTGCCAAATAATATACCATTCAACTATTTGATTTACACACTTTAGTATCTATGTATATATGGCTATTGCATTTAGCTATTACTTTAATAGTAATGTACTCGAGCGCTGCTGAACACTAACTAAACGGCAAACTCGTCGACTGTCGCTTTTCGTTTCAAATGCGCCAGCAGCTTGACATTAACAGCATTACTTCCAGCAACAGTTACAGTCGCGTCGCAAGCTTTTGCGTTGGTGTTTACAGTAACAGCAACAGTCGCTTCACAACCTCCGCGTTGGCGTTAACAGTGCTGAGTACAGCAGCCACTGTAAATTTACTTTTAACGGTTATTCAATTGCTACGACCTTCGCTGTAATTCGTTATTGTATCAATCTTCAATAGGAAATAATCTTTAAACATTTTAGTTATTGTTCCGGGCCAATCTTCGCCCACAGCAGATTCGTACTATTTAATGGCTCATTGCATTACTACAATTCATTTATAATTCGCTCATCAGATCGTCCCGTTTATGGAACAATGCCGGCGCTTGTTATACCCTTGCAGTGGGTATTATACTTTTGTTCTGAAGTGTGCCAAATGCACTAAAAGTAACTGTATGTACACACCAGGGATGCAAGTTGAGTCGATTTCTATAATTTCAAGAAGTTGAATTTAATTATCCCTTTAAAATAATTAAAGAAGTAAAATTTAATTACGAGCACTATAGTTGATAGTAAACTCTAAAGGTTTGGTAAATCTATAAAGAAATTGTGGAGCTATGACTATTTTGAAAAAAAATAAAAACTAAAACTTGTTAATCATGTAATTCGGTCATATTATTGTAGATACCAAAAGGCACATATATTTGTCTAAAAACAATTAAGAATAATATTAAAATGTTTCCATGATGTCCATAGTACTTATCCTTTTTCCATTTCGAGTTATGAAGGATTCGACCGATAAATGAATACGTTTCGTTCAAGAATCATTTTATTTGAGATGGCAGCAGTATTTGAAGTTAAAAATCAACGACAATGTTAATGAATATTGAAAAAAAGAATACCATATATTTAAATGTTCTCAGTTGCTGAGAGTTTTACTCAGATATATCTTTTTGACTTTTCAAAGGAAATATATGTATCATCTTACATTTAGGAGAACTATTGAATGGTATACAATGATTTCCAGGATAAGTCAAGTTATCAGGACTTACATGTCTGCAAAAAATTAATATGATTTATCAATATCCTTCTAGATCTCTCGACTCGTTTTCATAAAGACCACCATCATAATTTTAACCATTATTATCCAGTGTTGAATTTCTACATCCTTAAGTGCCTATCCATTGAATTAATTTCTGGGATTTCACAGATACCTTTAAAAATAACGAAGAATATGGCTAAGTTACAGCTACTTTTATTTATTCAAGTAAAAAAAAACCTTGATTTAAAACAGTGCGGGCATTCAATCATCGATGTGTGTCTTTTATATAACAAATTATAAGATTATTCGTTCATGATGCGGTCGCACACATATAACCTTCACCCACACGTGTGCCAAATGAAGCGTGAAAAACTTTTTGCTCATCAAAACCATATATGTATGTAAGATAATTTCTCGTAGTTTGCCATTACGTCAAGTAAACATTTTCTGGAATTGAAAAATAATTTTTTTAAACAGTAGAATTCGTTCATGTTTATGTAATTTGTAGAACGTTTTAAAAATCACTTTAATAAGTATTTGCACGTATTTAGGACCATTTATTTATTTAATTTATTAAGTAGCAATATCACGTTGATAATTTTCTGTATACGGGGGTTTTTCATGTTCTCATAGCGATAAATGCAGAATTTTATTATATGTTCTATATGCAAAGAGATGCAATAAACCAACTGAGCAGAATACTATGCATTTACTAGTAAATTGTTCATCTAATATGTATATTGTAGTTTGGCTTGTTGTTATTAGGACCGCGGGACATTTGAGAACGCACTAAGCATCAGTTTAGTATAGAATCCGGAGACTTTCGACCAGTCAATTAACAATGAAGAAGTTTAGTTTGGCTTATAGGCGTACAACAAAATATGCATGTTAATGCTTATATATTATGTATGTTTGTAGATAGTTTATAAGAATGCACTTAAAAGCTAGTCAATGCGGGGTTAGATTACTCGCAGGATCAGTATCAAAAGTGTATCAAAAGTTCATCTTGTTTGCTATTTGATTTCTTTTCTGTTTTGCATTTGATTTTTTTTTTTGTTTTGGTGTTACATTATTGTTGTATAGTCGCTATTACTTATCATTACACTTACAAGTCTTGTTTCAGTTGCATTCGGTTTGGTTCTGGTGCTAGTTTGAAGTTCTCTTCAGGATCGGGATTTTGTTTTTGTTTATTGGCTGGCAAATGTTATTTTTTCGCTCTGAAACCGAACTTTGTGCGTACAGTCTGGCCCATTGTATAATCTATTGTTGTGTGAGTATGCGATTGTTGAATATGGGCGTGAGTGTGTGTGTGCGTTGGCGCTGTGAAGCAATGAAGTAAAATTCCTAAATAAACAATTCAAATATTATCAATATACATTTAATTTTTTGTTTATTTTGTTGATGTTTTCGTTTCTTATGTTGCGTTTTTGTGGCTTATGCGAATGATAAAATTAATTAAGTAAAACTTTTCATAAAAATAGGTAAAATATGTGTATCAATATTTATGCGTACATTGTAGTATGTGTTGTATATCGCGTTATTAATTTAAAACTGAAGAATCCATTTAAAAGCATTTAAAGCAGTAGTCGTATGCTGGTATGCATGCAAACTATAATCTGGATATATGTAATTATGTATATAAGTACTCGTATCTCAGCAAAAATAAACGATCAATAAAAAGGAGAAAGCAATTAAGAAAAAAAGAGATTAAAAAATAAATCACAAAACTTAAACTAAGTATGTAAAATTCTAATCTAATAAAAATTGGGGTTGATCTTAATCAGCGATTCATATTCCACTTTCGACTTGCGACTCGAGCTTACGTTTAATTTTACGCATTATCAGTTTTCTTAATTATACATTTTACTTTGCTTTCGAGTTTCGAATTGCCAGCATGTATCTTATTTAAAAAAGCACAATCATAATATGAATTTCTGAATAGTATCATAATAGTATCGTATTATCATCATCCGCTCAACATTCGTTATGAAATGTATCAAAAATTTGACTATTAACTACAGTTTACTATATTCCATATTTATGTATATAGTGTTTGTGCTGTTGCTGTTGTTATTGTTATTTGACATACAAATATATAAATCCATATATATTTTTACATATATATATGTTTCTAATTATACATTTATAAACATAATGATATCATTTTCTCAGCATTAGCTCTAGTATAAATATTTCAGTATGCAATTAAAGTGAATAATCAAAATCATAAACTCTGAACTACAATTTTCGTTCAAATACATATTACAATTCTATGTACGATCCGATTATAACTCCAGACTCACGATCCTCTGTAACTTAATTTAATGCCGTCCATCATCCTCTTCATATCATTAACTTTAGCTCTTTACTTAATATTATTATGTTTTGTTTCTGTTGGTTAATGGGGGTTATGTTTTTGTTTATGCTGTGGGTGCTAATCAGTGCGTGATCCAGACGATCCATTACTTCATGATCCGCTTAGTCGGTTAGCGTTTGGGCCACAAGTGCCAGCTGCTCTTTGAGCACCCGGAAAGAGGGACGCTCTTCGGGCCCATGTGACCAACATTTTTTCATGACCTGCAACAACAATAAGATTTGATTAAATACAAAACAAATATATTTATATTGCTTATTTCACTCACATCGTATATCTCCTTGGCACACGACTTTGGTTTCTCTAGTATAATGCCGCGTTGCACACGCTCGACAACTTCGGTGTTCTTTAGGCGGCCATAGGGCATTTTGCCACAGGTGAAGATCTCCCACATAAGCACGCCTGGAGTACAATTAAAATATATATTAGTATTTGCTCATAATATACAAGGAATGTAAACACACCATAGGCCCACACATCGCTCTTGGAAGAAAAGCGCGTATAGTTGAGCACTTCCGGTGGTGCCCATTTGATGGGAAACTTGGTACCGCCGGAGCTAGTGTATTGATCGTCGAGCACATAGCGCGCTAGCCCGAAGTCGGCCACCTTAACAACATTCTCGGAACCGACGAGACAATTGCGCGCCGCCAGATCGCGATGAATGTAGTTATGACGCTCCAAATAGGCCATGCCCTTGCTAACCTGTATGCACATATCCAGCAGCAGACCCATATTACCAATGAGTGTGTTCTCGTGCCGGCGCAAATAGTTGAGCAGTGAGCCATGCTTCATGTATTCGGTGACAATGTAAATGGGACGATGCTTGGAGCAAACGCCGTAGAGCTGTACCAGATTTGGATGCTGCAATTTCGTCATGACCTTGGCCTCCTCAATGAAATCATCCTCGGACATGGTGCCCTCCTTCATCATCTTGACAGCGGTGTCAATTGAGCCGCGCCATTTTCCGCGTCGCACCACACCAAACTGACCCGAGCCCAGCTCTTCCATCAGCATTAGCTCCATGGGATGGATTTCCCATTTGTCATGTGACAAGCCTGCTGTTGGTGGCACAGGACGATCGCACGGTGATGATTTCAATCGGCACGCCAGTCCGCCAGAATTATGGCGATGATAGTTAATCAAATCCGGTATGGTCTCGCAGCAGTGCTTCTCACTCAGATAATACTCGCCCCGGGCGTTTTGTTTGATGTGGTAGTGCTTTACATGCGATTGGGGACTGTTACATAAAAAGTCAATATATTAGCCAAATGAGTTGTTTCTTACAATTAATTTACATTGACTTACACTTTGGTATGCAACGATAGTGTGTAGAGACCCTTGGTCGATGACTTGCGCACCACAAAACAGCCCTCCTTGTCGCCCTGCTTCAGCAAGGACTCTGCACGTTGTCGTGACATGTCGCCCACATACCATCTGCAAAGATAATTAGTTGGTCGTGTTGCTAACTTAACAATATGCTTCAATACGTACTCATAGCGCTCTAGACCCAACAACGCTTTGGGTTTGACATAATTACTAGGTATATAGCCGACATTGCCGAGTGTATCTTTCACCTTCCACCAATGCTCTTGCGAGTCGTCAATGACCTCATATTCGGCATTCTGGAAAGAAGTAAACTTAAGTATTTTATTTGTTAAGTTTATTGATAATTATCTTACCTTTTCCAGGGATAAATCGCCGCCCTCAATGGCCTTAAAAGGATACAAAGCCACCACAAGCTTAACAAAGTGAGAATTGTCCTATAATTGATAACAGAAACAGTTGATATAAAACAATTCTTTATGCAGCAACTACTAGCCATACCTTAGCCTTGGAGTTGGGTGTGCCAGGCGTGGGTATTCCCCCGGGCATGTTGGCATCCAGTAGAGCCCCGTTGCCGTTAAGTAATGTGGGTGACTGCTTGAACGTCGTCAGCGAGGACTGCGTGAAAAATGAAATGTGATTTATGCTTGCGATCCTTCATCCTTCACTTACCTGTGGCTGCAGTGATGTTGGAGTGCAACTCCCGCCTCCTACACTGTTGGGACTGCCCAAGCCTCCAACACTACTGCCACCGCCTCCTAGGCTACCGGAGCTGTTGTGCTGTAAACTGAATTGACTGTTGGTCGTCGAGTTGTTCGGACTGATGCTGCGTGTCGAATTCTGGGCTGGAGAACTTCCGTTGCCTGCAATAAGAAAAAATACCGGAAATAGGAAACGTGAGCAAAATACTGTTTTATATTTACAGTTTTTAGAATCAAGTTCGTTGCCTAAGTCTTTTATTTTCAAGGCACATATTTTGATGCAACTATACAAAGGTGCTTGACTTTCAAATACCATGTTGTTATAAGTTATAAATTATAGAAATAGATATTACCCGATACTGGGTAGACAGGGTATAAACGCGCCAAATTAAAAAAGCATACGAAATGCTGGCTGAAACGCGTTGTTGTAATTAGCCCAAGCAAAGTATCGAAAATCGCCTTAAAGACTCGACGCGCGATTCTTGCCAAGGTTAATTACTGCAATTTGACACTGAAACGATAATGGACTCATAGATTCAAGGCGGCCGCCCACAGATGTGGAGAAGAGGTCGATACGAGGGGTACCTAAATAAATGGCAGCTGACATGCTGATGATGACTTTATCCGTTGATCAGCTCAGTTGCCTGTCAATATATCACAGCTATGCAAATCAATTTGAAACAAAACGCAGCTGAACTCAAAAAGTAACCCCAATTAAGCGATACAATTCGCTTGAGACTGTGGGACGACTTGTGCAACAGTTACACAAACTCAAACACACACAGAAAGACATTTGTGGCGATGAGTAAGCAGCGTTAGCATTTGGAGTACTCGCTATTTGTGGGTGCTTCAATGCTTCAATGCTTTGAGTACTCGAGTAGGCGCCACTTGAAGCCGCTCGAGTTCTTTGAATCGATGCAAAGCAAAGCAAAGCCAAAGCCAAAGCAGAAGTGAAGGTTAATCGAAATCAGCAAAGCGAAAGTGACTGCCGAGCCGACTTCAGACGATTTCCCAAGAAACAATAGTCATCAACAACGGTCGTCTTTCACAAATGTTTAATAATATAAATAAGTATTTTGACTGCCCTGCAGACACAGACGAAGCATGAAAAACTTTCAATTGATAATAAACCAATTTTCAATATCAAATGCGGGCCAACATTTTCCATGTGAAAACTCACAGCAAACTCCTTCTCTTTTCTACTCTCTATCTATCTATTTGCCCGCATCCATGCGGGTTGCACAAACAACGAGCAAAACGTGCCGACGATAGGCGACACCAGCGCCAGAGCCTGCAGGCAGCTTTAGCAACAAAAAGAAAATGAAAAAAAAAACATAATAGAAAGTTTTTCTTTCTCAACCACATGGCACACTTGGCTTGCCGGCGCGGTTCGACGTGTAGCTTTTGTTATGCCATTTTACATGCAAATGAAAAACGCTTGCAGCATTTTTCATTGTTTGCCACAAAAAAAGCAGAGCCTGAAGTTGCAGAGGTAGTCAAACTATAATATATATACATAAATATAAAACCCTTCTCACAGGATTATCTGTAGCTTGTCTACACTTCGTTGTATCCAAAGAAATCTCGTTTACTTGCTCATAAATATTATAAATATTTCTAGCTTTCTTTTCTTCATAGTTTTCCACACTTATTGGCAAATTGGCGCAAACGGAAGCAAAACTTTTTATATATATAAATTGCTTATGATTGGAAGCAAAGAGGCGTGGCCCGCCGGACAAATTGTCATTATCTGTACTGCGCTGCCCCAATCGTGTTTATGGCCAATTGTGTAATTTTCTGTGCATTTTCTAGCGCTTTTTTTTTGAGCCGTGGCAAATTGTTATGTTATGCAAATGCAGCCGCTGCTATTGCTGTAGCTGCCAAGCCATATATAAAAAAAAAAAACTTTAAATAGTTGCAAGACTTTCAAACACGTGTCCTACAGTTCTTGTACAGGTGAAACTTTGACATGACTCACAAGAAACGCCCACAAAAAATAAAATATAATAATTAGCTCTATAAAACAAGTTTAGCGGCATTTGTTAGCCCACAAGGAAATACAAGAATTTCAACTTCTACACAGAAGGGTATAATAATTTGTTGGTAACTTGTGTATCATGAAGGAAGCTCCCTCAATCCATTAAACTTAAAGTTCAAAGCACCATAAGTCATCGAAACTGTTCACAAATATTTATCTATTGCTCATTAAAAACCAAACTTATCTAAGAGACTAAATGACTGAAGCTCAAGAGCGTAAATTGAAGTTCACTTATCAGTATGGTTACCGGGTACCTCACAGTCGTCTCTATCATATCAATTTGAAGACGTTTTTGGCCAGTTTTGACTCATCATCGGCCACTAGTAGTTAAGAATTGTTGGCTTACCCAGCTTCAGAGCCGATAAAAGCATCATCTCTGTTGCGACTGCCTTCCTCGAATTATGGACACGCTCAAGCACAAGATCTAAGCAGATATCGAGTGGGTGCCACTTTTCTTTGATCGTTTTTGGCTACTTGGAAGGGAGCTGAGCTGGAGACTTGATGATTTTTCAGTATTTGTGTCAATTCACTTTCACATAAATCACTTGTTCAGTTATTTGTTGCTATTGTTGTTGCATTTGCTTTAACTACAATTTGAAGTTGTTGTCAAACTGGTTTCATGGCTGCTTCCTTTTTGCAATTTTGTTGTCGTAGTCGTCGCTGTTGTTATTATTGTAGTGGTTGGTAATTGTTGTTGCTGTTGTTGGCATTTCCATAATACTTTGTCTGACCTTTAGGTGTGCGACGCTCTGAACAACTCTGCGACTCGCTTTTACCGTTAACCGCGTTCGGTATGGCCCCCAAGTGCTTCCTGGCGATGCTCAATCTGTATATGCATATGCAGTGCCTATTTATCGATAGGCGATAACTGGCCATTCACTTTTAATTCTTACTCAACTGACAATTTAAGTTGCTTGTGCTTTTTCTTTGCCACAGCTTCTTCTTCTCCTTATTAGTTGGCTTTCATACAATGCCAGCGGCAGCCATTTTGAAAACAATTTCCATGACAAGACGGAAAGTTTTTTTATTCGATTCGCACTTCACTGATTTACACATTGGATAACAACACACAGCGCACAACTATAGCTTGAACTACAATAAACGCTGGCAGCTCGTTAATATTATTGAATTAATCATTTAATTATGTATTTAATTATTGATATACACATGAAACATTTACATGTGGTATTTGAAATTTCTTTTGCGCTTCGCGATCTGTTTCAGCAAATGTTTAAAAGCCAACTGACAAAACGGCAAATGAAATTTTTGCTAGCTAGCCAACAATAAGAGTAACAACAGCAGCAGCAGCAGCAGCAGCAGCAGCCGAAGGTGAGCGTCGACGCTGGCAAGTGTAGAGCGAACGGCGATGCGAACGCATGAATGGCAAACGCTGAGAAAATAACAACAAATCCAACAGAGGCAATAAACATAAAGTAAAACTTAATTGTAGCAGCAACATCGAAAACAACAACAAAGCTACAATTACAAGTGCAGGTGGCGACTGCGACTGCGATGACGGTGGCGGCGAGCGAAGAGCGAAAAGAGAAGAGCAAAGCTTAAAGCACAGAGGCCTCCGGAGAACCAAAGTAAGTAACAAGTAACAAGCAACAAGCAACAACAGCTACAGCTACAGAAGCCGCCAAGCGAAACGATGAAGACAACGCGATGTGCAAGACAGAGGCAAAGATCAAGACTTCTGCCCATTGGGCACGTAGATACGTACAAACATTTGTATGTATGTATGTATGTAGGTATATATGGGAATTGTAATTGTATTTTGTTGTTGTTTAATGTTACAGACGGGCTAAAAGGCAACATCCAGCAGTACCAAAAGTTCCGAGTTCCATTCAGCCCAACAACAAATGCATCAAAATTGCTTGAAGCCGCTTTTCATTAAAAAAAAACTCTGACAAAGAAAAAATCCAAATAAGAAACACTTGTATAATACGCAAAGTAAATGCAAAAACGCAAAACGCCAAAGTGGCTCAAAAGAAGCCGCAAAAAGTTAAATAAAAAGAAGAAAAAACAAAATGCGTTGACTTTTTGCACAAACTTTTCGACTTTTTTTCGCCTAGTTGTACTACCGCAGTTGGATGAAGCAACAGGTAATGCAAAAAGAGCACAAAACTTGTCAAGCCGTAAGAGAGCATGCGTTTCAAAAGAGAGAGCAGAAATAAGAGAATGAGATTGGCATTGCTGGTTGAAAAAATAACGTTGTTCAATGGGGAATTTAAATAAAGAACGATTATGAAATGCAAATTGAATTCAGTCATTATTTTTCTTAATTGATTCGATTCTTTTATTAACATCTATGCGAACTTCACTTCCAATTAAAAAACTTCTCTTCAGTGTATTTTGAAATGAACAGCCTGAAAGTAGGCAACCGAAATTGTTGGCCGGTATTAAGCTCACTTCGTCGTAGGGCAATTGCAAAGCTTACTTTTGCTCAACAGCTGCAGATAAAACAAATTAAAGATCCATACAAATGTTTGCTAATTTGCGTTTCTACGATTGTGAAAGCCACAAACCTCCTCTCGTCTAATATTATGTCGCATGCAACTACAAATTATCTGCATTTTTGGATTAAGCTACAGTTGATTCTTGTAGGACTTACAACACGAATGGTTATTGCGTAATAAAAATTGGCTCACACAAAAGTTGATACCACATCCTTAATAAATAAGCTATTTTCGCTTTTAACCTTATCAGCAATTTAAAGATAATCCCTACAAGCAAAAAGATGTTTCCAGTCCCAAGTAAAATATGACAAAATTAAGGTTAAATATTTACATCCGAAGCTCATAAAAAGCGTGTGAAAAATGTTGTCAACTAATTTGCAATTTGCATGAAAAAGAAAACTTGAAAAAAAAAAACAACACAAGACCAAAATAATTACAATAAATTGTAGAAAATGTGCAACAAACAAAAACAACAATCAGACAGGAAACAGCAAAGCAAAACAAAACAATTTTTAATCGTTATTATTGCAGTTGTTGCTTTTGCTGTCGCTTCTCGTTGTTGTTGTTGTTGTTGTAACATTTTTATGCAAATGTAGGTTAATAACATTTGAACGCATGCGCGACGCGCATATAAAACAGCAACAACAAAAACTAATACAAATACAAATACAATGGCAATCAAATAAACAACAACATTGATGAATGCGCAATAAACATTTTGACTTTTAATTAGATTCGAGTGCGCAAAATCTATGCAAATGAGCCAAAATGCTTATTTTAGGTTACGTTGAGATACCCTATGTGCGACAAGGACATTGATTGAAAAATGCAACTTTAGCATACCTTTTACAGCACTATCTTGATACAGGGTATTTACGCGCAAATTACAAGCTGCACTGAGAACCGAGTGCTGTGGGCGTTTCTCCTTGTTGCTGATTGAGTTTGATTAATTGGCTAAACAGCAATTTGTCGACTGATTACTCAGAGGCACAACGACGTGGCATGCATCGAAAGTATGCAGCACATTTCTTAATCAAAACCAAAACTCAATTTATGCAAGACGGATGTGAAATTCTAGCTGGCATGTACTCGTAGAAGGCATTGGAGAAATACATACAGAGGGAGACGGAAGCTAGATAACCAATCTCTCGAAAGCGGCAATTGAGTAGCTCGAGAATAAGTGGTTAATGATTTAGCTAGACCAACATTTAAATTTGGGTAATGACTATGATATTAATCATATCATGGTATACGACACCTTCAGATCAACTAAACGATTCAAAAGGCAAGACATAAGTATACGACTAAAGTAGTTGAAAAGAAACAGAAAAAGGAAAGAATTAGATGAAAATAACAATTTTACCCCATTAACTTATAAAACAACTTACAGAAAAACCCAAAGAAAATATCAATAACTAGTAAAAACGATGTAGACGAGAGTACTCAACTACGACATACAAGTAATAACTTGAAAAACGTGTCGTGCGAACTTAAAAATGTACTTGTACTTTATACATACTACATACATACATACATATGTATTTAAATTTGCGTAGTTCTTTTCTTGTCTGTTATATAGACAGACAGATGGACATGGTTAAATCGACTTGTCTGTTGATGCTGCTCATAAATTTCGCTAAATAAATAAGAGGAAAAACTGGCAAAAATATTTGTAAAATGTACAAAAGTTCAAAACCAAAAGTACAGTAATAACAAGTAGAAACGGCTACAGTCAAGCTTAGGTCATGGATTTTAAGTGTACATGCGGAATTTAGAGCATAAAAGAAGATATTCTTAAAACGCAGCATTTAATAATGTTATAAAATTATAATAATTATTGGGTAAAACAAGTAAGAAAGCTACTGTCAAGTTTGCTCGACCTGAGATACCCGTCACCCAATTTTGCTGAATGGAAGATTAATAAAGAACGAACATCAAAATATTATATTTTTCAAAAATATACTGAAAATATACCAAAAAATATATCGAAATAAATTTTGTTCAAAATGATTAGCTTGGTAGCACTTCATTATGTTTATTGAACACCATTATTATGTCACTGAGTGACAACTAGCTGAACAGGTGCAACTACACACGATTTCGTCGTATAAAAGTAATTCGTTAATAACTTCTGTGGTTTTTGTCCGATTGTAACCAAATTTTCAGAGATGATTATTAGTATTGTGTGTGCCAACGAACGTTCTAGCTTTAACATGATGCTTGGAAATCGTTTTTTTCGATTTACGGGGGCGTGGCCAACATCTAAAATAAACTTCATCTGCCTAGCGAGTTTTTACATGTTGTCTCCAAATTTGGTAGCTCTAGCTTTTATAGTCTCTGAGATCTCGATGTTCATACATACAGACGGACAGACAGACAGGGCTATATCGACTCGGCTGTTGATGCTGATCAATAACATATATTGTTTATGGGGTCGCAGACGCCTCCTTCTGCCTGTTACGCACATTCGGATAAACGAAAAAAGCCTTTTTTTTAATAATACTACATGATTTATATTTCATTTGAATTTTTTTTTGTCAAAATTGTATCGATTCTATTTGGAAATTTTTACAAATTGGCGTTCGCGCCTGCAGTTTATCTTGAAAATCTAGTCAATATCTAATATAGGGAATACGTTTTTTTTGTTAAATGCCATAGAAAAACAAAGAACTATTAATAATAAAACGAATTAGATCATTTTTATAGCAGTCATAAAATAATGGTATTCAATAAACCAAATAAGGTACAGCCAAGTTATAATTTTGAACGTGGTTAATTTTTTTTTATATTTTTTTAGTATATTTACAGTATTTTCTAGAAAAAAATGTATATTTCGAAGGTTAATCTTAATTCATATATTTGGTAAAAATGGGTGGCGGGTATCTAACTGTAGAGCAAGCTCGACTGTAACTTTCTTACGTGTTTTGTTTTGAAATCTTGAAAGTCGTTCAAATATAGAGTTAGCGAGCAGTTTTCAATGTGCAGAGACTTTAAAAATCGCAAGTCCATGCAACAAACAGTATTGCAAATCTTGGGAAAATCGACCACTTCAACTTATATATTTTAAAGAAACTCCACTTTCATATATAGAAACAATCTTCAAGGGTATTTGATCATCAGCAACCCGTAAATACGAAAACTTTCTAGTTTTATTATTACGTTGTAGCTAAGCTTTGCTTAAGAAGTAGTTAGTAAACTATTTTCATTATTTTCGTTTTGGATTTTCACCATAATTCAGACTGATTTTCTCTCCTGCTTTCCTTTGTAAGCGTCATTTGCAACGATTTATGTGTATTATTTGTACATATTTGAAACTGAGCACACCCTTGGTGTTTGTGGCCAATTAACGCAACATAAAAAGCAGCAAACAGTAACAACAACAAAAACAGTAATATAACTAATTTGCATATGGAAAAATGGCAACAACAAACAGACAAAAGGCGGGCGGACTAAAACAAAAAGCTGATGGTTAAAATATTTTCGTATTTTGTATCTTTTATTGTTGTTTTAGTCGAGTGAATGTCGATGATGACGACGTCGTGGATTTTTATGCATTTATAATGAAACCATTTAAAAGACGCGTCGGCAGCAACAACTCGAAGCCTGCAACTTTGCCGAGTGGCAGATGAAAAAAAACGTTGTTATAATACTTATTGTTGTAAAAGCATCTGTGAGTTTAGTCAACCAGTTTTGCTTTTGTTGCTGCTCTGACCTTGCGCGTTCTCTTTGCTGCTGTTGATGCTGGCAGCGCATCTGTTTCGGTTTTAGTTGTTTTTTTTGGTGTGCAATAAATTTTCCCTCATTTTTCAGGCTGTCAATATTTTGGTTTTGAACTTGTTTCATGGTCCACACCCTCTCCTGCCCCTCATGTAGCGCCTTTTATGCAAAACTTTTTCACTGCGACGACAAAAGGAAATGAAAACCGGATATTCAATCTGGACAGACAACCGCTAAATGAACTCTCGAGCAAGACACGTTGCGACGTGTGCAGACACGCATAGAATGCAATTACAAGAAATGAATCTTAATACTAAACTGGGCTTAAGATTCAAGCTCGAACAGTTTTACATGCATTTCTATCTTAATGCCTCTCCGCTAAGCTCTCAGCTCTTTAAAGCGTCGAACGTGCTGCGGATTATGTGTGGCTTGGCTTGTCTCTGTTTCTGTCTCTGGCTGTGAAGGTTGAGAATTTTAACTGGGTAACTCCCCAGTTCCACTTAAAACCAACTGTCGACTGTTAAATGTAAACCATTGACGTTTTTATCACGCTCGTATTGTCATTTCCCCTTAACACTCACTTCCCCCATTACTCAAAGGTGTCAAATTTATACAAGATTTGCAGTATTGACGTCACTTCAAAGTGAGACAAACAGTTCGATATGTTTGGTTATCGATAAGTAATTGTAAACTGAATAGAATAATATGACTACGAAGTTACCGTGGAACCCATTTATAGAAAAGCTTTTTCTTTCAATCTGTAAACTAATATACCTGTTGTCTAGCTCGACATTCCTTTTGTGCTGAGTATTTAGAGTATTTAAAGTTGAAATTGCTTAGCCCCGCTGCTCAATTGCTTGTCCAACTTTAAAGCTGCCGCAGCAACAGTAACAATTACAACAAATTACAATAACAACAACATCGTCAAGTGGCTGTTTGACCGTTTGGCTCGAATTGCAAATGCAAATTGCGAATTTTTGTGGTCATTGTTAAGCAAAGGCCATAAATAGGCGAACAGCCAGGGCAACAACAAAGTCAGTTAACAACAAAGCAATAATTTTATTGTCAATTCAACAGTTGCATGTCCCAACGACAACTCACAGAGGCAGCTTTGCAGTTCCAGATACAAATACAAAGTTAAACTGCAGATACAGATACTAGAGCCGCAGCTACAGATACTCGAATGCCCTTTGGGGCAGGTTTCAATCCTTGTCTGTGATTGCCATAACGTGAACATTGCAGAAGATGCACATTAACGATAACTAAGCCAGAATTACAATCTGAAATCTTTTAAGTCTCTGTCTGACGATTTATTAATCCATTTACATATGTATATGTATACATACATGCACGTGTGTGCATGGCAATAAGTGGCGAAGGCAGAAGGTGAGCTGCCACGCCCATTCTGTGATTTCCTCATTGGCACGCTTGGCACTTTCAGTTTCACTGAGTTATTTCTCTCTATCTCTGGCTGGCTGACTGCTAATTCGTTTCAATTATGCAATTGACGCATCTGCCGTCTGCCGTCTGCATCTGTGTATGTCCCCCCATCATTAGTGTAATCATCATTATGATGATCATCATCAGCTTGGCTGCTTTTGTCTGTCATATGGCGATCCGATCATCTAATAACCGCCTGCAATCATTGCCTGCTTCTTTAGCCTTGTAATCATTATAATTGCGAGGCGTGGAGCCGACTCTGTTTGACTCTGTACAGAACTCTGGTCCGCTGTTTACGCTCACATATTCTTTCCCTCTCTCTCTCTTTATCTTCGAATGCCTTTTAATGGCGTTTGGCACTCCAGATCGTCGCTAAATGCAGCTTGACTGGCCTTGTCAACATCAACAGCGACGCCTTCATACTTTCATATGTACATACATACATACACACATATGTGCGAAATGGCACAAATATATTTTCCATATATTCTTTATTATATAATATAACTAATTTCTTTATTTCAGCTTCTATTTAAAATTATTCGCAATGCTTCAAAACTCTAAAACAAGACATCATATTACAATGGAATATATAAAGTTAATAACTATGATAATAAATAAGACCACTACAGTCGGCTCTGCTCAATTATAATATAGATACCAGCAATCCATTTAAGCGCTACATCGAAAATATATCATTCCCCATTAAAATCACACACTGGTCACACTGTTTAACACATTAGTTGACAGCTGAGTAGCTGAACAACAGCTGCGCCTGATTTTCCTTTTGAAAGGTAATTGTTTAATAGCTGCCGTATTATGAAATTCTTTTTTTTTTTCTTGTACCTTACCCTATATTACAGTTATAATAATTTGTTCAAAACATAATTAAGGAACAAGTTGCCTGCAAACTTTTTGGTTAACAATAAATCGATTATGACCCACTGTGCCTAAGCACATGATACAATCGAAAACTTTGAAGTTCAATAAAAATAACTATATGGTTAGATTTCATTATAATCGGGCTCAATCTATAAAAAAAAAACATTCAAAATCAAATAATACGGTAACTTATCGGCAGCTTAGTCTATTGTTCTAATGTCATGTTAAAAGTATGTTTGTACTACATCATTTTAGGAGTCAGTGGGTATAAAAATTCTTAAGTTATTGAAGATGAATGATTGAAAAACCCGTTATGAGCTCATAGTCGTTAGTTGACAAGGAATTTCCTAGTTCCTTTTCAAATTCAATACTGAACTGTTATGGTCTTATAGTTGCTTTACCTTCTTTGGCCTTGGAGCTGGTCAGACTGTGGCCAATGTGATTCCAAAAGTTGAGGCGACAGCCAAACACTTTCATCTCCTTGACACGCTCCTTCATGTTGCCAATGACGCTCGTTTCAGCGAGACTCACGCAGGGAATCATCACAGCAGAGCAGCGTCGACAACTAAGAAAATCGCGAGCGTTTTTCTTTAGCTCTTCGCGTTTTTTATTTTTAAATCGCGTCTCAATATTTGTATGCAAAATTTACTGAGATCAAAAAACAAACAATAAAATTAGCAATGTGCTATACGGATTCAATGTGTAGCAATTTCAAATCACTCGATGCGATGCTTCACTTATATTTTGTAATGGTGATTGACAGTGTCGCACACACACACACACACACACACACACACACATCGACACTAAACTTACACACAATACACATTTAGATTTTTCAAGTGCTCGTCCAACGCTCGCGGAAGCGTTATTGGCTATTTTTTCTTGGCCAATTCACGCCATAACTTGAGAACCGAAACAACAATAGTTTTATGTTTTTGTAGTTATTGCACGCCTTAATTGCCAAAAAAAAATAATAACAAATTGCAAGTTATGCGCAATGTTTCAACAATCAATCAAACACCACAAAAAAATCGCCATAAAGTGACCCAGTCGAGCGACCTGCGACGAAAAGATACCCTGCATGTTTCCGCAGTTACTGAGTATCAGAAATATTTATAAAAACAAAAGTATATTTGAATAAGACAATTGTCAATAGAAATAATCCGCCTAATTTTGTATCCCTTATTCCAACTTTTAACTACTCTGTTCCAGCATTATATGAAGAGCATCGAATAAAATGCAAATTCTCAATGGGACAATAAATCTATCAACATTGAAATCAGATGCTGCCACTGCAATATTGCGGGATTTTGATTTATGTTAAGTAGTAAACGTGAGACGTGATTTGTTTGCATTGTTAATCAGTATTTGAAATTCCTTAAAAAAAAACCTGGTAGTAGAATTTCGATGTCAGACACAGCAACAAGAGATTCTACGAAGAACCAACTCACAAAGAATCAAAGACCAATTGCGTCATAAAGATTCGTCAACAAAAGAAATCGAAATAGAAATATAAATAAAAAAAACATGCCGCAAAATGAGCATTAAGCACAACTACTGACTAAATAATAATCACGCAAAAATGCACGTAATGACATTAAATGAGGTTTAGCTACTTCAGCTGACGATAATGATCATGGATACAAGATGTATAATACTGTAGATGGCGATGGCGAAGATGATGAGACTGAGGCTGAGGTTGCCTCAACCGTCGAACTATCGATAAGTCAGCAATCTATGTTAAATTCGGATTTGATAAATTGCCTAAAGTTTATTAATTTGCGGTAAATGAGGCAGACCTTCCCCACAACATTAGAAGACATTTCATTAATCGGAGACAACATATTTATTTTGAATTTTCCTATGCAACGAGAACACTTATCATCTTGACCAATTTATCTTTTCGAAATGTGTAATTGTGCAAAGAGTTTCAATTAATGCCAGAGCTGATGATGATAGTGATCGTCGTGTTGATCGAGATAATGATCATGTTGATGACGAGACAAGAAACCTTGAGCAGTACAACGCGCCCATACATCTATACATCCGAATAGAAAACATATCTACGTATCTATGTATCTGAAACTATTTGTATAAGTATCTGTATCTGTAGCCATGCCGTAGGCGTGCAGTTCAATGAGCTGACAGTTGGACTTGAGTTGGCTGCTGTTGCTGCATAATTAACTTAAATTCTGACTAGATGTTCCCTTTGCACACACTATAAATCAAATTCGAATGAACCTTTCCAAAACGATTCTCGATAAAATACCGTAGTAGTACAACAATTTCCAATAAAAACAATTTATAATTGAAACTTGAATCTTGTAGAATTAATTAATTAATTTGTTAACCAAAATGCATGATAAAATTCCTATTGTGGATATTAAAATGACCCTCATAGAAGTTTGACAGGTTTTAGTGCATTCACTTTTCAAAAGCCAAGCAAAAATCAACAGTTAATCACAGTAAGATCTAAATGTATGACCCAAAAAAAACTTTCAATATAACGTTCAGTGAAATTTGCAAGTAAAATTCCTAAGAGCTTTTTAGCTTAAAGCTCTTATTGAGGGGTTTTGCGATAGATTATGAACAAATCTAAATGTTGGTTGAAATTGTGTTGGCCTTCTCTGAAGAAAGCGCACAAATGCGTGTGAATGCAAATTTTGTCAAGGTGGGAGGTGGGAATGTAAGAGGGCGTGGCAGAGCCGAAAGAAAGCAACCGTTTTGACCTGATTCCAATGACCAGCAGTAACAAAGGCTGTAAATTAAAAGTCAACAACATGAGAAACGTGCACAAAGCAAATCGGCAAAGCTTCAAAAAAACAGCAAAAAAAAAAATAATAATCGCGTATAATAAAACTTAAGGCGGTCAAGCGTTGCGACTTTCAAAGATGATCATTGAGGGCAGGGTGAACCGAGGATAAGGAGGAGGAAAGAGAGTGTGAAACTTTCAAGAGGGATTCTTCGGCCGCTTTCGCTTGTCATCAAAATGAAATGGGCACGTAGCTGACCTTGACCCATCGCTCTGGTCAATAAATATCCAATTTTGTACATTGTATTTTTGCTCTCTTCCTTCCCGTTTTATTCATTCCTTTGCGCACGTCGCAGTTAATTTTGTTGGTAAATTGCTAACGGTACACAAGTTGTAAAGCTTTGCCAGAGATCAAGATTCGAAAGAAGATAGAGCGAGAGCGATTGAGAGAGAGAGAAAGAAAGAGGGAGAATAGGTGTAAGCTATGTAAACTAGTTTGGGCGATTTGTTGTTGTTTTGCATGGGCAGCAACCTTCGAGATGTGCAGAAACCAGAGAAGAAGAAACAGAAGAGAAACCACAATAATAACAACAACATCAAGTAAATACAGTTTGTTTGCCGTACCAACGAAATAACCGTTAGCTAAAGGATCCACAGATAAGCAAAAGAAAGAAAACAGAGAGAGAAAGAGAGGGAGAAGGTTTGTGTCTGCTGGTGCATTATAAATTAGCCATGCCCAACCGTAGTTGCAGTGGTTTGGCCTGTTTGGCCTGTCTGCCTGTCAATTTTCCGCTGCTCAGGTGAAAATCTTTTTCCACAAAAGGTGCATAATTAACACACAAATGAACGTCGCTCCCTGACACACTTCGTTCTCTCTCCGTCTCTCATTTATGGCTGAATCTAATGGAGGAATACCTGTTGTATGCCACACACAATCATTGGTACCCTACGTACATATATAAGATCCTAACTACTCCCTAACTATCCCATTTACCAACATTCGTTTGCGGCTCACTGTTTACTTGTTGGTTGGGTACGCATTTGGCTTTAATGATCTCTAGATGCCAATCGAATTTACTGAGAATTACTGTCAGGTTATTTGGGTACAATTTGGTTGGTTTCGGGTTTGGGTTCGGTAGCTCTATCATAATATTTGTAACTTCTTGTTAGGCTACATTATGCCACAAGTCAGAAACAAATTGAGAGTGAGTGTGCGTGTGTATGTCTTGCGAGTGCATTTTATGTACATATTTTTTTATTCTCCATTTTTAACGACACTGTGAAGACAGCCTTTGGGGCGATATTCCCTGTGTTTTATAGCCGGCCCTTCTCATTAAAACCAGCCACGACAATCGAATCTAAGATACAAAAGCTTTAAGTAAAGCTCTTTCCTTTAAGAGGAATACATGAGTTGAGTTTAATTGATTTCTATTGAAATTTGAAACGGCACTTTTGATAGTTGGAGTCAGACAAGACGCCAACCACAAAAGATCGTTCTTTAGTTTTCTTTTTAATGATTTGGTTTAAATGACTTAACCAAATGTTGTAAAACAAACTTTAGTTCTCTGCAAAACATGATGACATTAAAGAGATGACCACTATATATTATTGTAGTAAATGGTGAAATCCAAGATAACAACTTGAATACGAGTATATATGTATACATACATATACTTGTAAAGTTTAAATTTATACATGGGCTTCAACACATACTTGGTGTTACGTGATGAGCAGTCTTAAGCGCTTGACTGGGACGTGTCTGGCCTCAGCAACAGAGGAAAAAAACTAAACAAATAATTTCTTGATAATGCAAAATATAGAGAAGAAACACGAAAAAAAACAAAATACCATTTGAGTCAAATAAAAAAAAGAAATAAAAAATCGAAAAGCAAACAAGAGATTTCAAGATACTGTTTTTGAAATATCCACAAGAACAATATTGAATTACACAACGAAAAGGTCACATTTCGGCAAAGGATAGATGCGATTCACTTTAGGATCATTGTTGTCGTTTTTCACAGAGGTCGTAGCAGCTACCTGCTACAGAAGAGTGCTTAAGGCTTTGGAGGGTAAGCTACAAAGACGTTTAAGTGAGGTGCTCCTCAATCCACAGGCGCCTGCTCGCTAATTGGTTTACCATACGAATAGAGACCGTAGAGAAATCTTGAAATGAAAAAAAGTTTAATTTCGCTAAGAATTTTCTTTCAGTCTCAGACACGTGCCTAGTCCAATGTTTTGTCTTCAAAATTAACATGTCTGATTTATAGCAAGCACCAAATCAAAGCAAGTGTGAGTGAGAAAGAAAAAATACAGAGAAAGAGACCGGTAGAAGAAATATACAAAATTCAAATTCGAGCCTACTTTTCCTTTTTGAACAATTCTCTCAAAACTACCGTGTAGTATGTATTTTTGGAGTTTAAACAAGTCAATTAACAAAAAAAAAAAGAATGGAAAAAGAAGAAACTGAAGATTTAAGTCGTGTAGAAGTTGCGCGTTAGATAAGTCAGCAGCAGCCACAGCAAGAGAAACAAAAACAACGACAGCAGTAGCTTCAAACCTAAAGCCAAAGCGGAAAGTCACAAAACTGCGCACGCCAAAAAGAAACAAGTTAAACAGCTTTGCGCGGTGCTCGGCGTTGCCAGATTGTCCCCAAGCCCAATAATGGCATGTGTGTGAGTGTATGTCGGTGTGTGTGCGTGACATAAGCCACTTTTACTGTTAGAAATGCAATCGGATGCGCTCATTTCTGTTTTTGTTGCATTACAATATTATAATAAAATGTAATAACTTTCGCGTCAAGTGATTTTAAACGGCATTCGTCATTGAATTTTTTCGTATATTTACATTTTACGCTGTTACACTTGCGACCACTTGAGAACTTCACTAGAAATTAATTTTATTTTGGGCTGTGTTTTACTGGCTTTGCTTTACATTTTGTTGCCGCCACGTTTTGCTCATTAACAAAATGCAATTAACTTTGACTGGTTGTTATTTGACAATTATCATTGCATGACTTTGGCTTTGTTTTATTTTTTCCTTTTCGCCTAAATGGCATTAAAACCGCGGCTTGTGACGCCAAGAAATGTGAAAATCGCGACAAAATGAAATATATCGACGGCAAGTCGATTTTTGAATGGCACACGCGACAAACTAAAAACGAACAGACGTGAACTAAACAACGCGCGCAGCTCTAACTCAAGCCTGTTGCGCACTCAAAGACGTCTCGTAAGCAACTGAACGAAGACGCAGTCGGTGAGTGCGAACGGAGCGAAACAAGTTGAGGGCGTGAAGTCGCAGTCGCAACGAGCACTCGGAGAGTAAAGAGATTGAGTAAAATAGGGAGATTGTGACTGAGAGAGAAAGAGTGTGTGCCTGCGCAAAGACAAAGAGTAGAGCACAACATTTTGGGAGTTGACTTGACGGCTGCCATATGGGTAGAAAAAGTACATAAACAAAAGCAATCAAAGCAACAAGAAAGAACGCAATGCAGTTTCTGTTTTACATAGAGATATACTCAGGCATACAACAAACTCTTGTATGAGTATTTGTGAGGCGATATCTTGTTGCTGTCGTTTCTTGTACTTGTTTTGGAGCCTAAGCAAATCAATGAGCACACTTACACTTACCAATACCTTTACCCATACCTATGCCCACTTGCAGTTACAGTTAGTCACTTGCATACGTACCTGCAAAGAAGAAATAGATGGCTTGTGAGAGAAGGAGAAAGAAGAGTAAGTTAATAAGCATGCAATACGGACAAATAAAGTTCTAAAGCTTTTAAATTTGCTGCCAGTTGCACAGCGAGCCATTAGCAGGAAGTGCTTCAAACAAGTTTTTGTTGGTTTTTTTTAAGCCCTGCATATATGAAGAATGGTCTCAAATGGGTATATACATTTTATGCTGTCTGTATAGCTTGAATAGGGTATAGGGTATTACATAGGAATGATCACTGTGGTTTTGTTTTCGCAATGTACGATAGAAAAAAAACCTTTGAAAGGGAGCAGGGAAACATGCGGTGAAGTATTTTGGCTGGCAGCCAAAAAGCAAGATGACGAAATGCGACAGCTAATATCAATAATATATGTAGCTCAATTAGGAAAGCATTTTGCCAGCAACAGCAACAGCTTGAAAAAAACATTCATTTCAGGAGAAACATAGGCAAATGAAATTCTTTTATTAATTCTTAAGCAATTAGTTAGCTTTTTGTTCTTATCAAGTCGCAAATTTGCATAACAAACATTAGTGTCTGGCCCAAAGCGAAGTCAAAAGACTGATTCTAAACAACCAGCAATCATCATCGTTGATTGTTAGAACTTAAACAGTTGTCAAATGGCCTTAAGATTAATTGGTAAAAGGCTAACCAAAAATAAGCAATGCGTGGCAGCAGCCCCAGGAAGAGTGAGCTAAAGCAAAAGCACAAGATGAAGAAGCAGAAGAACAAGAAGAGCTTTAGCGAAACGACGCCCAGCGGCGGCTGCTGTAGTTGCTGTTGCTGCTGCTGTTGAATCTGATTTCCCACGTTTAGAACGAATCACAACAGAAACGCATCATTAATCATGGCAGGCTGGCTGCGCGAGGCAGAGCGAACGACGGGGGTCAACGAGGGGGGAACGGGAGAACCTAAAACTTTAGGCAAACGAGTGGGCAGGGCATTCAAGAAGGAGAAGAACACGATGAACAAGAGGAAGCCAGCGAAGATGCATGAAAAGGCACAGAAAAAATCATATTTGGATACTCTCTTTCTGGGTTTTGGTTTAATTTTTAACTCTGCACTCCATTCCGGCCGCTCTGTTCGTTTCATGGTCAATCACCCGACGCTTTTTTAAAGGAGACACAACAAAAGCGCCTAATTACAATCATTTGTGACTTTCAAATGGGGATAGGCGAGACGGGAGCCAGGGCAGGTATATTAATCAGACCAGCGTCAACAGACAACCGCCGACCCTCCCCCCCTTTAAGCTGGTAATGTGCATAGCCTAGACAGCTGCCCTACGATACTGCTGCCGTTGTTGCTGCTTCTGCACATCCTCGTCCTGAGCAAGTTCATTGCACGTGCCCCGCGACAACGCACACACTAGACACAATTTTTGTTTACTTTTTCGATTTGAGGCACACAGAGCGGCAGAGTCACAACAGACAACAGACAACAGGCAACAGCACAACAATTGGCCTGGCAAAAACCAGTTTGAAGTTACCAATTTTGCTCTTTCGGTGGACTCAGACGCTGCTCTTAAATATCGAACTGGCTTTTCGGATACAACAAACCAAAACTGAAACCGAAAAAACCAGTTTTCAAACACAACACCACTTCAAGGAACTCTGGCAACTCCAACGAAGACTCCGCGGGGGTGTCCAAAAATACAAAGACTGAAAAATGTAAGCGAGAAACCGAACCAAAGCTATTCCTTCAGCTCAATGGAAAATCTCCTTAAATAACTATTTCAATTCAATTCTATTTTCATTTGGGATGCTCGGAGTCCAGCTCGGATTCAAACTGAAGAGTGTTTTGATTCTACGTGCGTTGTTATTAGGCAAGCTTGTTTTATGAGACAAAAAACCAGATGATAATCACAGACATGAAACTATTTTCGAAGCACTTAAAACGAGGCGTATAAATCTTAACAAGTGTGAGTGTGTGAGTAAGTATGGGGACAATAGGAGAAAAGGGGTAGGGGAAGGTCTGGGTGGAGCAACGACATCGTAAAACTCTCCGAGTTAGCTGTTGATTTCTGTAGTCGCTTTTTAATTACGATCCCAAGCAAGTGACCGAAACAGACACGCGGCGAAAGTCAGTCCCACTTCCCCTACCCCATTCACAACTGCAGTCCAAGGCAAGGATGAAGCCATAATTAATTTCAGCTGGTAGGGAGCAAAGTTCCAAGCAATCCACCATTCGGGAGCCTTTCGAATTGGCCTTGCTGAGTGCGCGGGCGTAGAGATTGCACCCATTGACAGGCTAATTTATTGTAACGGCAACTGACAGCTTCCAACTGAGGGCGTGCATCCTCCTCCATTGTCGAGGCCACTTTCCTTGTTCTGATAAATTAAGTTGAGGGCGACCTGATTTCGCATCAGCCAACAACAGAGATCGGATCTCATCCAATGACTTGCCGAAATCGCAGACTTAACGGCAACTTAATGTGACGCCTCCATTGGACGTATGTTTGCATGTTTCTGCCACAAATTTAGGGGTAGACTTAAATTTTCAAAACTGTCAAGCACTAAATGTCAATGCTGCGGAAACTCGAGTTGCATGTCTATCATTCTCTCTCCCTAATCTGATGACACAAATGTTGTCTTGATAGAAATCAACTCGACAAGGGAGCCCCAGTAATTGTCTGACACGAAATGGGAAAAGTTTCAATGCGTGCTCCTACGACAATGCAGCTGTCGTCTAGTCGAATAATATTTGGATAGGGGTATTCGCCGAAGGACAATGGATAAGTGACAATAATTGAAACAGAAATGTGTTTCACATTTTCTTATAATTATACTCGTACATCTGGAATGTGTTAAATGAGCGAAAAATTCGAGTTATGTGAAAGGGCGAAAGATTCATTATAAGATACACAAGTCTACCAGACTATCGCTGATACAAATGTAGATAAGTGCCTTGATTCATAAAACTCAACATAATGGCCGGAGTCATTTTAAATTTAAATGATCAATTTAAAAAAAAAGTATAAAATGTTGGAATAGTAAAATTCAGAATGAATGTATCTTAACTAACTATTTTTCATTTTCATTGTTCATTAAATAAGTAAACTCGGGCATTTGTATAAGATTCTATAGTTTAAAAATGAAAGAGTGTATTAAAAGATCTGATAAAATTCTTTGCTAATGACAATAACAATTAATATTCTGTGGAAATACTGCCAGGGAAATGTCATTACAAAAATAATAACTATAATATTACAAAATAAAGTTTTTAAATAATTTTTATTTGGATCTTTTAAATAATTGTAGTTTGATTTGAATGTTTTTAATGCGTGTCGAGGTTGTTATTATTTTTATTTATTGTCTTCGATGAGTATCTAAGCTCTTTACTTATAGAGTTATAAATAAAATCACTTCTCTTTAATATGCACACTCTTTCGGCACAAAGCACAGACTTTGCTATCTTGATAGATCTGTGAGAACAAACACAACAGATGCAGGTAGATAAGTAATGTTTATGGAGGTTGTGTGAATCATGAGTTAAGATGCTCAATGGCATCTAAAAGCTGCTCCGCCTCTCGATTGTTTGCTGCTGTCATAATACGTGGAAATCGCAAGCAGTCGATATCCCCTGGAGACAAAGCCACAGAGCCATAGTTGACCGGGCTCCAGGTGGCAGGCAGGGCAGGTGCCAAGTTGCATTAGACAAACCAAAGCAAACCGGCGACAGCTTTGTTGTGTTTGTTCCGGCCACACACAAAGCTCGCTGCCACCAAGTTGTGCAAAGTATCTGCACATCTTTCAGATGCCTTCTGCTCATTAACAGCTCCCCAAGTTGCACTTGAAGCACGCTCAACGATGGCGACGTGGAAAGTCGACAATGTGTCAAATTGCGCAAGGCGACAGGAAGAATGAAAAGCACTGCAAATGGCAAACATGTGTGAAAAGGCAGCTACCAGAAGGAGCAGAAGCTGCTCGACCGTCTTCTAATGGTGATGGGCAGGTTCTGCGTTAAGTGCTATCACTGAGCACGAATCTTTTCGTTTAGGCCATCACTAGCTGCAGCAACTTCCAGTCGGGAAGATGCCTCAATTAGGTTCGACCGTGCCTAATGAATGTATAAACTCTCTGCCGCATCCCCTCGTTCCCCTTTCTATTATTTGCAGTGCAGTGAGGTGAAAGCTCAGGCCATGAAATTGAAATCTGAACAACTTCCCTACCATGGCGAATGCTTGCCACCGTTTATCGCCACATGTTGCAATGCAAAACAAAAAACAAAACAAAAAGAAACGAAAGCAAAACAATTGTACAAACTCGCCACATGGTTGCCCTCTGCTGGGTCTGTCAATGTTTTCCCCATTTGCCAGACTATAAATAGTTACAGAAAGGGAAGGAAAAACTATGGAAAAGTCAAACAAATTTGTTCAACAGTAATTGCAACTATGCCTCGCCAACGACTCAATCCAAAAGAGATTGAGAACGGACATGATCTGGATAAAGATCAGGACGAACAGGAATCTAGTCTCGACAAATATACGCAGCGCGAGAAGCTGCTGGCCATATGCCTTTTGGCAATGCCTGTGATAACTACGCTGCTGCTCTTACTTGGATTGTTGTTGGCCTCACGCCAGTGAGTGGCTGCGCGACATCCAAAGGTGGCACGCGCTGATCCCTTGCAACAGCTCCACTTCTTGCCGGACCAGAGACCAGGGTGATAGCGATACGATTTTGGCGTATTACTGTCTTCACAAACTGAGGGAGACACAGAGAGAGAGAGAGAGAGAGAGTTCACATCAATAAAGTTTTCGAATCGATTCACAGATTTGGGTTAAGCATTGTCTCAATAGCTTATCGTGTTCCAAGCGATCGAGCGATTGCCAGCTGCTACTCTTCTCTTTTTGGGGTCATCATCTTAATCGTCGTCATCATCATCATTGCCATCGTCAGCTTGCTTACCTTGTCTTATGGCGAGTATCCACTCGCTGCGCTCCTTCTCAGTGTTAGCTATCACGTAGAGCGTGTACTGTGGCACCGCTCTTCCCACCAGTTGCACCTCAGCGCCGTTGCCCGAAACCAACTGCTCCGCCTGCTGTTGTAACTGCTGTTGCTGTGCCGCTGTCGTCGTCTCGCAGTAGCCGACTTGAAACGGGTAACCCTGTTAATTGCATTTATATTAATCGAAGTCGAAATCGAAATCAAAATCATTAAGGAGAGTGGAGTACTCACATCCGGGGCAAAGGGTTCGCCGCCCTCACCGCTGACTGTCGCCTCCTCCACAAGGCGAACACCTTTCAGATTAATGCGGCCGCGTTCACGACGTCGCTGAAAAAGATAGGAACAAATTAGTGGAAAGTGTGTATTAAACTTAACGTAAGAAACAGTAAGGATAAACTGATGGCTTAATAAGCTACATGGGGAAACAGAAGGAAATCGAGATGATTATTTACGCGCAGTAAAGAATAGCGAAAAGAAGATTTAAATAGTCTGAAAAGTTGTAGAATTTTGTAATAAGTATAACCCAAAGACGTAGTCAATTGGTCTTTGAGGACCAGTCAAGTAAAATAATTCAAAGTTACTAAATATGTCATCAGGTTTAAGGATAACCGAACACTTGCAGCTTTCTTATTTATTGAAATATATTGATTATAATCCGATAACAAACCCGGAATAAGAATAAAGAGAAGTGATTTAATGTATACCAAGGCACAGTGAAAACTGTTAGTCCTCTCCAACTCAAGCAGCCTAGAGTCTTACTTTAACTCTTTAAATCCACAATAATTTGATATAATAAAACCCTTAAACACTCATTTCTTAACATGGAATACTTAACTCTTGTCAAAATCAACCTAAAATCGGGGGAAAATAACACAACGTAGCACTTATTCCTCCTCCGCCCCAACAAAATAAAATTAAACTGGAAGTGGATCGAGTAGAAGCATCGCATAATAAAGTGCTACCAAAATATTCCACAGCTTGACTCTGTTTTTTTTTTTTTTTTTGCTTGCATTCCACTTGGCGTCGACATAGCGTCACTCAAGCGACCGCATGTCCTGGCTGCCTCGTCCTTGTCGCTGCGACAAGGATGCAAGGGCAATTTTTGCACTTGCACCGTGGCACTGTAAGAAAAGATTGAAGGGCCGAAGGGATGCCTAACTGCGGCAATTGTGTACGCTTTGCAACGCTGCAAGCTCAATTAAGCCAACATAATTGCTCTAATTGACTTGACAAGACTTGAAGGAAGCCCAAATGTATAGTAATATAGCTTTTCTTAGCAGCTTTTCGTCAGTTTCATTCTCATTTTTTTGGATAGGCACACTTTGGGTTAATCTGTTGTGGAACACACGCAGCGTGGCGTCATCAAGTGAAAATCAAAAGCAAAAGCGAGAGATAAGCACGTCGTCCCCTTTGGCTTATCGCAGCAACCTGAAAGGCACAAACAACGATCTAAACAAAAGTGAAGCAACAACGACGACAACATAAAATAAAAACTTGTGCAACAACAACAACAGCAACACTCAGTTGACACAAAGACCTCAAATAAACAAGCAGCGATTTCAAATAAGAAAAAATCTTATAAAACAAAGAAAAGAAAGAAAAAACACTTTAGAGAAGTCTTGGCTGCGGTGGGGTCAGGGAGAAGCTAGGAGTACGTACGAACACACACACACACACACGTAAATAATGAAGATGAAGAAAAAAATGGAACTTCCTTTTTGGCTTGCAAGTACATAACATTGTACATAAAACGTCAACAATTATTTGGGTTAAGCCAAAGCCGAAGCAAAGTCCAAAGCATGTGGGAGAGTTAAAGGGGGGATAAATGAGAAAGACGTGCTACGAAAGAAAAGCGAAGCAAAGCGAAACGAAACGAAATGGAAATTTGTTTTCAAGTAGCGAGAATCAACTTGACAGGCAATTGAAAATGAAATTGAAACGCACTTGAGAAACACACACGAATACGAGCATTCAATTGGCGCTAATTTGAGAAAAAGTTTTCAAGAACGGTCTCTCTTTGTGTGTACATAAGAAGTAATGATGATGTGCTAGAAATTATATGAAGAAATGCTTTAAATCGTGGCCATAATTAAATAATTAGCGGATATAGCTAAAGCAAGAGCCCTACATGAATCTAAAATTAACTCAAAGAAATGAACATTTCTATATACTACAAAAAAGGTAGATTTATTTTTTAACTATTTACAGATTATATACTCTGAAACACATAGTAGAATAATATTAAGGTTGCGGCTCCTACAAGATTTGCATGAAATAAAATTGTAAAAATTATAATTACTGAAACTTTACAAATTTTATAAAATTAAATAATGCCATAAAATCTCTTTCATTCCATTCAGCTTAAAGTTAAGTCTTGGCATTTTTATTAAATAGAAACTTTGCAGCCTGCTACTAGTTGCAAAACTTATTCCAATCACTTGTCACTGTTACCAATAACTTATTTTCTGCTGCCTAACAGCTGTTGTCAAATGCATAAAAAATCGTTTGTGTGGTGGGTGTTGGGTTGATGGACAAGAGAAAAGCTAAAGGAAAACCGTCACAATTACATTGACAACATCCGGCGGCGGCTGTCCTGACTCGTTGGTAGTTTTGTTGGAACATCGTCAAAGGCTCTGATGTTTCCTGCATGTCATGAGTTCCATGTCGTGCCACTTTCCCACTATGTGAATACAGCTCTGGAGGACTGAGAACTAAAAACTGTTCAGCAGCTAGCAATTGAAATGGAAATGCTAAATGGGAAATGGGAAATGTGAAACGTGAATGAAAATGATGGCAAACTTATGTGTATGGCATAGTTGAGAATCGTTGCAAAAACTTTTAGTCGGCCGACACAGTGGGTGAACGAACTCCACAGATGCGTCTGTTGCATGTGTGTGTGTATGTGTGAGTGGGGAGGGGGGGCTGCCTGTGTTGCAAATTGGCAAGCGCGACATGTGGCAATAATAAACGGCAAACGAGTGGGTTGCCCCAGGCCAACAGCTACGTGTACATAAAACTCACATCTGTTTGTGATTTACATTGAAAACGCAGCCACAAAAGTGAGAGCAATTAAGCGGAATGAAGAAGAACCAGCAGCCGGGCTTATACTAAACTGAAGACCCCTCACTAGCCACCAGATTAAATTCATATTAGAGCTGGAGCACTCCGCTCGATGCTGTTCCAATGAAATCGAAAGGCAGTGAAAGTCAATTAAGGCAACATTAATCAAACTATTTAAATGCATACTGCACTCCGCTGCAGGGCTCAAAAAGGGACAGACGAGAGGGGCGTAAACCCTGCCAAACTAGTGTTGAAATTTTTAAGCAAACAATCTATTAAACAATGATCAAAGAACAGTTAACAAAGTTGTCAGTTATTTAAGAGTTTCCAAGTATTTTGTAATCATTTTTCATTACTTGTATTGCTATCAAAAAGCATTATTCGTATTTTTTTTTTAATGAATAACCCTAAGATTGGATCGTAGGTCAATTGGCATTTTATAAAATATTCAATTCATAAAATTCACATATTTCTAGGAGCATATCCTTTTATAACCATTACATTATTGCCCAACAACCATAAATTAATTGAAGAGTTGGGAGCCAGCTTCAAGTCCTTTTTGAGACATTTTTTCAGCTACATCAGAACGTTAACCCCATGCTTAACAGAGACCCTTTTTATGTGCTGCTGTTGTTTAAAGTTGCACTGCAATTTCCGCGGCAAACTCACAAAAGAAAAGGATACTTAAGAGTAACACAATACCCCAAAGGACAGCAGCTTGAAACACGAAACGTTGCCAATGGTAACCCTAACACTGTTGAGGCATGAGCACAGGGATTGATGCAGGAACTGCGACTGGAACTGCAACTGAGTCGGAGACTGGGTTTCGGGACACCTGCGCATAATTGAAAGAAATGTCAAAGCAAAGCGACGACAGGTAGGCAAAGAATGGAACAGCGACAGCAAAATAATTAAGTGAAAAATACCATTCAATTGATGAGAGAAAAAATGACGGAAACAGCTCGACAAATTTGAGAATTAAAAGAATTGAAAATTCAATTTGGCAAAGGAATACACAGTTAATAGGGATCAAACTGCGAAGCAATTAGAAATAGATAGATTCAATGGAAATACTGCAGTTTTAAATTGTGAGAAAGTAGATACTCGTAGATAGTAGATGGTAGAATAATAGTATTTGCTTCTCTATCTCAATGTTCATTCACTGACTCATTTTATTCTTAAGAAAAGTAAATATGAGACTCACCAAGTAGTGGGGAGATGTCTCCTCCCACATTTTAACATAATGTTCACTAATGTGTGGCTAATGAGGCAATTCAGCATAGCAAAGGAAAACCAAATAACTTTCGACTTGGACTCGATTGGAAGGCCCCTCTTCAACATTTCAATGTTGATTAATGGAAACCAAACAGCGATGTTGCATGCCAGACGAGACGAGGCATGCAACATGTTCGGCTGTGTGAGATGCGTAACGAATGCGAGGAGTGCAAAGTCTGGAACTTTGACTGTCGATTGCTGCACGTATGAACCCAAATGACGACAATGGAAAATAGAGGAAATTCATGATTGATAACTCGCCTACAGGCGCTTCTTAGGCCGCCTAACCTGACCACATGCAGCGATTGTTGCAGTGAAAAATTGTCTCAAATAAATTATAACTGTAATAAAACAAAGCAGACAAGCTCGAAGCATTTGTTCAACCGAAGTACTTCAAAATACAAGATACACAATACATGCATGCGTAATGCTAATGTATCTAATGGCTTTTCAATTTCATGGCAATGCAAACGGAACTGGACATGGGTTAGAATAATATTTCAGTAGGAGTTAGAGTTGGGGTTGGAGTAAGAGGTAGGGGCTATGACCGTGGGTCAACAGAGCAATAAATTTTCCTTTTCTCACATATGTAAATACAGGCCAAGAAAACAAAATGCAGATGCATTTTTCCAATGAAAATGAAACTGAAAATGCATTCATTCTGTTCATTTTTGTTCATATGCATAATTTGTGTGTTGTGTTTCTCACATCAAAGGACATGCTTGACTGCCAACATTTCTGTGTACTGCATTTCTGTTTCTCAGTGTAATTAATTTGGCGTTGAAAACATTTTGTATTTATGGAGCTGCTGAGTCATGTCCACTCACATGTCTTCTGTCTGTGCTTCTTCCTGCCTGATCTAGGCATCTATCTTCACCTATGAAGGCCGCCTTGATGACTTCCTTTTCGAGCTGCGACTTTTGAGCAAATTTGCATTGTGCGCCTGTGTATGTGTGTGTGCATTTTGTTAAAAGCCTACGCTATAATTTAGCCCCCACTAACATCCTGAGAAAGGCCGCCCATGCATGAACTGTGTTTTTCGCTGGAATTT
Source organism: Drosophila pruinosa (assembly GCA_018150935.1). NCBI lineage: Eukaryota > Metazoa > Arthropoda > Insecta > Diptera > Drosophilidae > Drosophila > Drosophila pruinosa. The sequence continues at coordinate 6,351,835 of JAECWR010000034.1, read as the reverse complement.
TCGGATGCATGCTCGCCTAACGATCATCAAGTAATCTATCTTCATCATCGCGATGATCATCATGATTTTCTAGTCTGGGAAAAAACAAAAGCGCGCGTTGGCGATAAAATTAAAGATAAGCAACGCCTCTGGAAAAAAGTTCATAGAAAATCTCAATAATTAAATTTATAGAAACCGAAAAAAAAATAATAGAAAATCGAAGCCAAAGATGCTCAGATAGCAGCCAAGAAGCACACATACAAACACACAGCTGATCAATCAGCCAAAAAAGGTGTGCTGTAACCTCCCTCCTTCTCCTCTTGCCCTAACTCAGTCGACCCGTCTGCCACATGCTGTCGAATAAATATGAAAATCGTGACTTGAACGCTTAAAAAGCGCTTAAAATGTATTAAACAAACATATGGAAAACTTGTGTAAGGCCGGAAAATGACAAAGATCCAAAAAAATAAAAAGAAGTGAGAGAATGCTTGTGCTAAAGCAGCAGAAGGCTGAAAGCAGGGGGAGCAGTAAATTGAGAGGAGGGCATAATTGAATAGTACAAATGGTAAGGGTAAAGGTACGGTAACTGTGGCAGGGGCAGCAGACAGCGGTTAAGTTATAAATGCGCCGAGGAAATTGTCAGTCATAAGGTCAAAAGGCAAACCTCCATAATAGCGATACCAAATAACATATAAAAATTCCCCCAACCCTCACATACATACATGCGAGTGCTCCTCTTGACAGCTGTGAAAAATACCCCTACGCATAGGCATTCTCAGACGTTAACCAAGTCAACCCGTGTCCCAAGACCTCGGGTCTCAGGCCTCTTACGCTCCGCTTGGTTAGCTGTTTAAATACTTTCTTCGAAAGACCGATGAACGATGCTCGCTTGTTGCCTTTGTCTATTTCTGAAGCAATTTGTGTTTATTTTTATGTTTTGATAAATGCATTTCATGAGCTGCAACAACACGGCGGAGGTCGTTCACTGGATATTTTACAACGCGGCCAAGTCATAAACCAAATAAACATCACTCAGGGAATGCAAACTATTTTTTTATTAATTAATTAGCTTAAGCTCTTATTAATCTAATAATATTATCCGTTTAGGAGGACATAGGCATTCGTATTTAATTTTAATTTTTATTAGAGTATTTGAATATTCTCGTATTTGTTATAGTTAGTCACAATTTGCTAACATGTGAGAAAAGTCATTTGGAAAAAAAACAATATTAATCTCCCATGTGAGAAATATATAGCACAGATTATGAATACAAATATTTGAAATGCAAAAACAACAAACTTCATGTATGTCATATGTGTGAGCACATTGTTCACCTTGTGTGCTATTTATAATCGAAAGCACATGGCAGCAACATGTGGGGAAGAGCGAGATGGCAATAACACATACACACGCGCGAGTTCGCACTCACAGAAAATTTACTGAGAGCAGAACGCGCGCTCTTTTGCTTAGTTCATAGGCGCTCACAGCGCCTTGGCTTCCAAGTGCCCGGGTAGCTCAGTCGGTAGAGCATTGGACTTTTAATCCAAGGGTCCAGGGTTCAAGTCCCTGCTCGGGCGAACAGTTTTTTTGTTTTTAAATTATAAAATTTATAATTTTATGAACAAGAAGAGGTATTAGGATGTCTTAAGCATTTTTAAAAATCTTTTGTGTGTGTGGGAAAATGCCAGCGGCAATTAAGCTTCATTCATAAAAATGCATGTGGCAAGGCACATGCAACATGCTCGCAATTAGCACAGGAAGAAGGCGGCTCAACAGCCAGTAGAGCACAGACAAGCATCCATCGCCTGCGGAGACTGAAATTTGTTTTTTTTTTTGACCATGTCTACGAGCATCTCCAAGCAAAGCAGAAGCGCAGCCTGTGCAATTCCTGAACGATGAGTGCGCAACGCCCCCAAAAAGAGTGGCGGACACACATGCCACATATTTATGGGCTGGAGACAGAGCACCTCCTTGCAACTGTAATGCCGACCGGATACTGGGCGGATGCCAAAGCGATTGAATCATTCGCTTCACTATTGCATTGGCCTATGTGTGCACCTCAGAAGTGGCAACTTATGCGAGTATGATACGCATGACAGATTCGGAGGAATTTTGATTTGGTGAAATTTTCATTAAAATCGGAAATTAGTCAAGTCAATGTCCAAATCGATTTATCATCTTGGACTTGACAATTGCTTGGCCGTCTGTTTTACAGTTATGCATTTACCAGGAAATAACATCGAAATCAATGTCAATGCACAGTGGAAGCGGTGTTAAGAATTTCATTGAATTATTTATTTTTCTGAATTAAATTTATCAATACTTTTTTATTTTATCAAAGAATTGGCTTTTAATGTTAAATTACTTTCTGAAAACATTTTTAATTTATCGATTTAACCCATGGTGCAACTAAAAGTCCGAATCAACGGCCGTTGCGGTGGGCCACCAGTCCGACCCGTTCTGTGGAAAGTCCGAGATCGCACGCAGCTTATGAAGCAGCCGCATTGAGTTATGAACTTAAACCCCTGTCCAGTCCATAAAGTACAAAACAGCTAACAACTAGCGACTGCGACGGCGGCGGCTGCTGAAGAAGATGTTGTTCTTGGTTTTTTATGTGTTTTCTGTTTTGTTTTATGATGACTCACGCGCTGCAAAGCGCGATAAGATCAATCATCAGCCACAGCCACAGTAAACGGGCTTGAAATGGGCTAAGAGAATAAAAAATAAAATAAAGCAACAGCAACAAAAAGCGTCTTGTATGTTACCACGTAGCGGTGCGGTTTTGACCAAACGAACGACCGACCAGCCATTCAGCATCGTTCGTGATAACATTTTGGAATACGAAAGTAGACAAGTTTAGGAACATCACATCGTCGCGTTGTGTCGCCTCTATATGTGTGTTTGGGAACCGGCTTTGATTTCTAATTATTGGGATCGGTTGAATCGTTTTGATTCGGTGTTTGAGGCTCGCGCGTGAGCTTCAAATTAACAGTCAACAGCAGCGGAAATAGCTGAAGCGATAAAGCCAATAAAAAAAGCGAAAATCTTTAAACTCTTTGTCAAAGTGGGCTCATTTTTCAATAGAAAGGCGTTCATTTTAAAACATAATTCCAATTAAACGATTGTTTACGAGGCGGTCTCCAAAAAGTTGTTTACCGTTTGTCGGGGATACTTGCTTTACATAGTGTGGCAGCAGCAGCCTCTGACGATGATTGAAGCCCTATTGTCTGTTATGATGAGATTTTACAGCACAGCTCTTAAGTTTGCAGCAATATGCAGTAACTTAATGTTCCTGCTCGTCCTAGCGTGACGCAATAAATAAAGGACCGACAGCAGCTAGAGGCTAGAGGCAGAAAAGCAGGGCCTTGCTCAGCATACAGACAACCGAGTAGCATGGGATGCTTTCAAAGGCGCATAATGAAGCATGAAAAGCTGCGGCACAGACAAAGCGTCGTCAGCGGGGGCAGCCAAGTGGTGATGGGGGGGGGGGGGCTGCAACATAGACAAAAGCATCCAGCAGTAACTTGGCTGAAACCTAAGGTAAGCCGATGCCGATGCCACTGCTGCTGCTCATTAGAAGTAGGCTCATTGGGTATGCTGAGCAGCAAGTCCGACTGACTGGCCAAGACCCACCACGAGGTGGAGCTGCATTTGATGATGAATCATCCTTGGCCCATACAATAAGCATACCGTTAATAGGCAAAACATGTAGACATGCGGCTTATAGAAGACAATGCTACTAAAAGCAACCATCGACCAACAGGTTTTCCGTTGTCTTATGTGTAGTGTTGTGGTCGCATGACACTCGCTTTTGCCCACAGTTACACATTGCTTATGGGAGTACCGAGTACCCAGCCCCAAGTATTGTTACGTTTTTGATTATGATTCATAATTGTTACAAGTGTTTATTGGAAGGGCTTGGCCCCACTCTGTAACCAGTCAGAGCGCCGAGCTTTGCTTGACAAGAGGGGAGCTTCAAGCACAATTGATATGTAATGGGCATATGTAAATGGTCAAATTGGAGGCAATTAGTCAGCCGGCCCTAAGAGCTATCAATGCAGTATACGAAACCGACTTCTGATTGCTTTACCAAGCAAACTCAAAAAAAAAGTAATGGAGGTTTTTACTTATCAAACTATGTTGTTCAAGCTTAGGGAATGGACTTTGCTTTAGCACTTAACGCACTTTTTACACTTAATATATAATGTATTGATTGACTTTTTTTTAGTTTTAAGCCACAACAAAAGTAGGGTATGATTCAGATCTGAGAGAAGAGATGCCTCATGTGGCACACATCAAAAGCGATAAGGACCAGGATTTTACTCCAACAGGGTAACTGTAATTTTAAGCTTTTAAATGAGGTACCAAAGCAGACAGTTGCAACACAGACTCTTGCTGTCCCAGACCCGTTGTCTTGGACGTTTGCAACCGCAGAGACCCGCAACATGTGGACAAGTCAGACATGCCACTCCATGCCATACCATGCACATTCATTATGAACATCTTTCTGTAGGGGACGACATCTGTCAGTGTCTGGGAGACATTGCTAAAGTTTATCAGAAACATTTTCGTTATTGGCGTCAATTTCAACTGAAAAACATGCCGAGACTGCAGTCGACCACCCGACAAGAGGGAATCAGTAAGAAAAAACAACTTTAGCTGCTCCGCTAATTTGTCAGCTTGGCTTGACCAAAGAGGCGACTGATTACAGGGCGTCTTGTAATTCTACGAAATCGGCTTTGGACCATTGGGCCTCAGAAAGGTGTCAATTCGTGAAGAATTTGAATGTAGTCGATGAGTAATAATCCGATGAGACAAGCCAGAATTGGGGCTGCATGGAAGCGAAGTAAAGTGAAATGTGAGGTGATAAATTTAAATGCCTAATTGAAAATACCGCACGGCTATGGAAATTGATCAGCCAACTCCTCTTCTTCATCAGCCGCTTCTTCTTCTACTTCAAGTCTGTAGGCGACGAGCGAGCCATAAAAGCAAAGGTCATAAAAAAATAATTTTTGCCAATGCCAATGGCCAACAATTCCAATGGCTACCGAACACCATGGAGGCCCACACACCTAGACCCCGGCATCCGTTGTATGATTGTCCATAGGCATTTACAACGTTTTACGAGGCGTAAATGGAGTTGGAGCTAGGGGGAAGGGCGGAGCATCTGGGTAGATGGCACCACATTAAGTGGTACACTACTTTCTTTCAGATCACTAAGAGTAGCTCAGCTAGCTTGCCTTTAACTGACAGTCAACTAAGAAATATTAAGGGTATTTGGCATTCGTTGAGTGTTGCCATTCATGGGCATTCATGGCCAGCGCTGGACCCTTTAGGAAAATTGTTATTTACAACCTTAATCTGCAAGAAATGTATTAGAGGGCCGAACAGCGCAAAGCAGAACGAAATGGGACGAGACGGAGGAGGTGGCGAACGCGAAGGTGGAGGTGAAGTGGGTTTAATGTTTACAAACAAAGCTCGGTTCAATTAGCATACCAGCTTGGTTAGCCATGGCTAGTCGTGGGACTTGCCAGATGCGATTTTTATGGCAGGTTAAAGACACACACACTCCCTCCCTTCTTGAGGGAGTGCAATGACTAAGTGAAGAACGCTGCAGTTGCAAAGCCATTGAAGCATTAATCAGCGCACTGGGGGAGCAAGTGACCCCAATAGACGTGACCAGGCAGGCAGGACATCCAGACAAAGGCGTATCAATCAATTAATTAAGCGTATTCTACCACAAGTTCAACGAACCTCAAACTACAGAACCAGTTGAAGTGGAAAAATATGAAAAATAGGATAACACCAGCGAAGGGTTGACAGCTGGACAGTCGTAGGACACATGATGGAGTAGCTAATATCCGCTATTCTAAGGTTCCAGGAGGGAGCTTCATTTTGTTAATGGGACTAAACGAATAGTTTAAATTAATAATTGCTTACCTAGGCTATGGCGACCCTTTGTTAGGGTGTCGGGATAATCCGTTTAATTTTGTTGGCCCCGGGGTGCGGCAACAACAACAATAAGAAACACCAACAATAACAACACGATGAGTGAATGAGATGGCTACAGTTGGCAGAGACAACAACACAAACACTCGCCACACTTGAGCACTTTTTGCCTTGGGTGGGGCTTTTTTCTGCTTTCTTTCTTTCTTTCTTTATCTATTGCAAAAACTGAGAGGAGTATTCCAAAGTGATGTTGAGATGTTATGTGGCATGTGGCATCGGGCAGTTCAACGTTCACTTTACTTGCAGACAAATACTCTTTGCTTTGATTAGAGTTATTGGAAATGCGGCAAATTGATGGCTACCAAATGTGATATCGGTGTGTATTTCACATAAGGGTTGATTTGACACTTTGACCAAAAAACCGACAAAATTTTCAAGGGTGGCAGCCGGCGGCGCGATTGAAAAAGAGTCCGAAACTATCATAAATGGGCCAATAGTTGAACTATAAGATATATCGAGTTATAAACAAACGACTAATATTAAAATTATCTTTTAAGCAGTTCCAATTCAAATGGCGACTTTTGAAAAACGCAAGCCGGAAAATCGACAAGGAAATCTTTATCGTCACATGCACGTCCGTTCGCGGCGAGTGAACGCTTGAAACTCCAGAGGCCACATCGACGACGGTTAGTGAACTTCGTTTAGCCGACACATACAATCCAGGAGTGTTTCCAATTGGAAGTGACAAGCGGTATAGCTTGCAATATAACAGTAAAGGATAGCGGCAGAAACTCTACAAACGGGGGTGCGTCCTTTAGCCGGCGTCGCGTCGCTACGATGCGCTGGAAACAGCTGCGAACAGCTGCTGGCAGGGTGTGTTTGTCCACACACAAAAGTCCTCACCTACTGTAGACTGGAAGGATAACCGACGACGGCCACGAAGATTTCACGGCTGCCGAATACATTTTGCCGACTGCTGCATTTGTTTTGAAACGAATGCCAAACGAATGTTAAACGCGAGCCTCTGGCAGCTGTGCTTCCATTCACAATACACGACCGCCCGCCCAACCCCTAGCATCCCTACACTTCCAAACTGTTTCTATGTAACGTTAGGTGCTGCAATAACGACGCAATAAATGACGAAACCATGACGACAGGTCGAGACACCCACTTAAACATGAATAATGGCCAGCGATAGCCTCTCTCCCCACCAAGCAGCATTCCCCTTCCAAGGCGTACTATCTGAGCCTTTGTCTCATAACGGCTCAGTTGACAAGCAAAAGACACAGCAGAGAGAGAGAGAGAGTCAGGAAAAGAAGAGTTAGAGTGAGAACTTGAGATCTTAGGCATTGCCAAAGACGAAAACTTCCGTTAACCTTAAAATGTTTGTAATTTTTGACAATAATTCTTTACAGGTTTCAGATTTGGTTAGAAGAAATTTTTTTTTTTGCATTACGTGCATTAAATTTTCAAAATAACATAAAAAAAATTAAAAATTTACTAATGTTTGATTATATTCAAAACTTCATTTTCAAGCTATAGATTAAAAACTTTGAAAAAAGTAAGAAACTGTTTTCTGGTAATAATGCTTTATATGTGTATATATGTATGTACTCACCTCGACATTCTCCACATCGTAGTAGCACAGTGTGCGCTTGGTCAGCTCGAACCAGCGATGTTTGTAGTTGACGGGTGTGAAGCGTTTCTTGTTTTGGGCCCGCTTTACCATTGAGCCGCTTTTGACAATGTCATACAGACGTTCTGACATTTTGTCCATTTTGGCCTGAAAGGATTTGCTGCTTGAGCGCAGCGACGTCGATGACTTGATGCTGCCATGTGAGCTGCGATGGGTCTTGCTGCTCAACATTGTGACACCGTCAAAGCGAGTCTATTGGTAGTAAGAATAAGTGAAAAAGATTACAAAAAGAGTTGCGATATTTATTTAGGTAAGCCATAAAGTGATGCTGATGCTAATGATCTATGCCAAAATAGTTGGCTTACAACATGACAACGCCTTGCCTCTTATAAATCAGTCAACCATATAATTGTGGGCGTGCGAATCTTGTGCCATTGACCGTGGCTACAGTGAGTGGATTAGCCGGTTAATTGGTGTGGGTGTTCGAGACATCAATCAGAAATCAGCAATGAGAGTCAGCCATATGCCAGGCTGAGAGGCATCAAATCGAGCGATTAAATGGCTAATTAATTAGCCTGCACTAGGCGGAAAAACTGACAACCGGTAAGAAGCAGATGACTCGCTTCGTTGACCTTGAAGTGAAGCGCAGTGCAGCGCAGATGCGAAAACCAGTTGCAGACTGTGTAGCAAACTGATTAAAGGATTAGCCCACAATAAGCTGATAAACTAACCAGCAAGTTGGGCAGCTTAACAGTTGCCAGCGAAGCGTGCGCGCAAACAAACGTCTCGTTGGCACCAGTTCCAAGTTGCATACATCTGTACATTCACATATGCATATGTACATATAAATAAATACATACTATGGAATTATCGCACTTCAACAACGGCAACGACAACAACGTTGCCACATGCGGCTGCGCTTGGAAATCAACAAACAAAAGCGACAAATGCACAGCAATAACACCAACAACAACGATTGTAGTCTTTTTAGTAACATTCATGCGTGGCACTTTAATCAAGCAGAGCGTTGAGAGCCCAGCACACAATTGCCATCAGTAACAAGTGCTGAACGATTTCGATGATCGTTTAGCATATACCCTGTAAAAGGCAAAATTGCAATTCAAGAAACTTCCTAACAGCATAAAGCCCGAGCTAATGCTTCGTTATAACTTTAAAATCGATCTGCAGTGCTATCGAGGCCAATAAACAAATGTATATAAAGTATCAACGAAGTTTGCCTGCACTTGGAAGCTGCAAAATTGTAGGGTATAATAAAATAAACACTACAAAGGATCGCTACGGCATTGGCATATATGTATGTACATAAATCTTGGCCTGCGGCTCGAGTAAGGAACGAATACTGAGTCCGAGACTGTGACTGGGCCTGCAGCAGCAGCAATAAAAATAACAACAGACAAGAGCCAACGCGTTTTGGCAAGCGGGCGTGGCCATGGACATGATAAACTCACACACACATGCACACACCAACAGGAGAGATTCAGATTGAGTCGCCGACTTTGAATTTCGCCACGCAAATGGCTGCGTTTAGTTTTCATTCTTCTTGCTTATTATTATTTATTTTTTTGCAAATGTTTTGTCTTTTTCCGCTGCTTTCTGTTTATTATCGCATGTTTTGCATGGCAGTTTCGGGGGTGAGTTGACTGCTTTGCCGTTTGACAATTCGACCTTTGCAAGAATTTTAACAATACGAAAGCAAAACAAGTTTGTAGCTTGAAAGAAAACAACAACAAAATTTAAAGGCATGTGACAAAACATGGTCTGATTGGCAAACGTTTCTATAAGAAAAAGAGTATGATAGAGAATCAGAAAATAGTCTTATCAGAAAGCGCAGTCGAAGCAATTGTAAATTTTAGTGCAGGTTCTGGTTTTACATTGATCCCGGCTCTCATATAAATTTTGCTGATAAAACACAAAGCGACTCAAAAGCAAAGCCAAACAAGAACAAAGGCGATAAAATATTTTCAAGTAACAATGAAATTCGAAACTGCTTTCCAAACGGGGTGGGAGACGTACCGATGTGGGGCAAAAGACAACCGAAACTTACCAGCAGTGCCGTTGAATGAGAAATTGAAGCAATGACCAATCGAAGCGCGTTCAGCGTCAACGATAATAACAAAAATGCAAATAAAATTTTTAACAACAAATCACTTTCGATTACGCGGCACGCTTGCTTGACACGACAACGACGATTGACAACGACGCGACCGGCTTGTTCAACATTTGCATACTACTCTGCCAGGCAGAAGCATTAAAAATTATAAACAATTCTGGGGCTCAGCTGTGGCTTACACTCACACTCCCAAGCACACAAACAAACATATACTATACACTTTACACAGAAGCAACAGGCGACGATTTCACTACCTATTCCTGGAACTGCAAATGCACTACGTTGTAGATATGAACATATATGGCTGCACATTCTTTGACTAGAAGCAAAATGGCACTTAGTGTAAAGCAATTGCTTTCAATGTATTCACACATACATTTGATAGATTTTTGTTATTTATTTAATTAATCTAATACTTGCTGGCGATCTGAGAAGCGACCGCGCCGACGCGACAGAACTTTGAAACCGTTATCGATAATTTAGCTAAACTATACAACCGTATTATGAACATCGATGCTGTTCTTAGTTTAAAGTATCGATGCTTCTAATAAAGCTATCGAGCGACCACCACTAGACAGTTTCAAAGATGATTTATTTTGTTCATCGAAACAAAAGAAGCACTGCAAATGCATATTATTTTTAACAAACACACAAACATAAAAATATATATCAATATACATTATTTCGAGATATTTTTAAATACTCTGCTCTTAATATATTATGTTTTTGTTTTGAGAAACATACATAAGTAGTAAAGAAATTAAATGCGAATCCTAAAATTAAGGCCAATAGTTACTTAATTCTCCTTCTTCTGATTAGCGGCTATGCGCCAGGCACCAACCATATACCGTAGCCAAATCATAAACAAATCAATGCCCATTTGCAGCCACGACCAGAATGGTGATAGTTTCGACCCATCAATTTCAGTCCATCGGACAGCCACCTCGGACATGGGTAATTTTAGGCGTTCGGCTAAATAGAGTAGCTCGACATCAAAAGCCCAACGTTGTACATGCAAGCTGCTAAAAAGTTTTCTTGCCGAAGCACGCGTAAACAACTTGAACCCGCATTGAGTGTCCCTTATGGTACGTACGGCAAAGATCCAGACAAGCGTATGAAAGCCATGCATAAGTATGGTACTGTAATGAAACATTTCTTACTGATACTATTGGTAGATTTGACTAGCTTACCGTAGAAAACTGCGCGTGGCAATAGATTCCTCCTCCAGATGGGCACGAGAACCAATGGCAATTCCATCTTGACGCCACTCGGGCGCTAAGCTGGATAAGACCTCAGCTAATTTATCATAATCTGCAAACTTTGTGGCGCCATCAGCGTCAGCAAATAGTAACTGTCGACCACGAGCGCTCAAAATGCCCAGACGCACAGCTCCACCCTTGCCACGATTCTCTACTAGCTCCAGTACACGAAACTTATCAGCGCCGTACTTCTTGGAGTATTTGACTGCGACTGATACAGTTGCATCACTGCTACCATCGCTGACAATAATCACTTCATAGGTAAAGTCAGATTGTTTTAACGACTTTTGCTCCAAAAAAGCCATGCACTCATCAAGCATAGCTGGTACTGTGAATGTAATATAATCATGTGAGCATTACTCATAGAGTTGTATATAACAGAAAGAGAAACATACGGCGCTTTTCCTCATTGTAAGCCGGTACAATGACACTGAGTTCCAAGGAGGGTGTGTCATCTAAACTGGGAAATGGAACTATTTTAATAGTTTTGGGATCAAGGTAAAATTTCTCATCCTTGTGCCTCTTTATAACTGGATAAGGCTTTGTTTTGTACAACAATACAGCCACAGTCTAAATATATTGAAACTATCAAACGAATTGTCAGTGTATCAGAATAGTGTACTCACCAACAACCCGGCAGTAAATATAAATCCAAGTAAATAACAGCACACTTGAAGCAGAATTGCCAACATCTTCAGAATGAGTTTCAAATTAACGGTTTTATATGGCAAAGCATCACTTTTTGAATTTGCGCGAAGATACAGACCAAAAGCCACGTATTTTGTTTATTGCCAACTTTGCGCTAGCAGCAGCTGATAAGATTCTTAGAGCATAATAACCGCAAGCCGAAAGGTAAAATATACCAAAATTAAATTTATAGTATTTTTGTATGAAAGTTGCTTAACGGTCATACAGCTAGTCAGTTAGAGACGATGTCGATTTTCCAGATTGAGACACAATCGATTAGCTATGAGTTGTTTTATTTAAAATAAATATTTCGGTTTTTCAAATTAAACAATTTTGCGAATAAGAGTATTATTTTCTTATTTAAAAAATAATAATGCTGGCCTAATGCAACAGGTGTTGTAGTGTGTAACTATGTCCATGCTTATTGCGTCTGCGCTCTGTTGATTACTGCTGTTCCCGCTCCCAGATACACACTGAAGGAATTTTCAGTTGTAGCGAAAAGCGTCTATTTTCGTTAAATAGAATGTATATATAAATTTCCTAAATAATAGGAAAATCTATTAGCAATGCATTTTATACTTCTAATTGTGACATGGCTTGGTGTGCACAGCGCCCAGGCCTTCAAGTTGCATCTGCAGGCGAATGTCGGAGAGCTGCTTACCTATAAAATTGAGCCTCAGCTTTTTAACTGGACACACCAAGTGATAAGTGAGCAGTTTCGATATAGGCCGTCATTGCAGAATTATCCAGACCTGCCCAGCTGGATGAGGTACATGTATAGCCATGAATACCACGCTGGCTTTCTTTACGGAACGCCGCCGATTTCTACAGCTGGAAAATCTCTCAGTTTTGATGTGGTGGCCTTGAATCGGCAGAACTATGAAACACGCCAAATGGTCATCAGCATGTTTGTGGCGCACAAATTTATTGCACCAAATGTAGTGCAAATGAAGATCGACAATCTTAATTGGGTGCATCTAATGGATCCCGGACGAGTGGAGAACTTGCGTAATATTTTCCGTAAGGATCTCTGGCCTGGCAGCAAGGAGGACCTGAGTGTTGTATTCATGGAATCGGCCGTCAACATGGGCGGGCGCCTGCCATTGCGTCCACAGCAGCGCGAAGGGTGGGTCCACAGAGATTAATTAATTAAATTTCCAGTAGCAACTGAATGTTTATTTTCAGTGTTATCGTCCACGTTGGTAGCTTTGCACAATTTTCGCCGCGTCTAAAGGAGCTTCAGGAAGAAGTGCGTCCGCTATACAAGTTGCCCTCCTGCACCTATAAACGCACCTCGGTGCAAAAGATATTCGAGAATGTTGGCTTTAAACTGGATTGGTGCGCCTTCAAAATGGTTGGTATGGAGTCGCCCACAGAGGTTTTGTATCATAATAACCACGCCAGTGGTCGAATAAATGAACATCAAAAGCAACATCAGCAGACGGAGGAGCAGCATTACAACGAACGCTGGATGGGCATTCCACGCGAAGATGTGCCCATGCGCAATTATATCGATGAATTTGCCTTTGCATTCGCCATTCCTGGCATGATCCTAGCCGTACTGCTGGGCATACTTTCAGCAGTGCTTTGCTTTCATCATCACAAGTTGTAAGTGGATGGATAAAAAAAAATATTTTTATTTCCTTATTGGTTATTGGTTTCTCCTTAGTTACGATCCCCATTCAGAGTTTTTCTTTGACAACATATTTCACTTGTGCGAAGAATCTTGCGCAAAAACGCACATTGATTCCGAAGAGGACAGGTGAATTTTCAGTTTATTTTTTTAAGTCTTTTTAATTAATTTTATTATTTGTGAAATTTAATAGCTCACATTTTATTACAGCTCTCTCCATATGGATTACCCTATGTCTTCCACCGTCCAGATGGTTCAATGCTCTGATACAAAACCCATGCAGCCTGTGACAACACTAAAAAGCCTTAAGGATCCAAATTTTCTTCTAGACAATACAAGCATGCGTTCTCAAAGGTTGGATGTCCAAAATTATACTAATTTAATTTTGTAACATTCTTTATTTTATTATAGCCCCAACAATAGTTTGTATCAGTTGGACAGCGGCGCATCTGGTATTTACTCACGTCCCAAACCTCCACCATACAAGGGCGGTACTTTGGGGCGAAATGGCGTGGACATATGACAATCATCACCCAGAGTGCTCTATTGTTAAAGACGCATCATCATTCAGAAAGCAATAAACCAAAAATCCACTACTATTAGACTTACATATATCACTAGCCAGGCATATCATAGCCGCATCGAATTATAATTGATATTAATTATATAGTGTAATTTATCTTAGCTTTGTTGCAATTAAATATGCATATGATATATCACGCAAGCATGTATTTGCCATTCCCATAAATTATTGTTTTGAATCCTCGCGCGTTTTGAACATATGCAGCCCTGCCTGAATGTCATTCACATGTAATCGATGCATATAAATAAGAGTCGATACATTGCTGATAAGCTCGGTGAAAGTCGTCGAGTTTTGTAGTAAAAGATTTGAATTAGAAATTACGTGTCATATAAAAATGGTGCTCCTTCTACTAGGCTCCTTGGAAGAGCTCATCGATCAATACAAAATAAATATAATTCAATTGATTTTTATCATATTTATCGTAACGATCGTCCTGTTGGGCAGTTTAATGACCTTAGTGGAGTCGCACCTACCCAATAGTATTCGGCAATCTTTTCGCTATGGCAAGCACAGTTATAAAGGTGAAACCGATGCCCTCGTCAACCATCTGGAAGTACCAAAGGCGTGGTTCAGTCATTTCTACGTGTTCGCTTTTGGTTGGTCTCTACTTTCCCTCTACTTCATCTGTAACACTGTGTTAAGTCAAGATATGGCACCAGAGTTTGTGCTCCGCTTTCTGGATTTAATGTGTGGGGGACGCACCCACCGCCAGGCACAGGTCGACTCTAATACTGCTCTGCTGGCGACAATACTGCTCAGCCTGCAATGTGTCCGTCGCTTCTACGAGACAAACTTTGTGCAAATCTTCTCCAAACGTAGCAAAATGAACTTTTCTCATTACGCTGTTGGCTATGTGCATTACTTTGGCGCTATCATATCGCTGTTGGCTAACACTGCGGGCTTCGTCCGTGGCTCTAAGCCAGCTCCGTTCTCACTGGCTAATGTGTCGGTGCTCCAGATAACCTACATCGTCATCTTTTTAATCTCTTGGCATCAGCAATATAGCAGCAATATGGTGCTGGTTAATCTACGGAAGAATGCAAAGACGGGCGCCGTAAAGACTGAAGAACATATGCTGCCCGCAAGTGGATGGTTCAATCTGGTTTCATCGCCACACATGTTGTTCGAGGTGGTAATGTACTACTGCTTAGCGGATCTCCTTACTCCTATCAGGACATGGAAGCTAATATTTGTTTGGGTAGCCAGCAATCAAACAATTAATGCTCTGCTAACGCATCAATGGTACAAAGAACACTTCAAAGATTATCCTAAGAGTCGCCATGCAATCATTCCGTGGCTGCTATAACAGACGGTTGACGAGGCTTACTTAAAAAAGTACATATCTAATTTAGTAGTGGCATTTATTATTAAACTTGTTTTACACATACACGCGCGGAGTACTTGGTGCTTCTTTGTTTTGAATTTGAACTATAAAACGTTAATAACGATCCACTTGATTTGAAAGGTGGCCTCAGTCGATTTACTTGAACAAGAAACTGCAAGCAGTATTAAGATAAAGTAAGTAGACTAATCGAGATGTAGTAAATGAATAGACTTACCTATAAGGATAACCCTGCGCTTTGGATCGGAATACAGACAGTAAAAAGGAAAAGAATACAGTTAACAACACCAAACCCGCCATGGCCATAATGCGATTTCTGTTGTGAGCTTTCTGTGTTCCAGATTCGATAAGCAATATCATTCCTAGCACAATCATCGCATCTGCAATAAATTTAATGATAGAAATAAATCTTTTTATCAATTAAAGTCTGGTAACTTACTTAAGAACATGACAATATAGGTCTCCACAACCAACTGGCCCTGGGACGAGCCATGAATGTAAGCAACGCCACCGTTTTGCGTCTTATGGACCAGCGGCGGTCCACGTATGTGATTCCACATCTGGCCAGAAATCATGGCGAAGCAGAAAAACAGAGCAATAGCGCCCCACAAGTTTTTGTTGTACAGGAATTCGAGATTGTTGCGACGAATGTATAAAAAGCTGCCTACTAAAGCAACCAGTGTAATCATAGCTACAGTACCCGAGTAATTTGGAGGCCGGAAAATACGTATAGTAATGTCTGTGCGCTCGGCAACAAATTTGGCTATAGAATCGGCTGCAAAGCCAACGCGGTGTATGTCCATGGTGTCAGCACCTTTAGACTTTCCCTTGGCCGGGAAATGCATGAAAACGGGCGCTGTATTGAGGCGAAGCATTTGGAATACGTCAGAGCCCTCATCGAAATCAACCATGGCAAAGAAGAGCTTGTTGGAGTAGATAGGGGAGAAGCGATACGAGTTGGCCACAATGCTGAATTCGTCATGCGCATGTCGACATATCTGGCATTGTCTGGAGGGAGCCAGCGCCGTTAGCATCACTATCATTGAATAGTTGCGCGGCGTGTTTTTCACATATTCACGGAATTTTTGTCCATTGAAACGCAATAGGGGTTTTTTCATGTTCATTTCTACCAAGTTTTGCACTCGTTCCGAAAGAGATAGACTTGTCTGCAAAAAAAAAAAAATTTTGTTTACATTAAGTGAAATGGTTTGCCGGCTGTGGACCGGTTAGCTTGGCCCTTCAGTCATTGGAAGTGACGTGGCCATAGGGGCTGAACATACCTTCTGTTTACCTTGCGCTGCGACGAAGATCAAGCAACCGGCCATCACAACAAGCGTACACAATACTGTATTGCGCAGCACCTTCATTTTGAGGTGATTAAGTTATTTAATTTCAATTATTTAAAGTCAAAATCACAGAGATAAGCACTATATAATTTAATTTTTTGTGGCGGAGTAGCACCATGCAGCTGATTGTGAATGGCACCTTTATTTTGAAGTTGCCAGACTATTAATAAAACAAATTTCTTTCGTTTTGCCAGTCACACAAGGTGATTAGCGATGGTTCGTGAGTTTTTCATGGACTATTCGCGTTATTGAGACTATTTTTTCGACTGTTTTTTATTTGTCTTTATTTTATTTTAACTTCAATTTTATTGAAATAAACTGTGTAGTATAAGAATCATTTCGCAATGAGTGATGTATTAAAAAGCTCGCAGGAGCGTTCGCGCAAACGAAGGTTGCTTTTAGCTCAAACAGTACGTAAGCGTCAATAAATAGGTTCGATTTTTGTTTTATTAAAATTGAAATTTGCAGCTTGGCTTGTCCAGCGTCGACGAGTTGAAAAAAGTGCTGGGCAATGCAGAAGATAGTAACAATTATTCTGGTGCAGGAGGAAGTCGTCAGCTTAATTCCGGTGGACAAAGAGACGAGGAAGATGGAGCCGGCAGCGGCGGTTCATCATCAAAGAAAACGCCGAACGAGATTATTTATAGAGATTCATCAACGTTTTTGAAGGGAACACAGTCTTCCAATCCGCACAACGATTACTGCCAACACTTTGTGGATACCGGCCAAAGGCCACAAAACTTTATACGTGACGTTGGACTTGCTGATCGATTCGAAGAATACCCCAAACTGCGAGAGCTAATAAAGCTTAAGGATAAACTTATCCAGGACACTGCATCGGCTCCAATGTATCTAAAGGCCGATCTTAAAACCCTGGATGTCAAAACATTAGGTTCAAAGTTCGATGTCATTCTAATTGAGCCACCTTTGGAGGAATATGCTCGTGCAGCTCCTGCTGTAGCTACAGTGGGTGGAGCACCGAGGGTCTTCTGGAACTGGGACGACATACTAAGTAAGTTTATCAAAGATTGTTGTATACTTTACTAAATGCCATTCCACATAGATTTGGACGTCGGAGAGATAGCAGCACATCGTTCTTTTGTGTTTCTATGGTGTGGGTCTTCGGAGGGTTTAGACCAAGGGCGTAATTGTCTTAAAAAGTGGGGCTTTCGACGGTGCGAGGATATCTGCTGGATACGCACAAACATAAACAAGCCGGGACATTCGAAGCAGGCCATTCCTAAAGCCGTTTTCCAGCGCACAAAAGAGCACTGCCTTATGGGCATCAAGGGAACTGTACGGCGCTCTAGCGATGGCGACTTTATACATGCAAACGTCGACATTGATCTTATAATATCCGAGGAAGAAGAATTTGGGAGCTTTGAGAAACCCATAGAAATTTTTCATATCATCGAACATTTCTGCCTTGGCCGTCGGCGCTTGCATTTGTTTGGTCGCGATTCCAGTATAAGGCCAGGATGGCTAACCGTTGGACCCGAGTTGACAAACTCTAACTTCAATGCTGAACTGTATCAGACTTATTTTGCTGAGGCGCCCGCCACTGGTTGCACCAGCCGCATAGAACTGTTGCGACCAAAGAGTCCGCCACCAAATAGCAAAGTTTTGCGTGGTCGTGGACGTGGATTTCCTCGCGGTCGTGGCAGGCCTAGATAGACACCTCAATTGTGCATGGATTCTAGTTTTTAAGATCAAAGATATTTACTGGTTATAGGCTATATTGACACCCAAGCAGTGGATTAATCTTAATGAGAAAACGCTATGTCGGCAATTTACAATCCTCATGACATTGTGTTGCTTTTAATGCTAGGATTAAAGCTAAAATAAAAACTAATGCTGCAGACTATGGTGATTATTGAGGTGTCGCATATAAACGTCTAGCTCATCTTCATCATCATTCCCGTCGTCGACTTTCTGAAATTGTTGATCACTCGTATGTATATTTTCGTCTTCACCTTCACTACAACAAAAATAGGCATCCTCTTCATCGCGTTCTATTTGCTCTAAGTCATCTAGCTGAACGTTGTCATCCACCGCTGAGTAATCAAAATCTCTGTCCTGGCCGCTGAGAAATCGTTCTTTCATTAATCCCATAAACTCATTGCGCAGCAGCTCTCGTTCGGCAGGGTTATAGTACTCGGGTGTCGTTATTTTATTTATCTTGGATGCTGGCAATGATTGTGTATTGCGACTAGTGGAGCAAGAAACAGGTTCGTCGTCATCGAAGCCGCCCCATTGCTTGCGACATGCGACAGGCACATCGCAATCAATATTGGTCTCTGACACTGGTTCTAGTTGCGCATATGTACTGTCTTCTGTGGGCTCAACTTGCTGCAGCAACTCGTCACGATGTCTTTGTTCTAACGTATGCATCAGAATGCCGGAAAAACTAGTGTTTCGCACGTCGTAGCTGTCGCGTTGTTTTTTCTCATCCTCTGTCAAATACTGTCCGATCAGCTCTTGGTATAAATCTGGAGCCCTCTGCATCATTTCATGCTCGCTAAAGTATTCTCCTTTTTGCAGCAATTGCTGCATGGCATTGTATCGTCTATTCTTGACGCACACTGCCCGGGTGTGAAGCTTGCGTTTGAAATCCTCCAGAAGCAAATATATATCTTCGATATTCGCATCGGGTTTCAGTGGGTTCTGTACCCCTAGTGCCTGAAAGTCGCTCAATTGCTGCTCACTCAAAAAACTGCCGAACCGAATCAAAAAGTTTTCCCGACTTTTATAAAACGTATCCTGAGCGATTTGTTGCTTCTCCAAGAAATTCAGCTCGGGATCATCAATTTGTTGGGACTTAAAGACAATGTTGGAATTCTCAGCCAGTGCTTTGAATATATCCACTAATTGCGCTGGTAACTCGGCTGCTTCTGACTTGCTATCGCCATCTCCATTCGAAATCAGTGTCATGCCAAGAAATTCAAGTACTCTTTGTAAACAAATGCTTCTTCTTACTAGCACTTATTACTTTCGGTACGTTGTTTAATCGCCCAGAACTGCAAAAGATAGTGTCACTAACCATATAACTTTTTGGTATTAAAATACTGAAAATTCCAATAGTGCTAATAATTATGGAATTTCTTATTTCGGTACATTGTTGCGAGGAAAATGCTATATTTTTAAAATTCGACTTATGGTCACGCAGCGGTTGTCAGCTGTTTTTGTTTAGTTGAATATAAACAAGAGAGGCGGCCGCTAATCAGTAACGCGCAATCATACCAATAAAGGGCAGTAGAAAAGTATTTATCGCTGCGCGCTTTTATAGTCAGCGGGTAAATCGCGAATGATGACTAAGAAAGGCAACTGCGTGAAAAAAAGAAAAATACCCGTTTTAACTTCTGCTTGCAAGCGTTAGGAGGCAAACATTATGTCGGACATTGATTGGAATTTCAATTGGAACTGGACACAGTTCTGCCCGACAGGCTTAAAACCCTTCGCCAACGATACAAATGATCTGTTGCCATGTTTTCAGAAGACGTTGCTCCAGTTTCCAGTCTACTCAATATTTGCCGCAATATCCGCCTACAATTTTGGCAACCACACACAAATTATAACGCGCAATAAAACGCAGCTGCAATTAATATCTATACGCACGGTGTTCAGTGTTATTTTGGCTCTCCTGCCCGTATCCAAGATATTTGTGTTCCATCGTGCGGGCATCGATTTGTATGCTGTCGACGTGCTTGTCGTTAGTGCCGAGTGCATCATGTGGGTAGTGCACTGTGGTAAGTGATTTTTAATTCGATTTCAATTTACACATACTTATGAAATTATTCTTTTCAGGTTACCTGCTGACGGCACGGCACTTTGGCTCGCTTAGCCATCGTGGCTCTTTGTTATTAAATGTGGTTTGGCTTATGGTTGTGGTGCTGGACGCTGTCTGGCTGCGCACCAGTCGACACTTTGAGTGGTGGCCCTGGAGTCTGGCTACCCTCCTGTGTGATCTATGCTATGGCGTCACACTGATACCTAAAGGAAGTGCAATAGTATCCACTGCAAACGCCAGTGGTCGGGATCGTGAGCAGGAGGCATTGTTGGCCAATCGGTACACATATTTTCACTTTGAGTTGAACGAAGCGATATTGGGGCACGCACAGGACGAGGCCAATTGGGTGTCTCGCTTTGTTTTCAATTGGGTGCAGCCATTAATTGACAAAGGTGTTGCTGGCAAATTGCGACACATTGAGGATCTCTTTGACTTGCCAGATGCACTCAACATCACACGCTTAAGCGAGCGCCTTCACTTGGCGCTTTCGCAATCCCAAAGCTTATTTAAAGCACTGCATAAAGTTTTCGGCTTCGAGTTCTACTTGATTGGACTGCTTCGACTTGTGGCCGACATCAGCAGCTTTGCTGGTCCACTACTGCTCGGCGGGTTGCTGCAGCAAAACGGAAGCAAGGACAATGAGACAAATAATCAAGCCTATTACTATGCTCTGGGGTTATTTGGCACGACGCTGCTGTCAGCATTGTGTGGTTGTCACTTTGACTGGCGCATGGCGATGGTCAGCATGAAGATGCGCGTCGGCGTCGTCAATAGCATCTATCGCAAAGCACTTGAAGCGCGTGGAGTGCGCGAATCCGGACCAGATATGCTTAATCTCATGTCTACCGATGCGGATCGCATTGTCAATTCATGCATCAGCTTCCACTTCTTTTGGAGCATACCGTTTAAACTGTTTACAACATTATATCTGCTTTATCTGCAGCTGGGCGTTGCCTTCTTGGCGGGCGTTATTTTCGCCGCGTTGCTGATACCCGTGAATCGTTGGCTAGCTAAGCGGATTGGCATCTATTCCACCGGTCTGATGAGCGCAAAGGATGCACGTCTGTCAGCCACCAGGGAGACCATGCAGGGCGCCAAGCAAATCAAGGCCAATGCCTGGGAACCGATTTTCATAAGGAAAATACGTGAACTTCGCGATGTGGAGCTTAAATTCCTGTCCAAACGCAAGTATCTGGATGCCATGTGCGTGTATTTCTGGGCCACGACACCTGTGCTCATGTGTCTCCTTACGTTTGGATTATTTGTGCTTTTGGGCAATCCGCTGATTGCCTCCACGACATACACAAGTGTCGCCCTGCTTTACATGCTCATTGGGCCATTGAATGCCTTTCCATGGGTGCTCAATGGACTTGTCGAAGCATGGGTGTCACTACGCCGTGTTCAGCAGCTAATGGATGTGCCCAATCTGGACTACTCGAGCTACTACAATCCCATCATGCGCGGCAGTAGCGGTACTGAATCCTCCGCCAGCGTGCTGCAAATGAAAAGCGCGCACTTTGTACACGACGCCGAGCAGAATAACAGAGAGACAATGGCTAGTCAGTTCAGGCTGAAGGACATCAATATAGACATCAAAGCAGGCCAACTAATTTGCATTGAGGGGCCTGTGGGCGGCGGGAAGAGCAGCTTCCTCACGGCCATTGTAGCCGGTCTGGAGTGTCTCGACGGCGAAGTCTGTGTTCAAGAGCTAACTACTGGCTTTGGCTATGTGCCGCAATCGCCATGGCTGCAGCGTGCCACCATACGCGACAACATTGTATGGGGCAGCCACTTTGACGAACAATGGTACAAATCTGTGCTGTTTGCCTGCGCCCTCAACGAGGATATTCGAACGCTTGGCGGTGATTTGATGGGCGTTGGCGAGAACGGACGTACTCTGTCCGGTGGTCAACGAGCGCGTGTCGCTCTAGCACGTGCCGTATACCAGGACAAAAAGGGTGAGCATTCATAATCTACTTGAGAAAAACTTTAATTTGATTACTTGCTTCTTGCAGTTTATCTGCTGGACGATGTGCTGTCAGCACTGGACGCACATGTCGCTAACCACATTATACGTCACTGTCTTTTGGGACTGCTCAAGCACAAGACTCGGATCGTGGTTACGCGCAGCACACAGTTGTTCTTCCATGCCAATCAAATACTCAGTGTCAAAGATGGCGAGCTACGTCCCAGTGACTACATGACCGAGAGCATAAATCTCAGTCTAGATGACGAATCGCCCAGCAAATCGCTCGAACAGTTGCAATGCTCCGTAGAGTTGCCCAATGCAGCGGACGAGGACAAGCAGAGCGTGGACAGCCTGCTGCTGGAGGAATCCCGAGAATACGGTCATCTCGCTGGCAACGTATTTCGTTGTTATTGGCGCGCAGTCAGTGCACCTATGGCGTTCACCGTGCTGCTGTTTGTGCTGCTCATGCAGCTGACACGTAATTTAAGCGACGCCTGGCTCGCTCACTGGGTCACCGAGACTACACTCGATGGTCATCCCAATGATACAACACTGCAGCATACTCTAATGCGTCCCGGAGAAACTTCGACTGATTCGGCGCATACAACAGGCTTTTATTTGAGCATTTTTGCGGGCATAGCAGTGACCAATTCCATTGTAACCTTGGCACGTGCATTTCTCTTTGCCTATGCCGGCATTAAGGCGGCAATTTTCCTGCATGAGCATTTGCTCAAGCGCGTCATATTTGTAAGCATCAGCTGCAGTTGGTTGCTGAATTATTTCTAATACATTTCACTTTTTCCGTGCAGGCCAAGTTCAATTTCTTCGACGTAACCTCGGTGGGTCGCATCCTCAATCGCTTTTCGTCGGACACCAACACCGTGGACGATTCGTTGCCATTCATAATGAACATTTTGCTAGCACAACTGGCTGGTTTGGTGGGCGCCTTGTGCGTCAGTTTATACGCTATTCCTTGGCTAGGATTGATCATTATACCCATGGTGCCCATTTATTTGAATCTGCAACAACGATATCGTCATGCCTCACGAGATATTAAACGATTGTCGAGCAATGCCATGTCGCCGCTTTATACGCATTTTACGGAGACCTTACAGGGATTGTCCACAATTCGCAGCATGCGTGCAAGTGCCCGGTTTCAGCGCGACTTTCAGGGAAAGCTGGAGGAGAGCACTAAGACACAACTGTCCGCAGCTGCAGCGCAACAGTGGTTGGCACTGCGTCTTCAGTTGCTGGGAGCACTGTTGGTGGGTGGAGCAGGTTTGCTAGCTGCGATAACGGCATCCCACACCACAAATCCCGGTTTGGTGGGATTGTGCATATCGTATGCATTGTCCATTACTGGCCAACTGGGAGATCTGCTGCATGCTGTGGCAGAGACCGAGCAGGAGCTGGTCGCTATTGAACGAGTAGATCAGTATCTGCAGCTGGAACCGGAGCAGAATGCTGATGGCAGCGCCGATCCGCCATTTGGTTGGCCCACGCAAGGCGTGCTTAGTTTCCAACAGGTGCAGCTCAGCTACAGGGAGCATCTTGCGCCGGCATTACGTGGCATTAGCTTTGATACGGAGGCTTTTGAGCGGATTGGCATCGTAGGCCGCACAGGAGCCGGCAAAAGCTCGGTGCTGGCCGCCTTGCTGCGTGTTGCACCGCTCTCCCAAGGTGACATATATCTCGACCAGATGAATCTGAAGACTGTAGCACTGAGTGTGCTACGCGAAAGAATCGGAGTCATCACCCAGGAACCTTTCCTTTTTGAAGGTATAATGATTTATAGCCTGCTTGACCTTATGATAAACTCGTTTTGTTTACAGGCAGTGTGCGTGAAAATCTTGATCCTAGCCATAGCTTCTACGACTCTGAGATCTGGCATGCCATCAAGAATTCAGCGGCAGCCACACTGCTGGTGCAGCAGCTAGGCGGATTAGATGGCCATGTCGATCGTTGTGGCAATAACTTATCTGCCGGACAACGGCAATTGCTTTGCCTGGCGCGAGCCCTGCTCAAGAATGCAAAGGTCGTTTGCATTGACGAGGGCACCTCTTCACTGGACGATGAGTCGGATTTGTGTATGCAACAGGCGCTGCGAAATGCTTTTAAGAGTTGCACTCTGATTTTCATTGCACATCGATTGCGTGGCTTGCAGGCCATGGATCGCATAATAGTCCTTGATGATGGACGCATTTGTGAGCAAGGCAAGCCCCAAGAATTGGCAGCCGATGAGTCTACAATATTCCATGGCATGTTGCAGGCTCAAGACATAAGTCTGGAGGACTTTTCCAAAGTCGACTAGCTGTAATTGCTGTAAATATTTAAGTTGGCTAACGATGAATAGATCTGTGTATTTATTGTTTACCTCATTTGTTTCAATTATGTATTTAAGTATAGTTCATAGTTTTACCAAAAATATGACAGAATATACATATTAGTCCTCTAATTTGTGTCTTATGGAGTGTATTTATTTTTATTAATAATTGGACTTTGGAGAAATTACAAAAATTAAATTAAATTAAAAATTAATTAAATTTTTAAAGACTTTTTTCTATTTTTGAAAAATGTATTTGAATTTGTAAGTGACATCGAAATAAAAAAAAAAAACGTATTTATTACTTGGAATAAGATGGGTGTAATTCAACTTTTCAAGTATTGAAAGTTATTAATTTGAAAAAATATTTATATTTGGTTCTAAGCTTGCTCACAGTTTATATTAATTGTTGTAGTGATTGAAAATATTACATTTTACTTTCTTTGAATATTTCTTTTCTCTTTTCGATATTTCAAACTATTTAAATGCTGCGATTCTTGAATATTAAAATGGATTATTGAAAAAATTTTAATTCAATTCAATTGCAAATTGCATTCAAATGTTTAAGCTCCAAGCTAGTTATATGTGCAATTTTATACAATTTTTTTTTTTTTTTGGTAAGGAAGACAATATGTTTTTACTATTCCTTTCAGAATTTAAATATGTAATTAAAAATACATTCAAGACCTTATATGAGATTTAGTTAATATTTGGATTTTCTGCAGAACAATGTGACTTCAGCACTTCAACTTTAGTAAAAAACTTTCAGGTTGTTAAAGAAAAAATTAGACTATATATATGTATGTGTCCTTAAAATGCATAATGTGAAAAGTATGAAATCAATACCACATGCATGCTTTTGCTTACAGCTTTTATAAAAATGATATTTTGATTAGAATTCCCTTCTTCTTGATAAAGCAAGCTCAGTGATTCAATAATTTTAGCTTGACCCACAAATAAATTGGTTTCTTAATTCGTTTGTGGATTTTGTGTTGGCTCACTTTGATTCAAGGTGTATAAAAAAAAGGCCCGTTTTGCAGCAGAAAATTCAATAGTCAGGGCGAAAAATCTTCTCGCCGGGATTTCCAGTTATATGATCGAACAGTTGAAGTTGATAGGGTGTCGTCGACAGCATCTCGTTGATAGAACGTTCATAGAGAACTGTATACAGTCTCAAATCCATGTTGGTATGATCCTGCCAAAAAGTATACATTGAGAAAATTTCACATAAAATGTTTTCGATTCGCCTATATAGTTATTGCATTAGTTATAATTAATGTGTGTGTTATAAGATTAGTGCGCAAATGAGACCGATGATTAGTACATTAGTCCGTATTATGGCAAACTCATACAAGTACCTTGAAGTGGATACGCAGTCCGTCGGCTAAAATGCAGCAATACATAATAAATCGAAAGTGTTGACGTATATTTATTTGATTAAATGTATGTTGTATATATGGGTTTGAATCAATTAAGTACCTTTAAGTCTCGGCGGACCAAGAAAATTATGCGACGCAAGTCGTGTATGGCCTGGAACACATGCTGATAGGTTGCGCTTTCACACTTTAATATAATGGCCCGCACATCAATGAACTCATTCTGGCAACGTTCATAGAAATATGGATACTGCAAGAGTTATATTTAATTAATGCTGATACGATATTGTTTTGAAGTAGGGTTACATAGTTGAGCGTAAACTGCTTTTGAAAGAAGCGATCGATCGATTGCATCTGCATTATGCGATTGCTCAAATCGAACAATTTGCGGGCCATCTCGAGGCTCATTTGGCCCAATGTAGACGTGTAGGGCTTAACATCTTTATGACGACATTGAGCCTTTAGCTTTGCAGCTTGGGCTTTGATCATAGTCTTGGAGGGCTCATTTGTTGTTTGCGATTGTGAAGACTGTGGCGGCAAGCAGGAGTTGCTATGGTTCTTCGATACATTGGCCCCATAGTTTGTTGTCCTCCATTCCATGGGCATGGTCTTTGGGGGCGTGTGCGGTAGCTGTGGAATTGGAGCAGAATGCGCATCTTTCAAGAGAGGCGTATATGTCCCTGTTTTTAGATATGTGCCATTGGCGTTGACGCAGCGCTGGGCTTCCTCCGAGTCTTGAATCATAGTATATAAATAATTCATATCAATGTCGCATATCTGGCTATTATCTATGGAAAAGGCATTTGACTCTTCTTGCGGCCCACAAAAGGTATCAGCGGCACCAGTTTTTATGCGATTGCATGGCGTGCTGAAGGCTTTGCGGCCATCTTCCATAGGTGAGATGTCGGCGCCATTTAGAGTTTTGTTGCTTGAATTGGAATCGCTGCTGCTGTCGTTAGAATTCCAATTGTACATGTCCATTTTGGTGAAGCTGTTTTTCTGCTTTTGAAGCATAGCGTCTAAATTTACGAATGACTTTATGATCAAATCGACCATTGTCAGTGTGGTTATTTGCCAACAATCAAAAGCGGCCATAAAGCCATCTGGGAGTTCATCCTTGATCTTATTTAGACCTTCAGGGGTGTTATATACATATCCCTTTAGAATTATCCACGAATTGACAATGCGAGTAAACACAAAAATAAAATCCTTAACAGCCCACGCAATTCCCTGGGAGTTGATGTTAGGCAGCACACCATCTGGACGCAGTAAATCCTGCTTTAGACGTGCGCACAACGTGTCCACCTTTTTAAAGCATGGGCGTTGACGATGCGCATTGGCCACACTTTCGGCAATACTGCTACCAAGTAGTGATATGCGTGTAATTTCCTTAAGACGATGCTTTGGCAACGAAACCTCGGAGTTACGAAGATCACCCTGCAGAAATCCATGAGTCATTGCTGAATCCTCCAATGAACTCTTGTTCGACTCCTTACTAAATAAAAAATCCGCAGTGGTATTACCTCTTCCAACAATTTCAGCGTGCACTTACCCATCGGAGTCATTCTTTACTATTTGGAGGTTCACCATTGGTGGGGCATCTCCGATGAGATCGGTTTGGGTGCTCGCATCACGACAACGTCTTACATTTAATGGGGTCTGGCATGCGTTATCCTTGGTCTGTTGCTGAGGCCGCGGTGCCGCTTGCGAGTAAAATGGCACATAGACCCCGCTAGTGTTGGCGGAAGTTGACGACGTTTGAACATGCAATTGCCCATAGGTATTCATTGATGCTGGAGTATTGGTGTACTGAACTACATAATCCAAACAGGAATTAAATTTGTTGGTGGACTTACCCGAGCTGGCTGCATAATACTGAACGTTGGGCAAGGACAAAGGGGCAAATCTGCCCTGTTGTGGAGTATAGTGTGGTGGTGGAGGAGTTGGTGCTGGTAGTTGCGGCTGTACAGCTAGTGGTATGGGATTGCTACCTAGGTATGGGCCATTTCCGGCCTGTACGTAAACTGGCGAATGCATGTGCACTGGGGAACCATTCATAGCCCAGGAGCTCTGTGAGACATGCTCTTGCACATAGATGTCCGTGATAGCCATGCGACTACGATCTAAATAGGTATGCTGCTGGTACATGGATTGCTGGCAATGTGACTCTACGGCCATTGTTGGTATTTGTTGATAAAATGGCATATTATAACCGTTATTCATTTTTCGGAGTCTTTGGACAAAAATACTAATGAACAATCTGAAACTGCACCAATTGCTCGTCGAATCGAAAAATGTAAATGTTTACTTATTAGATGCACTTATTTTTTTTTCTTTCACCACTGCCAGTTTGTTAACGGCAGCGCATTTTTATAATTGCATTATTTTTTATTTAAAAAAGTTACAATTTATATTAAACATTGTGTCTAAAAAAAAATTGGATGAAAATTTCTCACCGAAAAGTCAGTCCGAACAGGACCAAAGCAACAACGGTAAAAACGACACAAAAGCGACGGCGCAACGTACATATTCGTGTTTAAGTAAATATCGTACAAATGATATCGATATAATTAATAATTAATTGAGCTTCTTCGTCTTACTATTTATTAAATTTTTTATAGTATATTAGTGTTTTAAAGTAAACATTTGATGACAATTGTAGCAGCGAAAAAATTATTTTTAAAAATATCAGTACAAATTGCGGAAGCGACAGTTAAAAATTCAAAAGATATCGGTCGAAAGCCACATTTCAAAAACTATCCACCCAAGATATTTGAATGAGGTATAATAATACGGTATTCCCATATTTTCTGAATCTCTTAATTTTTCAACGATTTCCGAGCCTCTGGCCTGTTGAACCTTTTGTAATTTTAAAAAATATCGGGTTAAACTGTGTTTTTTCCATTTGAAAAGTCGCAAATGGATGTCGAATGCCATTGATATATAAATTAAATTATTTGATGCAGCAGAAGTTAAGAGATCCGATAAAAATATAAGGTGGTAAAAAAATAAGGTGCGTAATAATAGACTAATTAACTATTAACTATTATGAATACCGACCATCTAAATTTCTTTTAATAGAAACTTTTTACAGAAATAAGATTTAAGAAGAATAAGAGAAAGATCTACTAAATATTTAAGAATTTGGATTTGTGACGTGCATTTTAAATGGCGATTTGCTTAAGGATTGCTTGCGTTTGAATTTGAACCAGCTTGAAAAAATATAAAAATACCAAATTTAATATACCATGAAAGGTCACTTTGATGGGGAAGCTGCCTTTTTTATATCGATGATTAAAGTATTCGATGCTAATAACAGTTTAGGGGAATGTTAAGTTACTCTGTTAAGCTTATTGGAAGAAGAAGAGTCTAGATTTACTTTTTCTTTATAAAAACAAAAATATTCTAAGGCGTTAAAATGACAGAGGAAGCAAATTTTGTGGATCAAATAACAAACAATAACAATAAGACTAATGTGCGATGTCAGTTTTGCAACAGTTTAATGCTCAAAGCGCAGGAAGGAAAATTTTGTGAACAAGAAGTGAGTTATTTTTTTGCCATACCTTGGCAATGTATGACGAACAACTATTGCTAATGCCTACAAAATTTGTCAGATAGATGTGCCGCTAATGGTTCAGAAGCAAGACAGTAAATCGGAATCTTTAAATACAGAGAAATTGGGACATTTCTGGCAGATTGATGATATGATGACATTCGAGAACATTGGCTTTTCTCATACCGTAGACGGGAGGAAGTTTCTTGTGTGCGCAGATTGTGAGCGGGGGCCCGTGGGTTACCATGAGCTCTCTACCAAGCGGTGCTTCTTGGCTCTAAAACGTGTGCTACATTCGGACAAATAGGCAACTGGTAAATCATATGCATAGATAATTTTCTTATGAAGCCATGTACTGCTACCTAATCCGTAATTTGATTCTATTGAAATTGTAAATTTAAATTATACTACTAGAAACATGTTCATATACATAGGTAACAGAAGTTTGCATTCCGGATTCAGAATCCAGAAAACATACACTTTTGGTTTTTAATTAATATTTATTGTTTTTCGCTCAAACATTTTACAATTTTATTGCATAATAATTACTGCATTTATGAGGAGATTCTTAACTAAAAAATTGTTACTATAAACGTTTTTGTTTGACTGTGGATTATGATTTTTAACTAAAATTTATCTTGAGTGGCTTTGGTATCTGCGTGGACACAGCTTGGTCTTCCCATTGTCTTGGTTCATCTACGGGTGCCAGTTCCATTATAGAATAAATCTCAATTGGGTCAATCGTTCTTTTTTTTTTCTTTGGCAGTTGGTTACACTTTGTTTATCGTGTGTGCAGTATAGAGGGCGTGGTTATCGACTTGCCTCTAGCGGTGTCCTTTAAGCGTGTTTAACTTAGCCTACATGTGTGTTTTCTTTTTCATTGGGATTTAATTCAATTTTGAGATTCTTTTATATATTGTATCATTAGCAATTTATCTAAGATTTTTTTATTTCTGAAATTGATTAGCAATTTTACTGATTTTTTATTCTTCTCGTTTAGCTTTTATTTGCTTTAGTTTTATATTTAGAAAAATTTCTTATGAAAATAAAAAAGGAAACCCAAAAAAGTGTTAACATTTAATTTATATGTACTACTAAGTTTCGTCAAATGTTTTGCTTGTTTATTTTGTCGCCTTAAATATACCTTTCATTTATTAATTTTATCATTTGTTTTTATAGGAAGGATTTTAATACTTTTCATTTAATTGCGGTAGGTTTATTTTTCTTCTATTATTATTGTGTAATACTTCATTTAAAAATTCAAATTGCAATGTTATAATGAGCTCTGAGTTACAAAGATAATATTATTGGCCAATTATTTATTTGATTGTTTTATTTACAATTAAAGATTTTGGGTTTTTAATAAAGCTTTTGCCATTTGACATTAATACATTGAATAAAATGATGCTGGAACTAAATGAAAGATAAACTCAGTTAAATTGGTGTAGACATTATTTAAGAAAAGATGTGTTCTTACCAGCGATTGGAGCAACTGGTGGAGCTTAGAGTTTTGTGGATCAAGTTGAAAAATTAAACATGTTTCACCGAGAACTTAAAGGCTCAACAAAGGAGAATTGGGTGGTAAGGTGAAAACAGGAAAAAATATGAAAAAATTAAGGAGCGCTGTCACTAGCGCATATCGCTTAACGGTGCAGCCACTTGCAGGCGAACAATATGAGGCCCACAGCACCAACCATTCCCAATGCTGAGATGCCGCTCAGTGTAGCGGCGCCATTGCAATTGTCGGTATCACAGGAGCATACTACCTGCCGGCCACCAAAGCCAGCACGCTGATAGCAATAGTTGGTCGATGTTTGGTTCTGGAAACCACAGGTGCGGATAACACGACTATCTGGTGGCACTACAAGTCGAGAAATGCTTGGTTATCTAGAGGTTCTTTGCTTCGATTGAATTACAATTACTCACGGCTATTCACGGAGAATTCAATGATCTGTGTGATCTTGCGACAGTAGGTGGGAATGCCCTTGCCGCGTGTCGAGTAATCCTCTTGGCAGTCCTTCAGTAAATTATCGGGCGGTATATCCAGCGCACAGTTAGCATCTTTGTGGCTGTTGCATACAAAACACTTGATTGCAATGCCTGTAAAATACATTTGAATAAAAAGTACATTTAAATTCCGCGACGGAAGCAATCCCGCTAAGGCTGTTCTCTCTCAATTAGAACAATTTTCATTTTTTATTTACTTAGGCCAACGCTACTCGTTTGCGCTTAACCTTAATTGTTAAACAAAAAAAAAAAAAACTAAACAAATATTAGTGACGATGCATTGAGATTTAGATTGAGACGTTGACTTAGCTAAATTGAATTTAAGGTCGTATGCGACACGAGATTCGCATTATGCGACAAAAACTTATGCTTAGATTTATTTATTTATTGTACAACCGTCATCACCACTACCCGCTGTCCTGTCCATTTTCCTCTTCTCTGTCATCTTTATTATGCAATTGATATGCGCTTTTGCATCATACTGTGTTAAATATGGCACATTGCAGCCAAGCAAAGATGGAAACGACGCTTCCATTAGAACCAGTCTGTTAGACTTGTTAATTTGTGACTATCTGCATTAGGTGCCATCTGCTTTTACTTGTTAATGGACTTCAATAACTTGGCCACCCGTTCATGTTCACAAGTCCGCCCAATGGCTCAGTCCCTTCCGTCCAAGTAGCTTACATAAGGCACATTGTTGTTGAGTGCCCGGCCAGACAATGCACAGTATCTAAGACAACGAACTCATTGCTCACAAAGGCCGATGCACCAGCATCAACGTCTTCTGCGATAGGTTTTTAAATATCTACCTTAAAAATCACAGACGCTAATGCAGTTTAATAAAATTACTTTGACTATGAAATATTTGCCCTGTTTGATTAAAGTATACCCTGTTTGTAGCTCGAATGCATATGTTTTATTAGTATCAAGTTTTCAGAATTGATAAAGAGTATAAAAATATGTTTCTCTATTCAAAATTAATGTTTTAATTAAAACAATCCTTAAAGACCAAGGGTATACATTTTAATTTAATGTTATCATCATCATATCATACATATAATCAAGATGATTTATTTCTCTATATTTCAGTTACTTTTCTGCTATTTCTCCGTAGCCTATTTCTAAGGTTAAATGCAGCCGTTCATTATATTTAATTGTAGACAATAAATGCATTGATTGCTTTGCCTGTAAATATAGTATGCAATACATACAAGGTTTCCTAAGTTTTATTAATAACGGTCTTCTTTATGTAAGTGCGTCGACTTGACGGCAGGCAGTCGGGTGGTTTGGAATTGTTGCAATTGTCTTCAAGCTTGTGAACCGAATAATAGGCATGGCAAATGGAGCCTGAAAGTGCGCATGTCCTACATTCACGCATACATGCATACACACGCATTTCACCCAGTTGGTGACGGGAAGGAAAACTGTAAATTGAGCTAGGGATTACTTGGTGCACACTCTCTGAATTGTATGATAAGTAGGTGGCACATATGCAATATGGTAATGGGTTACGGATTGTAACCAATTAGAGGATTTTATGCAAAAACTAATTTCAGGCAACTTGAAATGGGCTGAAGTATATGGTGGCTTAATGAAAAGAAGACCTGCCAAAAAGAAGAGAAGATTTCGAGAATGAAAGCTGTCTGATTGGGGTAGCGGTGCTCCAATGTTCCAAATCAAATGTTTGGTCCCCAACAAGGCGTCATAGTGGCCGGCACGGTCTGGCGTGACGGTGCCAGGGCAACGAGCTTTCATTTTTTGGACAATACAAGACGTTCTCAGTGGCAGAGTTAAAACTTCCTCTTGTTCTCTCTCTCTCTCCCCTTATCAGTATACTTCACTGTCTATTGCTCTGTCCTATACGCATTATGTAATCGTATTCGTTGAGGCAGATTTACAATTTTTTTTTGGTCACTTGAAATTTGAATCAGGGGCTTTGATTACATTTTCGTATATTTGTTGGTTTTTTTTTTATTTTACCTTGTTGTACGGCAATTGCTAAAATTAGCGCGCTTATCAAGTAGATGTATTGCATTTTTGTTAATTGAATAATATAAGTTGAATATTTTTTCGATTTGAAAACACTCGACAAGCGCAGCCGCTTTTATTTATTTATTATTAATTTCTTGTAAACTAATTTTAATTTATTTTTACGCGGCACACTCGGCTGAATTCCAGCGATCTAATTATTATCTGTTTGTGTTCTGTTCCTTTTCTTCACACTTTTTGTTTTCCGCTTCTGCAAAAATCAAGCGAAAATAGCACTAGGCGACAACAAGAACTTCACAATGACAACAAGCGACTGGAACTGAAGACGCAGCTTGCACGATAAATGTGGCACGAATGAGCAGATGAGCACTCGGTCAAATAGCCACAGCCACCGCCAACCAGTTTCTTATACACGCAAGCTTTCGCGAGCTTTAGAGCGCACTGTGACTCTCTTGTGTCCTGGCGCTTACACAATGCCAAATTTGCACAAGCCAACAAGATATAAATAATATTGTCATATTTAAAATACAAAAAATAATAGATTTATTAAAATGCTTGCAGTAATCTTCTCACTTGAGGTCTATGCAAATGGGATAATTAAACTGCAATTAATAAAACTAAACTAGTCGACGAGACATTTGATAAAATTACACAAATGCGGCCTGTGTTCCAGTATTCACCGGTGACAGCCTATTAATTAAACTTAATCGTATCCAATTGAGTTAAGCTATTTATTTATTCTTCTTTTTTTTTTTTTTGCAATTGTGCGTTGCTTTTGTGCCTCAATCAAGGCAAAAATTGCAGAACCAAAATATTAGTTCGAAACAATCCCAATGACAATCCAGTGCCTTGCCCTTTGGTTCTCATCTCACCCACTCATTTTCTCATACACTCAAACTCTGACTCTCACATACTCAAACGCTGTCTCTCTCAATTAATTTCATTACCACTTTCATTTAAGCGCCGAAAGACTATAAATAGTTTTTACAGCACACTCGAGGGTTAAAGTACGCATAATCAAAATGCAGAAAAGCAAATTGTTTCAATTTAGCGGATTAAGCGGTGTTCAGCTACGACTGTGTAAAGCTCAGATTGTGAAGCTTTTAAGCTGCACACGACAGAGCTTTTAATGTTGTTCAAGGCTTTGCTACACAATTAATAGCGAGTGTTTTCATCTTTTGAAGCTTTCAGATTTAAAATTTCCCTCTTTTTAGTTGGAAGCTCAATGAACCCAATGTTTGAACTTAGGCATGTGGTTTTTGGGCCAGCAAGTGCAGTTTTTTCTTAATAATTAATCTTGAACGTGTAGCGCCCCTGAGGAGGGTACGTGAAGGAAGCCACGACCATGCATTGACTTAATCAAAAAAAACCAAGCCAAACTAATGTTTTCATCTTTAGAAGCTTTCACTTTTAAAATTTCCCTATTTTTAGTTGGCAGCTCAATGAATCCAATGTTTGAACTTAGGCATATCATCAATTGCAGTTTTATCATAATGATTAATCTTGAAATCGTTGAGCCCCTGAGGAGGGTTAGTGAAGGAAGCCACGACCATGCATTGACTGAATCAAAATAAACCAAACCAAACCAGTTTTAGCAAACAAAATCAGTACCGATCGCAGACATACACGGAAATATCAGCTGTTTGCACGCAAGGTACTACGAAATTTTATTTCAAGTATTTCACTGAACCTGCCAGTTGCAGCCCAGTTCTTCGTTAGCACGCAAAACAACCGTCGATTGAACACAAATAAAAGTAAAATATTTTTTTTTAATTACACCTCAACACATTAAATCATAATTACAATAATAAATTAGTGTATGTGAGTTAAACTTAAAACTAATGAAAGTGGACAGAATTCAGAATAAATATTAAATTTTAAAATTAAATTTGAAATCTAAATTAATCCAGAGAAACTGCGATGTTTGTTTATGATCTTTCTGTGTTGTGAATTTTGAACAAATCAATATCCATTTAGTACTTCTTGAACAATGTTTTATGTTAAAGTTTGAAAAATAGTGTTCGTTGGTTCGTTAACTAACCACTTCAAACCGGCTTTTACTGACAACCGTGCAATATGGAAGAGACACTGTTGACTTGACATAAGTACATATAAAAAGATAAAAAAAAGCAGTGTAAGCTTGTGTTTAAAGAAATAAATATTTTTATTTTAAATAAATATACAAAATTGTGAAGCAATAAGCAGTGTCATGAACTCATTTTGATAAGCCCTCGTCTTACAGTCTCAAATTTCCGTACCGATTAGTAGATAACAACTAAGAAAGCTACAGTAGAGATGGCTTGACTGTAAGATGCCCGGCACCTATTTTTACTGAATGCAACAAACATTAAAAGCGAACACCGAAATATACTACTTTTCGTGAATATTCTATATTCATGATGTATAACTTTCACAATTATAAGCCTCGCTGCATTTTATAAGATTTTAGAATATTACAATTATATCACAGAGTGACATAGCAACTGAACAGGTGCACCAAATTTCACCTTTAACGGTATTTGTTGAATAACTTCTGAGTTTATTTTTCGAACGCAACTACAGACAGACAGGCAGGCGGACATGGCTATATCTTTTCAGCTATTCACGCTAATATATATACTCTGTGGGGACGGAGATGCTTCCTTCTGGCTGTTATAAACTTATAAAACCCTTTTACCCTTTAGGCGGGTATAACTACATGTAGCATTTAATACATTTGGATTGATTTCTCAGCTTGAAAGCTAGATGAAACCAAAGTGAGTGAGTTTCGGTAGCCCAATACTAGTTTTAACTAAATAAAACGGTGATAAGAAATCTGTCTATTTGTGCGTCCCTCTATTACTATCAATGTGCCAAGCACCGGAACATAATCCGCAATTGGTATTCGAAGTTGACAGCTGATGGCAACTGTAACAACAAAATGAGGCCTTGGTATTATTTGTAAATAATTAGTGGACTGGCAAATGATTTTACAGGCTGTTTGACTGCCTTTAGACTGGTGACAAGCATAATCAGACCTATCCCTGTGTCTCTTAATCTCTATGATGCATCGCTTGATGTTTATGTCACTTGCAATGTCGGCCCCGATGCGACGATCAAGTAGCGGAAGCTTTCCACATGTTTAGAAAACCGTCTACACGCAAAACGCCTCACAGATTCTTTTCTTATACTTATGTTATTAAGGCGGTTCTCCTCCTCTCTCGTTTTCTTTCCGTCTCTTGCACACCCGCATGCAGTTATCTTATTCGCTCGTTGTAATCTCAGCTGCCGGCTCTCTTCTGACATTTTTGTGTTTGTTCTTCTTTAGTCGTGTTCGCGTTTTCTAAATCAATCTGTTTTGAAAAATCAAACCAAGTTTTCAGACTCATCTGAACGGTGCCCGCGTCAAGTTGTCGTAAGCTGCTGTTCTCTTTTAAATAAATAAATAAATAAATAAATTGTGGTTCACTCGTGCGTATATCGTTTTTACAGTTGATGTTAATTCAACGTTTTAATGTGTACTAAAAATACATACATTTGGCCATTTAGCACAAAACTATGTAGAACCAAACGTTTATTGTTAATGTTATTAATATTCGTGACCCACACGGTGATCGGTTATCTCTGAGAGAAAATATTAGCTACATATGCTAATTATTCTAAGTGCTTTATCTAATAGAGCTTTATCTAATATCTCACACTTGTTTTGTTCTAGATAATCACATGGCACAGTAATTGGCTTTTCAACATTAAGATCAAAAAGCTGATCAAGCAAAACCACAGAAAATCAAGTCAAGTGTTTATATATATTGGAAAAAACTGTCAGAGAATTGCGACAGACACTGCCATAATGTCAACCACGCTCGTCTACATCGTTTTTATCGCTTTAACAGCGAATCTCTTATCAGGTAATTAAATTCACATATGTATATACATATATGTATATAAAGCATATACAAGTAGACTTGTACTCGTATGATTAGGTTATGCATATAATTGGTGAGTTTAATTATTTAAAACGTTTAATGCTCTTTGTTAATCATATTAAAGATTTAATGGAATTAATCAATTCAATTTCCAATAAATCGCTGTTGGCTTTTGGCATTCAAGCCTATGGCTTTCAATTGAATCTCGTCAAGCGTTAGACGCGCTGATGCGGAAAATAATGCCAACGCCAGTGAAAAACACTTTTCGATTTGGGTAACGGAGGCATGTGGCCAATAAATAGTATATTGAACAAAGTGACTCACATTTCGTTTTGCACTTTAATTAAATTACGAGCAGACATCGCAGGCATTGTATAAAACGATACACTCATCCACAATCTCTTACAATTAAAATTGAAGTCTCTAAAGTTCAACCTTCGTGACTGAGTTATAATAATAAAAAATTATATAATATTTTTTTGCACTAAATTATATAAATATACTTTACATATAAACTTTAAACCTTGAGGAAATGACAGAATATTTGGAAATTTACATTTTATTTTCATATTTTAAATAGTATATCTTCAGTTTAAATATTTTTAATCTGTTTACTATAACTTTCTCTGAAATATTTATGGTTTCTATAAATAGTTTACTACGGTCCATTAAAATTAGATTTTTTTTAATAAATTTTACTTCTATATTATCATTCACTTTCTACTTATTAATTGTTTTCCATTCACTATTATTTGGCAATTTGTTTTTCTACAGTGTATTCTGACATATGAACAAGTATTTTGTACTGCGGTCCGACTAGCACATTAATGGTGTTAAATTATTGAAACTATTTAGTGATAATAAAATGAGCAAGTACTTGCTTCAATCAACCCTTGCCGTTGACCCTGCTTTCCCCCACTTACGAGAACGAGTATCGTTGAAAAGCGCGTCTTATTAGCATCCAATTGTCAACTGAAAATGTTGCTACAAAGGCGGCCAGACAACAAGAAAGTCAGTCAGACAACAACAATATACAAGTTCAAGTTTGTGTTGTGCTGAAACCGCAAGCCGCATGAATATGCAGAATTGGTATAGAATGGAAATGTGAATATTGCTAAATGTGAAATGCAAAAAGCCAAGTCTTGAATTTCAGATCTACAGATTTAAAGTCAAATGCCAAGTGGCAACAACAGTTGCATTTTTTATTGAAGTTGCCTTTTATTAGCGTCGTATTCAAAGTTTTGAGCGGCTTATTACACAAAGGTAAAAGCTTGACCCGACCACATCCCCACCGTCCACAGTTCGGCTAGCTGAGTAGGCCAAATGCACGTCATTTTGCTTTATTTGCTGGTACAGGTGAACAAATTCCTCGTTAACCTGTAAAACGACTGGCTGTCGACATTTACTGGAACTGACAGGATTTAATGCTGTACTGTACCAACTTTTCACTAGAATTATAATACCAATTTTAAACAAATGTTGAATGTTGTAAAATGACATTTTTAGTTTAAGAATATTATATAAGAATTTTGTATTTTAATACACAAGATGTGGCATATGCAAGTGGCTTTTGTTAGGGTATCTTGGCATTTGTAATTGTAGCAAGGCTGTGTCTCACTTTCTTGGTCTGGCTTGCGTGCCAACAAAAACTTGAAGCGCACGCTGTTGACATGCAATTATTAAGCTTACTGCAGGGAGTCTTAGAATTGGCCAGTCAGTCAGTCAGTCAGAGAGTCGGACAGTTTTTTTTAGGGACTGACAGCTAATGGGGTCTAATAAAATAATTTGCTGTCAAAATGTCTTACATTGAAAAGGGCGAGGGCGAGCTGTCGTCCTATTTTGAATGTCATTGCAGAACTGTTGATAAATTGCATTTTCCATTTCATTATTCATTTATGCAGTTTCGGGCATTCGCTGTCATCAGTGCAACTCCCATGAAGATGAAGATTGCTCTAATCTCCTCGTGAGAACACCAAAAGCCCAACGCGACAATCAATTTCTTCGGGAATGTGAAGATCACAACGATCAGAAAGCCTTTTGCCGCAAGACGGTCATTAATCTGGATGCTTACAATCAGAATCGTATTATCCGTAGCTGCGGCTGGATCTCTGAAAAGTTACACAATACTTGCTTTTCGGCAGACAATGAGGGCTATAAACAAACTATTTGCACCTGCAGCGACGATGGCTGTAATGGAGCAACTGCATTGTCTGGATTTGGTGCCGGCTTGATGACCTCACTTGGCTTAACCTTCGCCCTTGGTTATCTGCTGAGACATTAATTCCATTCCATATAGCAGCGATAATCATGAAACATTCACATATAAACGATCAGGAAATAACATTAATTCGAAAATATTGCACTATACGATATTCGTCTTAAGATAGTTTTTATTTGTATTAATAATAATTAAATGATGAAAGGCGTGTTTATTTATACATTTTTTTTGAGTCTTTAACTTTTGATTTCAGAGATGATTGAAGATTACAAAAAAATGTATTGAAACAAAACATGAAAACTATATTTATTGAAAAACCATATCATTCGCTGATTTCTTTTTTAAATAAAAATGTTAATAAGTGTATGAAAATGTAATTTAAGTTGTATCCAAGAATTCAGACACATCACCAGCTGGGCAGAATGTCCGCAATTACATAAAACACAATGCGTAAAGTGAAAATCCAAATAAATCGTGAGCAGAGTTTTGGACAAGTCATGTATATAGAGAAACAAACTCACGCTCTGACGCTGATGAAGGACTCGCCCACATGACCCAAAAACGAAAAAAGAAACAAGAGCACACAAAAAATAACATGGTTCTGGCCAATAGTTGATGCCAAAATGTCTGCGCAATTGTTTTGTGGCTCAGTCGCAGTTACGCAGCGTCATCGCCAGCCAAAACTTATAGCATAACTTTGTGTGTTTTTCAATACCCTAGAGTGATTAACTGACTTAGAGAGTATACTGGGGGTTTTAAATTGTTTTAATTGGTAAAAAATAGTTTTTAAGCACATGTGATAGCATGTCATCGATTTAAACTCAAAAGTGGGTGTAGCGCCGATGTAGTGAGTATATAGAGGGTATATGTTGGTTTAATGATGCTATAGTTAATGACAAGGACGCGACACTCTGAGGTTTTCACAGTTGTTGTCGCTTGCGAGATTCTTTGAAATTGCACAGCAGCTGCAACTGGAAGTTGGGTATTTTAAAGTATTTTTATCTCCAAAGTATACATGTATACGAGTAAACTAATATGAGTATGTAAAAGCAAATCATTAAAACTATAGTGTTGAAGATATGTTGCCAGGGTATTTGGCAGTTGTTGAACTGGCAGCTCTATTTGAAAAACTCCTACTTGTTTGTGTTGTTGCTTGCGGCGTCAGTTCAAATAGTTTTTCACTGCCTTTGTCTGTTGAGAAAAGTGTATGTGTGTGTGTATATGTGGCTGCGTGTGCGTTTTGTCGACAGC
Source organism: Drosophila pruinosa (assembly GCA_018150935.1). Lineage (NCBI taxonomy): Eukaryota > Metazoa > Arthropoda > Insecta > Diptera > Drosophilidae > Drosophila > Drosophila pruinosa. Next base: position 6,310,911 of record JAECWR010000034.1, on the reverse strand, counting down.
TCGACGCCAGCTGAGCAACAGCATTCGCAGTTTCCGCTTGATGCCAACATCCTCTCATGGTGCACCCTCCCCAACATGGCACAGTTAGCCAATGTGTCTTTCTTTTATTTGCGTGGACAGTTTGGCGCCAACATAAAAAACATTGATTTTGAATTCTTTTCCTGCGACAAAAGCAAATGTGCTTATTGTCGACTCATTGGGGTGCGTACTTCAATTTTGGCGTTGCTTTTTCTCTCTTTCTCCGTATCCTTTGCAAGAGAAGAAGGACATTATTCTCTAGCTTTTAACAACAATCCAAACTCAACCGATAATTTTAATTATCCAGCTCTAAGGCGGGATCATAATGTTTGTGCTCATTTCCTTCATAACTTGCTCTCCAATTGCAAAGATGACTTTGCTTTAATGTTGATGATTTCTAGTTGAATATTTGCAAACAACTTTATTGAAGCTGAGGACTATGAGTTTGACACTTACTTAATATAATATCTTACCAACGGCTCCAGCTCTTTTTAACATAACAATATATAGTTTACAAAATCAAGCTGGCTCTAGGTCTGGTTGTTCATTGGTTGAACAACAGATGGACCACATCACCAAAAGCACTTGCTAAAAAGCAGGTAGTAAAGACATCTTGTGTATAGATTTTTTAATACATACATATATATTTATTTCATATTTTATTTGTTAATAAGTTACTCAGATAGTAAAATATTATTTATAGACGGGATTATCTCCATCATAGAAGGCCTCATTTACAATTACTGATCAATATTTTTATCAGATCACAATTTTTACAAACATTAACATCATTCAAGTCAGGTCGACGATCTGCAGAAATAAAACTTTCAAAAGTGTCGAACTAATTTGATTTCTCACCTTTCGTCAAATAATATCTTAAATATTTTGTAGAAAATTTACTCATATCTTTGAAGTCGTAGTAAGGTTTCTTTTGGGAAGTAACTTCCCAGAGTAAAATCCCAAAACTATAAACATCGCACTTCTCAGTGTATTTTCGCTTATTTGCAACCTAGGAAAATAGTTGATTTAGACCTTTTAATTTAATTTTCTTTTTGAAATACAAACTTCTGGAGCCATATAAGAATTTTCTGGACGAACAGCATTGGTCATTTCTAGATCTATTTCACTCGTGAACTCAGAACATGATATTTTTAGGGTATGAAAATTATTAAATAGAAGCAGTTTCCTTGGTTTCAGATCGCAATGAATTATATTGTTTTCATGCATGTATGCCACACCCTTCAAAAACAATACTTATTCATTTGATTTTATGGTGGGAAAGAGTTTGGACCTACCTTTGCACACTGCAGCATCCATATTATTGCGTTAAAGTATGAATACTTTTGATTTTCAGTTTCATTTCCATGCAGAATATTATAGAGAGATGCGCAGTCAGCATACTCCATTAGTAGAGTAGTTCTGGTATCAACATCGTGTATGATGCCATATAATTCCACAATATGCTCATGCTTAAGATGTGATAAGTACTTTATTGATCTCTCCGATCGATATATTTTTGCAGCGATTCTTTTCTCCCCTGTTTTGGTTTTCCAGATTCCTTTGAAAATGTAACCGAATCCGGTAATCTAAAATACGTAGAACACATACAAAATTTGTACAGTGATGCAAAATTACACATAATACGCTCTGGTTATAGGGATTTTTCTGCTTCTAATTACAATTTACTTTGTGACATTGAAAATTTAAAACAATTTTAAATTTGTGTGTTGAATTCAGAAGTGTACATACTAATATTAGGCTGTCTAGCTCTTGAAGACTCTTAAATTCACACACTTACACGCGCCATACGGACATGTTTAAATCAACTGGCTGTTGATTCGGATAACAAATAAATATTTCAGAATTCAGAAAATGTTCAGAACTGACTCGTACCACAATGCACACAAAAGTTAAAGGTCATTCGACTCTATAGTGTGCACATTATATAATTATACAGACCGATTCCTCCAATGTTACATCTTTCCAGTCCACTTTCATGACTCTGTCTGATTTATCGATTAATCGGGTTTCGAAACTTTTATCTTCATCGTTTTTAAATTTGTGACTGTCAAAATCAATTTTCAACCCCTCTTTGAATTCAACGTCATGATTAATGCAAAAAGCATTGAGATCTTCAATCACTTTTTGCATTGTTGGTCTCTGCTTAGAGTCTCCTTTCCAGGAATGTTTTATCACTTTTATTATCGGAGCGGAATTTTCGAAACTCTGGATATCACTTAAAGGTGGGCGATCACCTACAAAATTAGAGTTCTAGTGAAACTATTAACTATTTTAATCATTGTCTTACCCTTAATGGCTTTTTTTCGAATGTAAAGGTCCACATGATTTTCCAAGTGGTAAAAGGGTTTTTTTCTGGATAATACCTCCCAAAATGTAATGCCAAAGCTATACACATCACACTTCTCAGAATATGATGTTAACTCGTTGACCTTTATTTGAAAATCTTTGGTGTTTTTATGATCCTGAATAACGCAGTTAAAAGTACGAACCTCAGGTGCCATATATGGAGCAGTGCCAACGCCATGTGTCATATCCGTTGCCAAATGTTTAACTGTGCCAAAATCGCAAATTTTTAATATACGAAAATGATCAAAAATCAACAGATTTTGTGATTTTAGATCACGGTGAAGAATTTTTGGATTGAGTTTATGAAGGAACCCAATACCCTAGAAGTAAAAATTGTATTATAATCGGTAAAATTATTTCAAATGTATGTATGAATGAGAGATGAAAAAAGAATGACATCTTACTTTGGCACACTGAAGCATCCACCCAATGCCTTGCAAGTGTGGTATAATCAGGTTCTCGTTTTCCTTTTTATGCAGGATATCGTAGAGGGAACCGCATTCTGCAAACTCCATTATCATTATCGTTCTTTTGTCCTCATCTTTCGTAGTGCCATATAACATAACAATATTCTCATGAGTAGCTAGTGATAGATAACCTACCTCTTTCTGGATTTCGTAGTCCTCTATGCAGTGCCTAAATTTTTTAATCACGATAGTCTTTTGACCTGCTTTTGAATTCCACAGCGCTTTGTATACATCACCATAACTTCCAGATCCGATAAACTGAGAGTTTTTAATAGATGTGTATGCGATTTCTGAATTTAGGGCTACCATTTTATTCAAACTCAAATCATAATTGCACATTTTAACAGAATGCGTCAGAAACAATAAAAATTATAAGGTTTATGGAGTTGATAATTTTTGTTGATAATAGCGAACGGAATCGAAAAAGCCACAGAGGTGCAATGCGACTTGTTACAAGTTTGTAAAACGCTTACTACTCGAGTTTCTTAACTAATCTATGAGGTACGAATTGATAAGTAATAGAAATGCAACCGTTTGTTTCGCACAATGCAAAATTTAATATTTGCCATATTCGATACCTACAAATTGCGACGGACTGCCTTCGACTTTAGGTATTCCAGCGATTTTGGCGTCTCGAATTTTTAAAAATTTGTACTGCTCAGTTCATACTTTTCAGAAATTTCAGCAGCCTCTGGACTGTCCAAAATTTTTTGAAGTCTCTGAATTCAAGTGCTTCTATGTTTTGCATAGAAAAAGATAAGGCTTCATTATTTTATTTTTCCATTTGAAAAGCAGGCGTGTATAATCAAATGGATGTCAAAGGACTTGACAAAGTTAATTTATTTGGATCAGGAAAACTTAAAGTATTAGAGGTGGGTACTATAAAGTTTAAGGTTATTTCTATATTAATTAAATCGCATTATGCATTTTGAGTTTATCTAATACATTTATTTTAGTTTTGATGGTTTCTACCTTAGGCTTTATCGAGGGAATTTAAATTATTTTGATATGCGCGGCGCATTTCAAATGGCAACTTGCCTACGATTTGCTTACAAATGTTCACAAATTTAACAGTCTTTACGTTCTTACTTCAGATCCCGGAATACAATTACTTTTTTATCAATACCCATAGTTGGACATTATTAAGTCTACTGTAGTATTCACACATATCGAGTACACACTGTACTTAGGTAAACATATAAACTCTATAACAAACATATTGCACAGTTTGCGTAAAATCAAGTGTCATGAATCTCAAGTGGAGAGTAATTTGGCCACACAAGAAACTTCCAAAATAAGTGCATGGTACTTTTTCTTCCAGAGAGACATAAGTACAAGTTATATATATATAAATATATATATATATATATATTATACATACATGCTCAGTCTTAGACATCTAAAACCTTTTAGACATAAGCAAATATCATTGAAATCATTCAATAAAGGATCTTACTTGCAAGTACATCACTACAAACATTTTTTTTCGAGTGACTAAAGAAATAAAAAAAGGAAAAGTAGAAATCTTAGTCTGTTTTATGTTCTTACATTTTTATGATTTTATGATTTTATAATTGTAATTTTATGATTTTGTTTGACATTCTAGTAGGTAAATTATAATAAGTTGACAATAGACGTGATTAACTCATACATACTAGGCCGCTTCGTTGGAGCTCGATCCCAGCATTTAGTTATCAAAGTTTTTATCAGATCGGAGTTCTTATTACCGTTAATATCATTAACATCAGGGCGCCCATCTACAGGAGGTAAGATATTTTAAACTTTTAAATATTTCCAAAAAACTTTTTTACCTTTCATCACATTCCTAAGAATCAAAAACGAATTATACTGGTCCAGTTCATAGAATGGCTTCTTACGAGAAATGGCCTCCCAGAGTATTATCCCGAAACTATAAACGTCACATTTCTCTGTGTATTTACCTTCTATAATCTAAGTAAATAAATAAATTAGTCGTTTAAAATGTATTTTCCTTTGTGAAATACAAACTTCTGGTGCCATATAGGCAGGCGTTCCAACCATGTTGGTCATCGCTGTACGCTGTTCAGTTACAAGCTCAGAATATGAAATCTTTAGGGTGCAAAAATTATTTGAAAGAAGGAGCTTTGTTGGTTTTAGACCACGATGAATAATTTTTTTTTCGTGCAAATATGTCGCACCCTACAAATTCAAAGACATTATCATTAACTGATGATTACATATTCGATGATTCGCGGAAACTTTCATATACCTTGGCGCATTGCAACATCCATATTAGCACATTGAAATATGAATATTTTTGACTTGCATACCCATTTCCATGTAGTACACTATGGAGAGATCCACATTCAGCATACTCCATAAGTAGAACAGTTTTATTTTCGTCATCTTGGGTCCAGCCAAATAATTCCACAAGATTCTCATGGCTTAGGCGGGGAAATTTCTTTAACGGTCGATTGAAATATCTATGAATATCCCTATATATTTTTGCCGCGACTGTCTTCTCCTCCTTTTCAGTTCTCCATAAGCCCTTAAAAACTTCTCCATAAGCACCGAATGCAAAAGCCTAAGGCATAAAGATGAATTTTCTGTAATCAAGAAATACCTGGAGTTATAAAGACCTTTTTTTCGCATGATATGTCTTCCCATTTCAAAATCAAAATCGGATCCGAATTATCTAAGGTGAGGTCTTTTATTTCATTTGCTTTTGATATTTCCCCGTGAACATCACACATTTGTAGTTCGTCTTTTGTATATAAAGAACTAAGATCCTTTATCACTTCTCGCATTGTCGGCCGCATATTTGAATCTCTATTCCAGCACTGTTCTATAAGTTTTATTACCTGATCGCAATTTTGAAAGCTCTCGATGTCGGCCAAAGGTGGACGATCTCCTAAAGAGGCAGGAATAAACAATATGTTCAATATATTATGAGTTTTCTTACCATTTAACACTTTCATTTGAATGTAAAGATCCACAGTTCCCAAGTGGTAAAATGGCTTCTTTCTTGACATTACCTCCCAAAATGTAATGCCATAACTATATACATCACACTTTTCATCATATGAATTTATTTCGATGACCTGAATTTGAATACTTTTAATTTCTTTGAAATTCCGAATAACACCATTAAAACAACAAACCTCTGGGGCCATATATGGTGCGGTGCCAACGCCATGTGTCATCTTGGTTGCCAAATGTTTTACTGTTCCGAAATCGCAAATTTTTAATATACGAAAATGATCAAAAATCAACAGATTTTGTGATTTTAGATCGCGATGCAGAATTTTTGGATTAATTTCATGCAGATATTCAATACCCTGCAAGTGACAATTGCCCGTTAATCGAATGTGTTATTAAATTGGTTTTGATCGATTTACCTTGGCACATTGGAGCATCCAGCTAATACCCCTCATATGTGGTATAATTAGGCTTTCATTTTCCTTTTTGTGCAAGATATTATAGAGGGAACCACATTCAGCAAACTCCATGAGCAATGCCATCCTTTCGTCTTCATCTCTCGTTGTACCATATATTGTCACTATATTCGCATGTTTAACAAATGATAGATAGGAAGCCTCTTTCTCGATCTCGGCGTCTTTTATGGAGTACCTAAATTTCTTGACGACGATATTTGTTGCTCCATCTTTTGAATTCCAAATCGCTTTGTATACATCACTAAAAGCTCCAGATCCGATAAACTAGTAGATTATTATAGAATTGTACTATCTCTTATGATATTTTATTATTTAGTTGTACCTGTTTTATTGTACTCAAATCACTCCAATCTATTTTATCCATCATGCAATATATTGCATGAGTCAGTAACAATAAAGAATTGTAAAGTTTGTAGATGTGTATTGCGTGGGGACTGATAATTTTTTTTTTTGATTATAGTGAACGAAATACAGAACGCAAGCACTTCGAGGTGTGAAGTGACTTGCTTGCTTCAGTTCTCTAAACAACTAACTACTCGCAATTCATGTCCAGCTAATGTTTGAGGTGTGGAACACAACAAAATTGATAAGAAATCTATTTTGATATAATGCTGATGGTAGGGTAGATATCGGTATGTCTTAAAAAAGTCCACCAATACATGACTGTTGACGCTGAAATATAGTTTGGAAATGATTACTTCTGCCTGTTGTATAGGTTTTTTCATAGATAATGAATGATTGTTTCATTCAGATTTAGAATGAATGAATGTCTTTCGACAGTCAATTAGATCACTCTTATTTGTCATATGCCAATTTGCCGTACCATCGAGCAGCACTTAGTATTTGTAAGCCAAACAAATTGATGCCGATATTTCTAAATTAATTTGTGAATATAGAAACAGGAAAACAACAATGACTCAAGATATCAATGTACTTCTAAATTTTCCACGATAATCCGGTTTTTTTTTTAGTTAATCGAAATTTATCGTGTATCGTGTTTAGCATTTTTTGTAGTACATTTTCGTACATTTTCGCAAAATGATATATTTTGTTGAAACTACACTGCAGCTTTTCTAATTGTTCTTCAAATAAAAGTGCAGATATTAAAAGCTTGCATTGAAATTTATCGCGTGTTCGATAGAAATAACCAAATTGATCAAAATGGCGTCAAATGACTCAAATGAATGCCTGTCGAAAACCCTATTATATCGCATCCAAATGTTATCGATATACAACATCGATATTATTAGTCATTCACTTAATAATGGCAAACATGGACAGTGACGTGCTCTGGAAAGATATTAAGCAGGGAAAAACTGTAAGAAAACGTATAAAATACTGGTATTACTTATGTACAAATTATTTAATTAATTGACATTTATAGATTGATCGTGGTTCCTATGGGGTGGTGTTCGAAGGAGAATGGGAACCTAAAAAATTAAAGGTTGCTCTTAAAGTTTTATATCCAATTGAGAACAATAAAGAGAATGTGAAGAAGGAAATAAATATGTTAAAAAAAATGAAACATAAGTATATTGTTACGTTATATGGCGTCTCAATCGATCCTAGCAACGTAACTTGCTTGATTCTCGAGTATGCAGACTGTGGATCCCTCTATAATTTCTTGCACCAAACGAACAACAAAGTTTCTTTCGTTGGCAAGCTAAATTGGATGCAACAATGTGCAAAGGTAAATTTAATACTCTTTTAATTCCCTAGTGACAGAATCAGTTTCTTCTTACTAGGGTATGGCATATTTGCATAGCCATAATGTAGTACATCGGGATCTGAAGCCCAACAACTTGTTACTATTTAATAAATATCACATATTGAAAATATGCGATTTTGGGACAGTGAAAGAATTAACAACAAATAATACGGAACTCGTTGGTACTTACTGTTATATGGCTCCAGAACTTAGTGTATGTATACATGTATACTACTAATAATAACTATAGTAATTAAATCTATAGATAAATTTATTTTGTTTACTTAGGTACATGGAAAATACAATGTAAAGTGTGATGTTTTTAGTTTTGGCATTATTTTCTGCGAAGTAATGTCTGAGACGAAGCCCTTCAAAGACCTGGAAATCACTAATAATGTTGCTATTCACAAAAAAGTGACTGAAGGTAAAAAAATTTAAAAATGCCTCGTGTTTTTTTTTAAAAGCTTTTCTTTACAGGTCTTCGTCCTAATATAAATGCTATAAAGCCTTATAAAGATTCCGATTACATAAAAACATTAATTGAAAACTGCTGGCAAGAAGATCCAGAAAAGCGACCGACTATGAAAGGTCTAGCTTTTATTCTCGGCTTTGATCCTAGAGTTTTTACCAAGTACCCTAATTTAATACATGAAGGCGGACCATTGAGAGATATTTGTAATGACGATTTTAAAACAAGTTAGAGAGGTACAGTCAACCGTAATATATCACTGTCAAAATTATAAGCTTGACTGCATCTTAAAAGGTTTATTGAATACCTTTATTAATCATAGAATGGCATATTCATTGAACAGGTACAGCTGCACCTGATTTCAACCTTTAAAGCATTTTTTGAGTAACTTCTTTTTTATCCGTTCGTAACTAATCTTACAGAAATTAAGATCGTAATTATGATTGTGTATACCAAAAATAAACATACTAGCTTAAAAAGTACGCTAACAATTCGATTTTCATGATTTGCGGGGGCGGAAGGGGCGTGGCCATATTTTACAACAAACTTGGGTAATTGTTAAATAGCTACTCGTGTGAATTGATTTTTTAAATTTTATTTTTCCTGGATAGAGCTAGATTTATCAAGAATTTTAACGAAAAGCTTTTTTCGCGGAAATGCGTAGTTTTTTTTTACAGAATTTTAAAGTTTAGGAAAATACCATGTATTTTGTTGTTGGCAATTCACTCTATTTTGTATGTATCGGCCGCTAGTTGTTCTCTCTCACTCTCCTTTTTTTTTACTACAGTGGCCAAAATCGATTTTATGCAAACCAAATATTGCATTCAAACATTCTTGATAAATCTAGCTCTATCCAGGAAAAATAAAATTAAAAAAATCAATTCACACGAGTAGCTATTTAACAATTACCCAAATTTGCAGTAGTGGCTATATTAGTACATATTGTCACCAAATTTGGTTGCTCTAGCTCTTATAGTCTTTGAAATACAGGTTTTCGTATAGACAGACGGACATGGCTATATCTATATATATATATATATACTTTTTGAGGTCGGAGATGCTTCCTTTACTGCAAACCTAACGGATCTTTCTAAATATACAACTAAAGTTGCACGAAGCTTGCCGAAGTCCATTTGACAGCAAACCGAAGCAATCTTAAAAGCGGTGAAACTTTGGCTATAGTTGACCAATTCTTAAAATTTAAAATGAATTTGAAAGTTGAAGGTATTGTGCATTTCGTCAACTTCTTTTCTATGTTTGATTAAAGTTTTAGTTGCGTTCCCTTCCGATTCCCCAAATGGAAGCTTAGCTAGTGTATTTGTCAATGTTTTATGCTAATAAAAAAAATTTAAGAAATTTGTAGACAAGTGCGAACAAGTTTGTAAAAATAAAAGAAGCTAACGCCGTGTTTCTTTTTTGCAAGGTCAAATTTCTAGTTACAGTGCTGCGTTTTGAGATTTCGTACTTGTGTTTGTATTTTTGTTTGTGTTCACATTTGTAGTTTTGTTATTTTGTTTTTATAACTCTGTTATTTTTTTTATTGTTCGGCACATTTTGAGTTTTGTCCCGAATGGACATAATTAGTATTTGGTGCACGGAAAAGGGTATCAATGCACAAAAAACTAGAAATTTGACAAATCGTGTTCACAACTGTATTGAAGATATGGAAGAAAGCTAAATACTGTCAGAGTATACTCGGAATGGCATTATAAACATTGAATTATTGTGAATGCCACGCCCCCTTCACCCACAAGCCATGAAATACCGTAACTAATCAAAATTTTAACGCCAAATGCGTATAACTTCAGTAACTATTAAGGGAAAGATGTATTAAAAAGCACACGTTATTTGCTCTATGATATTAATATGCCCTATAAATTTCGTTGAACAGATAAAAAACGCAAAAGCTATTAACGAAATATTTTTACATTTGCTATGCTATTTTTTTAAATTGAATTTAAAAAAGTTTACTGAAATCCGGTAAATTTTGTTGTGGGCCATTAAAAAATCAAATGGAATAATTTCCCAAAGAAATCAGCTGAATTTTTTTAAGAATAAAGAAGTGGATAAATTAAATGGTGTCTTTCAGGGTTCTCAAAATAGTATATAGAGTTTTTTTCCGTACTACTGTTTGCAATTCATTAAATTGGATTCTGCAATGTGAATAGGTATATTTATGTATGTATCTTCTGGAAGGGGCGAAATTACTAATCGGCGAATCAATGCACAGTTTCAAGTAACCATATAGCCGAGTAGACCATCGTAAATGCTGACATTTCTAGCGAAAAGTAGCAGAGCCCTCACATTGTAAGCTAAACATGAAATAGAGAAAATGCCGAAGAGAAATAGTAGAAAAGGTGGGAATGCTTTCCCGCAAATAAGCAAGCATAATTTATGTGCAGCGACTTATTTACGAGGCTGACCTTTGCCAACCGGAAACGGAAGCGTGCGTTAACATATTTAATTATGTCCTGCAGTCAACTTGGCACTCGCAACTCGCAGAATTATGACATCAACGCAACCGACGACGTCATCTGTGGCAAGAGAATTTGGCTTAAATGTCTCCCCGTCACGCAACAGACCTTCAAATTGGGCGATTTTGATTTAATGTTAACCTCAAGTGATTCTTACAGCGGTTGAAAATAATTTTATAGCATACTTTTAGGAATACCACGAAAGACAAAGTCGAGGTAACCAGTCAACTACTATAGTTGGAAAACTTATTCCGAAAGTGGTCAATGATTGAAAAAAAACTGTCTTTATTCCGTTAGGTCAACTCATAAGAGCGCAATGTTTTTGCCAGTTTAATGCAATCCTTTTTCTACATTGCTTTTCAGTTTTACCTCCTACGCTATGTGCAAACAAGCTACCCCATTAGACCGGGAGACCACTTGAGTCTCAGTCGATTTTCTTCCATTGAATTTTTTTTTATTTTTTTGGGGCAGGAGCCATGACCTATGCCAATCAGGCGACGCATTGTTTATGATAAATGGAAATAGTTGCTAGTTGCACTTGCGCTCATAGAGTGGAAGTGTGGGGTACTGCGATAAATATGCGCCCACTATGTAGTTATCGTCGAGGACGACGAGAACGTGCTCGAGGCCAGCGGATGGATTTTACGCTCTTGGGTGCCACTAATTGTTGGTCTTTGTTATTGCCCTTCTGGTGCTGCGTCTGATATTGTATTCTCCAATTGTTGTATGAGTACATAATTTAATTCAAGCATCTAGATAAGAACGGCATGCCAGAGATAACTTAAAGAGCCCTAAAATGCTTTAAAAGATTGAGATTTGATTGACTGCCACAGGGTCAACCTGATAACTCTTACCTCTTGGAGAATGCATGCGGCTGCATTTTGCAATTTAAATATTTTAATTTTTTTATATCTGCTATTTTCTATTTTCTATTTCGTTTCTTCTCTTGTGACTTGCAGCTTTGTTGGAAGCCATGAGGTTATTACTGTCATAGCCACTCGAGCAGAAGAGGCACCCACGCAGAGCACAGGCCACCAAAGAGCCTCAGGCAATCACAGACAGGGGTAGAGCAGGAGCGATGGGGAGAGTGGAATAAAGAGATAGATAGGGACAGAGATAAAGAGAAAGAGCGAGAGAGAGAGCGTAAGACAGCGCCGCACCCACATGCCACAATGTTCGGCATTTCCACTCGGCTGGTGCTCGTCCTGTGCTCGTATTGTGCCAATGACGTCGTCATTTTGAGACTATTCTTTGGGTGGCAGCAACAGCGAAATTCCAAGTTCCTTGGACAGTTCGCAGTTGGCCAACATTGGCGCCAGGACGTGTTTGCTTCACGCGGTTCGCTGTAAAAAAAAACGCATCTTTTTTAACTTTACACCAAATAGAAGCAATTAAAGAAATTCGAATACAAAACTTCGCGAGTGTTTAAGTTAGTCTCGGCGATTAATTAAAAAACACAGGGAATTGAAAAGTGTGAAAATGTATGGTCATCTGCGTGTGATGAGGGTTGGAGCTTTTTTGCTGTTATTGCAGCTCCTCAGCTGCATATCAATGGGTGTGTTTCATTTTGTGTTATCATTTGGGTATCGTTCAATGAAATTAAGAATTGGAATTAATTGCGAATCATCTACTTCACAGGCGAGGTCATAAAATGCTATGTTTGTGATTCCAGCGACAATCCCAGTTGCGCTGACCTCAGCACCAACTCGAGTATTGTGCCAGTGGTAAGTGAACTAAATCACACATTAATAGAGCATTTTGAGTTTGATATCGCGAACAGTTTTTGAGTCGTGGAGCTGAAATATTCTGGTTAACCTTTGCCCATTGGCTAATCAGCAGCAGTTGACCTTAATCAAAGTGCCAGCCAAGTCAGCCAGTTACTTGCCAAGTTTCTCAGACACACTAAATAAAAAGCACATAGCACATACATTTTCGAAAAGCAGCTAAGTCAACGCTAAAAAAAAACCGAAAATGAAAAAAAAAAAACGGAAACGGATGCGGATGTGGAAACGTGCAACCTTGTCGGTATTGTCGTCGTCGTCGTGACTGTTAACTGAATGTGTTGGCATTTGTCCATTGAAATACTTCTGTCCCTAAAAATACTTACTTCCGAAGAGGTATATGAACGTAAATCTTAACCACTTGACAACTTGGAGCAGCTTGTTATTTTTCTAATTCCTTCAACATTTCTCCATAAAACTCTTTAACTTGCTAACAATGTCAGGAGCTGTTTAATTTTAAATATAGTTTTATATTTTTTATTAATCTTTTTGGTTAAAATGATACAAATTTCAATTCAATTGCTTTGAAGTAAAATAATCTTTGTTAAATTCATAAAATACAACCAATTAAACTTATGTACATCTAAAGGACATAATTCACACTCACATAAAATAAATCTCTATTTTTAAATTTAATTCAATTTATAAACAGAATTAATTAAACTACCATTTGATAAGTAAGATTGAAATAACTTTTTGGGACATTAAATACTTTTTATACCCGCCTACCCAAAGGGTAGAAGGGTATTATGGCTTTGTGCCGACCGAAAATGTATGTAACAGGCAGAAGGAAGCATCTGGGGTCGGCCCCATAAAGTATATATATTCTTGATCAGCGTCAACAGCCGAGACGATATAGCCATGTCCGTCTGTCCGTCTGTCCGTCTGTCCGTCCGTATGAACACCTAGATCTCAGAGACTATAAGAGATAGAGCAACAAATTTTTCGCGACAGTATGTCTTATTGTTGCACGCAGATCAAGTTTGTTTTTGATTTTGGCCACGCCCCCTCCCGCCCCCGTAAATCGAATAAATCCGAATTGCAAGCGTCGTTTTAAACCTAGAACGTTCAACTTTGGTACGCACAATACTAATCACCATCTTAATGATCTCTGCGAATTTGGTTACAATCGGATAAAAAACACAGAAGTTATTAAGATATGACTTTTATAAGGCGTTACCACGTTCAACTGCTAGTGCTGCCTAGCTAGTTGCTATGACACTCCGCGACATAATAATGGTGTTCAATAAACCAACTAAAGTGCCGCCAAGCTAATAACTTCGAACAAAGAAAATTTTGATATATTATTTTGGTATTTTTAGTATAATTTTTTTTAGTATATTTTTATACTATTATATAAATATAATATTTTGATGGTAAAATTGGGTGGCGGGTATCTCACAGTCGAGCAAACTCGACTGTAGCTTTCTTACTTGTTTTTTTTGAAAATGTAAATTTATGGAAAACCACATTAGGCGATCGAAATTAGAGACATTCTTGTATTTTTCTTTATCCGGGAAGGAACAAAAAGCATTAGTTGAAACTTGGAGTAGAGCTTATGTATATTGCTATTTCGATCTACACATTAATTATTTTTAGAAGTCATTTGCACTCGAACTGGTAAATTTGAACACAACGATCTATTGACGATCCCAGTCACAGTTTTCTAAAATCATAAATTTTTTTTTTGTAAAAATAAATAATTATTTGACAATATTATTCCAAACGTTGGTTCGTGATCTGTGCACTTGAACAAAGAATATTTACAAAAATTTTCAAATTAATATGTCAATAGTATTTGGCGAAAAGTTGCCCAAATTCAATACAATTTCGAGAAAATGCATTTGAAAACGATCGCTTATATCTTATACAAATAAGAAAGCTACTGTCGAGTTTGCTCGACTATGAGTTACGCGCAACATTTTTCGAGAGTATACTAAAGAAATTTACTAAAAATATTCCAAAAAATTTACCGAAATTAGCAACTGAACAAGTACAGCTGCCTCTGATTTCGCCCCATAAAAGTATTGCTTGAATAACTTCTGTGTTTATTGTCCAATAGTAAACCAAAAAATTCAGAAGTCATTTCGATAATGATTATTAGTGTGTGTACCACAAATTAACGATCTAGGTGTAAAATTACGTTCAGTCGACACAAAGTTATAATACCATTCTACTCTTTGGGTAGACAGGTATAATAAAAATTGGAGTTTCGTTTTGAAAAATTTGCGCTATATTTATTAATAGTTGTACTACGAATTTGTATAAAAATGTTTTTGTTTTTAACCTTCCAAAGGTTTTCAATAGAAAACAATTTATTGTTTCAATCACTTTTCTTTAAAATTATTTATTTACCTTAGTTGAATAAAGGGGAAACTCCAAAAATCTATTCACAACTGAATGTTAATTAAAAATCCAGTTGGCAAATGGGTCTTGTATAGGCGTCGATTTGTTTTTGGGAAAGGTCGTTGCAGGGTCAATAACTATGACTATATCGATAAGAACCGTGATTACGTTACTTGCACTGCTTGTCGATAAGATAAACTTGCTTACTGCAACTTCAATTATGAGGGCAATTACAGTATATTCAGTATTAAAAAGAAAATGCGCAAGATAGCAATTGGTGATAACTGATCAAATGTTAACCGTCGTTCCCACTGTCTGTCAGTGCACGTTTTTATTTGTCGACTAATACCGGAAATTCTTGTCTAGAACTGCACTCTGGATAAAATGAAGTCGCTGGACACGTGGCTATTTGATCTGAACAAATTCTCCTACTTTGACAACGGGGCCAATAAGAATCCGCTAATGAATTGTCAAAAGGTGGTGGCCAGAGATCGTAAGTAGGAAACCAAACCGTTGTGCATCTTCATAGATCAAATTCTTGCCCATAATTATGTCCTTAGCCAATACCCACAAAATGGTAACAGCTCGCTTTTGTCAACTGGACACTGGAGATTCGGATGCCTGCGATATTCTACGCTCCAAACTGCGCATTACAAACGATGGCAATGGTGGTAAACGGCGTCGGGAACGGGATCAACAGCAGCAACAGCGACGCAAAGGTTATGGACAGGATGCAGGTGACGAGGCATCCCACGAGGAGGAGTTCTTTTGTGGTATTTGCAAAGAAGATCATTGCAATGGGTCCGATGCTGTAACGCTTACAACATACACGACAATAGCTGCCATGTTAGCATTGCAGCAGCTATTCACACGCTCACAGCTGCATTGCTGAAGCGAAAGGCGGCGGGGTCAAAGCGTCACGGCGAAAACGCTGGTTGCATTTAGGTTGAGTTGCCTTTAACGATTATCGTTTACTTTGTAAATATTCGAGTGCCCATTGAACTACATCGTTGGCTTGTACAACATCAAGGTGCCACACCCAACCCCCAAAGAGTAAAATAAACCCTCCAAAGCCACCCAATAATCCCTAGACATATAAGTGACAGCAAACACAGATACAATTTCAGCTACAGCTATTTAAAGATGCAGATACAGCGACAGTTGCAAAGCAAACACAAAGGAAATATGCGAATTTCAATTAGCAGGCACTTTTGAAAAAGAAAAAAAATCAATTGGCTA
The DNA here is from genome assembly GCA_018150935.1 of Drosophila pruinosa. Classification (NCBI taxonomy): domain Eukaryota; kingdom Metazoa; phylum Arthropoda; class Insecta; order Diptera; family Drosophilidae; genus Drosophila; species Drosophila pruinosa. Next base: position 6,294,608 of record JAECWR010000034.1, on the reverse strand, counting down.
AAAATGTTTGTGGCAAAAGGGCAAACGATAACCCAAGTGAGTATCAAACTGGTACTCTTATATCAAGGATTTGCAATTCAATTTCTTCAATGTAAAATACAGAGAGACACTTTCTCAAGTTTGTTCTTAATGTTTAACATGATCTTTGAATTGAGCATGAAAATAACAAAATGAGTCAAATTATTATGAATGGATTTACTAAGTTGTTATTTATTTACACGAAGCAAACGATAACGAGCTAAATAATAAGTAAGAATTCACAAAATGCCTTTAATTTTCTATTGTTCGCATTGGAAACAGTGGTAAATATATATTGATATATGTGTGCGTTTGTATATGTAAAAGTGGATATAAATGTCTTATGGCACCATGAAATAACTATCAAAGAATACTTAAAATTATATAAATTGGGAACTATTGCATTAGTTTCGGTATTCTTCGTGTGGTTATTTCATTGAAAAGTATATCTTATATGCGTATTCTCGTATGTTTAATTAATAGGTAGATACAATTTAACTAGATACGAGACATGTATGCTGTTGCAAAATTGCATTAATAACATTGAAGAAAGAAAGTAAGCAAGCTAATTAAATGGTTTATTTTTTTATATACTCTTAAAGACGGCTTATCAAATGACAATTGTTATTATAATTTATATTAAGGTTACATTACAATATTACGGAGGTGTATTGAATTTATAATAGGAAACAAAAGCAAATGAAATGAAATGTGAATGTTTGAAAGGTTCAACAATGATAACAAAGTTAGCGCCTTAAGCATGCGAAAAAATTAATAAGATATTTAAAATATACAATTAGAACTTACAATTAATTTACATAATTTTCAAACACGCAAAAACAATCAAAAGCTAAACAAAAAGAAAAGTTATAAAAGTGCTACAAATGTTAATTAAATGTGCAATTAGAACAGTTAAACAAAGCAATAATTCAATAAAAAAAAGGAATATAAGGGCGAGCTTAATTATGCTTATTGTGCGTCCACGCCATCAACAAATGTTGCTAAAGTGCACGTAGCACTATTCATTTATAATTAGTTCGTAAGTCAAATGAAAATGGCAAAAATAAAGAGCGAATCATGCGAATGCTGTAAGACAGAGTAGCAGTATAACAGTGAGAGAGTTCGAGTATGGATAAGAGGGTCTATGGGACTATCGAAATGCGTGTGCCATCAGAAACTGTAAACAGAATAAGTCTGTAGCTTAAGCGTATTAGAGTTTCTGCAGCCGACTTGTGCGTGTCAATTCATATATAACAGCTGATCAGCAGCACAGTAGTACAGTTCAGCGTCGTTCTTTGAATTTTTGGGCTTCTTTTGTTTGTCTTTGCCCCAATCAGCGATAATTTTCCCATTACTCATGTTAGATGCAAGTAGCTCCCATCCCACGACCACCCGCACATTTCCCCGCTTCCATTTGACTTTAATTTAAAACTCTTTGCTGATGCTATCGAAGCGTCGGCATGTCATTCAGCTCGCGGTGACATGTTTCAGCAGTACCGCAAATTATTTTTGTGATAGCCGCAGAAAATTTGATAGAGCGTCAGCAATACCCAACAGCCACAGCAGCCCAATTGACGTGTCGATATCGTTTCTGGCAGTCAGTTCAAATTTTCGGTAGCAAAAGCCACAAAAGTCAAATCGCCTGCAACCAACTCCCCTGTCGATGCGTGACCTTTCCTCCCACTCCCAACCTGCACACTCACAACAAAGTATGAACACAACGCATTGCATGTTATTACTGCTAGTGGCGCTCAGCTGCCACGCCACTTCAGGTACGTCATAAATCAAAGTAGCTAAGCTGTGGGTGCTACGCTAATTGATTGACCCGAGCCAACTGATAAAAAAAAACCATAAAATATTATGCCGAAAACTCACACATTTTGCACTTGCAGCGCTGCGCTGCTACACATGCGAGGATTGTGACGAGCAGTCGCAACTCAAGGAGCTGGAAGTGTGCAGTGTACCTGTTGTGGTTCAGCAACCACAACAGCCACAGCCCGTTGACACTAGCTTTCCTGCTCAGCCTGTCATAAGTGCAAGTCCTAGCGCCTCGACTGGAACCGCGACCGCAACTGCGCCATCTGCAGGTCCCGCTAGTACAGCTGGTAATGCGCCCGTGCCAGTCAGTACCGGGGCTGCCGCTGCATCACCTGCGTCAGTTTCAGCTCCAGCCTCAGTTGGTGGCAACAATGGCGACGACGAGGACTATGACAGCGATGAGGATGAGTCAGCCAATCCAGCAGCAGCAACTGGTAGCAATGTCATTAGTGCAACAGGTGCCGCTACTGGCACGCCAGCCACTGCTACAGTTGGCGTAGCTGCTGGGACTAGCGTCGGTGTGCGTCCAGCAGCGGGTACATCGGATTCCGAGGACGAAGACGAGGACGAGGACTATGATGATCGACGCAGACGTGGACTTAGTCGTCAAGCCATTGCCGCTCCGCGAGCTGTTTGCTACATAGCGAGTCTAAGGCGTAAGTACATAATTCACACAATTTGCAGCTTGAACTTAGTTTTTCTACCCTTTTCAGTCAACGGTACGGAGATAACAAATCGTGGCTGCACCATCGTCATGGAGGCCAATCAGACGAATGCCTGCAACTCGCTCTTCGACGGATGGGATGTGGTCGGTTGTCAACTGTGCGAAGCGAGCGGTTGCAATGCACCAATTCAAGCCACAGTCATTGGTCAGTTCACCAGTGGCAGCAGCAGCAGCAGGACAACCTGGTCAATGATCGCAGTACTAGCAGTGGCTGGTTATGGATCTGGCACATTTGCCTGATTGTGAACAATCGATGCAGCTCCGATAACGAATGTGTACCATATATACTTTTAATAACAAATATACTACAAATGTGGGTAATTCTACGATTTATGAACCATTAGCGCAGTCTATTTTGGGCTTTATTACACCTTATAGTCAAAGCTGTCCAATGAGCACACCTGAGCTATTTTCGCCTAATTATTCAGTTGGTTGGCTATCGATAAGAACATGCTTGGCCTAAAGTGTCCTATCATTGGGCCACTGTTCACAGTTCAAACTGACGTCGCTGGCACAGAAGCAAATCAATTACAGCTGTTGCTACTGATAACCACCCACAAAAACTACCATTGAGAACGATAGACTACTACAGACCATGTCTTAAAAGCGTGTAGAGTTTATTAAACAAGCGTATAAAAATTATTTATTTTAGACAGACAAGGAGACAGGTAGACAACTGGACAGTTGGAGAGTTTGACATACATAACGACAAATAGACAGACCAACAGACAGGAGGTCGATAAACAGGCGTACAGACAAACAGACGGACCTTCAGTCATAACACTCCACTAACCGATTGCACCCCGTTTTTCAATGGGACAGTGCATGGGAAAGGAATCCATGATGACGCGGACAATTGGGGCCACCCAAAGGCCCAACAAAATCGTGACTTCATTCCATAATGGCAATGCTGATAGCGAACGATGATCAGTATTGATAACATTAGGCCTCAAGTGGCAATCGTTGCCAGCGAAGTTGACTGATTTACAATCGAGCTTGGCTCTGGCTAAGTTCCCAATTGGGTGATGAGCAAATCTCCAGTTAGCTGTTAGCAGTTGCCTGTTAACCACGGAAATGTTTTTATCACACAAATTGGAATGACTGTCGAACGGTTTGGGTTTCATTAATTTGTCAGCTTTTAAGGTAACTTGTTCTCAGCACATTGTATGTTCTCCCCATGCCCCTCACTCAAGCGCTCAAAATGCAATCACCAAATTTGTAATGCAGCTTGAGAAGTGATTAAAGTGCACATACATACATACGTACGAGTATATATTATTTAATAACAAAGGCTGGTCCCGGTTTTCTACTTCCCCGTTTTATTTTGGTTAAGTCTATAGTTTCCGGGCCAGCTGGTCTTACGCATTTCACAAAAGGCTATCAAATTCTTGTAGCCGTTAACGAGAGATAGAGAGAAAACGAGAGAGAGAGAATGAGAGGGAGGGAGAGATACTAACTAAACAATTTACGTGATGTTGCCATAAACTCGCTTCACAAACTTCGTATGTTTTTCGTATTTTGTGTTGTGGTTTTGCTTTAATTTTTTTTTTTACATTTCTCTGCATCTCTGTCTGTGTCTGTGTCTGGTTCTGAAATATTGATGCGTCAGTTGACAGTTTGACACTAAACATACTTATTAGCCATTTGGCACGAACCATTGAAATGTTGATGACCATACCAGTTAGTACACAACACACGCATGTTCTTTGTGCTCTTGCTAAATATATCATGGTAAAAATCGCACTGCACATCTAGTATATTTGATTGTTAAAATAGATTTTGATGACAAAATTTTCATAATTTTTACGAAATTTTCCAAATTTGTTGTTGCTAAAATGTGTTATAGATATTTATCACCGCCACCCACCACGGAAATCAGGTGCAGTAGCTCAAGTTAAGTTTCTATATCTTGTGGCCATATAAAATATAACAATGTATAGCAAATACATATTCTTTAGCTTTATGCCATAGTGATACACGAGTTTCGATTACAGGTTTCGGTTAGCTTCAAATATCTTTGGTATCAAGTTTTATTGTAGAACCATCGTGCCTTGCATTTGGTAACGTAGATCCGAAACAATACCGGAACACTATTAAAGTTCTGAATGTCGCTACTCAAAGCTAAATACAGTAGAATCCGGTTATAACGACTCCGCTTATAGCGTTAGTCCGGTTATTGCGACGGAAACTCGATGGCTTGGTTGGTCCCCATACAAAGTTATGTATATGAAAGGACCTCCGGTTAGTGCGTCTTCCGGGTATAACGACGTAAAATCGTCGGTCCCTTGAAAGTCGCTATAACCGGATTCTACTGTATTTTGGTTCCGATTCAAAAAGACATATAAGATTTGTCATAAGCTTTCGCTTGTTCTCCGAAATAGGTTAAAGTTAACCAGACCCACCTTTGCACTGTTTAAATCAGCGATGGGCACGCGATTGCTCTCGATGCTCCCAAATTTTGGGGAACATCAACAAAATTGACGAGAGCAGGCTCAGAGCAGTGACCATATAAGAAGAAGCACACACATGCAGTCAATGCATGAAACGCGAACTAACACACAAACACAAAAAACTATGTATTATCTTTTTATACCCGCCTACCGAAAGGGTAGAAGGGTATTATAACTTTGTGCTAACCGAAAATGTATGTAACAGGCAGAAGGAAGCATCTCCGTCCCCATTAAGTATATATATTCTTGATCAGCGTCAACAGCCGAGACGATATAGCCATATCCGTCTGTCCATCTGTCCGTATGAACACCTAGATTTCAAAGACTATAAGACCTAGAGCAACCAAATTAGTATGAATAGTATGTCTTATTATTGCACGCAGATCAAGTTTGTTTTAGATCAACGATCGACGCGACGTTGTTTTTTGTCCTTGTCTTGCTAATTACTCTGGTTGTCCTGTGTCGTTTCTGCTTACAGAAGAGTAATTTTCTGTTGCTAACACGTCCTACTCTTTGTCATGACTTTCATGCTGATGGCTACCCCTTCCATTGCATTGGTTGCGAGCCTCGGCCGTAACGGTACAATTTTATTGCGAACTTAGGAAATTTTTGGGTTTGCTCTGAAGGTCTAATATTTTGCTGGTTGAAATCATTTTTTTGCCTGTGGTGCCATTTTTAGGTTGGTAAAAAATCCGTTGTGTTTACTGTAGAAAAAAACAAGTAACAAAAGTTACAGTCGAGTTTGCTCGACTGTGAGATACTCGCCACCCAATTTTACTGAATGGACGAATAAATAAGAGCGACCATTAAAATATTATATTTTACAAAAATATACTGAAAAATATACTAAAAAATATATACTGATAAATAGCAAAAAATATACCGAAATAACCTTTGTTCAAAATGATTAGTGTGGTAATACTTTAGTATGTTTGTTGAACACCATTATTATGTCACTGACCAGCTGAACAGGTGCAGCTGCACCTGATTACGCCTTATAAAAGTAATTCTTTAGTAACTTCTGTGATCTGCAGCTGTTGTTCGGCTGTTGACTAAGGTATTTATTTAAATCTTGTATATTTCGGTTAATTTTGGGTTGCCCATTAAACGACACCTGTGCAATGATTTAAAAAAAGAAATAATAAAGGAAATCCATGCACAGCAATATACAAAATTTAGTTTAATTTAATTTCGGTAAATTCCTCTGTCCACATAACTACGTGTATGTGCGTGTATGTTTATGTATCACGAAAACTTGCTTGGATAACAAAACGGCGAATATCTAGTAAAAGAGCTAATTATTGCTCAAATTAGAGTAGTTTTTATCACAAATAATTTAGAGAATCATGTTGAATGTGCAGCCAGTTACAACATGTCAGTATAGGGTAGATTACAGATAAGCTAGCCTGGCATTGAGCTACCATTGGCTTTGGTTTGGCTTATCAATTGCCCTTAAGCTAGTAGTAATTTTGTTGGGTCAATCAGTGTACTTCAAGAACAATGTGAGTCGCCAACCTTTTTGTGCATTCAAGTAGAAAATTTTCGATTGGGTCTAGCTCTGTCTGTTATTCCTAACGCTTTTAAGCGGTTCGCAGTGCACGATAGACGCTGTCGCAAAGTCTCAAGTCAAGTTGAGTCGCACAATAGGTGTAAATGGGTCGGGTAAATACCAAATAAAAAGCTGTTAATTGTATTTGGGCCGCTTGGCTAGGGGATTTGACATCAAGTTTGTTTGCATTGCGTGTTTTTGATATTAAGTAATATTAATCATGCGACAACAGTAACAACAACTATGTACATCAACAGGCATGACTATTATGTAAATGTAAATGCTATCAAGGGATGGGAATTGCAAGTTTCAAAAAGGGGAGCGACTTCTAGAGGTGTGCATGTTGATGTTAACAAGCAACAACAGTATTCAATTTGTCGATGCTACATTCTAAGTTAAACGTAGTAAGTGTGTGAAGTAGCTTTAAATGCATTAAAAGACCGGTTTAGACAATACTTGAAATTGATAAATGTATGAGCAGTCAACTGGTTGCTTAATCAAATCTTCCCGCTGGAAGACTAAGGGTACTTGGTAAAAACCCTCTGTTTTGAATCATTTGCATACCGGGAAATATAACGCAGCTGCCCGATCTCACTGTAATACCTTTCCTTATGAACTGCTCTGCTGTATAGGCCGATTCAGTTTAAGAGAAATAAATAAGAGAGAACGAGAGAGTTTGCGAAAGAGAGGTCTTTTACTTTTAGTGAATTTCGATTTTGCATTATAAATTAATTTGTTATCATATAAAATACGCACTCCCAAGCACACACGGTATTACGCTCCCGCATTTGTGTACTCTGTCTGTCTATCTCCTTCTTCCTCACTCTCACTTTCTCATACACATGCTGTCTGTCTCATTCTTAAGCGATGAAGTCGACGCTATAGTCGCAGTCGCTGCGAAACTCGCTTATTTTCAAACTCTATAAAAAGTCTCAAACAAATCACAAGATTTTCAGTTAAATTTCAGAATTGGCAAACAGCAGTCGCAAAACGTGAAACGTGCTTTAAAAATAAGAAAAAAAATATATATTTTGCATAAATCTTGAAGCGTGAAGATTTATAACAAGAACACAAATATAATACATTATAAACAAAAAATCCGAAAATATAACACAATGCACAGTGCCAAAGGTCCAATAATTGTGGTCAGCACCCTCCTGTTGTTATTTGTCACACCAGGTAAGATTTAGAAGTGTCCACAGGTCTTCACAGTGGTTGGTTTGACTAAATCTAGAAGTCGTGATAAAAACACAAATTAAAAAAGACCGCCTTAAGTCGTCCCGAAATAAATGCTCTGATAAAATATAATACTCTTGCTGCTATTTATAAGCAATTTGTGTATTCATAGTGAGAAACTGTAAAGACAAAATGCGAATATTGTGAATTCATAAAGGTTGATATTGTTGATGAATGTTAAGCAAAGTAAAATAAATATCTAAAATTACATCAAGTGGGAACGGCAACAGTTAAGTTTTCGCTGTGTGAGGCCATACATTTTCATGTAACATGTGTAAATTACAAGTCACAATAACAATTTACAAAAAAATTATTGAATACCTGCAGTTAAAAAAATATGTAAAAAGTCAATCTCTAGGCGTGATTTGAACCCGCTGACTCATCCGTCTACTCTTACTTATTGAAAAATGAGTACTATGAATTCAACACAAACATAAAAATATTAAATAAATTAGTATAATGTGTTATGTACAACAATGCACGTGAATACACTATTAAATATATTTACATTTGAAATGTTTTGAATTAAAAAATGAAAATGTTGAAACTCCCCCGTGGCATTAAATCCTCACATCATATTTTGTGCCATATTTTAACAAACTTTTTAAATTATCTTTATGTAAAGATAATAATTATTTAAAAAAGGGTTTCTGATGGCTGACTCCAAATTAGATAGATCCGACAAATTCTAAATCAAAGTTGATCTGCATGCATTATTTTCTTTATTTACTTTGATCTGCAGGCATAATTTATATGCGTGTAACGCACATTCGAACAAATGGAATAGTCATGTAATTTTTTACGACCCATGGCCGAAAAGTCTAATATCATAGGGGCTGTGGAATAAACAGAAAATAATGCACAAATTGTTGGCAATTTGCATGTAGACAATATTTGTCAATGCCTGAGATTATTAAATCGTTATTTTTTGTACAAACGGAATTAATTTCTATTAAACCGCTTTTGTGAATTTTTCATATTTGTTATTCTAGTTTTTGACATTGAATCTGCATCAGATGCTAATTGAAAAACTGTGATTTCAAGTGAAATGCTACAGTATTGATATATTTACATACATGTATGTATTATATATGTGCTCGTAAAATATCCAGCCATGACAGCTGCCTTTTAGCACATTTTTTTGCCATCCAAAAACAAAAACCTGTCTAGACGATTAACACCAAATCAAATAACAAAATAAGAAAATGAAAAACCTGAAATGGAACTTTGCAATTACTATAAAATGAAAATCTCAAATGTATCACTGTGCGTATGCTTAATGGCCAGTTGGTATGGATTTAAGTTTCATAGTTTTTAAATTGGTTGCTTTTCATTTTAAATTAGCTGAAAATTCAATTTCACACCTGTTTGTCGCAATTCAGATTGTAACAAAGCCTTTTGTGACCTTTGAAAACTAATTAACTTTTTAAGTTTTATTATGAAAAAAACATTTGGTATACATTTGATGTAGCAAAAATCGATGTAAACTTTTTTAATAATTTTAGGGAATTTTGCAATATATTTAGATAACTAAATAACTTAACTAGTCTGTTATTATAGAAGTGATATTGTGCAATAACACAATAACTTATGTCGTTTCAGCCATAGAAAGTCATGTGTTGTTATGGGAAGGAGAATCTTGCTCAAGAGAACTGGTTTAGTCAACTGAAATGCAAATGCAATGAATTGTATTTTTATGATTTTTAGCCGACGCTCTCATACAAATGATAAAATTATAATTATTTATTGCAAAAAAAACAGTTGCACAGAATTCCAAAATGTGTATGTTTGTGCTTATCACGTGCCATTAAATCTATACAGTAGAATGCCTTCAGCTCCGGCGCTGGACGTGTGCCCATCAATCAATGTGATTTATTAATAACTTTTAAAATCAGCACTCGATACACATGTGCATACACATGTACTTGTAATTTTTGAATGTGTAGTGTACACATTGTCATACATTGAGGAAGTGTTTTGCAACAAAATATTGTCAATTTGAATTGGGGGCCCGCACTGCGTATAAGCAATTTTTTTGTTATCAACGAAAATCAGACAGCATGACAGTCATTTGGATATGCAGAGGTTAAACTCACATTATGAGTCATCTGACCAAGGGGCAATCTGCCGTAGTTCTATTCACTTTTGATAAACTGAATATGTGACTGACTGACTGCCAGTTGTGATAACGCAATTACAGAAATGTACCAATAGAGTTGCCTTCTGTTCTTGTTTTGTTACGCAAATATTTGATACTTGCGACATGCAAATGGACGAACTGGTAATTGAGTAGCAGACAGCGTCGGTAAGATTGGGTATAAGAGATAAGATGGTAGGTAAGAACGATAATAATAGCTCTAGTTTAAACATTGACTTAAAATTATAAACTAATAATAAAGAATGAGCAACTGATACAGCAAATACGCTAACAAAGTATATGAGCCTGTTGCTTTGATTTATGGCCTACACATGGTCGACTTCGATCGCTTTGTCATCGTTAATCGTTTATCGTACCATCGTTATTTTATTTACCAAAGCTGTAAATTGTTTGAGCCAACAACAAAGGCAACGCAAACGATACAACTCAATTCAACTATCTAATTGGCGATCGCTGAATGAAGAAGTATTCAATTAATAAAGCGAAAGTTCTTTTATTTTGTTTAAGCAGAAACATACATTAGAATCTGTTGAATTGATGATTATGACATTTTAAAATTAAAATCACGCATGTTAATAGTCTTGGTTGCCTTTTTTTCTGTACAATCTTAATGACATTAGAAGAATGGAAAAATAACTTAATAATTTTATTCTAGCGTGCTATGCGGATCTGATGTGCTATGTCTGTGATAATTGCAACACTGTAGATAATAACACACCACTCTTAGCCTGCAATGAAGACTTTTTTAATCCTGGAGGAAGCACTGAAGCCTCCACAGTGACCACCACCGAAGCCACAACATTATCGACTACAGAGGAGCCAACCACTAGCGATATGACAACAACAGAGACATCAACAACGAGTGATTCGACGATTGCAACGACGGTAATGGACTCGACAACCACAGAGCAGGTGACTACAGAAGTTACCGCCACAACAGAGAGTACTGAAGCACCTATGCCAACGCCAGCGACAGTGGGACCACCAGAGACAACCACAGGTGTACCAACGCCACCAAGTGAGGATCTGCTTCGTAATGTGACTCAACTGCTGGCTGTGAACAACTCAAACCCATCGCTTGTAGAGGTCCCATCGGAACTGCCTATTCGCCAGCGTCGTGCGGTGATAAACACGAGTGTCAGTTTCCACTGCTATACTGTGAAGAAGTCAAGTAGGTGCCACATGCCTCGCAATTTGCAATAGCTCAGGCTAATCCATTTTATCTTTCTTGTTTTTTTCCACAGTCAACAACACTGAACAGACGGAGCGCGGCTGCTCACGAGTTGAAGCTTATCAATCAGTGTGCACCGACCTCAAACTACAAGCTGCGCCTCTTGAGCTATCCTACTGTGATCCCTGCTCCATGAATGCGTGCAACTCAGCCACTTCCATGATGGAATCAACGCTTCTGACCACATTGCTCGTTGCGCTTGTTGCCGTAGTGTTGCAGCACAAGTGAAGTGTACACCTCAATGCTCCAACTACCGCCCACTCCAACCCGGTGTTATTTAGTACATAATGCTAATTTGTTTAAGACCCATTCAGACACACAAATCACACACAGTTACACCTATAGCAAACCCCTGCTCATCATTTTAAGTAATGCGAAAATCTATGTAATTTTTAGGCGACACACTCATACACACACATACACACACAATTATCGAAATATATATATACATATACCTATATACATACATACAAATAAATATAAATACCTATATATATATATATTTATATAAAGTAAAGCTAACCAAATGTGCAGTATAAGACAATTTACTTGATACAAAATAAACATATTTATACAACAAGTGTTGTGAAACAAGTAAGAAGACTTCAATCGAGTTTACCACACATTAAAAACGAGTTCCGGGATATAGTACTTTTTTAGAATATACAAAACAAAAATTATTAGCTTGGCTGCCATTTACTAGGTATATTGAATACCTTTATTACATCACAGAGTGACATAGTGCAGATGCACCTAATTGTGCTTTTTAAAAGTATTTCTTGAAAAACTTTTTTTTTTTATTCGATCTTAACCAAACTTAAAGTTAATTACGATTGTGTGAATTTAAACTTCTGGCTTGAAAAACATGCTTTAAATTCGTTTCTATCATTTTGCGGGAGCGGGAAAAGGTGTGGCCAAATTTTAAAGCTCTAGCTCTAATTTTCTCTGAAATCCAGAATATATATACTTTATGGGGTCGGAGTTGCCTCCTTCTAACCTTTGGGTTGGCGGGTATAAAAATGGTATGAACATCTCTAATTTCTAATGGTGCTAAACTACAAAAACTAACATAGACAATAATTGAACAGACAATACGTGATGAGCAGGCAGGCTTCAGACCACACAGGAGTTGCGTTGACCAGGCAAACACACTATGCATAATATCCGAACAAGCGGTGGAATGGCGGTACCCGCTGTATCTCCTGTTCATTGATTTCCAGAAGGCATTCGATTCAGTAAACAGAGCGGCGATATGGCGAGCATTTGCTAGGAAAGAAGTAGCTGTGAACATCATTGCAATTATCAATGTATGATGACGCCAACATGGCTGTACTGCACAACGGAAAAACAAGTGCACCTTTCCAAACCAACAGCGGGATCAGGCAAGGCTGCCCCCTATCACCACTGCTCTTCAACATCGTGGTCGACGAGATAATTGTGACGTGTGCAAGTCCAAGCGTGGAATCACGTGAAGCCTCACTAGACACCTTGAGCACTTGGACTATGCAGATGACATCTGTCTAGTCTCTCATAGATTCTCGGATATCCAGATGATCTCGCCACACTAGCCAGCAGAGTCGGACTCGAGATAAATGTAGCCAAAACAAAAGCAATGCGTTTCAACTTCTCCAACCAAGGAAACATCTCCATACATGGGAAATAAATCAATTATGTCAACAGTTTCCCATACCTTGGCACCATTATCTCCAGCAATGGAGGAGTGGATCAAGATGTCTCGAGCCGACTTGCTAAAGCCCGTTCAGCATTTGGAAGACTCTACCTATACCTCTATAAGTCAGCGTACTAAACTCCGGATATTTAACGCGTGCGTAAAGTCCATTCTGCTATATGGTAGTGAGACATGGCTGACCACCAAGAAAATAACGCAGAAACTGCAAGTATTCATTAACATGTGTCTGCGAATAATATGCGGTATATTCTGGCCAGCCAGAATATCCAATGCAGAGCTGTGGCGCGTTACTGGTGAGTCTCCTATACATCTCCAAATCAGGAAGCGAAAATGGTCGTGGATAGGCCATGCTCTCAGAAGGAACCCAAGCAGCATAACCCGGATGGCACTGGACTGGAACCCCCAAGGAAGTAGAAGAGTTGGACGGCCAAAGGCAACCTGGAGACGGACAGTTCCCAAGTGGAATAAACAAAGGAAAAAAAAATTAATTAATTCCACCACTCCAACCCTCTTCTTAGGAATGAGAATTGATCTTGAATCGTATATTTTCGTAGTAATTACCAATAAACAATTTGTTATTCTCATCAAGTTATATTTAGTGTCAAACATATTTTGGACATCTTCATATGAATATTGACCAACAAAACATGTGCGTAAATCAAATAAAATTCGTGAAAAACCTTCGAGAGTTACATAAGTATCTTTGCAACACTTGACGGTCAAAAATATATGCCCAGCTCTACCAAGATGTGTCGCATTGGGTAAACAAATCTGTTGATAGCGCCGAACTATAGATGGAGGCATACTTTTAGGCCAACTATGCAAAGTAAATTTACTTAGAGCAAACACAGAAATTGTGTGTCTCCGGTAAAAAAACGCAACGAGAACGAAGGTAAAAACGATTAGATAAGAATTCATTAATAACAAAACTGGCGCTTCTCGTATATTTATTAAGCACAGTGCGTAACAAAATCGTGCGTTCGCCGTTACGATTAATAATCATAAATTAATGACTAATGTTGAAAACATAAATTAATTTACAGCGTATAACCATGATTACTGCTGTTCTTAGAAACAGAAGTTATCACAGATAATTAAATTATGGCCCACACTAAATAAACATAGTAATTATCAGTCTTTATATTATTTACAAAATGTCTCTGATAAGCAGCAGACTTGTAATACGATTTGATAACATCTTGAGAAAAATGTGTCACTACAGACCTTCGGAGCCGTTAAGAGTGTTCCCCGCTTTTGAATGAATTACAAATATTTACACATATTATATATTTAAGGCTATATTTTATAGAAGCAAATAATCTCATGTTTTCATAAACGTCTGTTTTTATACACTGTACCTCTTGAAATTGACATTATTCAGTTTGGTGTCTATAATCTCCAAAATTGGTATATGACTGATTCCTGGAACATCCACATAAGCAGACTCTCTTAATCTTTTGATTCACCAGTAACAATCGGCAGGATAAGAAACACCCAATTTATTAGTGATTTAATTTTTTCACAGATGGTGTTTCTGGATAAAACTATATAGTACATAGGTCATTGCGTTACATTTTAATGTAAAATTTTATTGTTGATTATATTTGTGTATACAAATATGTCTTGCCAAGCGGCACACTTCACTGGAGCGAGCTTACTTGTTTTTTAATAAAGGAATACCCTTATTGGAGAATGAGCTTTTGTAACATTAACAAAAGTGGACGTTAATCATTGATAAGCAGCTCGTTGAAAATTTAAGAAGGGAAAGTTTAAAAATATTTACCGATTCTCATTGTTACGATAACGAACTCATTAGTAATTAAGGGGACTCTAATAATACCCTATAGCTAAAGCAAAAGGGTACTCAAAATACAAAGGTCATGCAATTTTCTGCAGATTGGACAGGTAATATGACATTAAATTAAATATGGAATTCGAATGTCATTATAACGTCAGCCGACTACCTATCCCATCTTTATGAAATGAGGATCTGCCCAGATTTGCATATGGTTGGCTGTATTATATTATAATATTTACAAAGTTTCATAAAATAGACCTTTTTTTATTGATTTTATCTTGGTTGCTCGTTTGTTTTCCAACTGTCCACATGCATGAATCACAAGTAATAAAATTCTTTTGAAATATTCCACCATGCACTAAATAAATTATTTTGTACTTAGTATATATTATTATCTTATTTGTCGATTGTGAGTAAGTCGGTAACTAAATAGATAGACAAAATAGACAGTGGATATCAGAAAAAGAGTGTTGCGACGCAACATTGGACTTAGACGACTTAGAAATCGATTAACTTGAAAACTTTTGTTACACAAGCCCTAAGCTCACAATTCTTAGCTATACGAGTATCTTGCAATGGAATGTGTTAAGAAATATTTCTAGTGTCACACAGATCACACAGCCGGTTGATAGTTCTGAGAATCGTTTATGCTTATCAAAGAATTATATTGGTCAATTATGATTTGAAATGATAAATTAAACATCCTGAGGAAGTGTGAACGAACGAGAGCAATAAAACACAAGTGCTATTAGAAATTGCAGTATCCTTATCAAAGTACCATAAAATTATAGGCGATTTTATCGATAGAAACCATATACCATTCAACCATCACTCCCCGCACTCGTAGTACTCGTAGTCAGTCAGTGAACCAGCCAACGGAGCGCTCTTTGTGGAGCCTTATCTGTGATGTGATGTTGGCCCGACCCAGCCAGCTCATGAGTATCGGCCTATTGCCAAATGATAAAAAAAGCCATGTTAACAATATATTTTATTGGTAGTTTGCATTCGAGCCTCGAGCCGTGCTGTTGTCTGCAGTTCTTGCTCTGACGAACTGGGAATACGTTTATTCAATCCACATCCCTCAATCCCTAACGCGTATCCTTTACTAATAATAACACTCACAACCACACATATACAAGATGCGTATGGTTAGTCTGTTGATGTTGTTATCGTTGTGTGTGTTTGCAACAATTTGGCCAGGTGAGCAGCTTGCGATTTCCTAGCGTTTTAAAACGCGCACAAGTCGCGCTTATCCATAACGGCAATTTAAATAATTAATATTGGTTAACAAGTGTTAAATTATGAAATATTATCCAACAAAAGTGAAATATTTATCAAAAAAAAAATCAGTCGCAAATGGCGAATATTCTTTAACCACTTATAATCAATCACAAAGGTTCTAACATATTCACATATATGCCAAATGGGCAAAAATAAAAAAAAAGATATATAAAAACAAAAAGAAGTCACACACATCAATCGATTTCATTTCTTTATTGTGCTATGTTTTATGAACTACTCGAGTTGTTTTAGTTTGAAAGAGCAGCGCCATTTCAGGGCACTCCTTATCAGCATGTTCAGCAAAAGAGACAAAACAAAATAAAAATAATCATGGCCATGCCCATTATTGTAATTAGTTCAATGGAGTTAAACATTACGCATGTTGCAAAAATTCATAAGGCAAAAGAAATGTCAATTAAACAAAATTATTATGCTCCGTGAATTATTAAATTATTAATATAAAACCAACTTTCCAATTCCAATCATTTAAATTATGTTCGTGCACGTCAATGGGCAATAAATAACTAAAGCCTTCATATTATCGATGGTTCTCATATTACAGCAGTACAATTTATCAATCAGGTTTATTTTGCACACAATTATTTATTTAGGCTTATAAACAAATAGTCGATTCCCGTCTATTCGTTCTGACTAAAGTATTTTTTTGTATTAATTTTTGTAGGGAATGCCCTTGAGTGCTACCAATGCATTGGAAGCGAATGCGAAGATCTGGACAAAGTGGAAGTAGTTAGCTGTAATTTGGAAGATACCACCACTACAATCACAACAACTGAAAGCACAACAACCACAGATTCCTCGACTGACTCTACTACAGACATCACGACTTCATCTTCAGAGTCTTCCTCTACCGCATCAGACTTAACAACAACGCCTTCAGAGACTACTACAGATGATACAACTACCTCTGTTACAGAATCATTAGGGACTACAACTGGATCATCAGAGACTACAACTGAATCATTAGAGACTACAACTGAATCATTAGAGACTACAACTGGATCATTAGAGACTACAACGGAATCATTAGGGACTACAACAGAAGCTTTAGACACTACAACTGAAACAGATACTACAGAATCGACAGACTCGCCAACGACTGACAATTCTTCCAGCTCTTCGTCAGATTTGACCACAACATCTTCGTCAAGTGAAAGCTCTTCCACAGATTCCTCATCTTCCACAGGGGAAGATTCATCGAGCGCTTCGACAGATTCATCCTCTTCACAAACAACAACGGAGGTATCACCCTCGCCCACGACAAATGAAAGCTCTTCTAGTATAAACACAGAGTCCTCAATATCGACAAGTGCTGAATCATCAAGCGCCACAACAGAAAGCTCTGAAGATACTACAATATTATCGATAGATTCTTCCATCTCCACAGCACAATCAGTCTCAACACACACAACTTCAGAAACAAAGGCAATCATTGAAGGAGTACGATCAAGTCGAGCTCGCCGCTCTCTTGCTGCTCAGGCAACGGATCAGCTATTACGGGCTTATCGCTCCTGTGGAAACTCCTGTGGGAACTCCGCACGCGACATTCAATACAAGAAAACGGCCTGCTATAGCATCGAAGTCAATGGAGGTTCGTTAGATGCAGATTTAGCTCTTCTTTGCCATAACACTTTTATATAACACTTGCTTATTTTAACAGAGCTTCAACGTGGCTGCATAAGGATACCAGAAAACGAAGGAGGTTGCCAGGCTGTGCGTGACAAGGTTGGCCTACCAATGGACTCCATTGGCGACCTGTGCGATGTCTGTCTAACGGATCGCTGTAATGGCAGCTCCAGTCTGAAAGTATCGTTGGCTTCATTGCTCCTTTTGCTGGGCTTGGGACTGAGGAACCTCTTTTAGTGAATTGTTAATTCTTATTATGTGTGCTTAGCTACACTAAGTGTTGTATTTGTATATGCTACTAAAATTAAAAGGAAATTAAATTACCACAGCACTAAACTTTTTGTTCTTTCATGGATGACTTAAATTATGATATAAATTTATTGTAGTTATAGCACATACCTAAATTAAAATTTTGTGAGGGAATATCAATATACTTCTATAAAGTTATCTTAATTGGTACAATTAAATACAGCCAAATTATAAAAAAATCAATCTTTAACTGAGCTATAGAAATCTTATAAGAGTTCTTGACATACTTTTGCAAAAAAACATAATATGAATCGATCTGTAAGTGCAAAACAATCTGATCGAAAGTATAGACCAATTGTCATTATACGACAAGAGATCATTTTAAGGAGGTGGGTTTCCAAGAAGCCTTATCTAATCAAGAGTCATCAATACGAGCTCGTGGGATCGTAAATCAGATATAGAGGTATAAAATCATTTAAACTTATTTTCCCTCTAGCCCACATTGCATCTGCGTCATATTCTCGTGAGTAAATACAAAGTTGGTTCTGTTGGTTTTGTGCAACGTTGCAATAAACACTGCAATGCATTTTCGAAAGATGTCTGGTTAAAAGGAGATTTGATAGTTTGAGTAACTTTTAGTTATACAAGTATATACTTACTGAATGTACACATCATTAAAATCATGGATAACATCGAAATACCCACTACTCAGCTTGGCATCTACATGTTCTTTTGTATACATATATGTATGTATGTATAGTATATACAAATATATGTGTTTACTTATACTCGTACCATTTATGGGTTTGTGGAAACTGCCATCTACATAAATTTTAATAGGTTCATTGATTATGCTAAAAAATTGCCATATCAAGCTACGCAAAATAATTGTTTAAATACCCTTAATAAATTAATTTAGCAACAAAAATTCATACCTTACGATAAATAACCAATTATTGAGGTTTACTATCCGAGATTGGAATATTGATAAAAATAACTTAGGCGTTGGTAACTAAAATTTATGTTACAATTTAAAAAGTAGAACTTGAATAACATTAAGAGAGAAAACTGCTGACAATGCAATTAATGTACCTGCTGGTATGATGATTTAACCAAAGTAGAACTCTTGATTAAAAACAAACAAGTAAGAAAGCTACAGTCGAGTTTGCTCGAATGTGAGATACCCGCCACCCAATTTTACCATCCAAATATTATATTTTCCAAAATATACTGAAAAAATACAAAAAAAATATACTAAAAAAATAGACTAAAAATACCAAAATAATATAGCAATATTTTCTTTGTTCGAAATTATTAGCTTGCCGGCACTTTAGTTTATTGAACACCATTATTATGTCGCGGAGTGTCATAGCAACTAACTAGGCAGCACTAGCAGTTGCACGTGGTAACGCCTTTTAAAAGTAATATCTTAATAACTTCTGTGTTTTTTATCCAATTGTAACCAAATTATCATTAAGATGGTGATTAGTATTGTGCCTACCAAAATTGAACGTTCTAGGTTTAAAACGACGCTTGAAATTCGGTTTTGTTCGATTTATGGGGGCGGGAGGGGGCGTGGCCAAAATCAAAAACATACTTGATCTGCGTGCAACAATAAGACATACTGTCGCGATTTGCGCGAAAATTGTTGCTCTATCTATGTCGCGAAATTTGTTGCTCTATCTCTTATAGTCTCTGAGATCTAGGTGTTCATACGGACAGACGGACAGACGGACATGGCTATATCGTCTCGGCTGTTGACGCTGATCAAGAATATATATAATTTATGGGGTCGGAGATGCTTCCTTCTCCCTGTTACACACATTTTCGGTCGGCACAAAGCCATAATACCCTTCTACCCTTTGGGTAGGCGGGTATAAAAATTCGCAATTTGGCTTAATCCACTATTGTTAGTGCTTTATTGCTTATCAACAGAATCCGACTTGGACTGAGTCATCGAGTTTTACTGAAGTAGCTGCCTCCTGCGTCTTTTTCTCTCTAACTTCCTTTCTTATTGAGTGTGATCACTAAGCAATGAATATTCTTTAGTGGTGTGCCCCAGGCACTATCGTAATGCAGTTTACCCAATGCTTAAACCAAATAGAGTGACAGGTGAAGCTTTTGAGCTTTCCCGTAAAGCTGTTTTGCAAAAATAAACTTCGTGCTTTCCATATATTTTATCGCAACCCATTTAACATTAACGTTATCAGCGTTGAAAAAAAAGTTGGCTAACAAACAAATGAAGTGTAGATAAGAGAAATAGAGGGAACTTGGTGAAAATGAAATTGATTAGAAGACTCCATATGGACAATGACCAACAGAGAACAAGCAGTTCACTAGCGACAATCGAGGCAGTTGGACATTGAGTCTAAGCAAAATAAAAACCTAATTTTTATATATACATATTTCACAATGCAAATCAATAAAGTGGCAATTTTCATAGCCGCGATTATTGCAATCAGCCAAGAGGGCTCCTTGGCCGAGAGTATTAGTAAGTCTTAAAAACTTTCGCGCATATATTTTTCAAAAACTAGTATAATTGTTTGCTTTACAAACAGATTGTACTACCACGGGGTCTGACGCACTCACCACCTGTACAACGGAATGTTTCATTAAAAGAGGTAAGTCGATCGTCGAATTTTAGGGTGTCATATGAGTCATAGTCTTTACTAATACTTAAGTGTTACTTGTACATATGTCCATGTAAATGTATAGAGTAAATTGTTTTAGAGTATTTGTAAGAATATCAATAGGTACTTAAGAAAAGTGGCTTTGTGTATTTCAACAAGGCTATCAATCAATAATATAAATAAATTCGTGTATTTTATGAGCGGCTTTAAGCTTTTTACGTCGCCATTTAAAAATACCCTGTAGACAAAAATAATACGATGTACAAGAGTGCAAAGACGATAGCCTGTGCTAATCTAATCTGAATTAAAATTTTGTCAACTCGTTTATGATTGTTTCTAATTTCATAACTTAAAAATTACATTTTTCTTGTTTTTCTTAAATTTGAATGCAAAATTGATATTCATTTCCACAAACAAATTTAAGACTAGAATTAAAATGTTTTTAAATAATAACACCCTTATACCAAATGGTCTACTATGTTTCAGTAGCGCAAATGTAAATGTCTTTCAGCCAACTAGTTTCAACATTTATATTTGATATTTATTTTAATTTAATTTGAACGTTAGTAGCAGAACGTAGTAATAGCAGTATGATATACTGGCCGACGTGGAACGGAGGTCGCCCACAGTTAACACAGTTGATCACAGTTAATACAGACAAAATAATAGGAACTATTTGAACTGGCAAGTAAAATTATAGTTTGAAAAATAGTGGGTTTGATTAACAGTTTACATGAAAAAAGTATTGTAATTTGCTAACAAAAAATAAAATAAAAGGGAGTGGCAATGTAATAGAAATGAAATGAAGAAAATGCAATGTGACATCTAAGAAACAAGAGATTAGGAGTTCGGCGTATCGGCATACATAAATATCCGAGAGTAAGATATAACCACCGAAATGTCATTTATGCCTAATGTAAACTGCAAGGAACTTAAATGAATATCTTGGGGTACACCGGAAGTGACTTACCTTGTAAAAATGTTAGAATTTAAGATTTGGTGGGATCCATTCATTCATCTCTTTTTTTTCCCTGCCATCATGACTACAGATATCAGAATATCTAAGAAAGAGACCTTGTTGAGCTAGTTGGCCATAATATTGATAGTCGTCCATCTTAGACAATTGCTGTTTTTTAATTGGGCAGTGACTCCGAAAAACACGAGTATCTTTCTGACGAGCACACTTAATACTAATATAACAATAAAATTAATTCATTTTTAATGAACAGGCACTGATGGAACTGTGACTCGTGGGTGCCTTACCGGGGACTGTACGGCACCTGACTGTATAAAGTGTTCTACCAACAATTGTAACTCTGCTTTGATGTGCAGGCAATGCGATGGCTCACAAGCCGACTGCTCCACAACCAATGCCACTTCTAATGCATACAATCAATTGTGCACAGCGGGTCAGTTTTGTCGCAATAGTCTAAATGTTAATAATGGTACAGTGTCCCGTGGTTGTGGCGATGAATGTGCCAAAGATGATGCTAACTGCGACAGCTGCCAAACGGACAATTGCAATCTGGGCATCTTTCCGAAGGATCGGCGACAGTGCTACGGGTGCTCGGGTGAAACATGTGACAATGTGAATGACTCGATGTTGGTGGCCTGTTTGGGGTATAAGGCAGAGGGACAAAAGTGCTACACAATCGGCACTGATGCAAAGACAATGCAACGTGGCTGCTCCACAGATACAGGTGCCAAGTGTACGCCAACTTCCACCGATGCCAGTTGTGCATTTTGTGATAACGAGAATGGGTGCAACAATCGCACATTCGAGAGTGTGCTGGGCAAATGCATCCAGTGCAATGATACGGAAGCTTGCCTACAAAGCCAAGATGCGTCCAAGGCGGCCGACTGCCCCGCCTCCAATTACACACAGACTGAAATTAGCTGCTACTCGCAACTGTATGCTGACGGCACAATGACACGCGGTTGCACCAACGCATTGGCTCAGGCATGCAATAAAGCAGATAACTGCAACACATGTAATGGTACAGCCTGCAACATTGAAGTTGGCACCTTTAGCTGCCTCACCTGCCGCAGTGACAACTATCCACCCTGTCGGAAGGCCGAGGTTGGCCCCTCACCCTGTGACACAAGCGCAACTGGTTCAAACTCAATGCAATGCTTCAGCGGCGAGTGGGGTAAGTAAATTATACAACAACTTACGAATCTTCTTATTTCACTACTTGTCTCATTGCTATATGTTAGACGGTGTCGTTGTTCGTGGCTGCGTCAACGATCTGGGACCACTGATGAAATATCAATGTGAAAACAATGCGGACGATCGTTGCATCATCTGCCAGGGTGCAAACTGCAACAATGAGGTGGCAAAATATAACGGCGCCACCACCTTGCAGCATATGAGCTTCGGACTGCTCGCATTGTTCTTCCTAGTCAGACATTCTTTTTAACCAATTCCACGGTAGTCTATCTAAATGTATCTACCACCAGGTGTATGCCATATGTTATGTTATCTAACAATATCAAACAACACAAAAACAAATAAATAAAATATAAATAGTCATCTTGTCGTTTCTCATATCAGCTGGACGTCCCTGTAAATGAGTCACCAGCTAATCGCCAAAGCTATTATATTATACTACTGGGATCTTATAAAAATATGTCTGCTGAATCACAAAATTGAGAATAGTACAATTTACTAAAATATTTTAAAAAATAAGTAAGAAAGCTACGCCACCCAATTTTACCATCGAAACATTAAGTTTTTAAAAAATATACTGAAAAATATACTAAAAAATATACTAAAAATATTCCAAAATAATGAGGGGTTTTTATTTAATAGTATGTTGATATGGTTTATTTAATAATGAAAATACATATTTAAATTGAATGAACTTAGAAAGTGGCTTTGTTGTAGCTTCAAGGGGGTTAATCATCTACGTCGTCGAGTACACGCTCTCACAACCTTACGCATCACAGGCCGAACATGAACTACTCAATTCGCTCCTGGGCAAACGCTTGTTCGCGAATTCGCCTGGCCGAATTCGCTATCCTTCTGCTTTCAGTTCATCTTGTCGTTGTCTAGGGCTGGTGGAATCAGTGTGACCAGCTTACACTATCCCACATTCGGCCGTCCTGACTATGCATTCGCCTCGAATGCACCTTCGCTATCGTCATCATCTGGAGTGGACCATCGCAGCTTCCAACTTTTTTGACATCGTAGGCGTTATTGCGCTTATCTTTGACAATCTGGTATGGGCCTAGAAACTTCGGTTTTAGCTTAAGACCAGCACCAAACTGTGTCCTCCTGATGGCAACTAGATCGCCGACAGTATAACGCCTTGCTCCTTTTCGTCGTAAATTATAGGTCTTCTTATTTTCTGCTTGCAAATTCAAAATTTGCGTTTTGGCTTTATTTCGTAATTCTTTTCGGTCATTTTCAAATGCAGAAATTGCCTCTTTTTCTATTAGTGCTTGCAGCTGCTGATCATCTTTGGAACGCATTTTGACACCAATGAGAAGTTCGAATGGTGTGGTATCAATACTTCTTGCATACGTTGAGTTTATGGATCGCTGAACTCGCTCCACATGTTTATACCACTTAGTTGGATCGTCTATGCTAAGCTTGGATAGTACAGCAATGATTATTGTATTCAATCTTTCCACCTGGCCATTGACACGGGGCAGTCCAGTCGTTGTCTTGATTAGTTTTATATTTTCGTCTTCGCAATAATTACAGAACTCGTGTGCTGTAAATGCTGATCCTCTGTCCGAAATAATGCATGCTGGATTACCAAAAACTACACTCTGATTACGTAGTTTGGTAATGACTTCATTGGCAGTGGTTGACTTTGTAGGGTATAGCCAGCAAAATTTGGTGAAACTATCAATCACTGCTAATATGTGTTTATACTCCTTATTTGTTGATTCGAGTGGACCCAGAAAGTCAATATGGTACATCTGTAGAGGAACATCGTGCTTTAGTAGTGGATGTAGTAAACCTTCTTGTTTACCTCGTTTTCGATTAATGAGTATGCACGGTATGCAGCATTCAATATACTTTTTTATTTTGTCGTCCAGATTTGGTATAAAATAATCTTTGCAGATCAGCTCTTTGGTCTTCTTAATAGCGAAATGGCCTCTATCGTGAGCCTTTCCAATTATTTGCTTCTGCATGTCCTTCGGAATAACGATGAGGTCGATGTCATCCACAAGCTTATGAAGGATACCTGCCTTCATAAAGTAATCTTCGTAGTTTTGCTTACCGTCGTCAAGAATCTTGATAATCGCTTTCAGATGCGCTTCTTGCTTCTGTGCATGTTCTATGCTGATAGAAATATTCGCGTTGTTAATCGTCATTATGGGATATCGTGAAAGTGCATCCACGTGCTTCATACGTGAACCGGAACGGTGTTCAATTGAATAATCATATTCTTGTAAAAACAAAACCCATCGTGCAACTCTTGTGCACAAATTCTGCTTCTCTAGAGTTTTGGTAAACGCATTGCAGTCGGTTACAATCTTAAACTTGACACCATACAAATAAACTCTAAACTTAGTTAAAGCCTCTATGACTGCTAATATCTCAAGCTCATAGCTCGAGTATTTTCGCTGAGCTTCTGATGTCTTTTTACTCATAAAGTGCACAGGGTGTAACTGTCCGTCATCTGGTGATTTCTATAAAAGCACGGCTCCAAACCCGTCGATGGATGCATCCGTGTGAACTTCTGTGTTGTATTTCTGATTGTAAATGGCTAATACTGGACTTGACGTCAAACATTTCTTTAGAGTTTCTACAGCATTTTCTTCAGTTGGGCCTATTACAAACTTCCTATTGTTCTTTGTTAAGTCTGTCAACGGCTTCGAAATTATGGCATAATTAGAAACAAATTTTCTGAAATATCCTGTAAGGCCAAGGAAACTCTCAAGCTGCTTAAGTGTCTTCGGTGTTTTAAATTTAGCAACAGCATCTATCTTTTGTGGAGACGGATATATCTTTTTGTTTTCTATAACGTGTCCTAAGAATTGAATACGGGTTTTCATAAAATGACATTTCTTTATATTTAGTTGCAGCCCATATTCCCTACATGTGTTAATTACTTCTTTTAGATTTGTTAATGCCTCTTCTTCGTCTTTTGCTGGGATGATTACGTCGTCTACGTATGGCAATGCAATGCCCTTGCGGCTAAGTGGTCTAAAAATTGCGCAAATATGTCGTTGAAAAACTCCAGGTGAATTTGACAAACCAAACGGCACCTTCCGGAACTGGAACTGACCACTCTGAGTTACAAACGACGTATACTTCTTACTATCTTCGGCAACAGGCACATGAAAAAATCCATTCTTCAAATCTATTGTGCTGAACATCATAGCGTCTTGTAGTCTGTCTAATTGGTCGTCTATCAATGGCAGCGGAAAATGATCTTTAATAATTACCTTATTAATGCGTCTATAATCAATACATAGTCGCGGACTACCGTCATTTTTCTTTACGAGTACGACCGGACTTGAAAACTCGGATTCGGATTCTTCAATTATTCCGTTGCTTAACCATTCATCGATTTGATCGTCAACGATACGCGCCTCTGTAAATGCGAACCGACGCGGACGTGTAAATATCGGGGTTTCATCGCTCAAAATTATTTTCATTTCAATATTTGTAGATTTTATCTTTTCCGGCTTGTATGTAGATATTATTTCGCGTACTTCACTTTTTGCATGCTTATTGATTGCTTCATTTATGTTGATTTCATTTATATTGTTCACTGCTCCGATTTTCATAATGTTCTGTTCTTCAGATTCATTGGAATTCTCTTCAATTTTGCGAACACTAACTCCATTTCGATTAAATGATATCTCAGCTAACAAACCTAATTGTTCTCCAATTATTAATTTGACATCCATACAATAACTAGCCACCACCATAAAGTTTAAAATGTATTCGTTTTCATCAATATGTACACATTGTTTAACCTGTCCAATTGGAGTAATATGATTTTCGCTACTGCTTTTGCCGAATCCAACTAGAATGACATGGGTACTTTGCAAATTTGGTAAACATAGTTCTTTACACAAATCTTCGCGAATAATATTAAATTTACTGCCCGTATCGAACAATGCGAAACACTTCTTGTTTTGTATAAACACTTCTTTGCTAGTTATATTTGTCTTGCTCTTTATAATGTTTGTATTTGAATTTCTTTCAGATTCAACCTCTGTTTTCTTTTGCTGACAGTTCTTTGAGATATGTCCAAATTGGCTACACTTAAAACACTTTTTTCCTCTTGTCTTATTAGGACAATTGTTGGCTAAATGGCCCTTGTCACCACAGCTATAACAATTTAACTCTCTTTTTTCACTTTGTGTACCACCGTGCGCAGCTTGCACCTTTTTCTTTTTGTCTTTCTCCGTTTTTTCATTCTTTTTGATTTTTCCACTAACTATTTCATAGTCTTTCAGTTTGTTTTTAAAATCATATAAATTTTTCGAACCATACAGAATTGTTTTGTTAATCGAAAATTCATCGATACCGTCGATAACGTATTGGATAAGTGCGTCGTCTTCCACTTTTCCACGCGATGCAATGTCTTTAATGCGATAAAAGTACTCGTGAGCGCTTTCATCAGATCGTCGTTTGGTTTCACTTAATTTCATGTGAATCTGCTTGCTGCTGACTTTAGACCTAAACTCACTGATTAATGCCTGCTTTAGTATATTCCAGGAGTTAAGACGTTTTTCACTTAAGTAAAACAATCTGGCTACACCACGCAACGACTTTTTTGCAAATATGAGTTTTTGCATCTCACTCCAGCCCATGAGCACAGCTTGCTCTTCGAATTCTGCTGCCCACACCTCTACGTCGCTTTCGTCATTTCCATAAAATAGTCGAACTGAATCTTCTATATCACGGAAAGAGATAGCAAATCGCGGCGTTTGCACTTCGTATTGTCTGTTCTCATCGCTTCTTTTTTCGTTCACACTCTGTCCTTCGGAATTTTGAACGGATCCACGCATATGGTGTTCAGAAATTTCATCATCGCTGCTTTCTTCTTCACTGTTTGATTCATCGTCGTCTTCTATATCTTTTTCATTGCTTTGCAGCATTCTACCGGCAATCAAATTACGAAAAATATGTAAAGTCAGATTTTCAACAGAATGACTTATTTCCAGCAAGATGCAGCATGACATAAGATCACGCTCAGATAACTTTGCTTCCACGTACACGCACTTTGCCAAGTATTTTGGATCAAGATCATCATAATCAAAACCACAAAACTCACGCAACCGTTTTCTATTATTTCGATCTCCTTCGGACTCAAAAATAAATTTGTGCAACGCTTCTATAGTAGACCTTTTTGCAGATTTCAGCGTCTTTGCAATTAATTCATTTAAACACGCCATTTTTTCAACTAACTTGCTTTCACGTCGTTTACTCTTTAATTTGTCGTTTCTTCACTGTTCTTCCACTTCTCGTATGTTCACTGCGCGTCGTTTAAAAAAATATGTATACCGTTTCAGTCAAACTTCTAGAAATTTTTGATCTAATCCCGGACGAGCTCCCAAATATGTGGGGTTTTTATTTAATAGTATGTTGATATGGTTTATTTAATAATGAAAATACATATTTAAATTGAATGAACTTAGAAAGTGGCTTTGTTGTAACTTCAAGGGGGTTAATCATCTACGTCGTCGAGTACACGCTCTCACAACCTTACGCATCACAGGCCGAACATGAACTACTCAATTCGCTCCTGGGCAAACGCTTGTTCGCGAATTCGCCTGGCCGAATTCGCTATCCTTCTGCTTTTAGTTCATCTTGTCGTTGTCTAGGGCTGGTGGAATCAGTGTGACCAACTTACACTATCCCACAATAATATACCAAAATTTTCTTTGTTCGAAATTATTAGCTTGGCGGCACTCCAGTAGGTTTATTGAACACGATTATTATGTCATGGAGTGTCATAGCAACTAACTAGGTGCAGCTGCACCTGATTCCGCCTTATAAAACTAATTCTTTAATAACTTCTGTGTTTTTTATCCGATTGTAACCAAATTGATGATTAGTATTGTGCGTGCCAAAATTGAATGTTCTAGGTTTAAAATGACGCTTGAAATTGGTTTTTTTCGATTTACGGAGGCGGAAGGGGGAGTGACAAAAATCTAAAACAAGCTTGATCTGCGTGCAACAATAAGACACACTGTTCCGAAAAATTTGTTGCTCTATCTCTTATAGTCTCTGAGATCTAGGTGTTCATACGCACGGACAGACGGACATGGCTATAGCGTCTCGGCTGTTGACGCTGAGAATATATATACTTTATGGGGTCGGAGATGCTTCCTTCTGCCTGTTACATACATTTTCAGTCGGCACAAAGTTATAATATCCTTCTATATAATAAAATATTTAAGATATAAGATAAGATATAAGATCCATAACATATTGCCTTCAATCAAGATGAACTGAAGTTGAGGCCAATGTGTAGCTAGGATACACCCTGCTTCTTTATTCATTTATTTTGGCATTTTGAACTGGCAACCTTGAGTAATAACACTTTTATACAACGGCAGCAGCTTCCTTCCTGGTAAGGTGCTACAATATTTTAGACCATGTAGAATTTCCATGGGAAACGGTTACAAATTTGGATCTTCGTTTCCTATATGTAATATCCAGATCACGCTTAATTTCAATTATGAATGCCATTTTTTTTAAATTTTTAATTGATCGGATTAGACTTAATAAAAAATAATAATACTCAGTTCTTAGAACTACACTGTTTAAGGATTGTTTAGTTTGTCAGCACATCTGTGTAAACTGACTAGTTTCGCCTTTTATTCACGCAACAATTTATTCAAATATATCAAAAGCACCGCGACAACTAAAATTTACTGCAATATAATCTTGCATATCCGGACAATTTGTGTCCAGTCTATATCAGAAATATCAAAGTATTCGTTTTACCAAGACCTTTTTAAATTTAACAAAATTTATATAGGATTATTTCTAAATGACTTATTTAAATATATAGATTTAATAAATATAATTAAATATTACACTTCACTTCCACATAAAAATATATAAAATATTTTTTGAACCAGTATAATGCGATATCTTTATTGAGTAAAAATTTTTACAACAGAGTCGGACTACGCCGCTTATGTTTACACAAGAATTAGAACTGAATTGATTATTGGTTTGGAAGCCGGGAAAAGGTCTTCTCTTTTAATACATATATTTAAGCGCAAGAATTGAGCGAAACTCTGAAGGGGATGTGATGCAGTGTCAGTTAAGTTTGAGTCTGATCAGACTGGGGCATTTTCAACGCAGAACACCATTAGGATGGGTTTCTTATGTTTACAGTTAGCCAAATCTCTGAGGGAGATTTGTTTATTTCTTATAAATCTTGTCCCACGCTAAGTGTCAGCATAATTTTGGTGGCGTGATCGAACTGGATTTGTTTACAATCGCTTAATGTTTTATGCTGGCATATTCTTAAATGTTAAGTGTGATATACAAAAAAGGTAGTGTACTTAGGTACTTATATGCTAAGGCATACATATTGGGTTTGTGGTAAAGTAGAAGCGGAGTGAATACGTCACTTCCCCCTCCTTAAGAATAAGGCTAGTCCTTAAGCGTTTATTTTCGCTGGGTACAAACATGGGTTATTTGGCGATGTTACAATTTGGTTTTCATCTAGTTGTGTTTCAATAATTTCTGTTTTATATTTGTGTGTTTTGCAATAATATTTCGTGGTATGCCTTTTTATTTATAAATAAGTTATACAATGAAGGTTATAATCATTATAACTAATATAGTAATATATTATTATTACAATTAATATTGTATTGTTTACTTTTATTTCTTCCTTAATTATGTCTCTAGTTTGAATATATGAAACTCTTACAATTTTAGTGACATTATTATAAATATTAATGATTTGCAAATAATTATTTCGTTCAGCTGTACTGGGCAATTTTGAGCTTTTAATATGTTATTACCTTTGATTTCTAATTCATTTTTCATGCAATTTTGATTTCAACAATGTTTTTTGGAAGACATCAAGTTAATATAGCATTGGGCTCGACGAAATTTATTTCGATAGAATTGAATGTTTTTAAGTATCAAAATTTGCTGGGCGTCGCTATAAATACATTTGTTAGTGACATGTTTTTTATTGGGCTGTGCTGTGCTGTGTAAGCTTGGTTTTGTGTATATGGGATATTATTAAAATTTCATTGGTATCGGATTTCAACCAAGTTGAAGTTTTTGTATTTTATAGTTTTTCTGAGTTAAAAAGTTTGGGTTAAAAATGCCTATTCCATTTTTCCATTTGCAATTTTTTATTTATTCTGTGTATTGTTGCAAATTGAATAAGAAAGTCTCTAATTTTTTGTTGATTTGGGAATCCTTGGTCATGATATTCATAATTTTTAAGCCTTTATTGACTGCTTTTATTATTTTATTTAATTCGTTTGTCTGTGCGCTAGGAATACCTCTTGGATTTTAACTCACAGCATTAGTTACATAATTTTCTTTACCTGGGACGTAGTTAATGTGATAATCAAACTCATTTTATCTGATTTTCTATCTTTGTAGTTTCATATTTGGCAACTAATGATCTGTGATCCCTTAGGATCTCGAACTTTCTACCGAAAACGTATGAACGAAAGTATTTTGTTACCCAGACTATGGCTAATAGTTTCTTTTTCATTGGCGAATAGTTTGTCTCGTGTTCGTTAAGTGTTCTGCTGGCAAAGCAGATAGACTTCTGGTTTTGTGACAATACTGCGCCTATAGCAAATATTGCTTGCATTGGTTGTCAATGAAAATGTTTTTTCGAAATCGGGATACGATAATATTGGGGCTGAAGTAATCAGAAGTTTTAGTTTTTCGAAAGCTCCCACATAATTTGTGTCTTGAGCATTTGATTTTGACTCCCTTCTTGAGGTTAAGTGTCATGGGCTTTGCAACTTTTGCAAAATTTGGAATAAATAGTCGTTTTTGGAATGGGGAATTTCTGTATGGCAGAAATTTTTTTCGGATTTGGGTTTACACCTTCCGTTGTTATAACATGACTTAAGAATTCAGTTTATTTTTTCACGAATTCGCACTTGTCAAGTTGAAGCTTCATGTTTGCTTGCCTAAGTTTTTCAAAAACTTTTTTCAGTGATAATAAATGTTCCTCGAATGGAGTGGAGTACACTATTATGTGGTTAATGTACACCAGACTATTGTGGTATATTAGTTCTTCCAACACATTGTTTATACAACGTTGAAATGGTGCAGGCGCTTTGCATAGACCAAAAGCCATACGAGTATACTCGTAATGACCTGGCTTTGTGAAAAAAGCTGTTTTTTGAATGGATTTTTTATCCATTTGGTTTTGATGAAGCACTTTGGCTAAATCTACCGTTGTGACCAAACAAAAGCCTTATCTGGTGAAATTGCAGCATTAAAGTTACAAATAAATACTAATTCAAATGTAGTACAAGAGTACCAACCTACACAAATAAATGACTTGGTTAGTTGTGACGAATCATTCGATGCCATTAAGTCAATTCACAGATAGTTATGCCAATAAGTCAGCTGGCGTGAAGCAGCATGCTGCGCCTTGAGTATGTACAAGGAAGGTAGTCGAAAGTATCTAGTGGTGGTGTGGGTTGTGGGAGAGAAGGATTAAAATGTAGACGGTACTCGAAAACTCGATTAATGGTCAATTTTAAGAAAATAAACGATAACATGGTTTCCGATAGGTATCCCATGCCTGATCGATCGGTTATTTGATCAAATTAAGGAAAGACGCGTTACTTTTCAACGATTGACATAGAATCAGATTTTCATCAGATCCTAATGAGGGATGAAGACATAGAAAAGACAGCATTTTCCATCAACATCGGGAAATACGAATTTTTCCGTATGCCCTTTGGATTGGCTAATGCGCCAAGAATATTTCAAAGAGCAATGGACAATATCTTAAGACAAATGACGATATTATTGTCTTTTCCGAAACGCCAGAACAACACTTATATGACCTGCAAGAGATCATCGACATACTCTTTACAGCAAACATGAAAATTTCGATAGAAAAATCCAAGTTTTTCAGAAAGCAAACTGAATTCTTAGGATATATGGTTTCATACAAAATAATTAAATTCGACACACATAAAATTAAAACTATCGTGAAATACCCTCCTCCCCGCAACATTAGAGTGTTGGGTGGTTACCTAGGTTTAACCGGTTACTATAGGAAATTTGTCTAAAAAAACACAAATTACATTGGACGAAGACACCGTTTTAGCTTTTGAAAATTTAAAATCCCACTTAATATCACAGGTTGAATTAACTCAACCAGATTACTCAAAGGAATTTGTACTTATAACAGATGCATTTGATATAGCCATTGGAGTAGTCCTTTCCTCAAGTCCTTTCACAAGAAAACAGACCAATTACTTTCATTTCAAAAACCCTGAATAGAACAGAATAAAATTATGCAACTAATGAAAGGGAATTCTATGCCATAGTATGGGCATTATAGAATCTACGAAATTATTTATATGGAGTATTAAATAAGCAATAGTTGCTTATTTCAATAAACAGATTTACAATTCACGAAAAAATAGACGTATTCAACAAGACCAGGTATATAATAGAATAGACACTGTAGAAAACTTAACAACCATACTAAAAGAATTCCTTCAACCTAAACTCATTTGAAAAACACATTCACTAATAAATTTGTATATACAAAAAAGTTCATTACTGACGATATTAATAAAAACGATCTGGACACATGCTCGTGCTCATAGAGGTTTTGACGAAAACCTTAAACAAATCCTTAAATATTATTACCCGCCTAAACTTTATGAAAGACTTAAGCAACATATTTACAATCGCAAAATTTGCAACAAAAACAAATATAATAGAGACCCTAAACAGAGAAACTGGTGAACAGCTACATATTGACATATTTTATGCTCAAAAACTTACATTTTTAACTTGCATAGATGCTTATTCTAAGTATTTAGTTGTTAAAGAAATTCAACATAAAACAAACAAGGAATTTAAAATAATTGAACTTATTCAACCATTCCCATTTGCCAAGTCCATAATGATGGACAATGAACCTAGTTTTTCTTCAGCTCAGTTTAAGTCAGCAATGGAACGTTTTTTAAGGAAACCCCAGACACAGTTTATCTAATGAATGGTCAGGTTGAAAGAGTACATTCAACCCTAATTGAAATTGTACGCTGTATTCAAGAAGAATACAATCTATTGGATTACAAAGAAATTATTTATCGTTCAGTCAGAGAATATAATAACATTATCCAATCTTCTACACAGAATAAATCTAACAACATTCTGTTAAATAAAACAGATCATTCAGATAAAACAGATCATTTACCAACTAAATTGGAAACCATTCAAGCTAAAATGTTAGAGTTTCATAACCAAAAAAGAGTCGCCAAATACTTTGAAATAGGCGAGGTTATCTATGAGCGTAATAAATTACAGCCACGATATAAAAAAAAAACAGTAAAACAAGATTTAGGAAACAAGGTTACAATTAACAAAAAAGATCGTATTATCCATAAAGATAATATTAAATTTTTAAATTTTTTTTTCTATTTTTTTCATGTTTTTAGCATGTATAAGTTAAGGCTACAGGTTCAGCTGTAAACGGTCAGCAACTTAGTTGCTGACCATAAGTGCAAACGTCGATCGTCCGGTGACACCGGATGGTAACTTAAGACGTTGCACGAGCCGCTTGGTCAGCGTTCTGCCCGTAGCGGCGCGCTCAGCTCTGACCACCGCCAAGCTGAGGAGTAGACTTAAGAAAAAGATAGAAGTCAGTCCCTTTGGGGAATCGCTAGCCGACACTCGCGTTATTATTTGGCTGCGGCCTAATCCAAGAATTGCTACTGAATAAACATTTGTAACACTTATTAAATATAACCAAAGTGTCTTTTTTATTAATTGGCGCCCAACGCGACAAAGTACTCGCGCTCAACAAACACATAGAAAGTGAAGTGTAAATTAAGCCAGCCTCAGAGCGTAAGTGCACAAGCCAGCCTCAGCGCGTAAGGGCATCTACAAAGTTACAATCTGCCAAAAAAAAAGAAAAAAAAGGAAAAAGAACAATCTACAAGCTACACAGAAACTCAAGTGAAAAGTGCACAGCAATTTCAAGAAGCACAAACTAAAGCCACAAGCTACGCTAAAAAGCTCGGCAACCAAAGCGCAAGTGAAAAGCGCTGTAAAAAACTACGACAAGCTAGTACTAGCTGTGTCATAAATATTCAAAACATACCCAATTGAACACCAAGCGGTCGGCTTGGGCAGCGAAGACCAGACAATTAAAACAAGAAGGAAGTCAGCACCAAGCAACATCACCCAGAAGTCACAGGCGGATTTCAACACTAACATTATCAACTCGGCGTTATCATCTTTAATACTAGAAAACCATGTAAGTGGAGCTTTCTTCTTAATATCGATATCAAGTTAGTGCGTTGCCATTTAAAGTTTTGCTAGTATCTCTATCATTGCCGGTGTCATTGTTTAGTTATTGTTAAATAAATAAAGTTATAATATTAATTATCATTGTATCATTGCTTAATTGCTTTTAAATAAATAAAGCTATGAGTATTAGTCTTTAGTATCAGTCGTTAAAATCACATTTTATCTTAATTCCAAATCTTTGCCAAAGAGGTCAAGTACATCGTTAAATCTATGCAAAGCACGATACCAGATTCGCACCGAGTCAGCAGATTCCACTGACGGGATATCTACAGCAGCGATCGTACAATATTTTTTCTCGCTACGCCTTAAGCGACGTAACTCGAGTAACACTCAAAGAATAAACAAACAGAAGCGCTCCGTCTGTTTTTGATTGTTTATTTTGTGACACATTGTTGCCATCTGAACGCGCATTCCATTTTAGGCTGCTTTCTATTGCGCCATTAGCCTTTTCCGTTGTATTTGCAAATAGCGTTGTTTGATTAGTGTATGTCGGACGCTGAGGTGAATTATGCTACAAACGAAAGATAACTTCTTGCCATCGTTTGGACACTCGACACGCTACGTCACTACCTTTACGGTAAATCTGATAGATCATCAGCCCCTAACATTCGCTGTCTCCGACAGAAACCCCAACTCCAAAATTAAGCGCTGGAAGGCGCGCATAGACGAGTCTGGAGCTAGAGTGTTCTATAAACCAGGCAAAGAGAATTTCGTTGCTGACGCACTCTCACGTCAGAACCTGCATGCCTTACAGAGCTCCAATGCGTCCGAAGCTGCCACGGTTCACAGCGAACTTTCGTCCACTTATGTAATTAAGTCATCGGACAAACCCCTCAACTGCTTTAGAAACCAGATAGTGATTGAGGAGGCAGCATTCCCTTCTAGGCAGCTGTTCATTATTTTTGGCCAAAAGACACGCCACCACATAGATTTCGAGGATTGGAACACATTAATTGACACAGTCAAGTCGATAGTAAAGCCTGACGTGACTAATGCCATTTTCTGCGAACTTCCAGTTCTTGCCCGCATTCAGCATCCCTTGGTCATGGCTTTCCCGGCTACCGCCTTTTGGCATTGTAAGTGCTTCGTCGCGGATGTCACAAATAAAGAAGAGCAAGTGGAGATCGTGACTGCTGAACATAATCGAGCACATAGAGCCGCACAAGAAAACATAAAGCAGGTTCTGTTAGATTATTATTTTCCCAAAATGTCAAAAATCGCGACAGAGGTTGCAACAAACTGCAAAATCTGCGCTAAGAACAAGTATGACAGGCACCCTCAAAAACAAGAAATGGGTACCACGCCAATTCCCAGTGGCATTGGGGAAATGATACACATTGACATTTTCTCTACGGCAGGAAAATATTTCCTAACTGCGGTAGATAAGTTTTCAAAGTTTGCCTTGGTCCAGCCCATTGCGTCACGCACCATTACTGACGTCAAGGCCCCTATACTGAAAATTGTCAATAGTTTTCCGGAGGTCAAGAGTGTTTACTGCGACAATGAGCCGTCGTTTAGCTCTGAAACCATCCGCTCCTTGTTGGCAAATCACTTCGGTGTAGAGGTAATAAACTGCCCGCCACTTCACAGCACGTCAAATGGTCAGGTGGAGCGATTCCACAGCACCCTACAAGAAATTGCCAGGTGCATAAGAGCTGCGAGGCATATCGAGGATGTCTCTGATGCCATTCTTCTCGCGACCATCGAGTATAACAGAACTTTCCATTCGGTCACAGGGCGAAAGCCAGCGGAACTCTTAAGAGCCTCGCAAGACTATTTCCCTGAGGTTAACAGAAAGCTCGAGAAAGCGCAAAACGAGCAACTGGAAAGAAATAACCAGAAACGCCAGAACAGAGTCTTTGATGTAGGAGAAAAAGTTGTGGTAAAAGCAAAGAGGAGGCTGGGAAACAAACTATCCCCGTTGTCCCTGGAAGAATCGGTGGAAGCCGACATGGGGACCACTGTCTTAATAAAAGGGAGGGTGGTCCACAAAGACAACTTAAGATAAGCTTTTTTACAATTCATCTTCTTTCCTGCACTACCTCTATCCTTAGGTTTACTTTGTTCTTCGCAACCTTGACCTTGGCCACCTTAACCAATGCTAAGATAACGGACTACTCACATGCGGACTACATACCAATAATCGACGGTAACGCCATTATCTGGAATGAGACTTGGACTGTTCGACATACAACAAACCTCACTGCATACGACAACTTCGTATCAGAAACTGCAAAACTTGTAGAGCTTTTTCCTCTGGAACACATGAAATAGGTCTTACAAGCCGACGTAGAGCACCTGACGACTCTTCTCGCCACACTTCATGTGCAGCACAGACGAACGAGGAGCATCAACCTTTTGGGCTCCGCATTAAAAGTTCTGGCGGGAACCCCGGACTTCGACGACCTACAGCGAACGAGACTGATAGAACACGACCTGATCAACGCCAACAACAAACAAATACTTCTAAATTCAAAATTACAGAATCAAATCAACGCGCTTACGCGCACCGTCAATGCAATCTTAAATGACCCAAGTAGAGAGCGCATAAACGCACCACACTTGTACGAGACCCTTTTGGCTAGAAACCGAATAATAGCTCTAAAGCTAGAAAATCTAATCATAAAACTGGACGAAATAGCAAAACAACTTCGCTGTGCGAAGAAACGCAATTAAAGCTGCATTCAAAGGCAAATGCCAACGCTTTAATTGCCCATATAATTAAACCTAACTAAAGCTGACGCGTGAAAACGTTGCTTTAAACATACTAACACTTAATAGGGTTAGGGCTGTTTATTAACCCATAAGCTTGGTTAAAAAAAAAAAAGAAATTAAATGTAAAAAAAAGATGTAAAACCAAGCATATAAAAACTAACTAATATTTTCCATATTTTTTCAAACAAAAAACCGGCATTGCAAATACAAATTCCAAACATTTAAAGATATTAAAAAAAAAGAAGAGATTTTTGATTCTGTTTCCAAGTAATGAGATAGTACTTCTTTGACTATTGTCATAAACAAATCCAAATTTTGAATACAAGCCTTTTTGATTTGAATTTTCTCCCCTTCCACCAAAATGAGTTGCTTTGGTTCTGACCACAGTCAGACCAAGGACAACACGGTTAATGTCGTGAATAATGTCAAAATCGTTGATCACAGAGAGGATATTCAATCTTGGTGGATGTTGCTCCTCATTTTGACAATAGTCACCGTAGCACAGTTTCGGCTTACCGTTTATATTAAGCATAATAAAATAATAAAGAAACGCTAGTTGAGTAGAGCCAACGATTTGGACAGGGTCTAAGAACCCAAAGGAAAAACATAAATAAATAAATACCTAAATGAGTTTCATAACAGAAACCAAAAACCGAGGTCCTTTATTTATATTGAGAGCATTAAGTGTATTGAGACAATTTCATACGTTTATAAGCGTATATGAGTTTGAAACAGGATACCAAACTACATTCTCACCTCTCATGCACTGCTCCAAAATAGAGAAGGGAATAGTATTAGCAACGTTACCCTACGTACGAGTAGTAGAGGTAACAGAAGAAAACATATATCTGGGTCCTACAGTAATCATAAAAGTTCGTCTGCATCGCTAATTTATATCGTGAATAACGAAATGGAGTGGCAGACCATTAGGTCACAACTCAAAGAAATAAAAACGATATTTGATAAGTCGTATAAATGCGTGAGTCAAAATAGAGATATCCAAGAACGAACTTGGTAGAATGCTTTAATGAGGCACGCCAATTATTAAACCAAAAAAAAGAGTTGTTGACTAGGGAACATCTGACCCAGGCATCTAAACTCCTAAACAGGCTTCGGGAGAACTTGTTAACTGCTAAATGCAGACATAGCCTCAAGCTAACCGTCCCAACTATATTTGATACACCGGTAACAATTGATACTGGTGACACACTATCAGATATAGAAGACACTAAAATAGAACTCAATGACACCTGACACCTGACACAGCTTTTGATATTGTTTTAATAGACACCGTTGGACCATTACCTAGAACGGTAAATGGCAACGAGTACGCAGTCACTATAATATGTGACCTAACAAAATATCTAGTTACAATTCCAGTAGCAGATAAAAGCGCGAAAGTAGCTAAAGCAATATTCGAGCATTTTGTACTCAAATACGGTCTTATGAAGACGTTCATAACCGATATAGGTACAGAATATAAGAATACACTAATTAACGACTTGTGCAAGTATATGAAGATAAGTAATATACAATCAACAGCACACCACCAACAGACATTAGGGACGGTAGAAAAAAATTATCGATTGACAAAGATGATTGGGACATATAGCTGAATTATTTCACCTATTGTTTCAACACTACGCCGTCGACAGTACATGAATACTGTCCTTATGAACTGGTCCATGGCAGACTGCCGAGACAGTTCATTGAATTTAATACATTAAATAAAATAGATCCTATTTATAACATAGATGATTATGCTAAGGAATTTAAGTATAGGTTACAAGTCTCGAGACATAGAGCTAAGATATTAATAGAACAGGAAAAACAAAAAAGAAAGTTAGAATATGATAAATCATAGAAATAACATAGAAATAACATAGAAATAAAAATAGGAAGCCCAGTTTTGCTAAAAAACGAAACGGGCCATAAGTTAGAAAATAAATATACAGGACCTTACGAGGTAATAGGCATTGAAGATAGGAATAACGTAAAAATAAAAAATTGCAAAAATAAGGAACAAATAATAAACAAAGACCGGTTAAAATTATTCAATAGCCAAAAGTAACATAATCAAAATTTTCAAGAAAAAAAAGAAAAAAATCAATTCAATAAAACGATATAACGCAATATTTGGAAGTTCAAAATCAATTTATCTCAATACACAAAATGGACAATAATATTTGATGTGGAAACTAATTTGTTAAAAAAAAACAAACAAAAAATAAATACATGTTAAAATTAATAATATTAAAAATTAACTAACATTTTACTTTAAAATAACTACATACTATTACGTTATTTTTAAAAAGGAGGGAGATGTGGCGTACATAGATATAAGACACACAGTTTATGTGTGCAACATTGTCACATTCAGCGGCAATATTTATATTAGCCTCTTGAAGGCATAAACATAGTTCAAGTGGCATGAAATAAGACCACATAAATATGCATGGGAACCTAACGTTCCCAAAAGTGCATTGTCGGCATGTTTGACCATGCCGATCACGCCATCTGTATGTGCGCGTCTCTCTCAAAGCTTTATCTTTAAGATATCAAATTAATATGTGACCAAGAGCGACGTCTCTGCTGACTGCGATGCTGCTGCAGAAGACGCCTTCGCCTTAGGTATATAAACCCTCTGTAAGTAGAATTAACATATTCATAAGTGCTCAAAGGCTGAACGGATCTAAGTCCGTTTCAGAAATAAATAAAAAACAATTTAATAATCCAAAATACCACATGGCGACCGTGACTTCGAGTTACAAACAAAAACTATAAACTAAAGTATTAAACTAAACTACAAAGTAAATATACAATATACAATTAAAATATTTCCTCTCGGCTATGCAAATAATAAGCAAAAAATAATACAATAATACGACAATAATACAATAATACACGATGCAAACAAATGGAATTTCCCAATGACGAAAAAGAAGTAAATACAAACATCCAAGGCGACCTAGAAGAGGCCCTTGGATTATTGTCCAACGAAAAATGGATATATATCGAAAAAGTGCTACAAGAAGAAACAAGCCTGGGAAGTGACATAATAAAAAACGAACACAACAGGGAAAACGAAAGCGACTTAGAAGAAACGCTCAAATGTTTATCGAAGGATGAATGGATAAACATCGAGAAAACAATAATTAACTTAAAGCAAACAACAAGAAGAAGAAAAAGACAATTAAAAGTGTGGGAGGCAGACCGCCGCCTACACCATCGCGGGAAAAGAAAGTGACAATAGTGAATAGTGTGGGAGGCAGACCACCGCCTACACCATCGTTGGAGTTAAAAAAAAACAAGTAAGAAAGCTACAGTCGAGTTTGCTCGACTGTGAGACACCCGCCACCCAATTTTACCAACAAAATATTATATTTTTCTAAAATATACTGAAAAAATACTTTAAAAATATACTAAAAAATACCAAAATAATATATCAAAATTTTCATTGTTCGAAATTATTAGCTTGCCGGCACTTTAGTTGGTTTATTGAACACCATTATTATATCGCGGAGTGTCATAGCAACTAACTAGGCAGCACTAGCAGTTGCACGTAGTAACGCCTTATAAAAGTAATTTCTTAATAACTTCTGTGTTTTTTATCCGATTGTAACCAAATTTTCAGAGATCATTAAGATGGTGATTATTTTATTGTGCGTATCAAAATTGAACGTTCTAGGTTTCAAATTACGCTTGAAATTTGTTTTTTTTTATTTACGTAGGCGGAAGGGGGCGTGCAACAATAAGACACAGTGTCCCGAAAAATTTGTTTCTCTATCTCTTATAGTCTCTGTTCTGATCTAGGTGTTCATACGGACAGACAGACGGACAGACGGACAGACGGACGGACGGACAGACGGACATGGCTATATCGTCTCGGCTGTTGACGCTGATCAAGAATATATATACTTTATGGAGTCGGAGATGCTTCCTTCTGCCTGTTACATACATTTTCGGTCGGCACAAAGCCATAATACCCTTCTACCCTTTGGGTAGGCGGGTATAAAAAGGATTAATTAAAGAAAACATATTACTTATTACTTATTACAACATTATAAGATAATACCCAAATTTTCGACTATTGGCAAAAACTAAATTCCATTTGAAAAAAAAATCAACAAACGACTGGAAATGTTTTTGCTGCAGGCAATAACACCGTACAACCCCCAACGGTACCGATGGACATCGACAGGTCCATCCAGGTACAAAATAGATAATAGAAACCAAAATTATTCTCAACCCTTGAAGTGCGAACGCCTTCAACCCAACAGCAGCCGCAAAAGACAATGCGTGTTAATAATTTGAATGAAGAACATTTTTTAGAGGAAGAGAGGGAGAGCTCCCCTACATCTTCCGAACAGACAGAAAACTAAATAAAAAAATTTAAAATCTTAATTCATACTGGTGCTACCGCATGTTACATTAAGCACGGTATTTATAATAATCCCCAAGAACTAGTTATTAAGAAAAGAATAAAGACAGTAAATGGTTATAGTTTGATAACCCATTTTCATAATATCACGATATTCAGCAAAAGCCAAAGGTTTTACGAAATCAATTGGTCGGCTATAACCTTTTAAAAGGTATAAACGCCATCATTGACCTATCAAAAGAGACTTTTGTTTACAATGGTAAAATAGAAAGAATTAATTATGAAACCCCAGCTGAAGATACAGATGGTAATCTACAGTGTTTTGATGTTGATTTGAACATTGCTACTTACATGGACTCTCATAAAGGGAATAATGTACAGTGTTATCCTTATTCCAAGTGTCCGACTTTAATGAATCATCATCATCAAGTGACGCTGAATGCCAATTTACAGACGATAGTGAAATCGTTAGTAAACCGAAAAGAAGGAAAATGGTTAAAAAGAGCAGATGCCGTAAAGCGTCAGTATCCTCTGATACAAATTCTTCTGTATTATGCAAAGTAAATTTCTCCGTCGATGTTGCGGAGGACTTACATGGTCTTGAGCAACAAGTTGTTCAGGAAATATTTTCGAAGCATTCCCAAATTCAAACGTGTCTGCCTTTTAGAACCGATATTAAAGGCGAGATAAGAACGTTGAATGACAATGCTATTTATAGTAAACAATATCCTTATCCATATTCAGTTAACAACTTTGTTAACCAGGAATTAAATAAGATGTTGCAAGAAAACATTATACAGCCTAGTAAACCTCCTTACAATTACCCAGTTTGGGTTGTAGGAAAAAAGGGTTATAATGAAGATGGTACTAGGAAAATAAAATCGATTAGTTATCGATTACAAGAAAATTAATGAAAACACGGTTCCCGATAGGTATTCAATGACTGACCCGTCAGTAATATTATCTAATTTAGGAAAAGCGCTTTACTTTTCAACAATTGACTTAGAGTCAGGTTGTCACCAGATCCTAATGAAGGATGAAGATATAGAAAAAACTGACTTTTCCATCAACAATGGAAAGTATGAATTTCATAGGTTGCCCTTTGGATTGGCTAATGAGCCTCGAATATTTCAAAAAGCAATGGACAACATTTTACATGAAAAAAATGGGAAGACCTGTCACATTTATGTTGACGATATTATCGTTTACTCTGAAACAGCAGAACAGCATTTATATGATCTACAGTTTCTGCACGAAACCCCAATTCTAAAATGAAAAGATGGCATGCTTTTATAGAAGAGTATTCTCCTAAAATATTTTACAAACCAGGAAAAACAAACGTAGTTGCAGATGTACTATCTAGAGTTGAAATTACTAATATCACACACTTAAATCATATATCGGACAACTCATCTGATAATGAAACAATTCATTTCGCTGAAAGTAATTATGAACAAGTAATAGAAGAAACCAATAATAGAAGAAACCATTGAATCAGTTTAGACAACAATTGCTGATTTCAAAAAATAGATTTACCATTCATGAGAAAATTTAAGTATTTAACAAAACCAGGCATATAATAGAGTATGATACGGTAGAAAATTTAATAACAATACTAAAGGTAACCTAGTAACCTTCAACCTAATTTCGTTACGGGTATTCACTGCACTCCAGAAGATTTATTTGAAATTCAAACCCCACTTAAAAATACATTCACGAACAAATTCGTACATACCAAAAAGTTTATTACTGACATCACAAATAAAAATGATCAGGAAATAATAATAGAAGAAGCACATGCTCGCGCTCATAGAGGTTTTGATGAAAACCTTAAACAAATCTTAAAATATTATTACAGGCCTCAACTTTACAAAAAACTTAAACAACATATTCGAAATTGCGTTATTTGTAACAAAAATAAATACAATAGACACCCTAAACAGATCCCAATATCGAAAGCACCTATTCCACACAAAGAAGGTGAACAACTTCACATTGACATTTTTTATGCCCAAAAATTTACATTCCTTACTTGCATAGACGCATATTCTAAATACTTAGAATACTTACAAGGAAATAAAAAACAAATCAAACATGGAGTCTAAAATTGTAGAATTA
This sequence comes from Drosophila pruinosa, assembly GCA_018150935.1. Classification (NCBI taxonomy): domain Eukaryota; kingdom Metazoa; phylum Arthropoda; class Insecta; order Diptera; family Drosophilidae; genus Drosophila; species Drosophila pruinosa. The sequence continues at coordinate 6,250,433 of JAECWR010000034.1, read as the reverse complement.
ATCTAACCTTTCTCTTGCGCTAAATCAATTATGATGGACAATGAACCGAGTTTTTCCTCTGCTCAATTCAAATCGACAATAACACGTGCTGGCTTAACAATATATTACGCAGACCCCAGGCATAGTTTAACTAACGGCCAAGTAGAAAGAGTTCATTAGACTATAATAGAAATAGCCCGCTGCATTTAAGAAGAATACCAATTATTAGCCTACAACGAAATTATTTATCGAGCAGCTAAAGAATATAATCTTTCAATACAGTCATCCACACAGCACAATTTGTTTAATAAGAGAGATTATTCAAATTTACCGAACAGATTAGAAACAGTTCAAGCAAAAATTTTAGAGTATCATAATCAAAACAGAGTACCCAAAAATTATCAAGTATTAGATGTCATTTATGAGAACAAACGGAGAACGCAATAAACTTCAGCCAAGATATAAAAAAAAAACAAACAGTTAAAGAGGGTTTAAAAGATAAAGTTATAATCAATAAAAAAGATCGTATTATTCATAAAGACAATATAAAGTTTTAACCAATTTTTTTACATTTTCTATTTTTTCATGTTTTTTAGCATGCATATTTTATATATATTATTCGCACATATATTACTGGGCTCAACCACTTCTAATATTATTAATTATTCAAACGAGGTTTACGTTTTACTTGAGGACACAGATAACATTTTTATATACGAAACTTATGGAGAACTATTCCACGTAACCTATTTAACTTTTTATAAAGATATTAATGATGAAGAAATAAAATATGTTAAAGATAGAAATATCACAACTGATTGGGATTTTTATTCACAATTGAAACTAGCCAGTTCCCTTCTGTCACAACTTACACCACACAAAATAATAAAACGAAGTATTAATAAACTTGGTACTATTTTTAAATGGATCACAATACACAATATTTTTAAATGGATCACAATACAAAACAAAGTTAATGATCTTATAACCAACAATAATAAACAAAATCAAAAGAATTCTGAAATTTTCAAAGAAATAGAAAATGTTACCAACTTGCTACAAAACCTTAAACTTGACCAAGAATTTTTAGTTAAAAAACATAGATTAAAACTGCTGTCATTAGATCTACAAACTATGCGAGCTGCAATTATATTCACGAAAGCCCACATTCTGTATTCAAAAATCTTAAAAAAAAAACAACGATATGGCAGACATATTTACACTTGAAAAATTTAATATAACTTTAATAGATTTGATAGATGATTCTATTTTTTCCATTGTATCTTATAAAGGTTTAATTATTTTTTATATAAAATACCCTATTGTCAAAAATAGTTGTAAGTTTGTGGTACTCAGATATAAGACACACAGTTTATGTGTGCAACATTGTCACATTCCATGGCAATGTTTATGTAAGCCTCTTGAAGGCATAAACACAGTACGAGTGGCATGAAATAAGACCACACAAATATGCATGGGAACCTAACGTTCCCCAAAAGTGCAGTGTCGGTATGTTTGACCATGCCGATCACGCTATCTGTATATGCGCATCTCTCTGCAAGCATTAGCGCTAAGATATCAAATTATATGTGACCAAGAGCGACGTCTCTGCCGACTGCGACGCTGCCTTGGTTATAAAAACCCTGTGTAAGTAGATTTAGATATTCATTAAGTGTTCAAGTGCTGAACGGACCTATGTCCGATTCAGCAGTCATCCAGACCTAAATATACAAATTGAAATAAAGTAAAATAAAACATAACTCAATTGTTTCTATACATCAACAATATGGAACCCAACTGTTACATGCCACTAAGTACCCTACATGGCGACCGTGACTTCGATTCAGTTACTGCATTGTATTTGCATAGCCGAGAGTAAATATTTTAATTGTATATTCCTTTTATATATTTAAAAAAAAAAAAAAAAGAAAAACAAACGTATATACTGAGTGAAATGGTTTCCAATTGAAATCAAATATAAAGACAATATAACATATGGCAGCAGTAATAAAACAGTGAAAAATACTAATCAATTCATGATATGGAAAACCTAGAAGCTACGAGAATAGCATTCGAATTCCAGAGCGACCTAGAAGAGGCGCTACGAGAAATAACCAACGAAGATTTGAGCTACATCGCTACAATACTTCAAATCTTGAGAGATGAAGAGCAAGATGATAAATTAAACAACAACAAAAGCGATTTGGACAGGGTCTAAGAACCCAGAGAAGAAAAAAAATAAATAAATAAATAAATATATAGATTCAAACATACTACAGACAAAAAAAAAAGAAAAGAAAAACCCCTTATTTATATTGAGACCCCTTATTTATATTGAGAGCATTAAGTGTATTGAGACAATTTCATACGTTTATAAGCGTATATGAGATTGAAACAGCGTACATGGATACGCACCAAACTACATTCTCACCTCTCATGCACTGCTCCAAAATAGAGAAGGGAATAGTACTAGAAACGTTACCCTACGTAAAAGTAGTAGAGGTAACAGAAGAAAACCTATATCTGGGTCAAACAGTAATTATAAAAGTTCGTCTGCACCGCTAATTTTATATCGTGAATAACGATATAAATGGAGTGGCAGACCATAAAGTCACAACTCAAGGAAATAAAGACGACATTCGATAAGTCGTATAAATGCGTAAGTCAAAACAGAGACATCCAAGAAGGAACTCTTAACAGACACGCAGAAATATTGGTAGAATGCTTTAATGAAGCACGCCAACTATTAAACGATTATAAAGGGTTGTTGACCAGAGAACAGTTCACTCAGGCATCTACACTCCTAAATAGGTTTCGAGATAACTTATTGTCTGCTAAACGCAGGCACAACCTAAAACTAACAGTACCAACTATATTTGATACTGGTGACACACTATCAGATATAGAAGATACTGAAATAGAACTTAAGGAAGAAGATCTTCACGATCTCACAATTCCTGCGGTAATAAACTTACCGACTGAAGTTCCACAAAAATCTCGCAAACTAAACATGACAGACTCCGCTGCTGCAGCCAGGGAATACGTGCGATAAATATCGTCCACGATGCCTGAGTTCGATGGCAAGCGAGTAAACTTAAACAGATTCCTGATAGCCCTCCGGCTAGCAGATCTCACAAAAGGGGATCAAGAAATGCTAGCCGTCGAGGTAATAAAAACCAAAGTAATTGGTCCGTTGTCTTACAAAATTGATAACGAAAAGACAATTTCAGGAATCATACAAGTATTAAAAGCAACCGTAAAGGGTGAATCGCCCGATGTCTTCAAGGCAAAGCTCCTTAATACTACGCAACATGGCAAAACCGCAGCACAGTATACTGCGGAAGTCGAAAATCTACGTAGGTCGCTTGAGGCAGCCTACATAGATGACGGTTTAGACAGTGCCCAAGCGGATAAATTCGCCACCAAACAGGCGATATCCGCAATGATCGCCAACTGCACCAATAGCACAATCAAAATGGTATTAAGATCTTGTAGACATCATCAGAACATGAATACTGTAATCGAAGAATATTTGAATTGCAGTACAGAAATCACCGGCAATGCCAACAGTGTCCTCTCCTTTAGGGGTAAAGGATACAATAATAGAGGCAATAATTACCAAAGAGGTTACCAAAACAGAGGTAGCAGCCAAGGTAATTACAATAACAATAGAAGCCGAGGTGGTTACCGCGGAGGATATAGAGGACGCGGCGGTAACCAAAATTATAATCAAGGTTATAACAATAACCAAAGGGGTAACCAACATCAATATCAGAATAACCAGAACAATAGAAATGTTCGAAGTCTGCAAACGGAAAACCAGCAGACCCCCTTGAGCAGCGACCAACAACAGTAAAAGTATACAAAATCAATCTCAACCTTAGCATATTCGTCCGATTGTTAAACATGAGTACCAATTCGATGGTAACTCTCTTAATAGACACTGGTGCAGACATTTCATTATTGAAATGTAAGGACAATAATTTAAAAAATATAAATTCAAATAACAAGACAAGCATATCAGGCATTGGGGAAGGGACAATACAGACCCTTGGCACTATCGATCTGGATATGGTAGTTGCAAATACAGCAATACCATATGAATTCCAAATCGTGCCCGACAATTTTCCTATACCAGGAGATGGTATAATTGGTCTGGATTTCATTAAGAAATACAATTATATTTTGGAATTCCAAGAACAGGAAGATTGGTTCGCTGTAAGACCCCACAACTTCAGGAATATAAACATTCCTATAATACACTCGTTAGACAACGAAATAATAGATCAGAGGTGATTCGAAAGATTCATCTTACATCCGGCAATAAACATATGCTTATTCCCAACCAGGAATTAGAACCTGGAATAATAGTAGCAAGTGCTCTGGTAGACACTCATAATGCATTGATTCGCATAATAAATACAACAAATAAAGACGCTATAGTAAATAGCGCAACGATAAAAAGCGAATCAATGGAAAATTATGAGGTTTATGAAGCAAATGCTGTAAACACAATAGAAAGAACTTCAGAAGTGTTAAAGCTTCTAAGATTCCCACCTTTATTTAAAAATGATCTAACAAAATTATGTACCGAATATAGCGATATCTTTGGTCTCGAAACAGAAACCATATCGGCTAATAATTTTTATAAGCAAAAGTTGAGATTGCATGACAAAAATCCCGTATATGTACATCAAAAACTATAGAATGCCCGAAATTCAAAGGCAAGTAGACAAATTAATAACAGATGGAATCGTAGAGTCATCGATATCAGAATATAATAGCCCACTTCTCTTGGTACCCATGAAGTCATTGCCTAATTCGGCAAATAAGAGATGGCGATTAGTAGTGGACTATCGCCAAATCAATAAAAAACTGCTATCAGACAAATTTCCACTTCCAAGAATAGAAGATATTCTGGATCAATTAGGACGAGCAAAATATTTCTCGTGCCTAGACCTTATGTCAGGATTTCATCAAATTGAACTAGACGATAAGTCTAGAAACGTCACATCTTTTTCAACCACATCAGGTTCATATCGCTACACGCGACTACCATTTGGGTTAAAAATAGCCCCCAATTCATTCCAAAGGATGATGACACTTGCATTCACAGGCTTACAGCCTTCGCAAGCCTTTTTGTACATGGATGATTTAGTGGTAATAGATTTACCATTCATGAGAAAATTTAAGTATTTAACAAAACCAGGCATATAATAGAGTATGATACGGTAGAAAATTTAATAACAATACTAAAGGTAACCTAGTAACCTTCAACCTAATTTCGTTACGGGTATTCACTGCACTCCAGAAGATTTATTTGAAATTCAAACCCCACTTAAAAATACATTCACGAACAAATTCGTACATACCAAAAAGTTTATTACTGACATCACAAATAAAAATGATCAGGAAATAATAATAGAAGAAGCACATGCTCGCGCTCATAGAGGTTTTGATGAAAACCTTAAACAAATCTTAAAATATTATTACAGGCCTCAACTTTACAAAAAACTTAAACAACATATTCGAAATTGCGTTATTTGTAACAAAAATAAATACAATAGACACCCTAAACAGATCCCAATATCGAAAGCACCTATTCCACACAAAGAAGGTGAACAACTTCACATTGACATTTTTTATGCCCAAAAATTTACATTCCTTACTTGCATAGACGCATATTCTAAATACTTAGAATACTTACAAGGAAATAAAAAACAAATCAAACATGGAGTCTAAAATTGTAGAATTAATCTAACCTTTCTCTTTCGCTAAATCAATTATGATGGACAATGAACCGAGTTTTTCCTCTGCTCAATTCAAATCGACAATAACACGTGCTGGCTTAACAATATATTACGCAGACCCCAGGCATAGTTTAACTAACGGCCAAGTAGAAAGAGTTCATTAGACTATAATAGAAATAGCCCGCTGCATTTAAGAAGAATACCAATTATTAGCCTACAACGAAATTATTTATCGAGCAGCTAAAGAATATAATCTTTCAATACAGTCATCCACACAGCACAATTTGTTTAATAAGAGAGATTATTCAAATTTACCGAACAGATTAGAAACAGTTCAAGCAAAAATTTTAGAGTATCATAATCAAAACAGAGTACCCAAAAATTATCAAGTATTAGATGTCATTTATGAGAACAAACGGAGAACGCAATAAACTTCAGCCAAGATATAAAAAAAAAACAAACAGTTAAAGAGGATTTAAAAGATAAAGTTATAATCAATAAAAAAGATCGTATTATTCATAAAGACAATATAAAGTTTTAACCAATTTTTTTACATTTTCTATTTTTTCATGTTTTTTAGCATGTATATTTTATATATATTATTCGCACATATATTACTGGGCTCAACCACTTCTAATATTATTAATTATTCAAACGAGGTTTACGTTTTACTTGAGGACACAGATAACATTTTTATATACGAAACTTATGGAGAACTATTCCACGTAACCTATTTAACTTTTTATAAAGATATTAATGATGAAGAAATAAAATATGTTAAAGATAGAAATATCACAACTGATTGGGATTTTTATTCACAATTGAAACTAGCCAGTTCCCTTCTGTCACAACTTACACCACACAAAATAATAAAACGAAGTATTAATAAACTTGGTACTATTTTTAAATGGATCACAATACACAATATTTTTAAATGGATCACAATAAAAAACAAAGTTAATGATCTTATAACCAACAATAATAAACAAAATCAAAAGAATTCTGAAATTTTCAAAGAAATAGAAAATGTTACCAACTTGCTACAAAACCTTAAACTTGACCAAGAATTTTTAGTTAAAAAACATAGATTAAAACTGCTGTCATTAGATCTACAAACTATGCGAGCTGCAATTATATTCACGAAAGCCCACATTCTGTATTCAAAAATCTTAAAAAAAAAACAACGATATGGCAGACATATTTACACTTGAAAAATTTAATATAACTTTAATAGATTTGATAGATGATTCTATTTTTTCCATTGTATATTATAAAGGTTTAATTATTTTTTATATAAAATACCCTATTGTCAAAAATAGTTGTAAGTTTGTGGTACTCAGATATAAGACACACAGTTTATGTGTGCAACATTGTCACATTCCATGGCAATGTTTATGTAAGCCTCTTGAAGGCATAAACACAGTACGAGTATGAAATAAGACCACACAAATATGCATGGGAACCTAACGTTCCCCAAAAGTGCAGTGTCGGTATGTTTGACCATGCCGATCACGCTATCTGTATATGCGCATCTCTCTGCAAGCATTAGCGCTAAGATATCAAATTATATGTGACCAAGAGCGACGTCTCTGCCGACTGCGACGCTGCCTTGGTTATAAAAACCCTGTGTAAGTAGATTTAGATATTCATTAAGTGTTCAAGTGCTGAACGGACCTATGTCCGATTCAGCAGTCATCCAGACCTAAATATACAAATTGAAATAAAGTAAAATAAAACATAACTCAATTGTTTCTATACATCAACAATATGGAACCCAACTGTTACATGCCACTAAGTACCCTACATGGCGACCGTGACTTCGATTCAGTTACTGCATTGTATTTGCATAGCCGAGAGTAAATATTTTAATTGTATATTCCTTTTATATATTTAAAAAAAAAAAAAAAATGAAAACAAACGTATATACTGAGTGAAATGGTTTCCAATTGAAATCAAATATAAAGACAATATAACATATGGCAGCAGTAATAAAACAGTGAAAAATACTAATCAATTCATGATATGGAAAACCTAGAAGCTACGAGAATAGCATTCGAATTCCAGAGCGACCTAGAAGAGGCGCTACGAGAAATAACCAACGAAGATTTGAGCTACATCGCTACAATACTTCAAATCTTGAGAGATGAAGAGCAAGATGATAAATTAAACAACAACAAAAGCGATTTGGACAGGGTCTAAGAACCCAGAGAAGAAAAAAAATAAATAAATAAATAGATATATAGATTCAAACATACTACAGACAAAAAAAAAAAGAAAAGAAAAACCCCTTATTTATATTGAGACCCCTTATTTATATTGAGAGCATTAAGTGTATTGAGACAATTTCATACGTTTATAAGCGTATATGAGATTGAAACAGCGTACATGGATACGCACCAAACTACATTCTCACCTCTCATGCACTGCTCCAAAATAGAGAAGGGAATAGTACTAGAAACGTTACCCTACGTAAAAGTAGTAGAGGTAACAGAAGAAAACCTATACCTGGATCAAACAGTAATTATAAAAGTTCGTCTGCACCGCTAATTTTATATCGTGAATAACGATATAAATGGAGTGGCAGACCATAAAGTCACAACTCAAGGAAATAAAGACGACATTCGATAAGTCGTATAAATGCGTAAGTCAAAACAGAGACATCCAAGAAGGAACTCTTAACAGACACGCAGAAATATTGGTAGAATGCTTTAATGAAGCACGCCAACTATTAAACGATTATAAAGGGTTGTTGACCAGAGAACAGTTCACTCAGGCATCTACACTCCTAAATAGGTTTCGAGATAACTTATTGTCTGCTAAACGCAGGCACAACCTAAAACTAACAGTACCAACTATATTTGATACTGGTGACACACTATCAGATATAGAAGATACTGAAATAGAACTTAAGGAAGAAGATCTTCACGATCTCACAATTCCTGCGGTAATAAACTTACCGACTGAAGTTCCACAAAAATCTCGCAAACTAAACATGACAGACTCCGCTGCTGCAGCCAGGGAATACGTGCGATAAATATCGTCCACGATGCCTGAGTTCGATGGCAAGCGAGTAAACTTAAACAGATTCCTGATAGCCCTCCGGCTAGCAGATCTCACAAAAGGGGATCAAGAAATGCTAGCCGTCGAGGTAATAAAAACCAAAGTAATTGGTCCGTTGTCTTACAAAATTGATAACGAAAAGACAATTTCAGGAATCATACAAGTATTAAAAGCAACCGTAAAGGGTGAATCGCCCGATGTCTTCAAGGCAAAGCTCCTTAATACCACGCAACATGGCAAAACCGCAGCACAGTATACTGCGGAAGTCGAAAATCTACGTAGGTCGCTTGAGGCAGCCTACATAGATGACGGTTTAGACAGTGCCCAAGCGGATAAATTCGCCACCAAACAGGCGATATCCGCAATGATCGCCAACTGCACCAATAGCACAATCAAAATGGTATTAAGATCTTGTAGACATCATCAGAACATGAATACTGTAATCGAAGAATATTTGAATTGCAGTACAGAAATCACCGGCAATGCCAACAGTGTCCTCTCCTTTAGGGGTAAAGGATACAATAATAGAGGCAATAATTACCAAAGAGGTTACCAAAACAGAGGTAGCAGCCAAGGTAATTACAATAACAATAGAAGCCGAGGTGGTTACCGCGGAGGATATAGAGGACGCGGCGGTAACCAAAATTATAATCAAGGTTATAACAATAACCAAAGGGGTAACCAACATCAATATCAGAATAACCAGAACAATAGAAATGTTCGAAGTCTGCAAACGGAAAACCAGCAGACCCCCTTGAGCAGCGACCAACAACAGTAAAAGTATACAAAATCAATCTCAACCTTAGCATATTCGTCCGATTGTTAAACATGAGTACCAATTCGATGGTAACTCTCTTAATAGACACTGGTGCAGACATTTCATTATTGAAATGTAAGGACAATAATTTAAAAAATATAAATTCAAATAACAAGACAAGCATATCAGGCATTGGGGAAGGGACAATACAGACCCTTGGCACTATCGATCTGGATATGGTAGTTGCAAATACAGCAATACCATATGAATTCCAAATCGTGCCCGACAATTTTCCTATACCAGGAGATGGTATAATTGGTCTGGATTTCATTAAGAAATACAATTATATTTTGGAATTCCAAGAACAGGAAGATTGGTTCGCTGTAAGACCCCACAACTTCAGGAATATAAACATTCCTATAATACACTCGTTAGACAACGAAATAATAGATCAGAGGTGATTCGAAAGATTCATCTTACATCCGGCAATAAACATATGCTTATTCCCAACCAGGAATTAGAACCTGGAATAATAGTAGCAAGTGCTCTGGTAGACACTCATAATGCATTGATTCGCATAATAAATACAACAAATAAAGACGCTATAGTAAATAGCGCAACGATAAAAAGCGAATCAATGGAAAATTATGAGGTTTATGAAGCAAATGCCGTAAACACAATAGAAAGAACTTCAGAAGTGTTAAAGCTTCTAAGATTCCCACCTTTATTTAAAAATGATCTAACAAAATTATGTACCGAATATAGCGATATCTTTGGTCTCGAAACAGAAACCATATCGGCTAATAATTTTTATAAGCAAAAGTTGAGATTGCATGACAAAAATCCCGTATATGTACATCAAAAACTATAGAATGCCCGAAATTCAAAGGCAAGTAGACAAATTAATAACAGATGGAATCGTAGAGTCATCGATATCAGAATATAATAGCCCACTTCTCTTGGTACCCATGAAGTCATTGCCTAATTCGGCAAATAAGAGATGGCGATTAGTAGTGGACTATCGCCAAATCAATAAAAAACTGCTATCAGACAAATTTCCACTTCCAAGAATAGAAATATTTCTCGTGCCTAGACCTTATGTCAGGATTTCATCAAATTGAACTAGACGATAAGTCTAGAAACGTCACATCTTTTTCAACCACATCAGGTTCATATCGCTACACGCGACTACCATTTGGGTTAAAAATAGCCCCCAATTCATTCCAAAGGATGATGACACTTGCATTCACAGGCTTACAGCCTTCGCAAGCCTTTTTGTACATGGATGATTTAGTGGTAATCGGTTGTTCGGAAAAACATATGTTAAAGAACTTAACCGATGTTTTTAAGCTATGCAGACAGCATAATTTAAAATTACATCCAGAAAAGTGCACTTTCTTTATGAAGGAAGTAACTTATCTAGGCTATAAATGTAAATAAAGGTATATTACCTGATGACACTAAATATGAAGTCATCAAAAATTATCCCCAGCCAAAGAATGCAGATGAAGCTAGAAGATTTGTTCCATTCTGCAACTATTACAGAAGATTCATCAAAAATTTTTCAGATCAATCACGCCATTTAACGAGGCTCTGTAAAAAGAATGTTCCATTTGAATGGACAGAAGAATGCAATAATGCATTTAAATATCTAAAGAAAGAATTGATGAAACCTACATTACTTCAGTACCCTGACTTCAGTACACTGACAAAAATTGCAAAATAAGAATAAAGAGCCCAAAGTCTATGAAGTCATTAATAATAATGACGTAAAGAAATATGTGAGTTTAAAAATTAATAACCTTAAATGCCAATTCAAACACGGCAAAACAGTTATCTCTCAATTCCCAGTTAATGACTTGTATTCTGAAGAAAAGTTTGACTTAGGTCAATTCTTGACTAGGCTTAATTCAGAAGCCGGGCTACATAAAATCACTAACGTTAAGCTGCCACCCAGTGAGCATATTTTCGAATTTGTATCACTTAATGAATTTAAAAAAATGGGCAATGAAAAGTCAAAATTAACAATAGCGCTATTGGCAATGGTGAAACACATTGACAAAAATTACGAAAGTCATATTAAAGCAATCCTATAAAAATTCCATGACGATCCTCTAGAAGGAGGTCATACAGGGATTACACGTACCCTGCTAAAAATAAAGATTCTTCTTTTGGCCTGGAATGAATCAAGTCATAACCAAGTATGTGAAAATTGTGAAAAGTGACAACAAGCAAAAGTAACAAACATACCAAGGCGCCAATGGTTATAACAAATACACCTGACACAGCTTTCAATACTGTTTTAATAGACACCGTTGGAGCATTACCTAGAACGGTAAATGGCAACGAGTACGGAGTCACTATAATATGTGACTTAACAAAATATCTAGTTACAATTCCAGTAGCAGATAAAAGCGCGAAAGTAGCTAAAGCCATATTCGAGCATTTTGTACTCAAGTACGGTCCTATGAATACGTTCATAACCGATATAGGTACAGAATATAAGAATACACTAATTAACGACTTGTGCAAGTATATGAAGATAAGTAATATACAATCAACAGCACAACACCACCAGACATTAGAGACGGTAGAAAGAAGTCATCGAACTTTTAATGAGTATATAAGATCATATATTTCGATTGACAAAGACGATTAGGACATATGGCTGAATTACATCACCTATTGTTTTTAACACTACGCCGTCGACAGTACATAAATACTGTCCATATGATCTCGTCTGTGGCAGATTGCCGAGACAGTTCATAGGATTTAATAATTTAGATAGAATAGATCCAATTTACAATATAGAAGATTACGCTAAGGAATTTAAGTATAGATTACATGTAGCTCAACATAGAGCTAAGTTATTAATAGAAAAGAAAAACAAAGAAAAAAAGTAGAATACGATAAAAACAGTAACGAAATAGATATAAAAGTTAGTAGCTTCGTACTTCTAAAAAACGAAACGGGACACAAGTTAGAATATAAATATACAGGACCTTACGAGGTAATAGGAATAGAAGATAGAAATAATATTAGGATTAAAAACAATAAAAATTAAGAACAAATAGTAAACAAAGACAGGTTAAAATTATTCAATAGCCAAAAGTAACATAAACAAAATTTATAAAAAAAAAAATCAATTTAATAAAACTATAAAACACAATAGCTGAAAGTTCAACATCAATTTTTCTTAAAACACAAAAATGGACAATAATATTTGAAATGGAAACTAATTTGTTTTATTTAAAAAAAAAAAAATAGTTTTGTTTCCTATTACAAATACATTTTAAAATAATTATATTAAAAATTAACTAACATTTAAAATAACTTCATAATATTACGTTATTTTTAAAATGGAGGGAGATGTGGTACACAGATATAAGACACACAGTTTATGTGAGCAACATTGTCACACTCAGCGGCAATGTTTATATAAGCCTCTTGAAGGCATAAACATAGTTCAAGTGGCATGAAATAAGACCACACAAATATGCATGGGAACCTAAAGTTCCCAAAAGTGCAGTGTCGGCATGTTTGACCATGCCCTTGTTTGGCTAAATAATATTAAAGAACCTAATATGAAACTACAACGTTGGCGAATTAGAGTTAGTGAATATAATTTCAAAATCAAATATTTAGAAAGTAAACTTAATCATGTAGCAGACGGCGAAGAAGAAAATATTTCAACAGCAGCAACAATACACAGTTCATCAGAAACCAACGAAACTAACATTGAAATTACAGAAAAACCAATAAACTATTTTGCAAGACAAATGGAATTTATTAAAGATACCGTAGAGCAAGTAGATACAACCAAATACTTTTCCAAAACAAAACTGACTATCAAATACACTGACATGACCCTGACAAAGGCAACAAATATCTTCATTAAATACTTCCTAAATAATACCAGTGTTATTTACATGGAAAACGATAAAGACTTTTTAGTTTTTTAAAAAGCATATCGAGAACCCATAATCTTATCCTGAATTTAAAGAATTTATTATTACTCAACATTCTAAATTGTTACATTGTATTGAAAAAATAATACGATTATTTAAAGAAACTCATTATTTTCCTGATTAAAATAAACTAATTCAAAACATTATCAATGATTGCGAAATCTGTAACCTTGCAAAGACAGAACATAGACCAACAAAACAAGTTTTCGAAATAACACAACCGGACAGATACCAGCTAACATCCTTCTTTACGCAGGCATACCTACTTATGATACCCAGATGATTAAAGAAAATAAAATCAAAAAACTTAACAAAAAACGACAGGATTTCGAAATCGACACAAAATTTAGACGCGAGTTGCCGTAGCTGCCACCCCCTTCTCCAAAGACCCTACAATGTAGCTACACTGTAGATACATTGCAGCCGGCCAGCGACCACTCTGGAGATTGCCTGGTCAGCGCATTTCACAGTGGTGTGATCAACAGTTCGAAGCCCCCGAGAATTGCAATACAGTCGCCTGGGCGATTATTATGAATTCCTAAGAATTGTTGCCAAAGTCGTTTGGACGGATGTTGACCAAAAATGCGAACTCAGCGTCTCGGCCCAACTATTGAGAAGTCTTCGCCTGGAGTACTTTGCCATCACAATTCAGTTTAAGTACAGACGTCGTGGAAGCTCATACATCATTTGCATTTATTTCTGAATTAATCCTTGGGAAAGTATTCTCCCCTCCTGGAAATACAGATTCAGGACACTTCTCAACAGCAGTGTACAGAGCTACACTTAACTCGCGCAAAATCAAAGAATCCCTTTAGAAAAACAGGCAGAATAGAATAATTAGACGAAAAACATTATAACGAAAATAATAGAGGTCAAAACTTTATTCATTATAAACACAAATTTAAAAAGAAAAGAAAGAAAGTTAATGACAGCAAATACTTGCAGCAAACCGACACCTCCCAATCATCGGACTTATAATTACCATAATAACTTGTATTGCGACACAAACTACAGCAGGAGCACTCGAAATCAACCCGATAGAAAACAATCAAGGATTTATCTTGTTCGAATCTGGAACAATACAAATCCCCATCACCTTTATGCATCCTTGTCTCACAATAAAGATAACAGAAGTTGAAGAAACATTTAATAGTATAATTAAACAATGTCAAGAATTTAAAAAAGTTACACAAATGAAATATTTAACCGAAAAAGAGAAATGAATGGCATACGCATCTCAAAACGACACAAACGAGGACTGGTTAACTTTGTAGGTTCCACATTAAAATATCTTTTTGGCACACTAGACGAAGACGACAGACAACATATTGAACAACAAATTTCGACTCTATCACAAGACACAGTACAGGTCAGCACTCTAAAGCACGTTATTGACAGTCTCAATAATTACATAGAAATAATTAACACCCAGTCCAATTTTTTGAAAAAAGAACAAAAAATTAATCTATTAATATTTAACATTGAACATTTTACCGAAAATATCGAGGATATTGAAATGGGTTCACAACTAACACGACTAGGAATATTTAATCCCAAACTATTAAAACTCGACAATATTGGCAACGTTAACTACAAAAATCTGATAAATATAAATAATTCCGCTTGGTATAACGTAGCTACTAATGAAATATTCCTAATGTCCCACATTCCTATGAATACAATAGAACAACCAAATTGCACCTTACCCCGACAATAATGGCCAAATTATTAAGGAAAATATTGAAGGCAAATTCTATTTACATAACAACTATGTTCTAAATACACTAACAAAGAATATTGTCAAAGACCATTGCATAGCTAACATAATAAAACACGAAACACCAACTTGTACTTTTCAAAAATATCGTAAACAATCTTATATTCAATACATTAAACCAAATATACTTATAACCTGAAATATGACAAGAGAAAAACTTTATCACAATTGTAACGGTCAAGAGATTTATATTGAAAATAATAAAATTATAAAAATATCCAACTGCACAGCAGAATTAAACCAATTACAATATCTAATAGTATTCAACAATACACAAATTTAATATTTACTGAACACAATGTAACCAAAGTCGAACCAATGTCACACATAGAAATTAAGAAAATGATTTTGTTAAACAAGAATAATACAATTTACAGAAACATATTAATAAGCTTCATATTTGTTTTAGTTTAAATTTACATATTTTACTTTTATATGAAATGTAAAACAGCGCCACACAATATTATTATCTCTTACCTAAAACCAAGTAAAACCGCTAACAAAAATATTGGAAAACAAACAGAACCAAAAACAGAAATAGTTGAAATTGAAAATCCAGTACCACAATTATATCCAGAAATAATCGCTTAAGGACAAGCTAATATCTAAAAGATGGGGGAGTGACATATTCATTCTTCATATAAAAAGCTAAAGCCGATCTTTTGGAAAGCTTCACTCTTCAAAAGCTTCATAGATAACATTCTCCCAAGACACCAACCGCTTAACGGTAACAAGCTTAATGATCCGATAAGCAAATATGTAAAGCTAAGTAGAACTTAAAAGGTTTATGTTAATCCTCTGTAAAAGGTTTGCTGGGCCGAAAGAATACATTTGTTAATCAGTTCATAACTGACCTCTGGGACAACACAATCAAATAAAGATTATAAAACAAATAAATTAATATTTTTTTATTAATCCTATCACCTAAAAAGTTCAACCAACAAATAACTCACGCCGACCAACTGAAGAAAAAAGGGATACTCCCAGCTTCCACCCTCAGGCAACGACTGAGGGCGCGACGAAAATAGAGAAAAGAATAGCCAAAACGGCCAACAACAAAACACAGCACAATAGCACAAAGAGCGCAAGATCGGAAAGAGTCCGATATATAATGATACACCAACAATTTGCTGTAGCAGTTCGAAACAGAACACAGTAAGCTCTCGCAAACAGAAATTAAGCCTCACAAATGTTGATATATTAAAACACCAGAATTAATTGTAAAATATTAAATGTTATTACACTATGACTAAACACACCGACGTCTAGCACAGCTATTGTTAGTTAGCAATAAATATTATTTAATAACAAGGCGCAGGAAGGTTATAATGACAAATGTTAGTTTGACAGCAAAAAAAAAACGTCCGAAAGCGAATGCGAGCGAATGGCCAGTTATCTCGCGCAGCTGAATGCTCTAAACAATTCAAGCGTCAATGAATATTCTTGATCTATTAACAAGAAGCATTAACATCAGATAGTTTACTTTTAACCTAAGAACACAATTGTAATGTAGTCCCATTTTTGCATTCAATAAAGACGGCAGCAGTTCTTCCCCACCAAAAAAATATTTTTTTTCAAGCCGCGATATCGGATTGGTTAATTTACATAGATGGGTGGGGTTGAGCTTTGCTTGTACATGGCTTTTGGCTAGTCTGAGTTTGATTTTGAAAATTTGGAGTGAAAGTTGAATCTTGGTTGTTTTTTCTAGTATGTTGTTTATTGTCCACTTTGGAATAGGGTCTATTCCTGAGCTACATGACCCAATTTTGCTATGGTTGTCATGTCTTGCTAATTGCATAAATATTCTGTCTGGTAATTTCTTACAGATTACGTTTTTAATTGTGTTATTCAAGGAGTTTATGTATAAAGTAGTATTGTGTATATTATTTTCTTATATTAATTTTTTTTAATTTCGAATGCTTTAGATTCTAGTTCTTCGGTGAACTTACGTAAGTTTCCAGGATATGGGGTATAGTATCATATTCTTAATAATTCCTCGTAGAGTGTTTGCGTTTTGTAAGTCAATCCATTATGTGGATCTGGTAGCTTGGGACATCCGTCATCTATGCTGCTGCATAAGATCATCTGCTGGCGTTGGTCATCAGTGGGATATATTAAGTCAACGCAACTGACGAATGCACATAATTGCATAGTGTCACCGCCGAAGTCGAACACTTGTCGAATTTGTGACAAGGCATGAGTGTGCAAGCAAGAGTGTGACAGTACTTGTGGAGTAGACATCTTTGCTCTATTTGTTTTGTTTTGTGTGTGAGTTGGTTTTACACTTTTGTTGTTGGGTTTTTGTTATTAAACTTTTATTGTTGTTGAGTTTGTGGGCTGTTTTTACACTTTTAGGGTATGGTTTACTTAAACGTTTTTGTTCACTGACAAAAAGTCAGTGGTCAGGCGGTTTGTCTTGTGCACTATTTTGGAACTTGGCGAATTATGATAGCTTATAGCGGTCCGTTCCAGACTGACGGGTTCTTTTTGCACTTAATCACACAAGTAGTTCTTTCGTGGATATGATCAATTCAATTCAATGATTCTGGGATGATTTCGGTTGTTCGAAGGTGTATCCGTTGAATGAATTAATATCGTGTAAAACTTTTGCGGATACTGATAATAGCCTACCGGATACGCCAATTAAATGTAACACTTTACTTTCACATAAAAAATATAAAATATTTTTTCTAGTAGTATAATGTGATATCTTTATTGAGTAATACCTTTTACAAGAGAGTCAGACTGTGCCGCGTATGCTTAGACAAGAATTGGATCTGACTTAATTATTGGTCTCGATCGACCATCAAGTCTTCGTTGGAAACGCTCAAGAGGCCTGTAAGAGGTCTTCTTTGTTTTAATCTTATTTGAGTTGAAAAGTTGAGCGAAACTCTAAAGGCGATTTGTTGCTGTGTCAGCAAAGATTGAGTCAGATTGGACATACCATTAGGGTGGCTTGTTTATGTTTACAATTGGACAATTCTCTTAGGGAGATTTGATTATTGCAAATCTTGCCCACGCTAAGTATCATTGGTATGACTTTGGATAATTGGTGGCGTGATCGAACTGGATTTGTTTACAATCAGAATTTGGTGGTGTAACTGAGTTGGGTTTGTTTAATGCTACAATATTCTAAAAGGGTGGTGTGATATGTGATATACAAAACTACATGTTGTGTGTGTGTAGTCAATTAGAAGCGGTGTAAATACGTCACTATATGTACGTATGTACATATGTATGTATATAAAATATTTTTTGTAGACTGCGCCGCTTATGTGTCGACAAGAATTAGAACTGACTTATCTATTGGTCTGTTTGCATTTGAGGTCAAGAATGGAGTGAAACTCTAAAGGAGGTTTGTTGCAGCGTCAGCTAAATTTGAGTCGGATCGGACTGGAGTCATTTTTATGCAGAACGCCATTGGGGTGGTTTGTTTATGCTTACAGTCAGCCAAATCTCTGAGAGAGATTTGTTTATTTCTTGCAAATCTTGTCCCACGCTAAGTGCCATTGATATGACTTTGAGAGTTAGTGGCGTGATCGAGCAGGACTTATTTGCAATCGTTTAATTGGGGTGACCCTAATGTTTTATGCTGGCATATTCCTAAATGTTAAGTGTGCGATATAAAAAGGTAATGTACTTATACTATCTATACTAATGATTATTATAATAATATTCTTAATTGCATACACTTTTAGAGTACAATAAATCAAACAGATTTAAACAAGTGTTAAAAAATACTTCTTTATAAAAAGGTGTTGTTTAATTATATTAGTTTGTTTATATGAGTTTTTTAATGGTAACATTCTGCTGAGATACATAATTGATTATTTTATTTTATTGAAACATTATCCAAGAAATTTTGAAAATCTTATACATATGTACATACATATGTAGTTGTTAATAATGTCGCAATGAAGCAGAGACACAGATTCTTGTGAGAACAAAATAGATACATAAGTACCCGTATTAGGAATGCATCTGCATATGCATCGTTAGGTATCTTTATTATTTCCAGAATCATAACAAATAGCGCAGACTTTCTTTTCCCTTAAGCAGTAATCTTTAATATATTTACATATGTAGATATTTCGGAGGTACAAGTCTGAATGATCATTCTGGTGCTGCCTTTAGAGGGAGAAGCAAAGCTTCAGTTGGACTGGAATTGAAATTTTATTGGCATATCCAAAGTTAACGAGGCTATTGTGGCTTTTCGCATTTTAGACTTATTTGATATACATATGTATATAATATTATTCCAGTGGCAGTTCACCGAATAGAGATATGTATATGTATGTACATAAAGTAGTCTTTTAAGAATTAATTTATCCAATATGGGTTTCGACTTGAAGTTAATCGATGTAAACTTTTATCGATGTAAGTATGTACATATGTGGCTTCCAGACCTTCAATGAAATTCCTATACCCTTTTCCATAACTGCTGTGTGGTCGATGACTTCAAGACTTATGAATAAAGGTAAAAATAATAAAAACTGACAAAAAATAAAGAATAAATATAACTTATAAATGAACAATAATTAGAATAATGTTAAAAACAAATAATAAAACAAGTAAGAAAGCTACAGTCGAGTTTGCTCGACTGTGAGATACCCGCCACCCAATTGTACCATCAAAATATCATATTTACATAATAGTATAAAAATATACTGAAAAAATTCTAAAAAAACTAATAAAAAATACCAAAATAATATATCAAAATTTTCTTTGTTCGAAGTTATTAGCTTGGCGGCACTTTAGTTGGTTTATTGAACACCATTATTATGTCGCGGAGTGTCATAGCAACTAACTAGGCAGCACTAGCAGTTGCACGTGGTAACGCCTTATAAAAGTAATATCTTAATAACTTCTGTGTTTTTTATTAAAATTGTTTATTTTATTTAAATTGTAACCAAATTCGCAGAGATCATTAAGATGGTGATTAGTATTGTGCGTACCAAAATTGAACGTTCTAGGTTTAAAACGACGCTTGCAATTCGGTTTTATTCGATTTACGGGGGCGGGAGGGGGCGTGGCCAAAATCAAAAACAAGCTTGATCTGCGTGCAACAATAAGACATACTGTCGCGAAAAATTTGTTGCTCTATCTCTTATAGTCTCTGAGATCTAGGTGTTCATACGGACGGACAGACGGACAGACGGACATGGCTATATCGTCTCGGCTGTTGACGCTGATCAAGAATATATATACTTTATGGGGTCGGAGATGCTTCCTTCTGCCTGTTACATACATTTTCGGTCGGCACAAAGCCATAATACCCTTCTACCCTTTGGGTAGGCGGGTATAAAAACTTATAAATGAACAATAATTAGAATAATGGTAAAAATAAATAACACAAATGTAAATAAATAAATAAATCAAGTAATAATAATAATAAGAATAAGTGAAAAATCCACCGTCGAGTTGGCGCGACTGTGAGAAAACCGCCACCCATTTTTACTGAATGCAACAAAAATAAAGAGCGATCGTCGAAAATTATGTTCCGAATATATACTGAAAAAATATACTAAACTTTTGTGCTTATTGTCTTATTGTATCAAATTTTCGGAGTTCATTAAAATAGTGATTATTATTGTTAACGATTGCAATTAGTTTTTTTCCGAGTTACTGGGGCAAAAGGGGCGTTGCCAAAATTAAAAATATACTTGACCTGCGTGCAAAAAGAAAACATACTGTCCTCAAAATTTGGTTGCTCTAGCTCTTATAGTCTCTGAGATCTAGATGGACAGACAAATATACATATGTACATTGTTATTTCGCCTCGGCTGTTGAAGCTGTTCAAGAATATGTATACTTTGTGGGGTCTGCAGTGGTAGATTCTAAAAACTAAAGGGGAAATAAGAGAGAAAATGTTTTCTATAACAAATAAAACAAATAAAAATAAATAATAAAAATTTAGGGATATTAGCGAAAAGTATTAATGAGGAAATAAAGAAAGAGATTATTAGATATTAAATAGTAATATAAATATAAATAAAATAAAATGATGAGCAAAATCAGTAGTGCAAATCAAATGGCCTAATGGAAAAAAATGAGTCTAAGGACTTTCCCACGGACTTTAAAAGAAGGAAGATTAAGGAGAAAATAAAGTGGTTATCTAATATTGGGATTCCAATTTAAACCACGTGCCAAGTGTATAAATTGATTTTGAACGAATTCAATCTAATCTTGTGACCGTGGAACCTGGGAATATTAAACACACGAACAATATTCAAGAATGGCCTGAACTTAAGATATTTATAACAATCTAGTAACAAAGGGATCATTGAATTCTCTTGACCAAAGTTTAATGAATCAAATCACGGTCTTAGCCTTGTTAACAGTACAAACATGAAGAATGAAACTCAGTTTATTATCAAATAGAACACAAAAGTCATCAATTGTCAAAATACGATGCAAATTTATGTTTTCAAATGCCTAAGTGGCAAGATAAGATTCAAATATAATAAATGTTTTTAAAAGTTACAATTTAATGTTTTTTAAGTTTGACGGATGTAACAAAACTAATAGGTGAAAACAAAAGTCGGTTGTAAAAACAGCAAGGTATAATTAACCTTATAAATTATTAATAATTTCAAAACACATATTATATTTAATAAAGAAAGGTAACAAACTAAACGAGTCATCTGCTTGATGCGCGACAAAAATATTAATAATATAATTACAACTTATATATAATAATTACAACTAATATTATTAATTCAATTATAATATTATATAAGCAATGCATTAGAAAATTTCAAAAAATTATCAGCCCCAAGACACAGGAGATCCACAAAGCTGAGCTGCCCAGAATCTGGACCGAACCTGCTGACGCGAGAGGAGCCTCATCCTTGTTGCAAAGCTTGTCGTAACAGAGCTTACAGAGCTTTGGCTCCTTTCGGCAATAGTCGTCACCCTCCTTCGATAACTCCGATATACAACCGCGCATGATAAGCTTGGTGTCACCTTACAAAAATAAATTATTATTGTAATTGAGATTGTGAAAAGCATTTTGAGAGCTTGACTTACGCTTAACTAGTGTATAGCATCCACCTTTGCCGGATGATCGACAGGGAAGTTTATCGGTTGGCGTCTGATCACACTTGCCATTCTTATAGCTGGAGCAGCTAAAACAATTCATTTCTGAGTTGGTTTCCACAATTGGATTTGGCTTCGTCGGCATTGGTGTTGAAACAGTGGTTTGTTGAGCCGGCATCTCTGGAGTCGCCTCTGCATCGGCTTGGTAATCCAAATCTGCTGGCCTTTTTGTTGCTGTTTCCATTTCCTGAACAGACTCAGGCTCAGCAGCAGATTCAAGTGGGGACATGGATCCAGGTAACGATGCATGTGCAGGAGCAGGAGCTGTTTCCGGGGAAGGTGATGATTTTGGTTCGAGTTCATCTAAAGGCTGAGGAACAGGTTCTGATTGTGGTTCAGCTTCAGTTACAGATCCAGAAGCAGCTTTAATAACAGGTTCGGGTTCAGATGCTGGATTAGAAGCAGGAACAGGTTCAGTAACAAGTTCCGGTTCAGGTTCAGGCTCAGGAGCTAATTCAACTACTGGTTCTGAGTCACCACCGTTTTCAGGGACTGATTCGTCGCTAGGTTCCAATGCAAGATGAGCAGCACCATCAGTTTCAGCAGCAACTTCTGCTGGAGGCACTGCCTGTGTTTCCGCAGTTACCATTTCTGTTGTGGCCATATTTTTTTCCTCATCCTGTTCCTGTGCCATTCTTCCTTGCAGCAGCAGGGCAAGCAGAGATAACCAAAGGCACAGTTGATTTCCATTCATGACCAATCCCGATTAGTTGTGTTTTCCGTTTGAACTGTAGTGGCAACTCGACCAATTAGTTAATTATCAAGTTGAAAACTTATCTCCGAAGAGCTATTCAAATAATGCGTTGCGGTTTAAACCAATAAACGTGACTGATGTGCGAGCTGCGACCGTTGCTGACTTGGTAGCAACTAAGCAAAGCCAACAAATTGTAGACCATATGCCGCTGATTGTCACGCAATTATCCTACTCCAAATGAAATCGATATTTGAAGTGTCCACACGACCTCATTCGCCCCTCATCCTGACCACAAACCAACCACCTGAATAATTGATCATGTGAACTTTCGGCCATTGCAATAGAGCAAAGCAACATACTTGCCAAGGACATGCAACGGTTCAAGGCTAATCGGACAGTTTGCAATGCAATGCAATGCGTATTATCTATAATTAGGCAGGCTGCTTGAATACCCTACGATTAGCAATCATCCACCACCTTCTTTGACCAGCTGCAAACATTGTTCTTGAACAGCTAATCCTTATCACTCACTGATAATGGTCATTGTTACCATTGTCTTGTGATAAGCCATAAAAACAAAGCTTTCATTTGTCGAACGCAATTAATTGTAGTGCACTTGGTGCTTGAAATACGTACAAATCACATATGGACAGTCCAATCTTGGTCCTGGTGATACAATGTAAGTATTGTTACAAATGCGTTTCCAATATGTCATTATTCATTTGATTCTATTAATAGGCCTTTTCCTCCTACCCATACCCAGTTGGGGCATTGTTTGCTATCATTGCGATTCCATCGCACTACCGGAATGTGCTCAAACATTGGAAGAGGTGGGCCTTCTACCATTCAAGGAGTGCGCCACTGAGCTGACGTGTGTCATGTCAATTGGTAAATTCAAAAATATTTCGATTTCCCATAATTTTATTTCCCCTTTGCAGTGGACTCCATAACGTATCGTGGTTGTGGCGCTGAAACGCCCACCACTCAGGCTACCTATGCCAAACGCTGCTCATCGAATCTATGCAATGCCGGCGTGTATCCACCTGGTCGTCTTAAGTGCCATCATTGCTCCGGCGATACTTGTGTGGGTGCGCCGGCGGGCAAGCCGCGCCCATGTCTCAACCACCATGAGGAGGATCAATGCTATACAGAGGTAATAAATGCCAGCATGGCCTATCGCGGATGCGTCTCGGACAACAACCACACGGTTTCTACGGCAGCGCAGTTGTGCGAGATTAATGGCTGTAATGATGAGCAGGGCACCTGGACTTTGACATGTGTCAGCTGTGATTCCAGGGAAGAACTTGGCTGCAAAATGGATCTCTTTCAGCTAGGAAGCTCGTGCAATATCAGCCAGTTTGAGCAATGCCATCAGCAACTACTGCTGGGCCAGGAGAAACAGCAATTCTGCTTCAGTTATCGTCATCTCAACCGCGTCGTACGCGGCTGTTCGTCAGAATTGCCAGCGGAGCTGGAACCCTATCAGGATCAACTGTTGCAATGTGCTAACGCGGATAACTGTAATGCCGGTTGCACGCCACAACAACAGTGCCTCAGCTGCAACTCGGACAATCAGGAGACTTGCCGCACCAATGCTACCTCGTTGACCAGCAGCTACTGCGGATCGGCAGAAGCCTCCTCATGCCATGCCTGTCAGTATGACGACTGGAATGTGCGACGTGGTTGTGGTGCACCGCCCATAGATCCGCTTATACTCAACTGTTACGAGTGCGATGGGAATGCAGAGAAGGGTTGCAATGCAAAGGACTTTACTCGCTGCTATCGCTGCATCAGCGATGGCGCAGCCGGGGCAGGTTGCGCTAATTGGGAGCGACCTGGCGGGATTTTCATAGAGGAATGCGCTCTGCCAGCTTCACCTTGTCTGGTGCTAAACTATGTAAACGGAACCACCGAGCGGGGCTGCCAACGGGAGGATTTCAATTGCAACACATCGTCTGTGACCAATTGCCGCAGCTGTGAGGGCAGTTTTTGCAACAAGGGTCCTTTTCCAGAGAACCGACAGTGGTGTCATCAATGCGCTAATTGTGATGAAGTTTTGCTGGGCCAAAATGCACTGCCGTGTGCACTACCGGCCAATGAGCCAGACGACCAGGCGTCCGCATGCCTGGAGTATTATGACGAACACACCAAGCAGGTGATGCGTGGTTGTCGATCCAATCCACAGCTGTACTACGAGTGCATGTTGCGCAGTGGCAGCCAGGCGAACTGTCGCCTTTGCCACACGCGTGGCTGCAATGGGACGCCCGGGCAGCAACTGCGGCACAGCATTAAGTTGGAACAGCGTTCACTGGCTGCAAAATCGTCTGCAGCCAAGATGTTTAGATCGATTACAAGAACTTTGAGTTGGTTTATCATAATTTATCAAATAATTAAACTAGAAATGTAAACCGGCTATAGTTGAATTATCAGATGCAGCTACTCATCGCTCTCGTTTAACTGCGGCACTTTGTAACTAGGATTTAAGGCGCGACCACGGTGATTAAATGTGTAGAATGATGGAAAGTTGCCCAAAGTATCCCATGTCTTTTGCTGCATGTCTACTGTGGCGCGTATTTCCTTAAAGTCACCCACAATTTGTATTATATTATAAACGACAATCATTAGGCTGATTACTGTTTGCAGTATGATCTGTGCAAAAAAATAATAAGTCAATACAAAGCAAATCAAATAACGGCATACTCACATCAAGAGGCAGACTGCTCCATTCCTGCTCCGTTAGACGTAAATACGTGCGATCTATTTAAATTAAATTAAATGTAATTATCATTTATAGCCAGTCAACTTTATGAACTTACGATGAGCGGCCGAAAAAGCCGCATGCGCCAAACTAACAAAACCACCAATTAGTAACAATTTATTAAAAAACTTGCTACCCATTTTTAATACCACGTAATTTAAAATAATATTATAAGCAATGTGCAGAATAAAACAAGCAGCTTTTACTGAATTAGATTTAATTTGCCAGTCACCCGTAGATTTACTTCCTCAGACATGCAAGCAGAGTGACCGCAAGTTAAGTTTTAAAATACACTTTATTACTCTTAAAAATATACCACACAATTTAATTTTTATTCGGCAACACTTTGTGCCAAATAATTTCTTAGCCAAAAAATACCCTTTTCCGACAAGCAACTGAATGAATTAATAGCCTTTTAAATTTCTTGTGTCATTTGCCATTAGCCTCGAAAAAACAAAAGTTATTGTTTTTAAGTAGAGCAAAATTGTGTCGAATTTATTAAACAAACTTTTGGAAAAACATGGAATACAAGAATACAACAATGGCACAAGTAATCAATGTAATTTTCAATTACTTTTAGTTTTATTGTGCAACTAAACGAAATTATCGCGTTCTCGATATAAAACCTTCTAGTCGAAAGACTCATTATGCAGAATTACTTTTTGAGCGACCATTCTGAATGTATAAAATTCTTCATAGGTAAAATTACATTAAAATCGTCGATTGACCTATTTCGCTGACTGACGAATCGCAAGCCTGTTTCGACTGTCAAAATTTACACTTCAACTTTTAAATGTGCCTGTTTTCATATTAATTAAATTGTGAGCAATAAATTTATTCCTGCCACTGCTGACTCTATAAATCAAACTCATTTCAGCAGGTCAGTTACCTTAAATTGACTTATCAGAAATTTCAACGATTCAATAGGTGCTAATAATTTTCGCTGAATCTCTTAATTCAAGTGTTTCAAGAGATTTTAATAATGGACACCTATGTACATATGTATTTGGCAATTGTTAAATATCTGATGTCGTCACCGATATATATTTTTGTTTGTAATTCTGGTAGATATCATGAAATTAGGTAAAGAAATAAAATTAAAGCATTTTTTTTTAATTTTATGATTTTATGAATTGAAAACAAAAAATCTCTTTAAGTGAATGTGAATCAGACGAATCACAATATTAAGAGATAATTGTTAATTGCTGTTTTGAAAATATCGTATTCGCCCTTTTTTAATATTTTGTCTGTTGCGCACAGCATAACTTAGATTCTAATTATAAGTAATATGGGTGCTTCACCAAAGCGGTTAATTTTGGAGCCACCATAAAAGAAGAAGATTTTAATTTTCCAGTACAAAACAAATTTTTCATATACATAAATCGCTTGTGGGACTCTGAAAGCCGAAACCTAAACCTTAAGCCTTAACCGCGTTTATATATTATATACATAGGTTCCACTTTGTTATCTCACTGATTTCGTCTTATAAAAGTATTTCTTCAATATCTTCTGAGTTTATAGTCCGATTGGTGGCTAAAATCCGCAATGAGAGCTAGTAAAAGCCAAAACGCTTTGGATTCATGCAAAATTAAGGGGTAGAAAGATACACTGAGAGGAAGTCATTTTCAAAATACAATTCACGGACGTTTTATAGTGGGCATGTGCCGACAGCGTTTCAGATAAGCGTAAGGCCACTAACCATACAATACGTATTGTATGGTTAGTGGTAAGGCTAAGCTCAGTTCATAGGACCGCGCTGACTACTGCTTCAATTAAACCAAGAAAGCACTCAGTATTTTTTCCGTATTAAAATACTAAAGAGTGTATAAAATAGCAGTTGCACTGCTTGCCAGATAACAGCTGAAATGCATTCGAGTGTGAACGTGGTTGGCATTGCCAGATCTGTAAAAAGCCTGCTCTACGCGCATTCACAATATACTATCGTTCGGTTTGTGTTCGTGTTCTTCAAATGATGTTCATTCGTTTCTGTGACTTCGGGTGCTGTTGATGTCTTGCGCGCTTTATCAAAAAACAATTTTCTACTTAACAACAAAACCTGCAAAACTCAACCCGGTCTTTTTGTGTGTGTCTTATTCGCCATCTATAGTATTTTATACATAGGCCCAAACACAACCTGGTTTATTAACTCCAACAAATAACACATTTTTGCAAACTGTGTAGGCGTGCTCTTGTTTAGTGTCTGTTAGTGTTTGTGTGTATCCTTACGTCCTCCAGTCCCCGCTACCGCCACTGTTTTTGCATTGTGTCGCACTGCCAGGGTGTGGTGTGTGAAAAATTCCAGCACAACTCTACAGTAAAGCCAGCAATAAATAAATTGAAATTTAAACATGTCGGTCTCCTCGAACGCCTCGTCCGCATCGTGCAACGGCAGTGTTGATGATAGCATAACAACTACAACGACAACAGGGCAAACAGATAGCTCCGAGCTGGCGCACATTTTGAATCGTCGTCAGGAGATAATGGATTCGCAGGAGGCGGGCATTGAGGTGCCACGCAGTTTCAAGGTGGTTAATGTCTACACTGAGTTTCACGAGTTTTCGCGCAAGCAAATCAAGGACTACCAAAAGACCTTCAACACGTAAGTATTTAGTTTGTTCTGTAAATAAGGTATCATTTAGCCAGGCAATGCGAAAGGTATGAAACTAATGTGCTTAATGACCAAGTAAATTACAAGTAAACTCCCGAACCCAAACCTTCCATTCACTTGCATCTCGCGATCAGTTGCAATGGGGCATGACTCAGCCGCAGCTCACTTGTGGTTTAAGATTTCAGTTCCGCGCCCCAAACCGCTTCATGAGTCAAAGTTGACAATACTTAAGTATTAACGACTTACACTCATATTGTACTTGTGCGCTTATTTATATTAGTTACTGTGGTTTATGGTTACCCCACGTCACATCAGTGGCTTGCCAACACCTCTCTCAAATGATTAGAATTTCCTTGATTTTTATTTAAATGTGGGGGTCGTTGGGAAGCTCAACTTACATATCGCTAAACGATCGCATTCCCACTTCAATGAGGCGCATAAAAGTTGCGTAATCCCAGCTGCTAAATCGCAGTTAGATTGTCTTCCACATGTACGTATAATGATATACACATGTACATATACACGACATACAGTATGCTTTGCACAGTGTCTTGATAACTTATCTCTCAGCTCATCCAATTTGACTTGGCACGCAGATTACGCTTTTGCATAGGAAGTCTGTCGTCTACTCTTGTTTTCAGAACAGACTGATTCAACATTTTACATTTGAATGAATCACCTGTTATGCCAACAGCTAGGTCTCTACCAATTAGCAATTGGATTCTGTACACGTTTCCCATTAACAACTTTGACTGATTCTAATTGTTGGGAGTTTAACAGACTACATACAATAGTCCTGGAACTCCTTTAGTTGTCTGTGATTCATGCCCAAGCATTTGGGTCAACCTTCTGGCTGGCAATTGGCACATTGTCAAAACGAAAGAAATGTTTTGTAAAACGAGACATGAAAAAACAAACGAACGTGCCTTGAAATCGTAAACATACATACATACATACATATGTATGATTTTACGTATACACCGTAAGAAAGAGCTCCACAATGGTTGTGTACGTCTAAAGGCAACAGGCTTGCAGTAGAATAACGAAAAGTGCTAAAAAATTAAATAAATTAATTAGCTTAGTATTTTTGGTGGTAAACAAGATTCCAAGTCGAAATTGGGTTTTATCTGGGCTTCAATTCATTTTACCATACTTTCAAGATATATTCTTTTATAGAAATTAAAATGTAAATACTTTTATATTTATTACTGAACTGGAACCCGTTTTAAGCATTATTTAAGATTCGCGATATGCCGCAAATGCCAATCTACGTCTTCATTTGTTGTTCGCTACAGCTTGGTAACAAAAACAAAACCAAACCGGCTGTTGGCATTTTAAACCACATTGTGCCGAGCATCTCCCGTTCGAAAAAAAACTGAAATGTTATTGTGCTAATATTGTAAATTTAGCGGCATCGCAAAAAATGCAAACTCTGTGTCCCTACTAAGTCACGCGCTTGGCGATGTAAAATTCAAACTGCCGCTGAATCAGCAAATGTGCTTTCCGTTTTATTTAAACAAAACAATAATAAATAACACATTGCAAGTTTAAACAGTTTACAGTAGCCAACTCGTCATAGGCGGAGGCGGTGAGGCATTCATTTCCTAGCAGCGATAAAGTTTAAATATCCCATATATGCGCATATGTTTAGCAATGGCAAAAAGCAATAAGTGAGGAAGATCGGAAGATGAACAATAAATTTAGTATAAACAAAAACATTGGCGAGCGAGTCCATGCTTTCATTTGGGTCTGATATTTAAAGCGATAATCGGACACGCAATATGTAATGTTCGTTGTATTATTTATCTTCTTATACTACTAGTTGCGTCGTAACTATTTGTTGATACTTCTGGATTTGAGTTTCCGTTGATTTTTCTTCTTGGATGCGCCATTTTCCGATTGCCTCGGCGTAAGTTATTCCGGGTTGACAAGACGATGGCGATAAAATGTAGAGGCTTGCGCGTCGACTCGCTTTGCTGTAGCTTAATGATATTGATTTTAATATGCAGTCAATGAAGACTCCCTCAAATACATTCATAAATCATTTTATGGGGCGATGACGGGAAGTCGTATCTGTTTTGTGTAGATTCGGTTAAAAATCCTTGAAAAAGTTATGGGGCAACTACCACCAACAATACTTCTATTCAACCAACATGAGTGACACCCATTCTCCATTTCCCATTTTGCATGTGGGAAACAGTTTGTTCCATTACATATTTCACTAGAATCTGTTCAAACAGAACTACAACCGGCATTTGCATGCGGACCCATTGAGTGCAGACAGCTTTAATTAGAGATGTGCTCTTCTCGTGTTTTATACGATTGTATGAAATTTGACTAGCTCATGACAATTCTCGGCTCTTTTGCCAGTTATGTGTTTGAGTCTTATTGATAGATAACCTGATAAATAACAATTCAAAAAGCTATATACATATATACTATACTATATACTATATACTATATACTATAGCTCATTTTATTAGCTTTAAATACTATTATTAAATTAATTAGTGGCAGCAGCTGAAAAGCTGTATCTGTATATGATTTTTACCCTATTCAAGTATTTCTGGCTATGTTTGTTGTCCGATCAAAGTTAAATTTTTTAATTAATTTCCACCAGAATGCGTGCTAAAATTTATCGTCACCAAATTCGATCTTGCTGTTGGAGTCTCTGAAATCTGCGTACCTATTTATGTATGTACATATATGGTCAAACGGAGAAACGTGTCAATATCGTTCCGTCTGTTCCCGTTGATCAAGAATACACATACAAACTTTGTGGGATTGGAGATGGCTCCTTCTGTCTGTTACATATATTTTGGGTTGACTTAAAGACCCTT
Organism: Drosophila pruinosa; assembly: GCA_018150935.1. Lineage (NCBI taxonomy): Eukaryota > Metazoa > Arthropoda > Insecta > Diptera > Drosophilidae > Drosophila > Drosophila pruinosa. The sequence continues at coordinate 6,219,144 of JAECWR010000034.1, read as the reverse complement.
CGATCCTATGGCTAGAGGGTATGAAAACGTATGATTTTGTTAACAGCGTTTTTAAATTTTGAATTTTTTTTAAACGACTTAAAACTGAAACTTTATATTATTTAAATTAATACTTTGTATATTTCATATTTAAATATGACTCAATTGCATATAGAATTCATAACATGTTCATTCCCATTGTGACAAATCGTTCTTTGCACATCTCTTTTAGCGATGTCAATGTCGCTTTATTCTACCTACAAATTGGGTTCATGGCAAATAACTGACACTAACACACGCGCACACACATTATATACTTATGTAAATTCACTTACACGCACACGCACTTTACAATTGAGGGGTTGCTGGTGTCATGTGTGTGGACTGCTTCAAACTGCACAATAGCAACCGGCAACTGTGGCAACAGCTTTTAATTAAGCCGCAGTCACCACCCATTATCACTAAAGCATAACCCTCCCTCCTGCTATGAGAGCTTTTTGAAGTGAATTTTGCAAAAGGGTTGTTGTTGCACATTTTAGGATAACTACAGCGGACTGCAGGAAGTGCTTCAAATCTAAGGGCCCCGTAATTGAAATATATAAATTTGTTTATATGTATGTATGTATATGTGTGCGCTTTCGTATATGTGTGGCAGGTTCATTGACATTCGCACTGCAAGTTGTTATTCATTGGGTGTTTACATTGCGATTACACACAATGTTTACCATTTGTTTGTTGCCGCTCTTGGTTGGCAGACAACTGCAATGCAGTCGAATGCAAATAATGCGATAGACAAGTTTTGGCCAATCGATATCACGGCATTGTCGCTTCAATCTATTGTGAATGGCCATGGTCACTTCACTTCCTGCAGCTGCACTTGGTGCAGCAGAGTTGCGACTGCTTGTCGCCAATTCACCACACTTCAGTTGGCGCTGTCTATGGCGCTGACCTTTGCCAAATGTGCAGGCGACCAGCTGTCTGGCATCGTGGACAGACCACAACGAGTTCGTTCGTTATCCACTCCGCCAGCAGGCTGTATGACAGTGAGTACACATTGTGAATACATTAACAATTTGTTGATTGACAGTGAAAAGCAAACGCATGCAGATGCAAGTGCGCGTGTGTGTGATTAAGTGTGCTGTGACTAGTGGCAATGTCGTGCCACTCAATTGAGGAAATATCAAATTAAATAATACAACATAGAATCATGCAGCAATCAGCAGCAGTTCCAGCTCCATTGTGCTTTCAACTTGTAATTAGTCATACGAATCGTTCTAGTATGAGCTGGGTCCAATTGCTTATCAACGCTACCCCAGTGCTTCTTGCTCGACATCATTTTTTATCGAGTTAGTTGCAATGAATGACTCATAGAGATTCTAGCGCACTTGCAACTGCCCTTAATGTTGATTTTACTGCTGCCTTTGCTACTTTACAGCTGCTTGTGTATTTGGTTCCTGTTGTAAATATAAATAGACTCACACGACCCACGCAACGCTCTGTTTTCAAAGAAGAGTTGCTCCAATTTCGTAATGTTAAAATAGCAGGCGTTTATTTTTTGACCAACCCAATTCACGGGGGAAAGAGGCAAGTTTATGATGCGTTTTCACTGATTCGAATCAGCACAAAGATCTTTGTGCTCACGCACTGCACGTCAATTTTTGTACATGTGTCTTAAATATAAATGACGCAAAGTATTTTAAGTACACAGGTGCATGTTGAAAAGAGCCAAAGCTCGGCAGTCAGTCTGTCATTCAGTCAGCTAGCCAGTTGGTGATTTCGTGTTTCGTGCCGTGATGAGCGAAATAAGCAAGAAATTGTGTATGCAAGACGTCAACTGTGTAAACTTTACGTTGGTGCATTGTTGTAGTTGTCTTTGCAATAGATAAAAGACCTCCCGAGTAGTGCGCAATATCGTGAAGAAATCCACCAAAATTGGAATCGAGCTATCTTCTGTGCATTTTAAGCAATGCATACATATGCATGCAATAAGTGCCATCATAATAACCGTTACAAAGCCAAATGCACAAAAAGTTCAAGAACATGACGCGTTGTGACTGCATAGCGTTGGCATTAACCCCCTTGGGCCTCAGAGCATAGCTGGCCCATAGACGGACTAAGCCAAGAAACATAAATTTACAATGGACAACAACAACAAAAGCAGGTACTACAATTGCCGTCGCATTAAGTTGCTAATAGAGAAAAGCCACCAACAACACGTTCAATAATTGCAACTTTGCGTGTATGGGTATGTGAATGTGTATGTGTGTGTAACAAAACAGCGAATACACCTAAAACATGCATTTACGATGCAAATATAGCATGCAACAAAAACAATGGCCAGCTGACCCCGTTATTTGTTGAACTGTAGACAAAAAGCCACATCCAGCAGCAACTTACCTCACAAACATTCATATGTATAGTACATAACATTTACATTAAGAAGGAAAAGTTAAATCGCGAACAATGAAGCATTCATTCTTCTGCTGAGATTCGATTCGATCACAATTAGAGATCGATAAATAGAATTTAGGCTGCGCGGGAATCCAGGTGATGTTGGCTGGACCACCTGGAGAAGAACGCGCTAACATTTCCTGTAGTTATGTAGTTGCTGCAAGGCGACAAATTCATATCGTATAATTGTCAAGTCAATTAGTCGTTCGTCTATTGATTACATGAAAAACAAACAACATAACGATAATGAGCATGTGTTAAGCGAGCCAATTAATTGAAAAAAGAAAACCACAAAGCAAAAGTCTGACAATTGTCAAATTGACGCAACAAACTACAGAAATGGTACCCACACACATTCAGACAGACACAGTTGAATAAGAAGCAATTGAAGTTAATTAAATGCGAGCAGGCGACAAACGAGTAGCAACAATTAATTGTCATCTTTGGCGAGTCGGTTAAATGCGTGGCGACACCTTCGTGCGGTTGCTGCATGTATTTGAGTTGGCTTTAGCTCCTACTTCTGTCACTGTTAATTACTTTCACTCTCATCGTGTTTACACAAGCATCACGGAATTTTGTCGCCCCCTCTTCAATTGCCGCCGCAGCTACACAATTAACAACGAAAGCATGAAAAACTCTTAAACTTTTCACTATTTGAGCTTCTCCTAGCTTCTAACGTTTTTGTGAAATCGAGATCGACATCGCAATTGAAATCGAAGTCGAAGTAGAAATTGAAAGTTATGCCATTGAATTAAGTGTGTAATCGATTGCGTTATTATTTATGATCAAATTGGTCGACAACGACGACGCAACTTGTTGCAAGCTGACTGTTTCCTTGCCCGCTTTGCCGCGCCGGTTGCTGCTTAACTGGCTGACTATAGACTTTAATGGCAACTTGCATTATTTTTAGCCCAACTAGTTTGACTCGTTTTTCGACAGCATCCTTTAGTGAATCAGACGAACAACACAGCGGCACGGCAAGGTCGAGGTTTCCGCAACATTGTTGCCAGCGCATCTGCCACACGCGATTTGGCCATCTCAGTACCAACAACTGTTGCCTGATGTCTATGAGTAGCATTGCGTTTTCACTATGCCACACGCTGTTTTTTAATGTATTACGTAATTAGTCAGTAAATGAATTTTTATTTGCATTTTTATCACACACAATTTCCTGCCTTCCCCACTATGTTCGGGAAGTGGCAAGCATTTGAACTCTTGACTCACCATTTTGGCCGTTCAACCTTAAGCGTCCGAATTTGGTGGCGAAGAAATTGAAGCAGCAGAAGAAGCCAATGGAGGAAATTGATGAGAAAACTGATTATTAATGCAAAAAAATGTATAGAAATTGATTGACAAAGAATTAGTGTCAAAATGATAAGCATTGCATTGCATTTTTCTTTCCCCATTTCACCATTTTCATGTTTTTCCTGTTCTCCTTTGTGTTTTAATGCCGTGTCATGTCGACCTAATGGGAGGGAAAACACAGTCAAATTTTTACGGTGCGCAAATTGTAAATTTAGCCTGAAATTAGGTTACCTTGGCTCATTATCGATTAGCAAGGAAGAGGGTCAATAGCCACAGTTTGTGTGAGCAAATTGCTTTTGTTAATTATATGGTAATAGGTTTTTCTTTTGATTTTTTGCAGCTATGACACCGCTAGGGATGGATTCTTGGATCTGAATGAGCTGAAGTACATGATGGAAAAGCTGGGCGCCCCGCAGACGCATTTAGGTCTAAAGAAGATGATTGCGGATGTTGATGAGGACCATGATGGCAAGATATCGTTCCGTGAGTTCTTGCTCATCTATCGCAAGGCGCAAGCTGGCGAGCTAGACGATGACTCCGGCTTGAATCAGCTGGCTCGTCTCACCGAGATCGATGTGGAACAAGTGGGCGTCAGTGGTGCAAAGAACTTTTTCGAGGCGAAAATCGAGCAGCAGATGCGCACAAATAAGTTCCACGACGAGATCCGGCAAGAACAGGAGGATCGACGTCGCGAGGAAGAGGAGCGTGCCCAGAGGCGCCAACAGTTCCAGCAACGTGCTGCCATCTTTCAGTAAAACATCAACCCATTTGTGGCATTCATTTATACAATTAATTTGTAGTCTAGCGCGTAATCCTTGTGGCGTAGGCGTAGGTTAAACAAATGCTATATAGCACACACACTTCGGAGCAATAGCGGAGCAGGACTTTGATATCTAGCATCATCACATACTAATCATCACGAACTTATAATATATCTCCATAATATGCATACATACACACATACATAGATAACGAGCATACCAAAAGTATAAATTTACGTTACGTTTACGTTTTTTAAGAAAAACATATGGGAACTATATTGTGTTTAGATTTAATAAGCTTAGGATCTTTCGTCTTTGGTATTGCGTGGACATTTTGTTAAGTACATATTTCATTCTATTGACGTTTCAATATTATTTGCCCTTTAAATTGTCGTTATTTTCTTATTTTATTTTCGTTTTCTAAAAATTAGTGCCATTTTTATTAATTTTTTTTTATCTACTGCATTTCGTTATTCGATAAAAATAAAACTTAGAATGTTTATAAGCAACAAATTTATAATATAAATCTCAGCTTTGTTGTACATATTTATGTTGAACTATTCTTTCAAATTGTGTCCGAATTGGGAAATATAACTTAATTTGAGAATTCAGCAAATAAGCCGTTAAAGCAATATTATATTACTATACGAAAACAAACGGCAATTACTATATATTTACACGTATAATTATTAATAAATGTATATAGTGCAAAATAAAAAATGAAATGGAAAAAAGTATTAAAAAAATGTACTGATTTTCATTTGTTGAACGATTTATTAGGAGATGAAACACATATAATATATGTATATGCTGGTTTTGTAATTAACTTCTGACTCAGACGTACAGTCAGCCGAAGGCAGTAATAGATACATGAACAGGTACATATAAGCAAATATGACAGTCAAAAGAAAAACAATATGTAAGGTGGATAAAAATCATCTTTATTTCCATTCAAGTTGATTAGGTTTTGCCGGGGTCGTTAACGTTCCGCCGCTGAGAGTGGCGGCAGCGCAGCATGTCGCATTTGAGAGCATAGCGATGCTGACAGACCGGACACTGATGTGGCTTGAGCTGCAGGTGGTAGCCCTTGACGTGTTGCGAGAGACCGTTGCGTCTCTTGAAGACGCGCTCACAACTGTTGCACTTGTGGCGTCGCTCCGACGTGTGGGTGATGCGATGCTGCTTGAGACCCGTCAAAGAGCTAAAGGTCTTTTGGCAATCTGAGCAGCTGTGGGTGCAACGTTTCGGGACCTGGGCATGCTCAGCACTCACCCGACGACGTTTTGATGTCCCTTTTTCCTTTGGCCGTTGACGTGGCCGGCACTTGAGCTCGTGTCGCCGATAAAAGCGCCAATGGGTGAAGCTGATGCTGCGACAGTGACGGCACTTGTAGCTCTGCAGGCGTGCATTGCGCAACGGCATCTTCTGGCAGATGTAGCGCATGTGTTGCCGAAGACCGAGACGCGACCGAAACAGTTGCTGGCAACCAAAGCACTTCACGGAAAAGGTTCGCGTCGGCATCACAAAGTGCCGCTTGCGTTGGCGATGCAACAACAGCTGTTGCACATTGGAAAATCCTCGATGGCATTGCCTACATCGCAGGCGATGGGGGACACGGGTGGAGCTCGTCTTTCCAGTGTTCCGCACCTGACGACGCTGCTTGCGACAGCGTCTGTAGATTTCGGCCAACGTGGCGTATGGGTTATTCGGTAACTCCGATGTATTTGTGGGCGGTGTTTGTATAGCCGCAGCAATGAGATCATTATGATGCAAGAAGCTACGTTGCATGTCTAGTATGTCAATCTTCTTCTTGGCCGGCAACTGAGGTGGCTGCCAATCCGATTGCCAAAAGCTCGGTGCTGCTGCTCCAACAGCCTCCAGTTTCAGCGAATTGTCACCAGTCATGCTTATGCTAAGGGGCGGCACACTGACCATAGGTGTGGCTGTAGACGGAGCAGATTCATTTGTTGTAGGCGTGGCATGCATATGCGCGAAGTGCTGATTGAGGCTCTCGGCAGTAAAGAACTTTGTGGTGCAGAGACTGCAGTTATGCAGTCGAAAAGCGGAGGACTTTACAACGCTATCATTGAGTACCACAATGTTGGGCTTGCTGATTGCGGATGCTGTTGGATGCTGGTGTGCTGTTGGCGGTGGCGGTGCCGATGGTAGTAGTTTGCATATCATCGGATTTGGAATCTGGCTAACATTCGTTACAATAGGCTTTGTGCTGCGTGCCTCCGATGTGGTTGCTTGGGCCTGTTCCGTCGCTTGAGTATCGACGCATTCGACTTTCTCAGTTTTGTAGTGCTGCAGCACCGGCAGTTGCCAATCTTCCTTGGCATAATTGTGCTCCTCGGTGAGAAGTTCAGCTTGCAGCATCTCGTTCACAGTGGGCAACGCTGGCAAGGGTTGGGCTCCCGGCACGGTCAATGCAGAGTTAACTGGCTGTGATTGCGCCACATCTGCATCGTCCGTAATATTAATGAAAGGATCATCCAGATTAATGATTTCCATGATATCACAGTTGTTTATTATATCTTGGGCGTTGAGCATGGGAAAATCGCAGAATTGAAACTTGTGCTCAGTCTCATCTTCGGCATCTTGCTCGTGATCGCAACAGCCCTCTTCAAGGCCCATATCAAGTTCATCAGGAAAAAGATTGTCCAGGCTTTCGCATGCCTCTTGCTTGACGCGCACCACTGGCTCCTGCTTAATCTTCAACTGCCGTCGATATTTACGTTGCAATTCGCTTTGCGCGAGCATCACAACATCACAGAACTGCGAGAATCGCTCAAGCTGTCGACAGCACTCGCGGCAAATATCTTTGGGCAGGGGCAGTGTGTCATCCTGTAATATCTGCAGCGTGGGAAAACACTTTTGTATCATTCCAAACAGCTCGAAACTCTTATCAAAGGAAACACAGTTCAAAGCCGATGTGCCACAGAACCGACATGTGCTTTTAGTTCCGCCGACATTTCCATTGCTTGGATTGATGGCTGCTGTCTCTGTTATCGTTGTGCATGCCAGTGGAAGAGTAACCTGCTCGACAATAACGTTAAGCGACTCGGACGGCACATACACAGTCGGCACTGCATTCTTTTTTAACGTTTTTCGATTGTTGCAGCAGCTGAAATCGGAGTCGACAAAGTGACGGCTGCAGACGGCACTCCATTTGGAGGGCATCCACTGGCCGCCTCGCTGTGTGAAATCCTTCCATTTTTGTAGCAAATCTTTTCGCTTAAATGGAAATCTGCAATGCAAAACTTTGTATTAAGTTCTTCAGACGTGACGAGCTTCATGAGTGCCGTACCTGTGAAAGGAAATGCTGCCGGAATGTACGTATTTGTCGCTACAATTGACAACTGCACAGTGGGCGGGCATTTGAGTAATGTTAATAGTAGTAGTAGTAGTAATTGCTAATTTATTTCTATATGAAAACGCGTTTGCACCTCTAATTTGTTTGTTTTTATTCATAACAGCAAGATATAACAGTAAACTGTTAAACTAATCAGTCAGCTGTTCTTAACTGCGAGTAGCATTAACAGCAGCAAGACACTGTTAAAATTACGGCGACGCACAATGGGAATGAAAAAAGGCGGTCATTATTTCTGCTCCAATTCAAAAATCAAAACCAACAAAAAAATTAATTATATTCAACAATATAGTATTTCTGCAAATATTAATGTAGTGAGTGAGTGCATAATGAATTAGTAACGCAGTGCAAGTCATATGTTTAATTACCAGGAAAGATGATGCGTTGACGCAAATATGAGTAAAAATACACTGTTAACGCAATTTTGCGATCAAAATTTAACCTGTTAGCCTCTTATCATCAGCTGAATAAAATGTTACACTGCACACCTCCCGCCTCAATCTACTATTAAGTCCAGCACTAAAGTAACGTCTTGCCGCTAAAAATTCCACTGACTGTTCTGTGGGACGGAGCGACGACGACTTTTCAGTCAAGTTTCGGGTGTATTTCGGGCAGCAAGGTCATACAAGGTCTTTCGCATAAACAGTAAAAGTAGAATAGAAACAAAAAAAAGATGTCTCAGCTGCTCAGATACACTCGCGTTGCTCAAGCTGCGCTATGCAGTCAGGTGGGAGGATCGCACAGGTCAACAACCCAAATTCAGGACAGACAAAGACGGTGGCAGCACAATGGTTCGCGCGGTGCCAATCGGTAAGTTGTGCGATTAGATTAATTATGCTCGACGCGTGTCAATTATTAGGAGATTAAACAAAACAATACATATATATTCAATTGTAGCGATTATGATCTTGTTGTCGTAGGCGGTGGCATTGTGGGCGCGGCCTCAGCGAGGGAGATATTGTTACGCCACCCATCGCTCAAGATTGCCGTGCTGGAGAAGGAACCTAAGCTGGCCATGCATCAGAGTGGCCACAACTCGGGTGTCATCCATGCAGGCATCTATTATAAGCCCGGTACGCTTAAGGCACGACTCTGTGTAGAGGGATTGCATCTAGCGTACAAGTACTTGGACGAACACCAAATACCATATAAGAAGGTCGGCAAGCTGATTGTTGCAACTGATGAGAAGGAAGTCGTACTGCTAAAGGATTTAGAACAGCGTGGAATCAAAAATAATGTGCCTGACCTGCGAATGATCAAGGGGGATGAGATACAGGAGATTGAACCCCATTGCCAGGGCCTTATGGCGCTCCACAGTCCGCACACCGGCATCGTCGACTGGGGCCTGGTCACTCAACATTATGGAGAGGACTTTAAACGTGCCGGCGGTGATATTTATCTAGACTTTAAGGTGACGAAATTCAGCGAGACGAAGGATGGCGACAGTGCCGAGTACCCAGTAACCATTCATGGCGGCAAACACAGTCAGAGTGTACGCACCCGTAATGTGCTAACTTGTGGTGGCCTACAGTCTGATTTGTTGGCCGAGTTAACCGGCTGTCCACGTTCGCCACGCATCGTGCCCTTCCGAGGCGAGTACTTGTTACTGTCCAAGAATAAGCAGCACATGGTGCGGGGCAATATTTATCCAGTGCCAGATCCACGCTTCCCCTTTCTCGGCGTGCACTTCACACCCCGCATGGACGGCTCCATCTGGCTGGGACCCAACGCTGTGCTGGCACTCAAGCGCGAAGGTTACAGGTGAGTAGAGCTAGATGAATTTGAGCTAAACTTGAACTGAAATTGGCATTTCATTTTTAGCTGGAGCGATATCAATTTCCTTGAGCTATTTGATGCGCTGCGCTATCCCGGATTCCTTAAGATGGCCAGCAAATATATTGGATTTGGCTTAAGCGAAATGTCCAAATCGGCATTTATAAATCTACAGGTTAAGGCGCTGCAAAAGTACATACCAGACATCACCGAATATGATATAGAACGCGGCCCAGCAGGTGTGCGTGCCCAGGCTTTGGATCTGAATGGAAATCTGGTCGACGATTTTGTCTTTGATCGTGGCGAGGGCTCTGGTGCCCTGGCCAAGCGGGTGCTGCATTGCCGCAATGCTCCCTCACCTGGTGCCACCAGTAGCTTGGCCATTGCCAAAATGATAGCTGACAAAATCGAAACGGAGTTTTCGATAGGCAAGAGCAGTTAAATACGCCCATATATCAATCCCACAAGTTAAATGTTTTTTTCGTTTTCATAGAGGAATAAAAAATGTTAATTTTTTATTAAATTTTTAATATCCTCTGTCCATCTGCTTTTGCTTAGTTCAGTTCTAAAATGTGTCGCTTCTTGGAGGCAACTGGTTCCCTTATACCCAGCACCTTAATCTCTTGTTGCATTTGCTCCATCGGATCGATGCTTAGCAGCTGTCTACACTTTTCATTCAACGTTTTCAATCCGTTGGCGGCATGCTCACGCATTTGGGGATCACAGTCTTCAGCTGCTTCAATAGTTCGCAGCAATCGATAGATGGGCAACAGCATATCTTGATAATCCAGCAGACTTTCCATTCCCGCCAATAGCTCGGCTAGCACTAGCAAGGCGCCACGCTTAGCCGGTAGATAGCGACCGGTGCTAAGTTCAGTGTCGACCAGCTGCAACAACTCCTGAAAAAAGTTGTGCACCTGGTAGGACAGCAGACGACACAGCTGTGCCAGGTTGGCGTAGGCGGAAGATCGAACCTCACCTTGTGGAGATTTTGTGCCGTTCAGAAAGCAATTGAGCAGAACATCCTTATAACGATAACACAATGGACCTGTTAGATAACCATTTAGCAAAGATACTATGACTTATCAAGAGACTTACTCACCAATCTCTTGGGCTGCTTTGAGGATAGCTTCGCCCACAATTAAACGATAGTCCAGCTCAGATGTTTCGGTAAGATATTCATCGCTCAGCATGTCCAGCACCTCGGATTCCATGATATGCATCATTGCCACAAATAGGCGCACGCAATTGAGAAACGTGTAAGACTCACTGCACTTTAGTGTCTCCAATGCCAGTGCTAGGATGCGATGACACTGCGATGTGAATGCTGGATCTTTCTTGTGAAGCCCCTTCAGCATCATTTGTATGCCGTACACTTGAAGATGAGGTTTCCGCTGCTCGATCAACTCACGTGCGGTTTGAAATGCTGGAGGAGCTGGATGGTTAGGGCTAGGATGTCGCTCGTCATTCAATAGACCCAGCAGTGGGTATGTCGCATTTTTTACCACCTGATTTTGTGTTTGCGAAGCCAATTGCTGCAGTAGATATGCCAGTCTACGCGTGCTCTCGGCAAGCTGCAAGTGCTCGATGCGCTCCAGTGTCTCCTGCAGCAGCATTAGAATGACAACCACTGTTTGATCCGCTTCCTTTACCACATCCTTGTTGACTGTCAACCACTGTTCCAGTAAGTCAGTCACCAGCTGTATGAATTGCTTGCTATATGACTGTGCTAGCTGCGCCTTGAGTGGCTCATGCCAAACCAACAGATCAAGCGCCACAAGCAGTTCCAGTTTTAGCTGATATTTCTCATGCAGAAAATGCTCCAACTCCGCCTCGGTAGATAGCAGGTCAACGGCCGATGACTGATATGTTGGTTCCGCAAATTGCTGGACAATAAAGCCAAGTAACGAAATAAACACTTTACAGGTGAGAGCATGATTGTTGTCAGACATTAGCAATGTGGACAACACACGACTTGGAGCATACTTTCTCTGACCGACCTCTGCCTGAGCCACTTTGACTGCGAGCTGATTCGTCTGGGCGTTTGGTTCAATTAAGATATGTTCATTTAGGGATTTCCATGTAGGGTTCCCATGCAATTGACAGCTGAAAAGACGTTGCAACAATTCAGGCAGCTCTTGTGTAAGGTCTCTGTTATTCAAACAGTGCGAAACTAAAGCAGCTAGAGCTCGCCGTTCCGCTACAGCTTTTGGCAACTGCTCATAGAGTTGCAGCAGCAATGGCAGATATGGAACAAGCAAGGAGCTAGGTAAGCACGCCACGCTCGAACTGCAAAAAAGTTGCTGCCAGAGACGTACGTGTACGAACAGCTCTTCCTGTTCCCAGATTATTAGACCTGTGATCAAGTCGTCCGGCTCTATTAGAGGATGCCAATGAGAATATAATTTCTTATCGATGCTCTGGCGGTTGAATTCATTTAGCTCGTAAAGGCGTCGCAAGCTCAGTACTCCGCATATCACGCTGTTAATGTCCGCTAATTGAAGGCGACAAAAGTCGAAGATGTGGGTGATCAGATGCTGCTGAAAACGCATAGAAAATCCGCGTTGAGCTACAATATTCGCCACTATTTCCGAAATGCGAGTGGAGTCCAAGTCTTCTGCTGCTGCATGCAAGGCGGCTATAAGGCTAGCAAAGCCATGTTTAGAAGATAATTTGTGCAGCAGTTGCTGATGCAATTCCTTGGCTAGTGGTACACACAGCTTCGGAGTTGCCTTGAGCAGCAATATGTGACGGAAGAAGTCCGCTTTGGATTCCTTTTCCCAAAGATATGCAATCGCTCCGTCAAGCTGAGAACGTTGCTCTAAAGTTAATTCCTCTACTCGCATACTTATGATGGCTGCCAGAAGGTCCCGCTGCACTAGCTCCATGCTATTGGCTATGTGCAATTGGCGAATGGTCAGGAGACGTATAAAAAACTGGATACTTAGCAGCAGCAAGGAATATTGACATCGGATGTTGCCTCTGCACAGCGCCTCCTTAAAAACGGGCGATTTATAGAATTCATCGTGCAGTTGGGACCGTAACGCATAGTACGATAACTCCTGTGTGGCTTGAATGCAGAGCTTTAAGTGCGCTACAGAGATTAGATCTTCCTTAGCGTCGCTGTGGAAATTTATATTGGTTGTCAGCGTGTGCATCACGTGCAAAATTCGAATTATATAGCAACTAACGACGTTTTCAATATCAATGCTTGCAGCATAGTCCACTTCTAATCTCAGTGCGTTGCACAATTCTTGCAATTGTTCAGAAACATCAAATTGATTGTATTTCTCCAAATGGTTTAAATTATCAACAAGACAAGGCGACGTCCCTGTAGAGTTTGTGGGATTTTTCGTTTTGATTCTGTTTGCTGTAATATATATTTCAATTTGAGGACTAATAAGTTTGAATATATAAATAATACTTACCCAATGCATGTTCAAAGGTTAATTTCTCAAGTAGCGCAAAGTATTTCGCTGTATTGATCATTCTGTGCCAATTGAAAACGATAAATAATTATATTTTACACTATCAGCTGTTAAGTAAACGATGTGGCAACCCCGACAAGCTGATGGATCGATAGCATAAGATTTTCAGTTTCATTATCACAGCTGTGAAAATGTATTCACGGTTTTCCCGACACTGCTGAATATCTGAAAATTAAGTTAAAATTGTGAATAGCTGATCACATATAAAATAAACATATAAACAATTCATCACATACATATATAATATATGTATATATATTAATAATTTAAGTAAGCATCGGGAAAATCTAAAACTTAAACTATCAAAATGAATAATAAAATTAATTAGTTATTACTTCAACAGTCTCTAAAAATTCCGTTTCATTCAATTGGACCTGTTGGAAATTTCAGCGATTCGTTATCATAAATTCTTATTAAACTTCTACATTTTTATTTTTAGGATGCTTTTGTTACTCTGTGGTTCCCTCGTTGGCAAAGTACGCGCATATATTTAAATGGATAACGGAGGACATGAATAAATTAACTAACTAACATTAACTAATAATTTTTTTTTTAATTTTGTAGATTTTGCTTTACAAGATTTGTGACGATAAAAAAAGCTTTAAGCTTCTCAATTGGTAGGACACTTCCGCCGAAATTAAAAAGAAAATTGTTTATTTCTATTCAATCTTTTTATATTTTTAAACTCGTATCTGAAAACAATAAAATACAATATATTCCTTTCAATATACACAGTATATGAAGAAGAATTTTTTTTTATGACTTTCCAGCGACATTTTAATTTTGCTTAACTAATTTTTTATGTCGAAAAGTAATTGTTCTATGTACGCTTGGCAATCAGATGTTCCACAAATGCAACCCTAAACATTTAACTGCATTCTCATAATTGCGAAAAATTTGTACTGAATTTTGTTGCGCTTTCTAAAATATACCGATATACCGTATGAAGAGTAACCAGGTATTATTTATGGTATTGGTATATAATTTTTGACGAAAAATAGTATATCTGACAATTCAACTTGCGGTCACGCTGCGCTGCACAGCGATTTAGTGAAATCCAATTTAAATTGCACTAAAATCATAGGCTTTTTGCTAAAAAGGTTGTAAAGAGATATTTCATGCAAATTTTTATTTTATGTGCATTTAAATAATTCATATAAATATCGAAAAACAAATTTTGTAGGCGATATATTGCTGTAAATAAAGTACGTGCAAAGCAGGAAAATCGAACAACTTTCTTTTTCCATAGTGTTTGTGCGTGTGTGTATATCGCTGACATGCAAATGCGAAAAAGCGCAGCGTAAAAAACAAAAGTGCGCAACAAAAGTAATTAAGCTCGATTTTTCGGGTTTCTACTTTCAATTGTGGCAAGTTTAAGACGCCTATTATTGCCTGACGCCCACGCAACTTGTTTAACACTCAGCTGCCGTCGTCGCCGTTAACGCCGCAGTTGTTACTGCTGGTGTAGTTAATAACAATACAAATAAAAAATGAAGAAAATCCTGTCGAAATTCGACAGAAATGAGAAATTGGATAACTCCCACAACAGCTCCTCGACCAAGGAGACCAACAGTTTTGTTGGTAAGGTCTTCACAGTAGGACGCGTCACGGTCACCGTTGAGGATGTCTTGGCCGAAGGTAAGTGGGTGATGAGAGGTGGGGTGTATGTATGTGGGTGTACGGATTTTAGGAATTTCGCTTATCGTTGCCACCTGATTTAAAGTTTGTCAGCGCTTCAGATAAGATAATAATGTCAAAGTGTGAAGAAGTTTGTAAGCAGCTGCAACCCCCTCATGATAAGCTGTTGGCGCCACTTGTCGCATGCCACCCAATATGTATGGGCTAAAGACATTCCAACCTTAGTTTCTACTCCACAAATCAATTGAAATTGAATCAATTATGCATGTTAATTAAGCCAATAAAAAATAGTTTTTCTGTGCCCGACGGTCTCTCTTTTATTCTCTTCCGATACCTTTGTGCAAATGTCAGAGTTCAGCATTGAATCAGTCAAGGCAAAGCGTAGATATATTGCAATGTCCTTGAGTAGAAGTGAGTAATATCCTGTAGTGGATGTAACGCCTCTCAATGGAAATGGCAACGGCGACAGCAGAGTGCTCTGCAAATACTTGCCATCATTTTCACCAGCTGCCAGACTATTTTACTTGCATTTATTATTTTCTCTGCTTTCTATGTATGTGTGCGTGTGTGGTTATGTACGTGGAGTCTCTTTTTCACCTTTTACTTGGCTACTTTTATTGTTATTATTCGGCTATTTTTGCAACTTGGCAGGCAACGATGTTATTGCTATTCGTTGTGGATTGGCGGCGCTGTTGACTGTCTCAGCTGTCTTTATTGTTCAATTTATTTGCCAGAGTTGCCAATTTATTCGCAAAAATAAAATTTAAACAAATAAATGAAACACACTTCGTATGACTCAAGCGTTGAAACATAAGGAGTTCGCCGGACTTTAATACCCCTTTCCCTCGTTCAGCTTAAGTGGCACCTGTCGCAGTCACCGTCGCCCCCACTGTCGTTGTTGCTGTCTTCACCAGTTTCGTCTCGTTTTACGTTTGAATATTACTTCTCAAGTTGTCTCACTGCGTTACAATTGCGATTACAATTGTGCAATGTTAATTTACGTTGTGCTTCTGCTGCTGTTGCGCTGCTGCAACTCAACCTGCAACCTTCAGCATTCATTAACATTTGACGTTATAATTTCACAAACGCCAACTAAAAAGTCGAAATGATATTGAGCACTGCTACAGTTACACACATACACACACATTCTATCTTCGTTATTGGGTTATATTATTTCACTGGGTTCTGCCCCTAAATGATTTGTATTATTATTCTTGTTTTCATTGTTGTTGTTCTACGTGACCTTCAATAGTTGTGTACAATCATGCACATGTGTGTACCTATTATGTTCATTTGTATGTATATTACGTCGCTTTTTATCGTTCATTGGAGTGGCTCAAGAAGCGTGACAGAGAGGCAGGAACAGTGTACAATGCAGGGGTATGCGTGCTGTTGTGCTTGGCAACTTGTATTATAAAATCATGAAATAAACGTATATAATTTGCGTTGATAAGATCTGTAATGTTGAATGGCTACTAAATTGAAAATTTCAAAATATGTATATGTATGTTGTGTGAAACCGTAATGTTAAATTCAAATTGAGATCTGGTTTTTACTCTGAGTGTACTTGTATGGAATTTTCGATTACGCTCCAAGTAAAAATCAGCATTAACAGCATAAACACGCTATTACTAACATAGTATGTATGTTGTTCGTAGCTAACATTATGTTATAATGTAATCCCATTTAGTCAGCACATGCATACATTTGAATATTCTTTTAATTATAAATTGAATGTATACATAAATAATTCAGTACTTATTCCTATAATTTACTTTTTTATTCCCTGTGCCAATATTCAATAATTCAGTTATTCCTAAACATATTAGACATAGTCGTGAAGGTGTAATATTTATTTGTTGTACCCACCAGTGGATTGTTTTTGCAGCTGTCAGCTGTCTAGACTGTCTGTAGACTTCTATTTATTTACAATATTGACTAATTATTAATAATTGTAGGCGGCTTTGCCATGGTTTTTCTGGCACGTGGTAATAGTGGCGGCAGCGCATCATCAACTAAATACGCGCTTAAACGTATGTACGTAAACAATGAGCACGACTTAAATGTGGCCAAGCGAGAAATCCAAATTGCGGTAAGGATTGCAGGAGCATCTTTATTAATGCAATTACATTTCGACTAAGTAATTTATAATATTGCAGAGCAATTTGAGCGGTCATAAGAACATTATTGGCTATGTGGATTCAAGCATAACTCCCACTGGGAACGGTGTGTGCGAGGTACTGCTTTTAATGCCATACTGCAAGCATCACATGCTGGCCATGATGAATGCTAGGTAAGTTCCATAAATCTTGAATTTCTTAATCACAAAGGGACGACAATTGCTTGGCTTAGTAAAGAGATTAAACACGTTATGTGTGTGTGTGATTAATAGTTACGCATTCAAATTATCTGCCGCAGATTACATGTTGGTTTTACCGAACCGGAAGTGCTAACCATTTTCTGTGATATTGCTGAAGCGGTGTCGCGTTTGCATTACTGCCAAACGCCCATCATTCATCGGGATTTAAAGGTCGAGAACATTTTGCAAACGGATGGTGGCAATTTTGTGCTCTGTGACTTTGGTTCGGCCACGGCCAAGACACTGAATCCTCAACAGCATGGCGTCACTGTCGTCGAAGAAGAAATACAAAAGTACACAACACTGTCTTATCGTGCACCTGAAATGATTGATCTGTACAGTGGTAAAAGCATTACAACCAAGGCAGATATCTGGGCGCTAGGCTGTATGCTTTACAAGCTCTGTTTCTTTGCCCTGCCTTTTGGCGAGAGCACGCTAGCCATACAGAATGGCCAGTTTGCCATACCCGACAGCTCAAAATATTCGCGTGGCATGCATCAGTTGATCAAATATATGCTGGATACGGATATGGAGAGGCGACCAAATATTTGGCAGGTGTGCGAAGTGGCCTTTCGGCTTGCTGGCAAAGAGAATCCCGTACAAAATCTACATGTAAGTTGTCAATGAGAACACATTTAATAAGTATTCTCATGTAATATAGATTGTATTTGCAGAAAATATCCTTGCCGAACTTCGAACAGCTTTTGCTGCCGCCATTTGAGTCGGAAGTGAAGCGCATCAATGCTGCTGCAAAAGCAGCTAAGTCGCAGCAGAACGTTTCCCTTGTGGAAGCGGGTACTAGCGTGGCACCGCGATCACGACCGAAGGGCTCCACGTCAGTGCATGGTCAGAAAGCACTGGGCTTAGGACTGCCGCCCAGTCCCTTGCCACGTCAGAACATCACATCGCCCCAACCTCAACCAGTGGTGGAACAATTTCAAGCCAACTTCCCGGCTATGCCGGCTGTTGCATCGGGAATACCAGCTGGACCCACTGTGCCGTCGGCTACAGCTGCAGCAACTTCCACCACAACCGTAAATACAGCGGTCAACAGTTTGTTCGAGTCGAGTGGCTATCCGGATCCTTTCAACGAGGCAGCCACCACAACAACAGGGACTTCAGCAGCAGCTATGACGACCGCACACACCGATACTGTTGGTAGCAGCGAGCCAGCGGAATCGACGGTCAATGAGTTAACTGTATCTGGCAACGTTGGGACGCCCACCAAGCACATGCTGACGCCGCCCAAGTCGAGCGCCTCTGGCGGTGGTCATCGACGCAACGTGAGCGACACTTCGGCCTTTAACAAGTAAGTCAGGCGCTGAGTTCAATATATCTGTGTTTGTCACATTTCGATGTCTGTATTTGTATCTGTATCTATGTCTGCTCTTCTCTTGCTTCTCTACCACTTCTCTACTTTTTCCTGCCTGCCACTGTTTCCTTTGCTGACATTTATTCATTCATAAGAGTTACAAATGACGATGACGCTCAACCGCAGAGTCAATAAAAAGTTGTAGTTAATATAAGCATGAATGATTTCTTTCTACGCACAACACACAACATCATTTCCATTTTCCAACTCTCATAATGCATTATTTTGTTGCGCCGCCACAGAACCTTTGCCAATGAGACCAGCCAGTTCCTTGCGCCCTACAACAACACCATTGCTATGTCGGGAGATGGAGCACAGACCGTGACCCTGGCCAGTGCTGCTTCCAATCCTGGCATTTATGCCAGCAGCGGTGCAGCAGCTACATCGCTATCCAGCAATGAGCTGGCGCGTCAGACCATGGATAAGCGGGTGGAGGCTTGGAACCCCTTTGAGGAAGAACAGCCCTTTAGTCAAATGACCGAAGATCACATTTTCGAGGCCGAGTTCGATAAGATACGTCAACGTGGCAGCCAGGGCAGTGAGTAATCTGCACATTCAAAATGTAATCAAATCACTTATCTCTCTTGATTGTTAATCTGCAGGTATTACGGCCAAGTCAGCTTCGACCACGTCGACACTGACGCCGACGGAGCAAAGTGCGGCTGTGTCAAGTGCTGTGGTAACAGGAGCCATCACCCTGACAGCTGCGGCTCCATCAGCAATGTCAGCACCGGTCTCTGTATCGCCACAACCGCCAGTGGCGCTTGCTGAGGATCCATTTGGCTCGGCGCCGTTCAGTTTGCCGCCCGGTCTGCGCGAGAAGGCGAGTTCCCTTCGCAAAACTGGAGGTAAAGCATGAAAATTGTAAATTTTAATGTTGCAAAACCAGATATACGTTTAGCTTCTCGATTTGTTGCTTTTGTTGCTCTCAATCTCTCGATCTAGAAAGTCAAAATGATTTGAACGTAGACGTAGTCTAAAATACCCCACCCTCAGTAGTGTAACAGGCAACAGCTACAAGGTACATCAGCAACAACTAAAGCAACAACCCCAACAGCAGCAAGTCATCAGGTACAACATCAGCAGCGAGACAACTCTACAACAACTGCAACAGCGACAGAAAGACAGACAAGAGCGAAGGGACTCGTGATTCATCCCATTGTCACTAATTTAGAGTAATCCATAACCCGTAGCTGTTGTGCCCCTAGACAGAAACTAATTGAGAAGAAAAGTGGGGCGAGAGAGAGAGAGAGAGAGAGAGAGAGAGAGAGAGAGAGAGAATGAGAGTGGGTGAAAGGTTTAGAGTGCCATATTAGGTGGATCAATTAAAGATCTTCAACTTGCGGGTTGCCATCTAAAAAAGCTTACTTTAGAATGTTTTTCCCCTGTAAATACGAGTACTGTTTCATGGAATTAATACTAAAACCACGACAACTATGAATTTGTATAATGATTAACCACGCACTTGACTTTAATAATCTAATATATGATCTTTAACTCCAATCTAAACGCTTCTAACAAAAAACAATTCTGGTGCTGGTCTAATGCTAGATACATAATAAATTAAACAAACTTAGCGTAATTAGTGGTTGTGGTTGAGTGTAACCAAAAAAATTGTAATACTTACTTTCAATTGTTGTGTATTTTTTAACTTTAAACATACTTGTTTATTATGTGTATAGATCCTTTTAGGTATCTTTGATGAGTCTTCGATATACACACTCACTCACTTTTTTGTCTAATTATTGTATATTTTCATGCGTATTTGTAATTTAAAATAAGCTAAACAAATATTAAACAAAATATCAAATATATGCGATAGAAATTGTTTAGCGCATATAATATTTTTATTTTTTGGCAATAATTTGCTACATATCAAATATAATTAATTCATTTAATTAATTTTAATATTCTAAACGTGCAATTCTAAAGATTTATGCTAAACTAAAGATAACTATTTAATTAGCCTTTACTGCTACTGCTCAAAGAAATCTATTGGTATAACAAAAAAAGTGACTACAATTAAATTAATTTTCTACGGTTCTTTTTAATTTTATATCTTGACAAATCCTGCAATAATTTAATAAGTTCGCGTCAAGCTGCGCTCGCTGCGGATGTGGCAACAATTGAACAAATGAAGCAAATCACAAATATTGTTAACAAATAAAATTAAACAGTGTCCAATCATTGCCAGACAATATCAAATACGAGTAATAAACATATTAAAAAAAAGCGAATTAGTAGGTTGCCAAATCGATAAGAAAACTTCTTCGATTTGGCGTCAGTTCCTTAACAAAGACCACAGCAATATTTAAATGTTCAACTAGCTTTTAAAACAAAAAAATCTGTGAATAACTGTATATAAAATGATCAAATTATGAACCATTTAAAGTATTTATCCAAAGAGCAAAATTCTAGTTATAGTAAATGAAATTAAAAAAAAAAAGAAATAAGGAAAGAGAGCGCAATGAAAGCAAACATTAAAATGCTAGGTAAATGAGAAATCGAAACAAATTAATGAGTTAAAGCAAATTCAACTATCAGATGACAGTTATATATAAAACACATATATAATATATTTTTATGAACAAGTTAAAGAGCCAGCAATGCGGAGCGTTTAATTTAAGTTAAATCAAAGGAAATTAAGCAAACTTATTGTACGATAGTTAAGGCAGGCGCTTTTAAAACTGATTTCAATTGCAATAAAAACAAATCACAAGAAAATTGTAAACTATAAATTTAATTAACTAACATACAGAGTATATATACTTAAAATCAAATGGGAAACAATTTAATTTATACTAACCCACAACACACCGGCTATGCACAGGCCTAACGGTTATTTATTTATAAAATTATAGTTTAAAAAAAATATAAAATAATTAATTTTCATAGGCACTATATCTATATCCTAGATTATTTGCCTTCCGACAGGCCAGAACTTTGATCTAGTGTTCTTTTAGAAAAGTAAAATAATATTTGTTTTATTATATTTGTTAAAGTGCATTGTGCATAGCCTGGCTATAAATGTGTCCACATCTTAACCACTAGCTCACATTCAAGGATGAAGGGGTGTTTCAGTCTCTGTCTCTTCCAGTTCTCCGATTCGTCGCCCTAATGATGCACACATTACACACATAATATATATATACACATATAAAATCCAACCCTTATCATGAAACCTAATCTTAATCATTTTGTCATCATTTAGTTAGAGAGAAATAGAGATTCTGTTAACCCCAATTCACCCCCCGTACTAATTCGTAATCTCATTACCTTACTGCATAAAAGTACTTGATCTCATCCACAGCGAAATTCATGGTCAACTGCTCCTCTGGCGGAGTCACGCCCAGTGCAACGGTTGCCAACAATGCTGTGTCGTCCAGTTCGTCCAAGTGGTTGCTATCGCCGACACTGGAGGAGGACAAGACGTCGCTGATTGGTAATCTGAAAACGGATTCAGATGGTGTTGGTGCTGGTATTGGACTGCCGGGTGATGTTGCCTCGGGCTATGTCAAGTTACCGCTGGAGGATCGCAACAAGTATGAGAAATTGCGAAGCAATGATCAGCCGACGTCCGATGACTCGGACTCGGAGTTCTTTCAGCAGGACAGTGACGATGGTGGTGGTGGCGGCGGAGCTAAAAAGGCGGCCATCTTTAAGCAGATCGTAACTAGCAACATACCAGAAACCATACACAAAATACAGCAGGTGGCCTACCACAAGGTGGACAAGACCACACATCTGCCGATTGTGAAGAAGCTGCGTCAAACTGCGACTACCAAAAGACCATCCTCTTCAGCCCAGCAGGCGGCCCAGCAACTCAATATGATGGCTGCTGCGGTGGCGGCTCAAGCTGCCCAGGCAGCGGCTCAGGCGGCGGCCAACGCAAAGTCCGACGATGATGCAGACTCGATTGGTTCGGCTAGCGATTTGCGGGCCGAGGACGATGATCTGTTCGATGAGAATCCACGCGCAACGCAAGCCAAGCTGCGAAGACCGCTGCCTATGGACATGGATGGAATCAGTGAAAGCGTGAAGACCTGCAGCAGTTCGGCCTATCACGCAGAGTGCGAGAGCGTCACCACTCACGAGGATGATGTGCGCAGTCGTGTCGTGGTCAAGGTGCGCATGCGTAAAAAGGATCGAGTGGCTGCGGCTGTGGCTGCCAGTGGAGACGGCACTGGTGGCTGTACTGGTGTCAGCGGAGGTAACGAGGAGCTGAGTCCCACGTCCAGCGATTTGTTGCATAAATTTGGCGATCGGCCGCTGTTGCTTGATGATGAGCTGGATTACGGCTCTGCTGAGAGCAAGAGCAGCAATGAATCCACTGCAGCTGTGCCGCAGAGTACAGATCAGGAGCTGGATGTGTTTGCCATGGCGCCGTTCAAGCTGCCCGTGGCCAAACCCATAAAACGCACAGCGAAAGTCAAACTGAGTCAACCTAGGCCGAGTGAGCCTGAAATGTGGACTTCAACGCCAGTGAAAGGAGCGCCGGTAACACCGGTCAGCCAGGCGGCCAACTTTGCCAATTTTCCAGCACAGCAGCATGAGCAGCTAGACGAGTTCAATGAGCCTATTTTTAATCCGTTTATAGAAACACCGAAAAATCAACATCAGCGGGAGCTAACCGTCGATGAGGAGGTCAGCGATCAGAGGGATCTCTTTGGCTCGGAGCCATTTCCACAGGTAATTCGTAAATGTGTTGTCGTAACGCCCGATCAGGCCCATGCCCACGCCCAGCTCCAGGTTCAGGTCCAGGTCCAGCCCCAGACCCAGCATTCGCTGCAGCTGCACTATCCTAGCCAACATAACAACAACTACAAGAAAAACAACAA
Organism: Drosophila pruinosa; assembly: GCA_018150935.1. Taxonomy (NCBI): domain Eukaryota; kingdom Metazoa; phylum Arthropoda; class Insecta; order Diptera; family Drosophilidae; genus Drosophila; species Drosophila pruinosa. The sequence continues at coordinate 6,195,807 of JAECWR010000034.1, read as the reverse complement.
CAATAATAATATTATCAAAGTGAATGACTCGCCAGTTGTCAGTTTGTCGTCGCAGCTTGTGACGATTAATCATTCGATTATTATCAATAAAACGCCCGAACCTCTGGCCAATCACAATCTCAACCTCAATCAAAGCCAGTCGAGTCCGATAGGCAGTCGAGGCGGCAATAGCAGTGTCTATGTGAATGTACCCTCCACTAGTGCCGGTTCCAGCTCCAGCTGCATCACAGTACCAGCGCCTCCACCATCCACAACGTTGCCAACTCCAATAGCTTTACCTGTTCCCATACCATTATCACAATTAGCACCTACCGCTGCTGCTGTTGCTCCAGGAGCTGCACATCATTTGAAGCCCATGTTGGCGATAGCCGATAATGGTTTTGTGCAAATCTCTCAAGATCGCTGCTCGGACTTCACGCCCGACGACGAGGAGGAGCCCGTGGTGCTGCGTGGTGCCGATCTGGTTGCAGACAGTGACACCGTCAAGCCGAAGAAAGAAAAGTCCCATCTGGCTGTGAGAGCACTGCCCGCCAAGCTCAGCCAGAAGGTAAAGGGGCACACTTACAAAAAAGTCAGTGCTGCCGCCCTGGGTTCAACATCGTCCCTCAGTTCGGGCAGCAAACAGAAGCATCAACGTCTGCAGTATCAGTCTCACGACGACGATGACGATATAGTTGCTCAGGATGAAAATTTCGAGAATCGTGTGAGTGGCAGCAGTCGCAATTTTCAGTCAAACACCATACAGAACTCAGCCAAGACGGGCTTCAGCAACATGAGCTTCGAGGACTTTCCATCCGATCAGGAAATCGATCGAATGTCCAAGACAATTCCCTTCGAGGTGGTGCGCAAGGAGAAGATGCTGCTCGAGGCGGAGAAGAAATTTGGCTCGCTAAAGCGACGCAACAATCTCTTCTCCTAAGGATAATTGAAAGCGCTGGTGCAAAGTGCTACTGAGAAAGGACTTAGACTGAGACCATGTTTTGTTGGCGAAGATCGTAGCATTTGCTTTCCTTTCAGTGCTATTTCTGTTGACTTTTGATTTTCATTTCCGATTCCGTTTGTTTCGTTTGTACTTTATCATTGCATTTTGCCCTCATTACAGTTGTTAGCCGCCGCCACAGATACAAACACAAAGACACATACACACAGATACAATGAACTTCCATGCACGTAAGCAGATGAACTAGTTATAAGTAAACAGTAGATGCATTCATATACACACCCATACTTACATATACATACATATAACTACCTATATATATATATACATATATACACTAACACAAATAGCCAATATATATAATAATGTATTTTTTGAGCAAAGTATTTCTCTGCATATATTTTTTATGCCAGAGCTCAAAAGTTGGAGTTGAGATAATTGCTACTGATCTGAAAGTGTTGAAAATGGATAATTATAATAACTAATTGATATCAACAATATATTATTACTGTTATCTAGTGTAAACACTTGGCACATGAATACGAGTGTTGCCTGTGCGTAAAAGGATTTAGAATTTATACAATGCTTAAGTTGACCAAAGTTTGATTTATTGTTTATGGCATTTTCCAATTTACCATATGCATATTTATTTATTCTTACATAACCTATACTTATCTACGTACATACAAATATAAAAGTAAATGTGATTATAATTCTCCTTTAACACAGACCCCCACACATATAAAATGATCAATTAAACCAGAAACAACTACTATTATGTACTAACAAACAAAGGCAATTAATATGGCCACAATTATTGAAATAAAATTCGTACTCTATTTGTTTATGAATATGTATTATTATGGACTATATAAATTATCAATGTGTACTATATATATATTACATTTTATTCTCAGCGAATAAACTTGTTTCTCCACAAATCACATGTTGTGCTGTACAAATTATTTCGGCAGTCACTGTACAGTTGAACGCAATTATTTTTTAATAATTAGTTAAAAAACCGTACAGCAAAATTTATACCTTAACATCACAAAGAGGGGAAAAATTCTATTCAAGTCGAACACCAAAATCACTTTAAGAGGAATATATTTATGTAAACACAAGTCAGCTGTGTAAGGTTGCAATTGAGTATGAATATTTTGGACGCGATTGTTGCCGTTTATCGTTTAAAATAGCCACAGCTGTAAACACAAATCAGCTGTGTGGGCAAGTGTTACTGAATGCGCGTGCGAAAGTGAATGCAAAGGAAAGTCAGATAAGAACAACACATATATTTATATTTATATTGGTTTTTATCTGCGAGTGTCGTGTGTCAGCAATAGGTGAAAAATGTAAAAGCTGGCGTAGAAGAAAACAACAAAAGAAAAACAGCAAAACGCACAATCTCAAGTTTGTAAATGGTAGTGTTTTGTTAATACGTCTGGATATAAAAGTACCAAGTAACACTACAATATAAATTGTGATTAAAATTTCTAATTTTCATTGCTTGCAGTAGGCATTGTCACGTAGTCAGAAAATGCTACCATCGGTTAACGGAAATTGGAATCAGAGCAGAGACTGTCGGCGTATCTTGGTTAAATGTGGTGGCTTCTCGAGCCAATTGGCTCGCAATGTCACTCAACAGGTCGATGGAGATCCGTTGTGGGGCTCCCGTTTCGATGACAGCCATCCATCCGCTGTGGTTCAAACACATTTGGACTTTTTGCGTAAAGGTGCTGACATTATATTGAGTAATACATATCAATCTAGTGTGGAGGGTTTCATGAAGCATTTGGGAAAGACGCGGCAGGAGAGCGTGGATTTGATTGCAAAGAGCGTCAGTCTTGCGCGTCAAGCAAAGTCAATATATTTGAGCGAAGTAGAGGACATGCATGGCAACATTGGTCCTAACATGCCCTGGGTATTGGCTTCAATCGGTCCATATGGGGCACACTTGCATGATGGCTCGGAGTACACCGGCAGCTACGCCAACTTGGTGACTTTCAAGCAGCTGCAGGATTGGCATACGACACGCATAGCAACCTGCCTGCAGGCCGGTGCTGATGGTCTCGCCGTGGAGACCCTGCCTTGTCAACTGGAGGCCTTAGCGGTGACTGAACTGATACTCACCAAATTTCCATCTGCATCATTCTGGGTGTCTTTTCAATGCAAGGTGAGTCCTTTAAAAAAACTGCGAAATTAAATGTTTAACGTCCCTTTAACACATTTGTAGAATGAAACTAGTTTGGCACATGGCGAACCCTTTGCACAGGCAGCATTGGCAGTGTGGCGCCAGGTTGTGGAGTATAATGCACAGTCTCGTCTGTTGGGGATAGGCGTCAACTGCGTGAGTCCCGTCCATGTAACGCCTCTGCTCAAATCTTTGCTGGTCGTTGCGCCAACGGATGCTGCAATACCTTTTGTGGTTTACAGTAATCGTGGCGAGGTCTACGACAGCGATCGTGGCGAGTGGACAGGCAACGGTGTGAATGTGGTTTCCTTTGTGCCCGACTGGATCGAGCTGGGAGCATGCATCATCGGTGGTTGCTGTCGAGTGTACCCAAATGATGTACTCGAGATACGCAAATGTGTCGATAACATCGCACAACAGCCGCAATCGGGAATAAAAACTTTAGTAGATTGATAGTTCATATGATTCTCAACCCCGATCCTTAAGACGAATACGTGTAAACTCGATTATGTTGTTAATATCAATTTAATAAATGTGTTTAAGGGTAAACAATTATATTTAAATTACTATAAGTAAAATTATGACAATGACGACTGCAAGGAATACTAAAATTGTTTAAGGTTAATTTCTTGCTAATCGAATACATATGTCAAAAATCAATCAAGTCGAGTTTTATGAAGTTCTAAATAGTTAGAACAATGGGCTTAAGTCTATAAATCATATTTATATACTTGAGGTGTACAAATATTTTCAGACTGGCAAATTCCCATTGGTGCCCAATTGTATCCCTTTTCAGTGATTTTGTTTTTAGCAAAAATGAATAAAGAAAACTGATTCAATAAAATATTTCAACCATAGCGCATAGTATGATGACCAAATGGACACTTCCATCCACAAACAAAATTCCTAAATAAACATCGACAATATATTTGATTTAAGTGCTAAAAAGTGTATTATGTAAATATTCGACAAGAAATATGAAGATAGATTCTATAGTAGAAATTCTTAAATTAGAAAATTTTTTTTGTAACGTAATTTTAATTTCTGAAATATTCTATAATAAAAAAAATAGAGTAAATTTATTAAAAATCTTTTAATTAACAGAGACGTCTCCTGCCTGTTACGCACATTCGGATAAACGCAAATGGCATAAATTTTTAAAATCCATTATCTAAATATACCAACAAAAATATAAAAAGATTAACTGTTCAAAATTATAAGTTTGATAGCACTTTATTAGGTTTATAGAACTCCATTATTATGTCACTTAGTGACATATCAACTGAACATTATTTCGCCCTATAAAAGTAATTCTTCTCCCCTGCGTTCTACCCTTTGTGAAGGCGGGTATAAAAAGCAAAACATCCTAATAAGTGAATGTTTTTTGTTTATTTTATTACCAATATATTACCCAAATATCCCAAAATACATAATTTTCTTAATAACCACAAAAAATTAATAAAGGTAAACATATTTTTAGAAATATGGAACCAAGAATATCTCTCTTAAAATTCCCTGCCTGATATCATTATATGTGAATGAATATTAACTTTTTCATAACTTCTTGCATTCAAAATTCTTGATATGTTTACAATAATCTAAGATAAAGTAAGACATCGTAGACGCTCTTTTCAGAAATCTGCCAATAGGTTGCAATTTTATATTGTCCAAGAGGAAAAGGTTGATCGAATTGAAAAAATGTAAAGAAATGGCCATGAAATCGATTCATTAATATCACACGACCCTAAAATGTTAGGAATGTACGTTAATATTATACATTAAATAATTTAAAATGTTTCAAACCCTTAAATTGACAGTTGGCTGAGACGTTTGGATTTTCATAGTAGCGTATTTATAGGTGCGATTCACGGATTTCAACATACAAATGTCAATCTTGCCGATTGTCTCCGAAATGTTGCATTGCACATTTGTAAACTTAAGAGCATCATTTACCTTAAAGCAATAACTAGATGTAGTATTTATTATTATGTCACATTTCTATAATATTTACATTTATTGCGAAACAAAATAAAATCACAGTACGCAATACTTTCTTAGTAAATTTAAAACATTTTATCATTCTTTTTTTTTTTTAAATTCAATTAACGATATAAATTGATTCAAATGCTTTTTGTGCCTGAATTTTTGGGTTATTGTGTAGTATGACATTTGTTCCAGTATTGATGTTAATCGAAGTATAAATGTGCAATTTATTATTTGGTATATTTTTTAGTATATTGTGTTAATAACAAATTTTTTGTACATTTAATTTGAAATTAAATGATTTAGTAAAGTACATCATAAAAATCATAATTTTTAAATCCTTGTCAATATAGGAGTAATTATGTAATTATGTTTGTTGAAGTGGATCATTATTTAAGCATTAACCAAGAGTATCTCATTGATAATTATAACTATCAAAAAATACCAATAAAATTGGTTATTTAATTGGGCTACGAACTGCTAGCCCAGTCAGCATATTCTCCAGATTTAGCCCCTTGCGACTATTTCTTGTTTCCAAACCCGAAGAAAAAGTTGGACGTTAAGAGATTCGGGTCGAATGAAGAGGGCATCACAGAAACACACCCCTATTTTGAGGGCCTTGAAAAACCTTTTATTTGGAAGGAAACAAATTGGAAAAACGCTGGACTAAATGTATAAAGCTAAAAGGAGATTTTGTTGAGAAATAAAACTCTTATTTGCCGAAAAATATATTTTTTATTCAAAAAGTTACTGGCTTATCAAACTGCCCTCGTAATCACCATCTTAATTATCCCTGAAAATTTGGTCACACATTAAACACAGATATTATTGAATAAATTCTTTCATAGCGCGAAATCAGATACGGGACGATCTGATTCTGTAGACTTCTTTGGTCTGCCTTTGGGTGCATTACGAAAATAGATCTCTTAGTTATTAAAGAGTATGTAAATAAAAAGAAAAATAGGCCACCAATTTTACTCCCAAATGTTACCACTAATTCCTCTAAGCCTCAAACTCCATCTGATAGCTCAAAAAACTAACATCTTCTCTCCTGCTTGGGTATCAAACTGTAAGAGGCCTTTGTAGTAAACTCAATAATGTTTATTTAGATAGCTTTCATTATTCTTTTCATTTCATTACCTTTACTGAAACTTAGTTAAGGCATGATATTCTTAATACTAAAATCATTACTAACAAATTTTCAGTCTATAGACGTGATCGCATGCGGCGTCGTGGTGGTGGTGTACTTATCGCTGTCGATGCTGATATCTCGTCTGAGCACAGTCATTTATGTAGTGATTTAGATATTGAATTTGTGGCTGTAAAACTAATTTATTGTAGCTTTGTTATCTTTATCACCTGCTCTTATTTACCTCCTGCCTCAGGTAACTCTCTGTATTTATCTCATTTTTCTATAATCAATAGTATTTCTGAAATGCTTTGTGATCGTGATTTCTTAATAGTTCTTTGAGATTTTAATATTTCTGGAATTTCGTGGCTTTCGTCATGTGAGTCTAACGTATTGAATACTTCGTCAACTCATGTCTTTGTTGATAGCTTTTTTGATATAGTTATTTGTCTCAAACCAATTCTATACCAAATAGTCTAGATAAAATGCTTGATCTGATTTTTGTTTTGGATCCCAATACCTGCACGATGTCCAGATCAAATCCTATTTCCTCACCTGAGGACCCCTAGTAGGGTGTCTGGAGATGTTGATTGACTTACCAACAAGTGTTTCGGTTTCAGGTGTTTTACCGGAGAAGCGAGTTCATTGTTTTCGGAAGACCGATTTTAAAAAACTTTTCCTGCTTCTTTCGCGTACTGACTGGTCCCAACTTTCTTCGTGTATAGACTACATTAAACTCTCTGTTTGATGCTTATATTCCCCTAATAGAATTAAAAGTCAAAGCTATATAAAAAATATAAGGAAATTGGCTCTCTCTTATATTTTTCTCGCTACTCTGTTGATCGGTCCGATTTCTCCACGCTAAATAATCTTTGCAACAAGGATTATTTGAGAAAGTGCAGATTAACGTTTCAGCGTGACCCGAAACGCTTCTATGACTTTGTCAATTCGAAGCGGAAGACATCAACACTTCCAACAACATTATTTTTTGAAAAAAAGCTTTTAATGATCATGGCATTGCCGATCTGTTTGCTGATTTTTTTCAAACGAACTATTCCACATCAACTTTCTATAGAGCCCAGCCTAATCCGTATGAAGTAAACCAAGCGAATTGCATTTTTGATCACTTAATTTCTGAAAGTTTACTCTTTCGTGAACTTAAGTCATGTAAACTAGTTTTTTCTCCTGGTCCCGACGGAGTTCCTAGTTGCATGCTCAGGTTCTGTGCAGAGGGACTCTGTAAACCACTTTTAAAATTATTTGTATTGTCTGTAGAGTTGTGCTCTTTCCCTAATCTTTATAAAGAGTCTTACATTATTCCTCTCTTGAAAAAAGGAAATAAATTTCACGGTCAAAACAATATAGGTATCTCTAAGTTGTCTGCTATTCCCACAGCATTTGAGAAACATAACTTTTCAACTGAAACACTGCTTTAAATCTATATTTTTCGCCCTACCACTAACTTATTAGAATTCTCATCAATTGTTATTAAAGGGTTCCAATCAAAAATGCAAACGGATGTCATTTACACTGATTTCAGTAAGACTTTTGATTCTGTCAACCATAGGTTCTTATTATATAAGCTGAATCTTGGATTTCCACCAAACTTAATTTTGTGGATATCGTGGTGTGCTATAAATTTATTACATCTTAATTGCAATGAATGTAAACTTATGACATATTTTAGGGGCAGTCCCCATTTAAATAATTATCATCTTAATGATACACAACTTGAGCGAATAGAGTCAGTAACTGATTTAGGTATCCTTGATTCAAAATTAAAGTTTGATAAGCATATTTTGTCTGCTTCTAATAGAGCCATGGGTGTCCTAGGATTTATTAAACGTTGTAAAAGGAATTTAACGATCCGTACATAACAAAACATTTATACATCTCACTGGTTCGTCCTATTCTTGAGTATGGATCTAATATCTGGTTTCCCCAGTATAGGGTTCATCAAGATAGGCTTGAATCAATGCAGAAACAAATTCTTCTTTTTGCTCTTCGTAGTCTTAGCTGGAATCCCACAATTAGAGTGCTTTCGTATCATAGTAGACTTTTATTACTAAACCTTCCTTCTCTTTCTGACCGTAGAACTAACTATGCTAGGTGTAGTGCTTGTGCATAGACTACTTATTGGCGAAATTGACTCCTTGCAGTTGACAAGCCAGATTGCCGTTCCGGTCAGAATGACTAGAAATTTTCTTCTCCTCTCTCTTTTCCGTTGTAGTACTAACTATGCCAGTCACAATCCTTTCCGTATTTTATTCCGTGTAAATTATAATAACTTTTCTAGTCTTGTTAATAATACTAACATCACCTTCCAAATAAAAGCATTACTTGTACAAACTTTAGCTCGTAGTTAAGTATAGTTCTTATTATTATTAGTATTATTTTATTATTTTTATTATTATTATTTTGTTGTTTTGTCTGTATTGTTATGCGGTTGCCCCTCGGTCTGATGGGCGGGTGGTTGTGCCTGCCTAGTCCGCGCGTTAACAAGCCCGAGCTTGGTGTCGCTGGTCCACTTGATCGTACTGCCGTTAGTACGTCAACGTCCAAATAGAAAGTGTCCATCTTCCGATTGCGTTAAACAGCTAGCAGATAGTACGAACAGTACAATACGAAATCTCAATATTTTGAGTTTTTCGGGTTTAAATGTGACGTTACGATTATTGAAATATCGCTGGGTCGAAACTTAATTGGTTCATGATCGGACTGGTTGTCTTCTGTAGATAGAGCACACAAATGATTTTTATGGTTCGACTGGCATACATTTTGAAGGTGAATAGGAAATGTGTTAGCTCTCCCTTTATCTTTTTGAGCCCATCCATCTGTTTCTTAAAAGCGTAATAATTCCTTAAGTTGTGGCTAGAATGGCTGTATATAACGGCTTTGGCTATGTCGTTTTTCTTGCGTAAGTGCTTTGGTGAGTTTACCTGAAGCGATCTGTGGAATTGCTATTCTCTTCGCAACCTTTGCTCTTAGAGAGCTAGTTCCTTAATGTGCAGATTTATTGTTCTAGGCTTGAGAAATGCACTTAACGTAATTAGCAAAGCTTTCAATGTCAGCTTCGACATTAAGACTAGGATTTAGCACAGTATATATTTTCTATATTGGTTCCAATTAGATTTCTTCAAAGTGAATAAACTGGTTTCTAAAAGTTGATTATGATTAAGAATGATAAGCGAGTGATCGGACTTTAGATCTGAAAAAGATTCGGTGCTTATGAGATTGTCTGGGATATTTTTGGTGACGGCAAAGTCTATTATTTCAGATATTTTGTTTGTGGTCGGTTGGCCAGGACATAGTTATGCATATGTAATTTTTTATATTTTATTCAACAACTGTCCTTGAGTCAAGAGACAAGAACAACCTAAAGATTATGGTGAAAGTAAGATTGCCCCTATCCAGTTGTATATTTATTGATGCGGACTGAAAATAGTTATTTGCAAACACTATGCGATTTCTATCAAGATACCGGTTACCTCATGCACCTGTTCAATTTGGTGATTGTTCATGTACAAATGATGTCCAAAAGTTTTGCTACGATCGGATTGTAATCATTAAAGCTTAAGGAATATTGCAGAATCTATTTAGTGGCTATGTCACTAATTGCACAGTAAGTAATATAATAATAGTATTGAATAAACATATGTAATAATAGGGTTCTAGTAATATTTAATGTCGTACTTTTCGGCATATTATTTCTGTAATTTGTTTCTGTATTTTGTATAACTAACCAATGGGTATAGGGTACCCCAATGGTACTCCGAGCTCGAGTATTTTTACTTGTATGTGCATTTTTTCGATTTGACCAATGGAGGGAGGGGGGGTTTGGTGGGGACTGACAAAGGCTGGCGTACAAATAATAATATAAAATAAATATGTTCTATTATCAATGCAAGCTTTTTCTCTCTTAATGCCTTTATTGTTGTTAAATTGGTTTCCGTTACTACTCTCAATTTAAAGTTAGGAGCGGTGGTTGATCTTGCTTTGCGTTGTCAAAATACTTTTGTCCTGTATTATATTTTGCCCATTTCCAATAAACTAAAAACAAGAGGGAAATCTATAATAAAGAAGATATTCAATATTAACAAGAAAGCTACTGTCGAGTTTGCTCGACTGTGAGATACCCGCCGCCCAATTTTACCATCAAAATATTATATTTTTCAAAAATACACTGAAAAAATACTTTAAAAAAATATACCAAAATAATATACCAAAATTTTCTTTGTTCGAAATTATTAGCTTGGCGGCACTTTAGTTGGTTTATTGAACACCATTATTATGTCACGGAGTGTCATAGCAAGTAACTAGGTGCAGCTGCACATGATTACGCCTTATAAAAGTAATTTCTTAATAACTTCTGTGTTTTTTATCCGATTGTAACCAAATTCGCAGAGATTATTAAGATGGTGATTAGTATTGTGCGTACCATTCTAGGATTAAAATGACGCCTGTAATTCGGTTTTATTAGATTTACGGGGGCGGAAGGGGGCGTGGCCAAAATCAAAAACAAACTTGATCTGCGTGCAATAATTACACACACTATTCCAGAAATTTGGTTGCACCATCTCTTATAGTCTCTGAGATCGGATACGGACGGACGGACAGACATGGCTATATCGTCTCGGTTGCTTCCTTCTGCCTGTTACATACATTTTCGGTTTGCACAAAGCCATAATACCCTTCTACCCTTTGGTAGGAATATGTGTACTTTCTGGAGTCGTCATTTATTTGCAAAAAACAATAATACCTATGTACAATAAGCCACTTGTACAATGAGCTCAGGGTAAAAACTATCACGCATTCATCTTGCGAATAAGTTAACAAAATCTGGTAATTTGGATTTGGTTGCGGCTTTGTTTCTGCGCACGTTTTTGATATGAATAAATTACTTAATATAACTGAAGATGTGAACACTTCTGAGCGTCAGGAAAAGTCAGATAAAACCAAAGCGCACGGGATAAAAAATTCCAAGTAATCCCCTTTCTCTCAATATTGAGTTCTGAAATGCGCGTCATACGCATAATCAATGACTAAAACTAGCAGGTATTCTGTTTGCTTCTGTTTTTTTTTTTACATTTCTGCATCATTAAATAGCACAGCATGTCGACAATATGCTAATAACTGTCAAGCCCACCGTACAAGTCGTCTTAGCAGGACTTTCGCATACGACTTTTTGTGAGTCTCTGCCGCAGTGGGTGTGCGTTGAATATTAACTATATTTTATAGACAAACTCTGCGATGTATACAAATATCGAGTTGCTAGAACTATTCAGAATTAAATATACTTAAAAAATGGCAGTCTAGACTAAAGTACTAAATAAATTGTATAAGTATACATCACAATTTTTAAGATATTGTCAGCAGTCACGTTTTTATTTCGAGTGGCGTAAAAACAAAATGTAAACAAACAGCTTCCTGTGAAATTGTCCGAAAAAACATTTGTGCTTTGTGCCAAACCCACAAAATCCGACATGTCTCGAAACGTTCCCAAGTGCTGCCCACAGCTGTGTGGTTGTCTCCTTATGTGTTGTGTCAAAAATGTATATACCCACTAACTATGGTCAGTTTATTTCATATTATATTTTAATTCGTTTTTCGTTTATTGGGTGTTTAGTAGTTTAAATAGTTTAAATGTTAATAAAGTATGTATACAAAAATCGATAACTAGTTCACGTGTTATTTTATTAATTATACTTATTAAAGGGTAAAATGGTATTATAACTTTGTGACAACCGAAAATGTAGGTAACGGGCAGAAGAAAGCATCTCCGACCCCATAAAGTATATATGTATATTCTTGATCAGCGTTCCAGTATATTTAAAAAAAAAAAAAATCGGTAGTAAAATTGGGTTGCGGGTATCTCACAGTCGAACAAATTCGACAGTAGCGTTTTATTTGAATAATGATTTGAAGTTAAAAGTTAAGTTTTAAAGTTAAAATTGAAGGGATATAAAAACAAATTAAAAACAAATTAAGTTTCAAATAGTAAATGGGAGACACTGACGTTCATAATATGAAATGAATTGGTTTCCTAATGAACAAAAATGAATGGAATTAACTTTGGTGATCCAACATTTGTTGAAAGGTTTGGGAAAATGAAATGGCCAAATCAATAAAGAAAAAATGTTAAAAGTGATTATAGTTTATACAAATGCTATCCAAGGGATCTTGATTGGAAAAATTGTTTTGGCAGATGGACGTTAATGAAAATTGCTTAGATCTTTTAAAAAAGCAAAGGACAACAGCTGCTTTATCTGTAATAAAATAAAAGCAAGCGTAAAAATAATACATTTTTACTAACAGGATTCCCTTGTCCACTACTTTAAACAAATACTTTAAGAGAGTATATTCAATAGATTAGTCAAATAAGTAGTGTATACACTGTGTGAATAACATGATTTTACGCTTGAAAATATTTAGGGGTAGTCTAGTACGTAAACAATAAAAATTGAGAGGATCAAGGCCCCTTGACCAAGAAGAAAAAAAAGAGAATCATTAAATGAGAATCGGCATATATTAAAATACTAGATACTAGAGCAAATGACATAAGATTTATAAATATATTAAAGATAATCGGGCCAAAATGAGTCCATTGGATTGAGTTAATTGATAAGAAGTTCATGGTTAACTGAGTCAAATGCTTTACTGAGTTCAGTCAAAACTAGATAAGTTTGACATTTGTGAAGAAACCCAACATTAGTAAATAATCGACGAGAATTTAAGGTTAGTGGATTTAAAACATTTTTTAATAAAGCTATGTTGGATTGCGAGATCATCGGTATTGGAAAGTAAAAATTATTATAACCGCTACCCATAGAGTAGAAAAGTATTATAACTTCATGCCAACCGAAAAAGTATGTAATCTTTATGATTTCTAAAAAATGTAGTTACATTCAAATTATAACCACCGAACGTAGAAATAATTTTTATCAGGATCAGCATTGCCTATGGCTGAAAGCCTTGCTCCGCAAGTATTTCTGAAAGTGCATCTACAACCAGGGGCTACATTACGATTGTGGCTACAGACGATTGTGGAGTGCAGAGTAGACGGGTTTTGAGCTTGGCCTCTATCCATGAAAATAATTATGCAATTATGCGCTCTAAAGCCACAACACGGCATACATATAGTAAACAGCTTAAAATGTTTTAATTTATTTTAATTTGTTACTCTTTTTAGACGCATATTATGCATGTTAAGTTAAGAACAAAAACACAACTGATAAATGGTGTGACACTCGACTTGGTAATATTCCACACGATTTTAGTCGTGCATAGGTATTTTTTATTCGACATACTCGGTACCATAAAATACAATAATAGGGTAGTTAATGAAATCAAATTATATAAAAATTATCGTCAAATATTTAATGCCTAAGTTCTTCACATGTGGATAATTTAAAGTGGTCGCATTGCTATACTTTTCTTTTTAAAATACCAAATTATTAAATGGTCGCACTGCACGTTATTTTCATTTGGTTTACGTTTAATTTCCATACAAGCGAAATTAATCTAATTGCAGTTTGTTTTTTTTTAAACCCTGTGTAAACAAATGTTAATTTAGCAGTGCAATTCATCGATTAATCGGCAATGTATATGATATGTCGCATCGATAAGTTATTTATTAGATCTTATTCATTATTGCAAGAATGACAACACCGCAACAGAAAGCAACGCGTGTAGAATTATAACGTCTCTCTTTTTAATTTTATAATAAACCTTAATATCCAAAATAAAGCCTACAAATCCCTTCACACCTGTCTTAACGTGCGCCTACGCACTAGCAGATATTCTGTGCAAAATTTACAGATTTCAACGTCTTACGGTTTGAAATGTGCTTTGATAGATCAGTCATGTAAAATATCGTTATATATATCTAGAATAATTACTTCATTTAAAATATATAGTATTATCTCATTGTTAGAAAATTTTGATTAATAGTTCTACATATGTATATGCTTTTTGTAAGACAGTTTCTGCACATTGGTTTATCCTTGATCATTTTGCGTGGGTTTGCGAAGTGTGTGTGTTATCTACAATCTATGTTTGTGTGTTTTATCAGTTTCAACTATTCCTACAGTCTGCTTCTGTCAAAGGAAAGATGCTGTATCCTTTTGAGCGAGGTTTGTTTGATATGCGACCTTTTTATACCCGCCTACCCAAAGGGTAAAAGGGTATTATAACTTTGTGCCGACTGAAAATGTATGTAACAGGCAGAAGGAATACATATATTCTTGATCAGCGTCAACAGCCGAGACGATATAGCCATGTCCGTCTGTCCGTTCGCATGAACACCTAGATCTCAGAGACTATAAGATAAGATAGAGCAACTAATTTTTCGGGACAGTTTGTCTTATTGTTGCAAGCAGATTATGTTTGTTTTGAATTTTGGCCACGCCCCGTAAATTGAAAAAAATTTCAAGCGTCATTTTAAACTTAGAATAAAATAGAATAAACTAATCATCATCTTAATGATCCCTGAAAAGTTGGTTACAATCGGATAAAAAACACAGAAGTTATTAAAGAATTACTTTTATAAGGCGTTATCAGGTGCAGCTGCACCTGGTTAGTTGCTATATCCCTCCGTGACATAATAATGGTGTTCAACAAACCTACTAAAGTGCCGCAAAGCTCAGAATTTCGAACAAAGAAAATTTTGATATATTTTTAGTCTACTTTTTAAGTATATTTTAAAAAAATATATTTCGATGGTAAAATTGGGTGGCGGGTATCTCACAGTCAAGCAAACTCGACACTAGCTTTCTTACTTGTTTATTATGCAAATGTAAGCAGCTCCACAACACGTTAGTGTACCCAACTATAAATACTAACAAATGGGCTCGTCCGAGAATTGTGCTAAAAAGATTTATCATAAAATGTTATTTAAGATATGCTTTATGGGATTAGTTCTTAAGACTGATTTTGTATAATTTAATAATTATTAGAGGAAAAACTAACAAATTTTGAACATTATATTATTATATTAAACAAGAAATTTCCTGAATTTCAATTACAAACTAGTAATTTAATACATTATATGTTTGATTAATAATTTTATGCAGTATTAGCATTTCTGCAAATATTGCTATTGACTTTGCAAATATATATCATATTGGAAAATATCATTTTAAAGACTACCCATTAAGTATGAAATGTTGCTAAGAGGATAGCAGATGTTTGAATAAACATTTATGAGTATATAAAACATAAAATGGTTTTCTTGTATTATTTAAATTTTCCATTGCATATGAAAAAGGGCCGTTTTTTATTTCAGCGTAAGGTAATAAAATTGAAATTAAATTAAATACAATCTGTGTGATGTCATAAAAAGTTAATTGTCTGGCAATTGGAAAGCCGTTAAAACTACGCGTAGAAGCGAATTAAAATGTAAATTACGTAATTATTTATTTATTAACCTTAAGCTTCAACCAAAATTCGTAATAACTTTATATTCCTTTAAATTAGTAATCAATTTTTCATCTATTTGCAGTCACGCGCCGCATTTAAAAAGTCCTAAAGGTAACTGGTAAGCATGATATTAAGCAGAATGATCCAAAAGTTGCCAAAAGAATATACATATGTATATATATTTCATGGGAATTGCAAGTTGTGAGATTAATCTATTACGTTTGTGTTTGTGCAATATTGAAATGCACACGTAGATTTCATGTGCATTTCGAAGTGAGGTTTATATTCTCTCCTAAGAGTAATAGTTGCTCCCTTTTTATTTAAATTTATACGTATTCACATTGCTTAACCTATTCAACATTCCTTTTGTTTTTGTTTTGTTCTGTCATGTTCTGAAATTAACAGAAACAGAAACCTTTTCGTCATGTGAAAGGTCGAAAGTTTTTTATTGTTGCAGTTGAGATATTTTCTGACAATAGTTTTAAAAGGCGAAGGCCAATGTAATGTTGTCGGAAATGTTGTGCCGCACAATGAATAGCAACAAAAGACAGGAAACCCCAATGAAATTTGTTTTTACTGAACTTTTCGACAACAATAAGTGAAAGGTTCATTTTTCTTTTAAGTCCCTTGACTTTTCACAATGACTAAAATTTCTATATACTTGGAATAAGTATTGACGCTTGAAACGTCAGTCAAACTTTGAGGCATTCAATAACACATATTGAATAAATTAAAATATATAAAACGCTTGACAGCTTTTGTGAAGTGTAGAAACTTCGACAAGTTCAGTCGACTTGAAAGCTGGCCTGGATCACACTTTGACACCTTAAATTGAGTTTGATTTGGACTTTGATGTGGCATAAAAATACTTATTTATATCATCATTTGCTGCACGTGTTGGTCGAACTAAGCTAAACTTGATTAATGTGCAGAAATCAATTTAAATTTTTATAATTTTGGGTATACTAGCTGGATGCCTTACTTTTCCATTCAAGGTAACAAAAACCCGAGGGTGCTTTAAATATTTAGTAACCAGTTCGACAACACGACAACAACAAGCAGCGGACACTGTGTGTCAACACAATCAGCATAATAACTGAGGGTCAAAGCAAGGGAGCCCCAAAGGCTGCAATAAAAGTGGATTAAATGCAAACATGTGTGAGGTTGCTTGGACCCATTTTATGCTCAGGTTTCGAGATTATGGCCCCACATACAAAGTGCCGTCGCATTAGTTAGTCCCAACACAAATTGATCCCATGGTTGCCTGTGGCAATGTCAAAGTCAAACTTAATGCCTCGTGATTTTCGTTATATGTGTACCACATTAGGCCTCAAAAATCATGGGTCGAATGAAACTCAAGCAAGCAAACTCCAAGTTGAAGGGAGCATTTCCCTATTGTCCAGTAAAATCTTTTCAACTTGGCTGAGCAAGCGAAAGTGTTAGTGCGAATTTTGGAAAATTAAATAGACTTACTATAAATTATTTAATCCTAATTTAGAATTAGGTTGACACGTACTCAATGGTGCTTTAGTTTTGTATATTAGATTGTTAAGAAACGAAGAAAGCTATTGTATTTTTCCAAATTTCAATTTAACTTCAGAACTAACTCAACTTCATATAACGTATCTAAACATTCAATGAGCACACGGCATATAAACAAAAGAATTGATATGCTGAAATTTATTATGAATCAGCTACGCCCATATGGACAATAACACTTTCATATCCAAATACATAGATGATTTATATGATCAAACTAGATATTTATCTTTATGGTTTTAGCTTGCAATATATTATATTTTATGCCCTTAGGCCTCTTTGTCAAGAGTTAGTATCTATTAAAATTATTTATGAACTACTGTGTTGAGCCAATTTGATACCTCCTACTACAATGATAAACGTTTATAATCACAAGCACAAACATGTTAGTTAGACAAAATATTATATATAAATAAAATTATGTTATTACTCAGAGAAAAGGTAAAATAAATAAAAATTTTATAAAATTTTCAAATAGTACACATAACAATAATTTAAAACAAGTAAAAAAAGCTACTGTCGAGTTTGCTCGATTGTGAGATACCCGCCACCCAATTTTACCATCAAAATATATAATACTAATATACTTAAAAATATACTTAAAATATACTAAAAATATACCGAAATAATATACCAAAATTTTCTTATTCTTATTTTATCTATCTATCTTCTTATCCATTATTATGTCACAGAGTGATATAGCAACTAACCAGGTGCAGCTGCACCTGATTACGCCTTATAAAAGTACTTCTTTCATAACTTATGTGTTTTCTATCCGATGATGATTAGTATTGCGCGTGCCAAAATTGAACGTTCTAGGCTTAAAATTGCAATTTTTTCAATTTACGGGGCGGAAGGGGGCGTGGCAAAAATCTAAAACAAATTTATCTGCGTGCAACAATAAGACACACTGTTCCGAAAAATTGGTTGCTCTATCTTTTATAGTCTCTGAGATCTAGGTGTTCATATGGACGAACAGACAGACATAGCTATGTACTCGTATATCGTCTCGGCTGTTGACGCTGATCAAGAATATATATACTTAATGGGGTCGGAGATGCTTCCTTCTGCATGTTAAATACATTTTCGTCGGCACAAAGTTATAATACTCTTCTACCCTTTGGGTAGACGGGTATAATAAATATACGAAGATATTTGATTAATTGTACCATGTTAAGCTTCGTTAGCAAGCAATTATGTCATTTGCAAATTAAAAGGAGGGAGAACTTGTATTACGGAAAGAATTTGAGTAGCAGCCGAAAATCAATAAATTTGCAGAAAAAAAGTGAAGAGAGTACGCAAAGAGCGAAAAAGTGGAATTTAAAACTTAATTAATTCAATTGGAATTCGACGGATGCAATGTGCAGTGCGATCCCTTGGTACGAGCTTTTGTTTATTTTGTTTCTTATTTATTGGATTACATTTGCCACGTTGATTTGTGACATTCCTTCTGGTCGTGTTTTCAAGTATAGTTCAATTGGTGTTTGTGGTCAAGGGTTCAACTGGGCACAAAGAGAATATGCTTTAAATAAGGCTAGTTGCATAAAATACAACTTATAAAGTATATAATTGCTTGATCTATTTTTAAATAACATTAAATTCAACTTTCGCTAAATATGTAAACTTTGACATGTGATGATTAAAAAGCACAAAGATATTCATGACATTTTGTGGTACACTTTTGTTACACCTTTTTAAAGTTTACGCTTCTAGTTTATTCGCTTATATCAGCAAGCTGTGCAACGTTGAGTGAAAGAACAAAGAACACCAAAACTTTGGTGCAGCAGCTGTTGATATTTCTGTTGTAGTTTCTTGATGACAAATTTACCGAACAGTTATAAAATTATGCAAATGTGGACAGCAGCAACGGCAGCCTTTGATGGCTTTTGAATATCAAACGACACTGCCAGTCTGCGAATATTATCAAGATTCAATGACCTTATGCCCAAAAAAGTGTTCAATATAATCAGTTTGTGGCTTGGGTAATTTTTTATTTTAGTTAATAATCTCATCAGTTTGAGGCTTGAGTAATTTTTAATTTTAGTTGTTAATAAAATCTTTTTCAAAATCTTCATCATATTCAAATCAACTGGGTTGATGGTAATTTAAATTAAAATTAAAACTTAATTATAGCTTGTAGTTATGGGATTTTAATTTTTGGCTTCATTTTGTGGCCTATATTTAATAATACTTGATACTTACTTTCCATTCATTTGTTATTATTCCGCAACTACGAAAACTTTGGCGTTGCTTTGCATATTTTATCGCAGTGGAAATTGTTTGGAAAAAAGAAATACTTTTGCATGCACAATTTGTGAATTGTTGCTTTGCATTTTAAAGCACATTTGCCACAGTTTGGCAAAGTTTGCCACATTTCGACCCAATCCCAAACTCAGAGCACAATCAGCAAATGTTCGCTTCAGCCATTATCATTAATAATTCAATGATTCAAGTCATGCTTCCCTCTACTCGACCTGCCTGAATGTACTCTACGAGTGAAATGATATTGATGGGCATGATAAAATGGATTTCTCTGTTGCCAGCTGTTGCTGTTGTCACATTAACGTAGAACTTCTTTTCCATGCATTATATCTACAATGCAGTTGTGTATATTGATGCATGATGTCTGACAAGAAGATAATCTGTAATTGAAGATTATTTACCTATGTGCTATTTTGATGTGCTCAGATGTTTGAATAATATTCAAATATATATCAACATATGGTTTATTTGATTATAATAAACATATTTTAATTTTTTTATTGGAATACACATATCCGTTGAGGTCACACTCTCATAGATTTACGCCGCGTTTGTGCTGATCAAGAATCCACTTACTTTATATGATCGGAAATATTTCCTTCAACATATTACAAAGGTTTGCACAGAATTATAATACCCTTTCTTTACCCATTTTCAATGGGCGAAGGAAATAGCTCCTCAGCGTACTTTAATACTTAAAAGCAAAATTGAGCCACTATATTAAATATCCTCATATTATGGTGTTGGGTTTGTTCATAATTTTTTGATCGTTGTGTTGTGATATGATTGTGAGCGTAAATATTTGCATATTCACCAACTCAATAATAGTGGCTTTCTCTTGAAAAAATAAAAAAATTATAAAAAGGCGAAAGTTTTTCTGTATATAATTACAATTCTCACATGAAATATAGATGCAAGCATTCCATAAGGATATACCAGACTCGCAAATTATCATTAAATGGCTTGAAATATACATTTCCGACTATACTATTTGATAAATTACATTAGATTAATTATTAAATTAAGTTATTTAAAGTTTTATTTATATTTATATAGAATATTTTTAGTGGGTCAAGGATAATAGTTTGACCGTGACTTGATTTTGATTTCACTCGAGGCAAAGCTTTTTTATCTGCTTATTCGCTAGATGTGAGAAATAATTGACACAAAACTTTAGCCTATTTAAGCTAAATGACATGTATCATTTTAAAAGGATTTGAGTATTCGTCTTTGTTGTATGATAAATTATGTTTGCACTACCATTCGTACCTGCTATAATTTTTTGTATTCTTTACATTAGTTTCCCGTTTTATAAATATATATATGTATATATAAAAATTAGATTCTCTGGAAGTCTTTATGATTAATTCATATAAATTATGTTTAGAACTTAAATACTTAGAATACAGCGGAAAACAAGTATTGATTTCGTTGTATTAATTATGAATATTTTAATTCTACTTATGTATATAGAGTTTTGTGAGTAGAACTGATACTAATACTTTCGGAAATCTGCGATGAAGCCAACTTTTGATCAACTCCACTACTTACTGTGCACTATTCCTTGAACTACGAGTTAAAAAAGCGCCGTGCAAGTTTGAATTAAATTTTCGATAGTAGAAGAATACTAGACAGTTTTCTTCAGTAATGTAAATTGACATATTCAAAATATATCAATGCCCATGGGCCACTTGGGGTATGTGTTATATGCGCGAAGCAAGTAGAGTTTAAAATAAATAGTTGCAATAGGTGCTTTCAACTTTTGACTAGTCCATGCAACTTTCATAAGGGCACTTATAAACTTTCTGTTGAAATTTAAAGCAATTTGTTGGCTGAAAGGAAACATTTAACTTTAGTAAAACTTTTAACTACTTAGGTTTGGTTTTCATGGTAGCCAGAGCTATCAAATGTGTACAATGGAGATATGTCAGTTTGATTGTGAGTTTCTGGCTGTAAAACTGAGTTATAGCAATTTCTTCGAATTTCATAGTGCCATTACAAAATTTCAATACACCGAAAAGCTAACTTAGGAGCTGTATAAGCTGCAAGAGAATTAAAATTTTTGCACATAAATAGTATGCAAATATTAAAGCAATTAAGATGGAGTTAATTCACTAAGTCTAAGGTAACCAATTTTGATAATAAATGCTATTAATAAACAACGTTAAATCGAAATACAGTTTATCTTAAAAATTGTCACAAAACTCAAGTACTTAAAAATTAATGTGCGTACAACAAATTTATGTTGTTCTCCCCATCTCAGCTAAAATTATTTGAAACTAAAAATGGCGAGCCATAATTTGCGGTCTGCACATCCAGAATTCAACACCATTACAGAAGAATTTTACGGGGCCAGCGACAAAATTATAAAAATTGGAAAGCAAAAAGGAGCACATTAGTACCTACGCTTTACAGCATTCTAATTTCCAATATAACTTAAAACGTGTGAAGGTCTCCGAATTAATAAAGTAAAGATAAGATAATAAATATAAATAAATAATATATTTGCCGAAAGGCATTTTTGTACCCTCCTACCCAAAGGGTAGAACCAACCGAAAATGTGCCAACCGAAAATGTATGTAACAGGCAGAAGGAAGCATCTCCTATCCTATAAAGTATATATATTTTTGGTCAGCGTCAACAGCCGAGACGATATAGCCATGGCAATCTGTCCGTCTGTCCGTATGAGCACCTAGACCTCAGAGACTATAAGAGATAGAGCAACCAATTTTTCGGGATAGTGTGTCTTATTGTTGCACGCAGATCAAGTTTGTTTTAAATTTTGGTCACGCCCCCTTAAGCCCACGGAAATAAAAAATAACCGAATTGCAAGCGTCATTTTAAGCCTAGAACGTTAAGGCGTAATAAGGTGCAGCTGCACCTGGTTAGTTGTTATATCTCTCAGTGACATAATAATGGTGTTCAATAAACCTAACAAAGTGCCGCCAAGCTAATAATTCTGAACAAATAATATATATATATATATATATATATATATATATATATATTTTGGTTTATTTTAGTATATTTTATTAATATATTTCAATAAACCTAATAAAGTGCCGTCAAGCTTATAGTTCTGAACAAAGCAAATTTTGGTATATTTTATTTTATTAAATATATATATATATATATATTTTAGTATATTTTTAAAATATATTTTCCAGTATATTTTTGAAAAAATTAGTATATCGATGGTAAAATTGGGGGGCGGGTATCCCACAGTCGAGCAAACTCGACAGTAGTTTTCTTACTTGTTAAATATAAAAATATTTATGTTATTCCAGACATTTCATTAAATTAATGTTAATCTTTTTACACTATGAAGCGTTTCATTGAGAAATTTTTAATTAAACGAGTATGAGAAAACTTTATAAGGTCTGGTGGTACTACATCCTAGATTAATCATACCACCACCTGCAGGGCAACCTCCAAAGTTCCAGACAACAAAAACTGCATAACAAGTCAAGTAACAGTGAGTTGTGGCCTGCGGATTGTGGAAAGCGGTGAGCTGCGAGTGGCGTTTACTATTTAAATAAATGAAATATGCTACTTAATGAGAAATATAGAAGCAGATAAGATTTAATAAGCAGTTTGACTATTTAAATGTTTGTAATTAATATTATGAAATTATACATGTAAACTGCTTAAGTATTAAGTTCATTTCAATCATTTTGTATACTATTTAAAAGTCCCCTAAGCACAATTTAATTTTTCTTGTTTTAATATATTATTTTGCACCTCATGCTTTTGTTGGTCCTTTCGATATTATGAGAGGATTTCCACATGTTAAATGTCGAGCATTTCCTAAAATCTTACCTACCAGAATAACCTCAATTGACCCAGCTTGCTTTGAGTAAATTATTATATTCATGTATTATTTTTTTAAAATGAATGCAAAATGACTTTCTTAGTACTGCATATCGCAATATCTTTATTAAGAAAACTTGAACGAATAGTGATTTATCACAAATATCGGATATTAATGTGCTTGTGACTAAAAATATTGAATCGAAGCCGAACCTGTTTAAGCTGTAATCTATGTCGCGATTGTCAAATGCCCTGACTCATAAAATTTATTAAATAGGTAAATATCAGAATTTAATATTTTCAATAAGTTGAACTATAAAACACTGATATTTTTCCGTAAGTGATTTTAAGTGAGTTGAAGAAAAATTTCGAGTGAAATACAAAATACTCAAATACAAAAGCTCGGTCGAGATTGCCCGACTGTGAGATACCCGTCTCCCATTTTCACTGAATGCAAGAACCATTAAAAGGGAGCTTTGAAATATATAGTAAATATTGAGAATATACTTAACAATATACCAATAAATATACCGTAATATACCATTGTCAAAATTATTAGCTTGTAATCGTAACTAAGAGATGGCAAATATTGACATTCTAGCTTTTTTTAGTATAGATAGACAGACGGAGAGACAATCGGACAGACAGACGGAAATGACAATATCGACTAGGTTGAAGCTAATCATGAATATAAATACTTCTTCTACTTACGGGTAAGAACAATCTCGCAAAGCTTACTCAGATAAGATAATTCAAATAAAGGCATTCTCTTGGGATGCATACAGTTATATTGACCTGAATAAACCGAAACACGAGAAGAAGCCTCAAACATAAATTTATATCAGTAAGCATATGCTAAACTTCAACATCCATGTCATGCAAGATGCATATTTAATGGCTATAAAATAGATACATATTAACTGAAGATCACTACTACATTTTATAGTAATAAATGAAATTGCCCAACTCGTATTCAGTTGTAGCTAAAATGTATCCTCCGTGTAAAATGCATCCTCCAATTCAAGGAAATTGTTTGGTATAAAAGAAGAAAAAATTTTTTTCGTCCATGGGAATCTATCACCTGTCTGTGATTTCCCAAGCTAATTCATATGTCTTGTGACCCATAAAGACAACGAAGGCGCAGACTTCAAGGCCTAAATTAATGCAGGGTAATTCGCAAAAAAATGACTATCCGATAGGATAACGTTCCTTCCTGGCGCCATTGTCAATACAAAAATAAATCAATGCTAAGGATATGGCTGCTGATGCCATGTCTTTTGCACATGGACAGCAGATGCTGGCAGACGGAGACAGAACCACAACAGCGTACATGATGTCAACAGCAATGTCCAATGGACAGAATATCGTTTCAGATAGCAGCAGCGGGAGACTTCAAAAGAAAGAAAAAGCAAAACGAATCAGAGAGATAGATGGAAAACCACTAAAATCTCCAGAAAAAGTTTAAGAAAATGGTGGTAGTTTAAAGGGATATTTATATATAAATATTCATGATCTTTTTCTATTTAATATAAGCAATAGCAGCTTTAGGTAACACTACCACTTGGTACATTATCAGTTAGTAAACATAAAATAAGTAACTTTCCTGTGCAAGGCCGCTCATAAATCGTGACTATCATTGCACGAGAGGCATACCAGGGTCGCCTCTTTGACAGCCTGGGGATGCCGCACATTGCAATTTCACATGGATAAAGCTTTTAGGTCATGGATTTTTTAAAAATTCATGACCTATTGTAGTGGTCCGAATGTGCGTAACATATGTATATTCTTGATCATCATTAACAACCGAGTATATATTGCCCTGTCTGTCTGTCCGTCTGACCATCTATCTGTAGGAACACCTACACAACATTTAAAAACTTTCCTCGCAGATCAAGATTGTTACACATTTTGCGCATATCGAAAAAAAAACTGATTTGCAACCCACTTGCAATAAGCCGAGAATGTTAATTTTTGTTACACACAATAATTATCATCATCTAAATGATCTATGGAATTTTGGTTACGATGGGTGCAGTTGCACCTGTTCAGTTGGATTGTCACTCAGTGACATAATAATGGTTTTCAATAAACGAAATAAAGTGCAACCAAGTTGAAAATTTTTAACGCTTTTAATTATATATATATGAAAAGTTTCTTGTTATACATTTAGTATATTTTCTTAGAATATTTTTGTACTTTATTTTTTAGTTAATTTTAATACAATATTTCGCTTTTAAATTTTGTTGCATTCAGTAAAAATGGGTGGCGGACATCATACAATCGAGCAAGCTCGACGGTAGTTTTCTTACTTGTTTTTATTGAAAATAATGAGTTACACGCGTCCTACGAAACTAAATGGCGTCATGCAGTCAAATCTTGACTATAGCCGGTCTTATTTGTTGTTCTCTGCATTTGTGGCTTTTGTTTATGAAATTACATTGGAGAATATGGTAGAAAATTTAATGTATTTTCAAGCAGTCTTCTATACAACTTTTTCGGCAACCTGTACCTATTCAGAAATATAACAAGAAATGTAATAATGAAATAAAATTGTAATACTAACTTATTTGTTACTTTGTATTGTTATAAAGCTTAACACATGCATAATTAATGGAAGTTATCGTAAAGTTGCATGGATACCAAGTAAGAAAGCTACAGTCGAACTTACTTGACTGTGAGATACCCGTCACCCATTTCTACTGAATGTAACATTAAAACCGAACACCCGAAAATAGTATTTTTCAAGGATAAGCGAAATAATATACTAAAAAAGTCTACTGCAATATACCACTGTCAAAACTATTAGTTTGGCTCCAAATTACTAGTTTTATTGAATACCTTTATTTCATCACAGAGTGACATAGCCACTTATTTAAGAATAGTTCTAATTATTATTAGTAGTAGTAATAGTATTATTATTATTATTTTATTCTTTTTGTTAATACAATTTAACAAGCCCGAGCTTGGTGACGCTGGGCCACTTGATCGTACTGCCGTTAGTACGTCAACGTCCAAGATTGAAAAAAAGGTGCAACTACACCTGATTTTAAATAGACAGAAAGATGGTCAGGTGGATAGACGGCCATTTTCTCTTCTGTTGAAGCTGATCGAAAATATATATACTTTATGTAGTCAGAGATGCCTCCTTCTGCTTGTTATATACATTTTTGGTTTGCACAAAGTTATATTATTCTTTGGGTAGGCGGGTATAAAAACATTTCTGTTGACAAATTTAACTAATTGTAATTAAGGTAAAGGCCAAGTTTTGTGAGCACGACCTGGTTTTGTTTAATTTCTGGCTTGCTGCCAAAAACAAAACCCATTCAAACAACTAGTTCGCAAGCAACAGTGGTTAAATATTTAATCATTCTGAGCAATTGAAATTTACATATTAAATTGTTGTGAATGTTTATTTTTCTCTGGCCTTGTAAAAACCCAAACTATGTGGTTTTGTTTTTTAATTGAATTTTAATTGCTCTTCATTGTTGTGAGAACTTGTTTTGTTCAAACGCTAAACTGGGTATATGCCTATGAGAAACGCACAATATTCAACATTTCCTTGGGATAAACATGATTTTCGAGAAACCATAAACTAACACACACTAATGTGAATATGTTTTCTCTTATTTACTTTAAGAGTATCAGCTGCCATAGTATTTTCTTTTTAATTCGCAAATTACAAATACATTTTCCCGACAAAGTGTTTTTATTTGAATTGTAAGAGAGAGTATTCAGTTTTTGAATTTTTGCAGCTTAAAGTTATGCGACATTTCCGAGTAAACATGACATACGAGTACAAATAATTAAATGTTTTATCGTGTTTGATTAATTGAATTAGAGTCCAACGTTGTTGAAATTGACTGGTACATTATAACCAGAGGTTAAAATGCACAAAACATTTCTTGGGGGTTTAGTAGGTGTTAGAACCAAATGACAACTAATCAACGTATCAGATATTTACATATATAATTGCAATTAAACAACAAAATACATTGTAGCCTTTGAGTGCAAGGTTAAAGTGCCTGTTAAAATTATCTGTAGAAATGTTCACATGAAAATGTATAAACGATTTTTAAGCTTTTTGAAAATGTCCAATTTCACTTATAAATACTTTTATTAATATCGATTTTATACAAATATCGATTAGAAAAGGTTATCACAAAGTGCAGAGTGTATTTATATTAGATCTAACATACTTATACTCAATAGAAAAATATTTATTTATTTATTAGAGTGCAATAAATGACTATACCGATGTGTATAGGTGACTATAGAGATCAGTTTTAGTAATCAATAGTTAATGAAAATAGATTGTGGCTGTGCACCGAGGAAAGCAAATCAACATGGAAAGGATATTTAAGTTACACTAAAAGCAAAAGTCTATTGAAAAAAGGAAGCTTAAAATGTGAACTTAAAAAACTACACTTTGTTAAATTAAAAAGTGACGAGCATAATTATGAATTTTAATTGATGAGAAGCAAATTGAGCTGTCAATGGCAAAAAATAATATAAAATAATACCATACTTTAATCTTAAAGTTGAGAACTTAAAGGTATTTACCGATTTTATTTTATAATGGGGGTTACAGTTCTGCTGTCAGTGTAAATGAATGTTAAACAGATCAAAAGAGCAAATGGATAAATTGCCTGCCTCATGAGTTGATGGGAAAACTTGAAGTGAATGGTAAGCAAATTTCCATCTCATTGCCAACCGTAGAGTCTGATAACCTCAGGAAATACTCGCGTTTAACACAGGTTGCACAAATTCGATTTAATACTTATTTACATACATGTACGCGCTCTGGCAGGTGAGTCAAAAATTTAATACAATTTAATCCGAATACTTGTAAAAGACAACGGATCGAATATGGATGGGGTGGTACATTAATATTAACTGTTGTGCATTTGATTTTATTGTATAAAAATATAATTATAATATATCGGATATGGGGACTACAATAATATGTTGCCTTAAAGTCTATTGAAAGATTAAATATTGGAAATTCTTCAATAATACGTATGATGATTAATCACTTTAAATATAATAAATTAACAATAACAGCACATATTCCTCTTGGCATTCCAGTATCACAAGGCGTACATATGTGTAATGCCCAAAAAAGGGAAGCGAAAGCAATTTCTGAAAGAAAACTCATAACTTCCCTTCTTACTAATTTTGGCACGCAACTACCCAAAAATCAGATTATTCTGCAAGGCAATTGGCGTTTGATTGAAGGTACAGAGACTGCAACTGGCACTAAGTCGACATCAGAAGTTTTCCCTACGTGCCAGTAGGCTAATCCCAGTGCTTCACGCAACGAGCATATGAAGTAGTTCCAGTGTTTTTAACGGCAGCATATGGGCGTATTGCATTTTAAAGTCAGTTCCTTTTTTGGGTCAAGCCGAATGCCTAGCAATCACTATTAATATGTTCTGGGCCTAAAGGTCTTAAATTTAGTTCAAAATTGCGTATAAGATTTAGGCAAATGTCAGAGCTCCAATGCGAGTCCCAAAATAACGGAGAACAACGTGTAGACAGGCAGAAACGTGCCCAGACATAAATATGTAAAGTAAATTTGCAAAATAAGTGCCTGAATTAAATTGACTGCAATTTTATAGGCAAACTACGTGAGAGACAAAGAAAATGGACAAATAATTTGTTGACCATTGGCAAAGAAAAAGAACTTTTTAAAGTCAAAGTCAGTTCATGTTGAAATGTCGCTATTTATGAACTTAAATCTGGAATATATGTATATACTCTTGTTTTTTGAAGTTAAAACTAAGTCCAAATCACAGTTTTCTCTGTGCTCTAACTTCTGACAAAGTTTAAATAAAACCAAAATAAAAAATCCTTCATGCCCTATGTTCCTCGGATGTGTAAATTTACAAAAGACTTACAGCTGCGGCAGTTGCAGCAATGAACGAACATGCCACAAAAACTTTTGTGAGGACAAAATGGAAATTGAAGAAGATTTGGCGTCAGCTGCATATTGCTTGCATGTGCAAATTTTATCTCGAAGCAAATTCACATGCTATCTGAAACAGCCGATTGTCAAATGACTTGGGTGGTCAACTCCTTCGGGAGAGGGGAGCACAACATTAACTTAAACATATTTGTGGGAATTCTGTTTGCCTCAGCAGATATTTATTGAAAGTAAAAAAAAAGTCTTAGGAGTGAATTTTAAATGTTGACCCATGACTTAACGAATAATTGACAATATATAACAGGAATTAGAGCTACATTTATTTACAATTAAATAAAAATCACTTTTCCATAAATATAATAATTTACATAACTAAAAGTCTCTAAATCCGTTTTGCAATTATTTAAACTAAATACTCTTAATACCCGCTGTCAAGAAAACCAATAAGAAAGGATGTAAGAACTTGGTTTTCCTGATATTTGACTACATAAGTCACAGCAGCGTAGAGTAACTGTAACTCATTGCAATAACAAAATATTTTAATAAAATTAGCAAGATATTTACACCAGTAAATGAGTCACTTCATTTTGCGTTTACAAATGCTCTTTCCATTTTACACAATTTCGGAATGCAACAATGAGTTTCAAATTTATAGTTAAAGATGGAGAGGGGAGAGGGAGAGGAAAAAGAGTCATTAACTAGGCAAAACTACTGGGTCAACTGGTGTTTGAAATGCAACCTGGCTGCGTTTATAATTATGCCACATGCTAAGCGAAAAGTCATTGACGTGTATGTTAAGCTCGGTGAGCTGGGAGTCGAGGGGTTAGAGGGTATATTTACACAGATGTCGCAATATCCTGCCGGTTGGTGTAGAAGCATATCCTGTGCATACACTGCAACAATGTGTGCATGCAATTCCCAGCAGATGAATTAAAAACTACAGTCTCGTCGTCTGACAACTTGTAAAATAAAGGAATATTCAGTTGAGCGATGAGAGGTGAGAGTTAGCAGAGGCAAGAGGCAAGATAAACGGGCAGCTTTGGCTCAGGCAGAGGCTCAGCTGGGGACAGGGGACAGGGAACAGGGGAGAACGCTTAACCATTGTCTGAGCGCTGCAGGCTAAATAGCTAGGAAACAGCTCTAAACAGTAAAAATCAACAGAAAGCACTTGCAACGACAACTGAATAGCGCTCCAAGCATTTACATTCATTCATTTAAGTCGCACAACCGCCGTAACGATACAATGGGCAAGACTGTTGAAAGCGTTTATTAAATGATTTTTGGTCTGAAAACAGATTTAAAGCTCTGCTGCAGGCGCAATGTTGACAAGCAGACGACTGGGCAGTCGGAAAAGCAAAGTGACCCAGTTAAAAAGACAGAAAATATGAAGGCAACTCTTTTCCATGCATTTGTTATGGTTATCGTACATTTGTAGAGGAATCCAGAAAACAAATCTTTTCAGAGCAAATTATTACTTTCAATTATTAAGTTGGAAACCAATGTTGACTTTCTGCTCACATACTGCTGAAAATGTCAAATCAATAGTCAAATTGCTTCTTGACTTTAAGTTGGGGCACATTTTAAGTCGACAACAAATATTACAGAGATAATGATGTCCACAACTGCAGTTGCTACCTTAGTTTGCTTCACAGTTTCCCGTGCTTTCTGTATTCATAGCTTGTATAACAAACTTTGTCCAATGAATCGGGATTGCAGGTGCGAGACCGCCAACTGATTAATTTTCAAATTTCTATGCTAATTTATGTCGTGTAACGATGCAGTTGCCCAAAGCAGCTTCTCTGATCATATGCTCATAGCGGCCCTAAAGCATGTCTACAACGGAATTGTGTACGAGTACTTGTCCTGCCATCTGCATCTACTCTTATTATAGCTGTTTTAAATAGCTATAATCATGTGAGAGAATATGTGCAACCCGCTGTGTTTAAATATGAATGCTTTGGCCTGGAAAAAAATCAAAGCCAACTGCAAATGAAAATCTCAGCGGGCTGCCAAAAGTGAAGTGTTGTTTTTTATTCATGGCCTAAACAACTGTGTGTGCTGCATCACTTGGTTAGATTAGATTGGCTCCACGCGGCATAAGTACACACTGTGTATGAGTTATTTATTGTAGTCATACACCACAGTCAGGCACCAAAAATATGTATCTACGGATCAAAGTAAATATTGTCAATTTTGCGAATTTACAGCTAAATGGCTGACACGAACTGAAATTTTCTTGGTCTGGCAATTAAATTATAAAACGGAGAAAGCCTTAAAAGTCTGAGTAGAGAGTTAGACCAAGTCTACCTTAGTCATCTTATTGCACTTTGCCTGTTTTTGATTCTATGACTGCATAGGCCAAGGATATTCGCCAACTAGTCGCAGCTTTTGACCGTGCAGTGAGTGCTCTGTGTGCACTTGTTTACTCAGTCGACTGTTTACGCATTTACTTCCATTCTCCCTCTCTATTTCTCTCTGTATTTTCCTGACCCCCAGTGTACCACTTCTTGACGCATTCATTCATACACATTGTATTTGAATTTCACTCGTTGTGCATTCATGCGTTTTATGACCTACTGTCGGAAATATACTCGTACTCGTATTTCTAAGACGAACAGCTGTTCGTTGACCTTTATAGCTTGTTGGCCTTGGGTCACGGCTTGTCCACGTTCCAATTGGCCTTTTTAGTGGCTCTTTTCTACCACAGGGCAAACATCTCCGTTGCAGTTGCATTTTCAAAACTTTTCATTGTCATTTCTGTTGAATTTTAGGTTCTGTTAGTTGTCAATGTCAGTTGTCGCTCAACTGCTTGGCCTGACTATAAATTCTAGTAGACTATAATGACATTCCTTTGTTGACTTGGCTCAAATTATGCTGCTGATGTTGGCGTGTCTGTCTGACAGTTTCAAAACAATATGACAAAACAATGGGACAATACTTACTTTGTGACGAACTGCCGCTATCAATTTAAGAGCCCATGATTTTTGTAATCTGGACTTACAATAAAATGACATTTTAAAGATGAAATGAGCTATTATATATTTTGTATGTAATTGAGCTCTACAGTTCATAA
The DNA here is from genome assembly GCA_018150935.1 of Drosophila pruinosa. NCBI lineage: Eukaryota > Metazoa > Arthropoda > Insecta > Diptera > Drosophilidae > Drosophila > Drosophila pruinosa. The sequence goes on along the minus strand of JAECWR010000034.1, from coordinate 6,163,540 downwards.
AATTTTTAAACTTTTTCAACTGGAATTTAAACCTGCCAAAGCTCGATTATTGTGCAAACGAACTGCACAATTGCAAAGACCATGTGACCTCTCATACGGTGTGACGATTAATGGTGCTTTTCTGTAAGACGACCCCTGCTCTTGTAATGTGAAATATGTGAGATTTAATTTTGTTGCCTCGGTTGTTGCCACTTCCATTAGCAGACCTTTAGCTACGGAGACGTTAATTTACACCCATCTTGTTGGTTGTTTGCATAAATCAACGCTGCGTTGAGTGAAGTGGTGTCAAGTGGAGTGGAGAGAAGTCGATCCACCTGTTATTACATCCACGTCCTGCGTAAATCCCGAGCTATGCTTAAAGCCGCAAAAATCCGGGAAGCTCGTTAAGCGGTTGCCGCTCATTTTCAAGTTGAACCCGTTCTAAGTTGTGCCTGGGATAGGGGCAGAGAGAGAGAGACAGAGAGAGAGAGAGCTTGACACCTGGTTGAGTTTAGCGCATGCTTCCACATATGTGCGACTATTACACTGCTCGGGGATTTACAGCTGGTTTGTTGAATGGTTTAATCCTTTTAGCTCAGTAATTTTGAGTGTCAGTTTTAATGCGGGAACACCTTGTGCTCATTTGTTGAATTACAGCATAATGAGTTGATGTTGAATTCTCTCTCTCACTTGAAACCAAAACACCTCTGAACTTTCAACTTCCCTAACTGCAATGCAATGGCTAACTTTGTGTTAAGCACTGGTTGATTAAATGAAGGACAGTTCATTAATGTGCTTTATATTTTCCTGATATTTAATACAAAGTATTAAATGTATAGTCTTAAATAATTTAAGCTCTATTAATAAAGAACCCAGATATAGAGATTTGTTTTAGCTCAATAATTTTGCGTGATTTGCGAAATAAGTCAAATAGGATAAAAGTTGATTAGCGCATTGCCAACCTGATTCCAAAGCAATTACTTTATTATTGACAGATTACATGTAAATTGATAGCTGAATTCAACGCAATTTGGGAAACTCATTGAGTTCACAGCGCACGTTTGTGCTATGAAGTAATTACTAAAAATAACTGCCGTTGACATCCTACCATCTATGCGTCAAGAAAATCACATAAAAGCAAAGCGCCACGTCACGATACAAAAATGCAAAGCAAGCCCATGTGCCAGGCTTCTCAGTAGTTAGATATGGCATATGCGTATAATCAATGAATGAAACTGGCAGGAATTCCACATTTCGGCTACATTCATGACTTTTTTACATTTCTGCATCATCAAGTAGCACAGCATGTCGACAATATGCTAATAACTAGCATGCTCATCCACATATGCCCTAAACAGCCGCTTGATCCGTAAGATGAGACTTTGTGCTAACGCCAGGTTGTGTGCTTGGGTAATATTCTCTGTTGTTTTATTGTATTGTACAATGTGAAAGCCTCTAATCGCTTTGCATTTAAGCCATATAAAAGAATAAAGTTAATTTGCATTTCAACCGAGGGGGAGTAAGTATCTTTGGTTTCCTTTCAAAAATACTTATAGAATGTAATACTATAACGCGTCTTTTCTGTTTTCTTTTCTAATATTTATATGAACGAATTCTGGCACTTAATCAGCTTACATGCGACAGAGTCTCTAATTGGAATTGTATTCTGTATTGTTGCACACAATAATATAAAAATTAGATTGAAAATGTCGATGAATGTGAGAACGCATTTTATATTTCAAATTGAATGATGTAGTCTTTTTTCAATTGAACATTGTAGTGTTTTTTTTGTCATTTGACTTGACCGTTGCTATTGCTCGTTAAATGTTCATATTATTACCTTGCTACGCGCGAAAAACAAAGATGTCCTGCGGCGACAGAGACCTGCTCAAATAACCAATGGACAAGTGAGCTCTGCCTTAACTAATTCAATCACAGAATATAAATTGCCTTTATACAAAATTATTGATTTCGGCTTATCTCCATGACAAAAATTGTTTAAATTAAGTTATTCCCAGAAATATTAGTCCATGGTTTAATAATAATAAATGTAATACTATCTTGGTGAAAATGTTCGTAATAGACAGCAGGTAAAATTTTGGAATATGTAATAACAATTATTTAAATAATGTTATAGATATATAATCCGGTGGAGTAGATCGATATAGTGGACTTTTCCTTTTGTTTTACTTGTTTTGTTATATTATATATGTGAGTTACACCTGTGTAAAAAAAATTCATGGTCTGTTACAGTCTTGACGTAGCTGTTGCTGTTGTCACTATACTTGTAGTTTTATTCAGTAATTTTTTTTACATTTTGACTAAAGCATTTGCCGAGCAGACTTTCGTGTAACATAATAATCATTGCCAACGGTTGACGATTAGCTTATAGGACGAAATACTATATAGCTGAAGGGCTGTTTTTATTAGCTGCTAGTGGTATACCAAAATTGGTTGTAACAACGGCGAATATGTCCTAAGAATTAAAGAAGGAGATAGCCTAATCAGAATGTACTTAGATTTGAGTTCAACTGACAGCCAAATTGCTTTAAAGATGATGCAAATAATGAAGACTGTAACATAAACTTTCCCTTTTACATATGATGAAGTTTTTTTTTTAATTTTGTTCTTCTTTTGATTAGCTTCAAATTACAATGAAATCAATATTTTTACAATTAAATGAAAGTATTACTTAAATTGCAGGTAGAGCTTTGGAAGTTCACTTCAAAAGAAGATCAAGTCAGACAGTGTGAGATACTCGCTAAAGTATACTATTTTAATAATAATATATATTATATAATATATATATATATATATGCCGATATATACTAAGTTAGAAATCACTAGTTTGGATGCACTTTATTAGTTTTATTATAGTACTATTATTAAATAACTTAGTAGTCACATCTGCTGAAAAGGTGCAAGTGCACCAACCAAATAATAATAATATTGTCCTCAAATTTATTAAATCTTACTTTTTTTCTAAGTGTTTATACAGATACAGATGGACATGTCTATATCGTGTCGTTTGCTAATCAATAATATATATAATTTACGTTTTCGGAGATAACTCGATTTCTTATTGCGTACATTTTCCGTTTGAATAAAGTTTTATATATTTTATCCTATAGTCTGTGAATCCAACAAAAATTAAATGTGAGCACCAAAATATACTATTTAATCAAAAATAAACTGAATAGGTGCAGTTGCACCTGATTTTCGGTGTATAAAATTATATTTTGAACTACTCTAATATTCATGATCGTTAAAAAATTTGCCGAAATCATTTGGCTGGTTATTATTCTAATATAATATAAACAATTCAATTCAATTCTTTTTCAAAAACATAAATATTTGATCTTTCTGAAGCGCCAGACATTATTCTGAGATTAGAAATGCTCTAACTTTGAAGTTATGTTTTGTTTTATTTTTTTTTTTGGATTTAAGAAGTAAGAGCGGTGGTTTTCACACCGACGGATAGACTGTCTCGGCTGTTGGCGGAATAATATATTGCTTGAGTACGACTATATTAAGAGTATATACACATTAGTGTGCAATTAAGAGTAGTCACATTAATTGTTTATCAAGTTATAAAAAAATAAGACTACTTGCGGATTTTCATAATTTGTTGAACAAGGACCCAAAATTAAAAAAAAACTTACTCTGTGTATTGATGGCAGAACCCTACTTACTTTGTATGTTCGGAGTGTCTAGCTCATAAAGAGCTACGAACTTGCAAGGACAGAGATACTGACATAGCTAGATCGACTCGACTGTTGATGTTGATTACGAATATAAATACTTTACTGGTACTTTACATAAATACTTTCACACAAAATTATAATAAAATTTTTTGAACATTTCCAATTGCCAGAGGATAAGTGCGTTTTTAAATATATTTGGTTAAATTGTGTTTAAGGGAAAGGTGGAACATGTTCTGCAGGGTAGTTTTTAGTAAAGCATTTGCTTTTTCATGTTATATTGCCTTACTAAAATGGCACTCAGATGCGCCAACAATCGAAAAGAATACAAAGCACTGGAAATGGAAAAATCGTTGATTTTGCGGTCAACACAAAAAATAGTACTTTCGACTGCGTGGTATAGCACGTACGAGTATAGTATGATTCATTCTTGTGTCTGTATGTGTGTGGCTGTCTGTGCGCTTGTTTACGTTTGATTTGGCTGCCTTTCTGCGTATTTGCATATTTGCATAGGAAGTAGAAATGGTTCTGCACAGAATGGCGGCACAGATTGGGACGCAGTTTGCCACCCAATTTCAATTGCTTTTCCAGACAAAATGGAATTCAGTATTGCCAGTGGCAGTATAATGGAGGGTGTGGCACTTGTGCACTTTGGAGGTGTTTCTGCTTCTTGTATGGGACTAGTGCCTGGTCAAACAACGTAAATTTTTGTAGCAGCTGACCTTTTCACGAAAACCGCGTTGTTAATAGTACTCTAGCAATTAAATCAACCTTGTTAACAACCTTGAATGGTGTTAAGAATGACATATACTCGAGACGCATAAACAAATGAGTAAGTGACATTTCAATCAGAGCCACTTGACATGCTGAACCGTCAGACGAGTGGCAGATGTGTCAGGAGAGGCAGAAGTACCACAAGATCTCAGACAGGATACAAACAGAAAGGTATTTATACATACACGAAGTGTCAAAGCGGCTGTCAACTCAATTTCATTTATCTTTGCACAATATAACAAATAAATTATAACAAGAAGGCAACCAATTGAATGTATTGTGGAATACAGTAAGTATACTCATTTGAAAACGTGTTATGAATACAGCTGAGAATAAAATAAAATATATATATTATTGGTCTGTACATACATATGAATATACAAATATTGTAAGAATTATCAATAAGGTCAGCAATAGCTATTATTTTATTTTGTTCATTAGCATTGCAACGTAGTTCAGTTACTTTTAAAGAGTATATTGCAGTCTCTCACCTCTTGTATTTTGAATAAGTAATTTGTATTATACTGTAATGGTTGCCTGCACTTCTGGGATCCACATATGTACATACATTGTCATCTGAAAATGAGAACATTTGACGTCCTTGTTTAATATTAAAAAAAATAAATATATGTGTTTGTTGATATCCGAATGAAGGCGACAGAAATTATTTGAAAAAGAGTCAAAAAAAATATGTATTTTCAATTCAACAGTTTGCCGAAGTGTGTCACCTTTTAGTAAATTTTTTTTATTCATGGTGGTTATTATTGCAAAATTTTTATTATGTTATTGTGATAGCGGCACACATTTGAATTTCTATAAATTGTGCAATTTAGTCAGAAACATTTATAACAATTTTAAACCTATAAAAAATTTGATAATGCAGCAAAATAATATTTTAATTTGAAAAATAAATAAGAAACCCAAAAAAATAAAGAAAATAAAGAATGAAAACAAGTAAGAAAGCTATACTTGAGTTTGCCTTACTGTGAAATTGTCCCACCCATTTTTATTTTTGATAAAATACTAAAATTATACTAAAAAATATTCCAAATATTGCACTAGTTACAATACCCTTCCATATTTTGGGAAGGCGACAGTAGAAATAAAAATGATATTCGAAACCAATATGTAATTCGCCTATCTGACTTTCCATACTTAGTCTTTGAATCATTAAAAAATCGTTATTCGTACTTGGCAATTCACAGATGACTTTAATAATTTGATGTTTTCAACTGGGTACCAGAAAACAAAAGGAGTATACTACAATTTGTGGTTTGGCATATGTGTTGAATGGCGTGAAATGAGTGATGGCTTTGTATCAACTCACAAATTCATTTATTGCAAGCTCTGGTATCTTAATGACTTTGAAATTGCTACCCCATATAGTATATATGTACGTGCAAGTAAGAGGCAAAAGACGAACAAGACACCAGGAATGTGTTTAGAATGTGGCACATGTTTTGTTTGTTACCTTAAAGGCAAAACGGTGTATATTTACGTGATTCTCTTTGTACGAACAGCTGATTGCAAATTAATCTCCTAAGCTTTTTTAAACAATTTAAGCTATTATTATGGAAGGTGCATCGTTAGTTTAAACAGCGTATACCAAATAAATATATATTTCGTATAAATACAACAAAATACCACATTTCATCATAAAAAGGAAGACAATGTTTCGATCTTTCAGATGTTTATTATTGGAATTTCTATAAATTTCCTATTCCTAAATCAATTTCGCCAGCCGTAGGAGATTCTGTTGTTTTACTTCAGTTTTATATATATAAGATAGAAGGAAATCCAAATTTTGTTTAGGCAGATAATATCAGTTCTTCTACTTTTTAAACAGTAAATTATTCTGTTTGTTCCAAAGGAATTAATAGTACAATTATATTGACAAATGTCCTTTGAGTAATGAAAATCATCAACTTATAGAAATGCTCAATAAAATTATTACGATTACATTGACTATGGTGTCTAGACATTAAATTAGGTGCCAGACAGTCTTTTGGTGCAAGGTTAAGCAAATATTGGTTAACAGCTGCCAGACATGACCAGAAAGCACAATTTAATCTGTTTTCTTTGCCTCATAGAAATGTAAATGTAGTCCACATAAATTTTTTCCAATTTTCAATAAAATGAACAATAATTTGCGTCCACAATAATGTGCAAGCCGAGTGGAGGCCATTAAATTTGAATTTATTTCATCCTAATCCGAAGGGTGAGAGGACAAAATGAATTTACAAATTGATTACGCTAATTTTGGGACTAAAAAAATACAATTCGTATCCGAAATAAGTGCGTAAAGATTCATTTAAAAACAATTTGTTATCAATTTAAAACTGCTACAAAATAAAATGGAATCGAAAGAAATTGTAATCAGTAGTAAGAGACTTCTTAAATTCAATAAAGTAGGATATATTTGCATTCAAGACAGAAAGTTAAAGTTCCATTATTATACATAAAACTAAATATCAAAGTAGACTTTAAGCTTATATTAAAAAGCTTATATTTGAAATAAAAAAAAACGCTATTATTCAATATGTTATTATTAGATATATTAACATAAATATTAATACAAATTATTAGATATATGTGGGATTGGTTTTTGGCTGTTTACCCAAATCGCACTAGTAAGAAACAGCTGATCCCTAGACAACGACAACGACGATAACGATAACAACGACGATAACGAGAAGACTACAGATGAAGAAGGTGGCGAATTAGCGAGGTGGCGAATTCGAAAACACGACGATCAACGAAGAGCGCAACGCTACGAGAGTGAAGTGCTGTACGACGGCGAGAGAAGCAAGTTGCTTTTTGCTCGTAAAAGAGTTAAGTTGTGCGTTCTGCCTGTGTGGATACGAGAGCGACAGCAATTCGACGACAAGGACGACGGTGAAGACGTGAGCCAACGATAATTTCAATATCCAATATTATTTGTTTAAACATACAAATAAAGTTCACAATATTATAATAAAACCCCACATTTTGGAGGCTCGTCCGGGAATTGAGCAAATGTGAACGGTATTGACATAAGTGAACAAAATTGATGACATTAAACAAAAGTTTAACGTGTAAAACAAAAAAAAATACAGTCGGAATTTTTTTTACTATAATGGCGTGCTTAAATAATTTCATAAGTGCAAGCTTACGCTCAAGCAAGAAAGAGAGCATTGCTGCACTGCATAAGTTTGTGTTCGAGAGTGAAGGAGACAGAAGTAATCGTCAAAGACTACGGGAATTTACTGGTTTCGATTTTGCCGAAAATGACCAGAGATATGGTGCAAAAAGGGAATACGCAGTAGATAATTTGACGCAGGCTGACCTTGTGTCAATATGCAACGTGCTAGGCATAGGGTACAGAAACGAAGATTTGCATATACACATTTTCCGCAACTTGAAGAAGAACAGTTTACTAGCGTCAACCGAAGCCGACGAAGACGAAACAGACGATGAAACAGACTGTGAAGAAGAAAACGTTATGTTCCAGACGCCTAACAGAGCAACGAACGCCGAAAGAAATGACGAAAATGTACAAGGAGCAGACGAGATGAATACCAGGCGCAACGTATTCACAGAAAACGACAGTATGTCGACGCCACGCTTTGCGATCAGTTTTCGCGACGTAGAAGAGAGCATACGCAGTTATGATGGTAGTAACACTATTCCAGTCGAAGTATGGATAGAAGAATACGAAGAACAAGCGACGCTTATGTATTGGAATGACTTCCAGAAGTTTCTGTTTGCAAAAAAGGCACTAAAAGGAATTGCAAAGTTGTTTGTGTTGAGCGAGAGAGGTCTAAATTCGTGGAATTCTCTTAAAATAGCATTGCTATCCGAATTTAAGTCGACTGTAAGCAGCAAGCTAGTTCACGAGCAACTCGCGCAAACGAAACGTGGTAACAACGAGTGTGTTTTCGAGTACTTTTATAAAATGAAAGATATTGCTTCTAGAGGTCAAATTGCAGATGACGCTTTCATACAGTATTTAATTGACGGCATCGACGAAAAAAGTGTAAACAAAACAATATTATATGGTGCCAAAAATATGAGTCAATTTAAGGACAAACTAAAGTGTTTCGGAACAATGATAGGAAAGGAAAATCAGAGTGAAAAAAGAATCAGAAAGAAAAAGACAGAAAAAATCAGAATGTAAACAAAGACGCGAAAAAAGAGTTGAAATGCTACAACTGTGGTGAAAAAGGGCATGTGTTGAATAACTGTCAGAATAAAGAAAAAGGCAGAAAGTGTTACAAATGTAATCAGTACGGACATATTTCTAAAGATTGTGCAAAAACTGACAAAAATGTTTTAAATACGAATACGCGCAGTTTGATTTCTAAAACCGATTTGACCAGCAAAGAAGTTTATATTGCAAATAAAAAGTGTACGGCGTTATTCGATACGGGCAGTAAATTCAATATCATACGGGAAGATTTTTATTGTGATATTGGCAAGCCGAAGCTGGAAAGCTGCAATGTCGTTCTAATTGGATTCGGTAGTGACCGCGACTCCAATAAAATAAAACCACTTGGACAATTTAAACAAAAAATTCTGATTGATGAAGAGGATTATATGTTAGATTTTTATGTCGTGCCAATCAAATTTCTTGATATGCAATTAATTATCGGAGAACAGCTATGTTTACACGCAGAAATTGTTTTTAATTGTAATGGCTTACAAGTGCGAAAAAAATTATAGAAAAGAAGAACAAAATATTCTAAACATCTGTGTTGAAGTGGACAATGAGTTGTTTGACATTAACGAGTCTGCGAGCGAATATGCCAAGCAAGAGGTGCGTGAGCTAATTTCGAACTATGAACCGGTCAAAACAAAAACAACAAATGTAGAAATGCGTATTGTACTAAATGATGAATCGCCTATTTTTTCACGTCCACGCAGACTTGCTTTCACGGAAACGCGTATTGTTGATGAACAGATTAAAGAGTGGCTTGAGAATGGCATAATTGAAGAGTCAACATCCGAGTTTACAAGTCCCATAGTACTCGTAAAAAAGCACGACGGTTCTGCAAGGCTGTGTGTAGATTATCGCAGAATTAACAAGGTAATTGTTAAAGACCATTTCCCATTACCGCTCATTGAGGATCAGTTGGATCGTCTGCAAGAGGCAATAATATTCAGTACAATCGATTTGAAAAACGGATTTTTCCACGTACCAGTTGCTCAATCCAGCAGAAAATATACGTCATTTGTGACACACCGAGGACAATATCAGTTTTTGAAAGTACCCTTTGGATTTTCAAATTCGCCAGGCGTTTTTCAGCGCCACGTCAATGCGATATTTCGGGATCTGACATACAGAGGAATTGCATTGCCCTATGTAGATGATATTATTATCCCCGCTAATACCGAACAAGACGCTGTACAAAACTTGAAGGATGTTATTGCGACGTGCAAAGAATATGGTCTGCAGCTCAATTTGAAAAAATGCAATTTTCTGAAGACGCGCATTCAATTTCTGGGCCATGTTATTGAAAATCGCAAAATTTACCCCTCACCAGAGAAAATCGAAGCTGTATCCAAGTTCAAGATGCCACAAACTATTAAGCAAATAGAAAGTTTTTTGGGCCTGACGGGCTATTTCAGAAAGTTTATACCAAATTACGCAGGAATAGCTAGACCTTTAACTGAGTTGACAAAGAAAAATGCTAAATTTAGATTTGATTTGAACGAAGAGAATGCAGTTAATATTTTGAAAAAGTTACTAACTGAGAACCCTGTTTTAAGTATTTATAATCAGACTTACGAGACGGAAGTGCATACAGATGCGTCTATTGATGGATTCGGAGCAGTTTTATTACAGATGAACGTCGACGATGGTCAACTGCATCCTGTGTATTTTATGTCAAAAAAGACCACAGATGCACAGCGTAAATACAGCAGCTATGAGTTAGAAATATTGGCAGTTATCGAAGCTTTGACTAAGTTTAGGGTGTATTTGTTAGGCATTCATTTTAAACTGGTAACAGACTGCAACGCTTTTACGAAAACTTTAGAAAAACAAAGCTTATGCACCAGGGTGGCTCGCTGGATTCTTTTTCTGCAAGAATATAACTATACAGTTGAACATCGATCTGGAGTGAGAATGAAGCATGTCGATGCTCTCAGCCGGTATCCAGTGATGTTTATAAAAGAAGATAGCATAAGTACTGCTTTGAAAGATGCACAAGCACGCGACGAGAAGATAAGAGCCATCAAAGAAGTTCTAAGCCATGAAAATAAGGTATACGATGACTACTTTCTAAAAAGCGGTGTGCTGTACAAACTTATAGGTGACGATGAGTTGGTAGTAGTGCCAAACGAAATGCAAAAGCGAATCATAAGCAGTGCCCATGACAGAGGTCATTTTGCTGCTAAGAAGACAAAGGAGTTAATCTGCCGAGAATTTTTTATACCACACGTTGAAGAGAAGATTAAAAAATATATCGAGTGCTGTATTCCATGCATTTTAACGGATCGCAAACGAGGCAAGCAAGAAGGACTACTACACCCACTCCAGAAAGAAGACGTCCCATTGTTTACCTACCATATCGACTTTTTGGGTCCGCTGGAGTCAACGCATAAAGACTACAAACACATTTTGGCTGTAATCGATTCCTTTACGAAATTTTGCTGGCTCTATCCAACGAAGTCAACCACAGCAAACGAGGTGATTGTGAAGCTCAGCAACCAAAGTGTTAACTTTGGCAACCCAGCATTCATTATTTCGGATAGAGGCTCGGCATTCACATCGCAAGACTTTGTGAAATATTGCGACGACGAGGGAATAAAGCTAGTGAAGACGACTACTGGCTTGCCAAGGGTAAACGGACAGGTTGAACGACTAAATTCTATTATAATTTCAGTACTCTCAAAGCTAAGTGTCGATGACCCCACGAAATGGTATCGCAATGTCAACAGAGTGCAACAGGCGATCAACTCAACATTTACCAGAAGCATTAATACGACGCCTTTTGAGCTACTGGTTGGTGTTAAAATGAGAACGAAGGATGATCTTCAGATACGAGACCTGATAAACAAAGAGGCCGTAGCAGTTTTCAATGAAGAACGTAGCGAGTTACGAATAAAGGCGAAGACTCAAATACTGAAGCTGCAGAACGAGAACAAGAAAGCGTACAATCTTCGACGCAAGCAAGCAAGACGATATGATGTTGGCGACCTAATAGCTATTAAACGTACCCAGTTTGGTAGTGGCCTAAAGCTGAAACCTAAGTTTTTGGGACCTTATAAAGTTGTAAAGGTGAAGTACAACAACGCCTATGATGTCCAAAAAGTAGGCAACAGCGATGGACCAAAGAATTCTGCAACGTGCGCGGAATATATGAAGCCATGGCCGATTGGCAACGATGACAGCGATGACGATGGAGCATTCGGGTCGAAAGCTTAGTCAGAATGGCCGAATGTGGGATTGGTTTTTGGCTGTTTACCCAAATCGCACTAGTAAGAAACAGCTGATCCCTAGACAACGACAACGACGATAACGATAACAACGACGATAACGAGAAGACTACAGATGAAGAAGGTGGCGAATTAGCGAGGTGGCGAATTCGAAAACACGACGATCAACGAAGAGCGCAACGCTACGAGAGTGAAGTGCTGTACGACGGCGAGAGAAGCAAGTTGCTTTTTGCTCGTAAAAGAGTTAAGTTGTGCGTTCTGCCTGTGTGGATACGAGAGCGACAGCAATTCGACGACAAGGACGACGGTGAAGACGTGAGCCAACGATAATTTCAATATCCAATATTATTTGTTTAAACATACAAATAAAGTTCACAATATTATAATAAAACCCCACATATATTATTATTGGACAAAGTCGATATGCATGCAACAATAAGAAGTATTTTCTCCCAAGTTGGCAGCTTACGATTATAAGTATAAATATTATATATACTGGAGCCTAGAAATGGTTATAAGTCTCTGTTGTTGATGCTGTTCAAGAATGTATATAAGTACATACTTAAAAGGGTTTGAGATGCTTTCTTCTGCCTTTTACAAACATTTTCAGAAAACATTAATGAAAAATATGCTAAGAAATTTTGAAGAAAATTTTTAATGACATATTTAAAATACTTTACTGTATCAGAATTATTTAAGAATACTAACTTCATAGTCCTCCAGTTCGTTACAGTGTTGAGCCAAAGAATAAGTAGGAACGGTTACAGCCAAAATTTCACTGTACGAAACAGCAGATGGCAAAAAAAGGTTTGTAGTGGGTTTGTCGTATTGTCTAGTTGAAAGAACGCTTTAAACTACTAGAAAGCGAAAGTAATGTTATACACAGGTGAGTTAGATAATCAGAAATATATAAAAGACATTACATAGTTTCTAATGTAAATTAAAGTTTTTTAATCGTTAGATAAACTAGAAATTCTAAAAATATATATCTTTTGTAAGAACAATTTATATCTCTGGATACTAAATAGCGATGTGGTTTAAATTCAGTGGGAAGTCAACGCCGTAAGCAGCAAACATTTGATCTCTGTTTTTTTAATATATCAACTTTGCTCTATAAAGTGAAATGAAAGTGGAAATTGAAGTACCCAACCAGACACTGCCCTTGCTCTTAGTTGAAACGGCACTCACTGTGTATATGTGTGGCTGAGTATAGATTTGTGGTGTATAACTTCAAATCGATATTTTATTCAATAGCGCAATATAAAACGCTAGGTAGTGGCAATAAATATAATTGAAAAACAGGACAAATAATTGAATTATTTGGTTGTGAAAAAGCTTTTCTATGATTAATGAAAATAATAGAACATCATTACTTTTGATATTTTTCAATATTTGGTTTTTCAAGTATTTGATTTTTATACCCGCTTACCCTAAGGGTAGAAGGCCGAGACGATATAGCCTGTTCAGTTGCTATGTCACTAAGTGACATAAAAATAGTGTTCAATAAACCTAATAAAGTGCTACCAAACTAATAATTTTAAACAAAATATATTTTTTGGTACATTTTAAGTATATTTTTTGGGTATTTTTTACAATATATTTTGAACATTATAATATTTCGATAGTCGCTTTTATTTCTTCTTCCATTCTGTAAAATTGGGTGGCGGGTATCTCACAGTAGCTTTCTTACTTGTTTTTTTGAATGTTGAAAAAATGTTAAATTGTTTGTGACTTGTTAGCTACAGAAAAACAATTCAACTTAAATTGCATGTCAAGTACGAGTAGAAAAGTATGTGAATCCAAATTCATATTGCTGCTCGTGATGGGATCAAAAGCGGAAACGGAAGTCAACGAAATACACGAAAGTACAGTTGAGGATATTTATTTAAGAATAAAATTGAAATATTTACATATCTTCAATACGCAAGATATATATAATAAAATCTATAGTGGAAACTCTATACAGCAAAGTATCAGTTAAGAGAAGTATTAATACTCTAAGCACATACAAAAGTTTACACTAATATATTTCAATCTAAACCCGGCGCATATATTCAGAATATTAATTAAAAAAAAAAACTCTAAGCACACAATATTTTATGAATTTTTGTTTTTTGCCTAATTTACAGTGTTTTCGAGTTTTTAGTATCTAAGCACAAACGCGTCGATATCAAGAAACAACAGACGCTGTATGTCAACATAAGCAGCATAATAACGGAGGTATTTTTTTTTATATTAATTTCAAAACAATTTAAAATGTTGGAGCCTAATGCTTAAATAAATCAGAGACAATACATACACATATAAGTTAACACTTTTTTATGCGAATATATACAGATTTAAAAAAAAATATATTTATGTTCAACAGGTACTATTCAAAAGAGAAGGCTTGGTAGTTATGCTGGCGATATAGTAGATAGATATAGTAGTAGCTTCCTGGGTAGTCTTTTCTGCCTTGCCTTAATCTGAAAATCTAAGCCAAATTACGTTGAATGGAGCTCACATCAATATTATATTTTATCTTAATTTTTTGTTTTTGCAGGAGTCAAAGCCTATAAAAAATCCTAAAAAACTGAAACCTGTTCTTTTTTCTCTGTTTTACGATTGACTAAATATATATTTTGCTGCATCAAAATTAAACAGGTGAAATTACCATAAAGAGAGAAACCTTTTTAAACATTTGCTCTTCTTTTAAAATCGGGAAAAATGTATTCGGTTTTCAAGATATTTAAAGTGTAATTACGAGGAGTATAATGTATATGATATTATGTTCAATAATATTTTTCTCTCTCCCTCCCGATTATTCTCCTTAGCTTGATCTTAATTACGTAGTTTAATTTACACGCTTTTATAAATATGATAATAAAATCGACTTTAAAAATGGCAGTCAATTGTAATTGTCTGAAAAAAATTATCAACAAAGGCACTGAAGAGATCAAACACAAATTTTGTGGTTGTAGCTAATAACATTATAGAATAGAAAGTGGCTTCTTTTTCTGATTTTCATTTACCTTTTGTCCTAGCAAGCCATTTCCAAGAAAGAACAAAGTCAACTAAACCCCAATAGTCAACGTATTGTTCAAAAAAGGGAAAAATCATTTTGCTGGCCATCAAACAAATGTTGGCCCAATGCTAAGATTTTAGTTTCTTTTATTCTTTGCTGGATTTTTATGGTTTCAATTAGAAATTAGTAAAACTTTTCCATTTTCTTTGATTGGTTTCGCTTGAAGTTTCCAACAAACAATTTCGTTATGCACTTTTAACGGTTCACTTAATTGTAAGTGAGAGTATGGATTTTAGGCCCGGCTAAAAGCAAAGCACAATTAAGTTCTTATCAAATTTAAAAATTACACAATTTTAAAGTACTTTGTTAGTTATTAGTTGGTAGTGTTATTGTACTTTAATAACTCTCTGTGTCTTTGAATTGCCTGGCATTATTATTTTTATTTGAATTTAATTGTTAAACCGACCCATCGGTGTGTTTTGTTAATGCAGCATTTAAACCAATTCACTTTGGCGACACATGTGGTTAATAAATATAGTCAGAACAACAAATGGTAAGCTACAACTGAGTATGATTTGTAAACATATATGTGGGATAGTGTAAGTTGGTCACACTGATTACACCAGCCCTAGACAACGACAAGATCAACAAAAAGCAGAAGGATAGCGAATTCGTTCGGGCGAATTCGCGAACAAGCGCTTGCTCAGGAGCGAATTGAGCAGTTCATGTTCGGCCTGTGATGTGTAAGGTTGTGAGAGCGTGTACTCGACGACGTAGATGATTAACCCCCTTGAAGTCACATCGAAGCCATTTCTCAGTTCAATTCAGCTAAAATTGGGAATTTTCATTATTAAAAAAACCATATCAAAATACTATTGAATAAAGTCCCCACATATATAAGCATATATAATACGAGTATATATACATATATTTTATGTGTAATTATTAGTGCATTCCAATCGTCTCACTGGTACTCGATTACCTGCTTACAATTTCTATTTCACTTGTGACTGAGTACTGGTTTGACATGTACAATGTACCGTATAATCGATTAAGGCTTAAGCACTGCCTTAAAAATAACAAAATTCATGTAGTTCCGGATTACTATTATTATTTTGTGCCTGCTTAACAGACCTTTGAAGTATAAACTTACCTTGCACAATTTAGCAAGCTGACTTCATCATCATTTTTTTTAATAAATAAATAGTCATGTGTAATTGACATTCACTATTGAACTAACATTGACAATGCGTGTAATTATCGCGTATATATATGGTTTCACATTATATAAATTAATGTTTTGAAGTCAATGGGAAATAATTTAATTTATTACTGCGCAAAATCAATTATTATTTGCACAAGTTACGCATGATTTAAATGAGAGATATATAGTATATTATTTATTTTAAAGCTGCATTAAGTGAGCAAATATTTTCAATAAAAGAATTCCAAATTAACGCTTTCATTTAAAATGGAATTTAACAGCGACCCTAAAGTAAATGAGACAGTAGAGTTACAATTTGAACTTGCAAAAGAATTGCAATAAAAGTGCGAGGAGAATAAAAAAAGCAAGGACTCGTGGCCAAGGTTTAAATTGCACATTGCTCGTTCGCAATTGAATTAATTAAATTGAAAATACATTTTTTTTGCGCATCGCTGTCTTTTACATGCAAATTTATTGGCACACTGCTCGCACATAAAAAGAATATTAAGATAACCCCTTTTAATTTGCCAGCTTACCAGAGTTTACTACGACGCCGTTAACGAGTTAACGTATGAATGGGTGACCAAGCTAATGGCAGACGAAGAGAGGAGAAAATCTCCAGTGAATCTCAAAAAGAAATTAGATTAATTAAAAATAAGACAATAAAATACTGGCGCTTAATATGAGTCACCTTATTAACCTCAAGTCCAATATTATTCCAAGAAATTCTTTGATTTGATAGCCAACCATTAAACTCTGTGTGTGTTTTCTTTTCAATGATGACTTTCTACATTTTTAAAAATATTATATTTTGAAGATTGTCGAATTTGTCAGCAAATTAGTTGCTGCTCTTTCAGTTAAACATCAGTTACTGCAGTTTAGTAAAAGTACTGCAGTGAAGTAAAATAAACTAAGCTAATTGGCAAATTCTTGAACATTTTGTAGTTCAGAAAAAAATAAATTATAAGACTTCATAAAAAGTTAGCCAAAATTCTCTAGGAAAGCATATTGGGATAGAAGAAATTCACTGCTTAAATAATTTTTGTCCACTTTAGACTAGTTTTTAATGCATGAATAAACAAACTTTGCTTTCAGGCTGCATTGCCATATAGCATCAGATAGAAATAAACAAGTAATAAATTCTATTTGAAAAGGCAAAACTGCGACTGATTAAATTTTAGTCGTAATATGCTCTGACTGGCCTAATTATAAAAACTTTGAGCTTTCATTTTAATTGCACCTGCTCATTTTGCACAAAAAGCTCATTAAAATAAGCCTGGGAAAATTCTGAAAAGTTTTTCGCAAAACTTTAACACCTTCCTAAGGTGCATTTATTCGTTGGATCTGTCACAGGTCACACGCATTTTCAGCATCTTCACATTCTACATGACTTCACTCACAACACCTGCAGCCAGAGAGAGGGAGAGAGAAACAGTTAAAGTTTTCACCGAGCTCAAGTTTGATGTCTCTGGCCGCAGTTTGTTAGTTTTTTGATGTCAAATTTACAGGGCAGTTGTAAAATTATGCAAATGTCGCAGACTGCTTTCCTGACTTTCCTGCCTGCAGCTGCTTCCTGAATTTTTAACAACTATGTAATAAAAGTGAATTCATCAAAATTCAATTACCCGATGCGTTCGTCCATAAAAATATGCAGTATCGTACCAACCACATGCCTCACGCAGGAGTTTGGCTATAGAAAATTTTAGGTTTTAAGCAGGTGACAGGAACAGTCCCAAGTAATCCCGACTTTACGACTCTGCCACTGGTTTTGGGAATATTTCCGCAACTGCTTTCATCTCTCATGACTTTTCGTTAAGTCAACCGCTTTTAGTTGACACTACGAGTGTTTTTGGTCAATTCAGCTCTACTCGTACACCCATTTTCTAAGCTGCAACTTTGAAATGTTTATAGGTCATGGCACGTATCACTTACGTGACGCTTTCCCACTTAAATGTCAGCCACATTTGGGCTTCTATTCTTGACCAGCATAAAAAATAGTTTGTATGTAGCATATACTTAGTATAAGTGTTCACTTAAATGAAATGCCACAGGTTTGCCTAATTGCAGAGAACACCAAAAGATTGATGCATTTGCTGGTATTCAACTTGACAGTAGCAAAAATATTTCAATAAATAGAACTGAACTGTACCTTTCCGCCAATGCCAGATTTATGTCTTGTTCGTCATATTGTAGCAGCTTTGGAGAAAAAAAACTACATTTTTGCCTGCCTTTTTTTTATAACAACTTACTCCCGCACTCACAGTTGCCCCAGCTCTGGAATGGGAGCAGTCAATGGGAGGCTGGTTATAAATTTACATGTAGAACGGCTTTGACCATTCGAAGGACTCCCGAATGCAACATATTGTTGTAGTAATTGTAGTTCTAGTTGTGTATGTGCAAAGTTTTGCTGAATTTATTATGAGTTGTAGTTGTAGTTGTAGCTGTAGCTGTAGCTGCTGCATAAATTACTGTTATTAATTTACAAAACTGTTGTCAGAACTCTCACAATTGAAATATGAGTACAAGTATGTTGCGCTCTAACCCATGGACCTGCTGTTTCTGCCACTTGCGCCACTATATATGTATGTACTTTAAGTTGTTTTTGGCATTTTTATGTACTTTTCGCAGGTTTCCTATTATGAGTTTCCTGGTCGAAAACTTATCACGATTAACAGTTAGCAGTTGACAGTTTCATGTTCCGTTCATGTCCATTTGCCGGGGCTTTCAATTTCCACTTCCTTTTGTCATGAAACTTCATTTGCACACCATTTCCGCCTGGCAAATGAAGAATGACATTAACCATTTATGCTTTCTACCCTCCTGGCTTGCTCCTCCCCTTTCCCATCTATAGCTATGCTTCCTCCTCTTCTCGCCTGAGAAAGCATGCACACTAATGGCTGGCATTAGATGCTCCTAATTGATAGCAACACAGTAGAAATTTTGTTCTATCCATTTGATAACAAATGATGACCCCGTTCTTTTCTTTAAACTATCAGTGGCTTTATTCTACACTGTTGCTGCTCCGTTTTCCATTATTTGTGTTTTTTAAAAAAGTAAAAAAAAAAGATTGAATACAGAGACTTACCTTGGCCCAGCATCTATTCGCCTTATTTACCAGACATTTCTTTTTTTTTTCAAACTTATTTTCAATTTCACCATTCGCAGCAGTAAGTAAAAGGCGTCCATAAGCGAGTCTAATGCAATTGAGTTGTACAAACAATGACAACATTAAAACAACAACGACAACTGAAAAAACTACAACACGAGCTGCCTCTAGTGGCAAGATTGGAGTAGACGTAAACTTGGCATTCACTTGATCTTTGTATGTTTGTAAATAGTTGGCTTCAATTAAGATGAAAATTCGAAATAATAACGATTAAAGACTTTATACTTATTAATTAGCAAACGTGATTAGCAATCAGTTCACTTTTTGCGAAATCAATTAGAAACTCATTAAGTCTGCAGCAATTGAAATTGAAAATTTAACAAGGAAAACTATTTCTAATTTCCTGGAATATAAAAGCAAGACAAATTGATGCAAGGGCCCGGAAGTAGTGGAGAAAAAATAATTGTAAATTTAAATTGGTAAAACCGAAAATATTTTAACTCTGAAAAAATCAAAGGGTTGAATTCCCATTTTTGGAAATTAACTTTTATTACAATTTAAATTAACACTCACACACTTACAGTACTATATTTATTAGATTTCTTAATTCCTCAGCCAGCAGCGGAAGAGAAGATCGGTTTCCATATTGAAATTTCTGCCTTTATTAAGTTGTCTATCTCATTTGCTATATAAGCATGTATGTATGATGTTTCTCAGTCCGTTATAAGCTCTTTGTCGGCCTTGTTGACGATGAAAATCGCTACGCTAATTGAAAATGTGTTTTTCAGTCTCACTCTACAAGCAAGAGTAAAAACAGAAGACTCATTATACACATGGATGAGGATTACTAAGGGTGTATGTGCCTTTCCCTGCAATCCGCATTGATTTTAAGGCAGTCAGTGTACTCCATATGCCTTTTAGAACTAACACCTTCATGAGAAGAGTACACATTGGGGAAAATTTAATAATACTCTAAAGCGCAATGTAAAAAGGGTATTATCTAGACGGGGAACCAGATATAGTGCAATCTGTTGGTTTGATTTAAATGTGTGAGCGGAATTAAAAGATGTTTTGTGTTAAATGAGGCCTCTTGTATACTTAACTGTTTTCTCAAGCTCATCACGTTCGTTTGAGTCGTAAAATCTAAGTACACATGAAACTTAAGCAAAAACCCGCTTTGAAGTATCAAACTACAGTTGAAATAAAAGGGTCAACACTGAGATTTGATGTAAGTATCTTGGCCAAAAACCCTCTCAGCACTATTTGGCATCTTTGCAGGACTAAAAGAACAAGTCGTGTCACCAGCTTACTTAGTGTCCCAAAAGTGAATTGCAACATAATATGTTGGCGACTACGAGTGTTTACATACATACATGTGTTTGAGTATGTATGTATGTAGATATACATACGAGTACTTTTGTAATTCAATAGTTACGTTCTGTAAGTGCTCTGATGCGTAAAGATCTCGAGCAGAAACTCACCCAACCCCCAAACCATCAGCTTACCACCATCTTTCAACATTGCTCTTAGTGTCAGTCATGCTGGATTAAGAAATTGAATTTGGATTAAATTTGCATGTATGAGTATGTACCGGCCTGTTCAGTCAATTTATGTAAGCGACGTTGCTGTGAAATATTCTAGGAGTTAAAGAGTTGAAACTATGCCAACTTACCACGTTAATGACATTTAATGGTTGATTATTGCCAATTTAATAAATGAAGTATAATAATAACATTATGATGGATATAATGGAAATTTGGCACGAAAACAGGATTACTTAAGCAAGATATGTATGTATGTTGAGCTATAAGTCAAAAAAGTCACAAATACATTGTATATTTCATCTAACTGTCTTACTAAAACATATTTGAACATGCGAAAGCAAGAGTCTTTGCAAGTTACAACAATGCTTAATGTGTGATAAGCAATGATATTAATTACAAGTACATTTAAAATTAGAGGCAGGTCAAAGGACAGCTACTTTATGAAATTAATATAAGTGATCTAAGAGATTGACTTGATATTATAGAATTAAACAATTAATAAACTTACAAGTTCACCTGTTGACATGTTCGTGACACTAAGTAGCTTCTTATTGGTTTGAAGCATAACATGGTAGACTTGGGCTTCATAAATTCCCAATATTAAATGTAACAGTACTTCTGCAATGTAAATTTTAGGGCAGCAGGCCAGAAAAAACTCCCAAGTTTAGTTCATACATGTTACTGTTAGATTACGACTTGTCTGAACCAAAATGTCCTTGTTGTAATGATGACTGCCACATCAAGTTTTCCCTGTTTAGTTCATTCTCGATGATTTTAACAGAGATATACCCAGACTTATTACCCAATATTAAACCTGGCAATTCTGTATGATGCTAAAACTCAAATTGACTTCGAATTACGTTCCACATTTAGTACACACTTAAATGTTATTCTAACTTGTTGCAATGAAACCTAAATTATAAATCACAATAAGGCTCACACTTTATGCATTTTTCAAAATTTTTATAATATTTGTGCTAAAAGTCAGCTAGTTAAAAGCTACTTGCCCCTAAACATTTATTTTATGAATCATAAAATAATATAATAAAAGCTTTACATTTCAAACACAACTGTTATTAGCCTAATGTACAGCAAGCCACATAAAATGTTCCAAATTGTTGGATAATTTCCCACTAATTTTCTTACATAGCTCTGCAATGTTAAAGCTCTGCACTATAAGATGTGCTAAATGTATGTCATACATAATTTTTTTAGCAGAAGCAACATGCTGCGAATTGTTTGAGCAACTAACATTTTGATAATATCCGTTGAAAAATTTCCCATTGTAAACAAGGCAACCATTCTGGTAACTCAACGTCGAACTACATAAGCAACCGTTAAAACTATAGAAGGCTTAGTTCATACTTGAAATTCAAAGTGATTGGTTCATTTTGCGGTTGCGACAGAAAAAAAATATTAGGATTTGAAATATTACGCTAAATTTAAAAATGAACAACTATAATTATTAACATTAACAATAAAATCAAAGTTTAAGTGTGTGAAAATATTTAAATAATTGTTTAAAGTTGAAATCAACTTTCAAATTTGAATAATACGTGCAAATACTGATAAATAAATATATCATATAATCGAGTCACATTCCAGTTGAGTGCTTCTCTCTGAAAGTATTCAACGCGCGATTAACTCGTTCTCGTACATACAGTACATATATTCTGGCATATACTCGTATACTCATGTACCACATTAGCCACATTACCAAAAAGTGTCCACTAATAATCCCTTTCAAAGTGGAACAAATAATGCATAATGCCGATACCGCGTATTGTGTCCCGCGTATTGTGCGAGAGAGTGTTGGCCATGTTTCCGATAGTGGCGGAAGCTTAAATGGGGACTGCACTAATATTTACTAGTTGCAGTTCGTGAACTACAATGCATTTAAATTTCAAATATTGGCCTCCAAAATTAGCTAAAGGATAATAATACAAAAAGTTGCGATATTTAGTATTTTGTTATGATGGACATCGAAGCATCTTATCATCGAAAGAATCTTGTTTTTCAGAACAAATCTTAGAGCTGACCTGTATCTTCATTCATAATATATGTTGTGCTGTAAACAGTCAACATTAAAATGAATAGAGTAGGTTTTTTCTTCTCGACTATTTTTAAAATGTTATTCTTTTTATATTATTATTGAAGTTTGAAGAATATCTTCGAGTCAGGTGTAAGTTGTAAAAATGTAGTTAAAAGTACGATAAGTGACAGCCTCATTAAGAGCTTGTAAATATTACAGATTTGACAAGGAACTATAAGAAAAGAACTTTTATTGGTACTCATTTGTACCAATTGTCAGCAGAGAAGAGAAGACGAAAACATTAAAAATGCAAATTAAATCTAACGCAAATGCTCAACAACTGTGAACAAAGACCAGATTCCCTTAAATGCTCTGTGAGAAAAGAACAATGGCATTGACAATTGCGAAATAGTTCTCTTGATTGTACAAATGGAAAAGAAAGACAACTCGTGATAATGGTTTGAAATTGTATAAGCAAAATTATAGGGTTAAGTGCAATAAAGATTGTTAAAACTGATCAACAGTTATGAACTTCCCTTCCAGAAATAATCCTTAGTTCGAGTGCCAATAGCAGTTAAAAATGCAAGTTATAAATATATATATACTTTTTTGAATTTAAGTGCTTGCCACACAATATCTTTTGTTATTCCTTCTTGCCATTCGCAAATGCAAAAGCAGCAGCAATTTGTGGTCGTCATTGTCATTTGTTTGCTGATTATTGTTGTTTGGTTTCTATGCTGTTGTTGCTGTTGTTTCTACTGTCAACAAAAGTCTGTTTTATGCTAATAGATTTAAAAATCTCGCAACGGTTTCTATAGTCCAGTGTGGTTTCAAAAACTTCATCTATTACTTCTCCCATCAGTAAGGCCTAAATATAAAAAATTGCAATCAAAGTTAATAAGCCAAGAAGATTTTACCTATGCGTTAAATTAAGGAAGGCAGTGCGGAAAATCGAATAAAGGAAACTGTTTCGAAAGTTTTACTGATGAATTATGTTTGCCAAAATACTTGGGCCATCCTATATACGGTAATGGCCTGGGCCCACAAAAGTAAACTTGGGCAAAATAACTATGAGTGTAATAGCTGTATATTCATCGTATGTTCATAAAGTCTCGACAAAGTTGTTTGCCATAAATATGCCTAAGACAAGCACTTGAGTGCCAATATCAATATCAATATGACGCTCACAGCTGTCTGGTTCCCTATTACGATTTTGTATACTTCTAGGCCCAAGTGCTTTGTATTTCATAAAGACTGTGCGTTTGATTAATTTTTTGTTTTTTGCATAAAAGCGTGGACAATATTGAAGGCGTTGCTAATGCCATTGATGTGGCACAAAATATGTACAAAATTTCCATTGTTCAGCCAATCGTCCAACGGGAAAATATTGAGAAAAGATTGAGAAGGGATACAGGACAGTTTGCAGCCTGAATGCTTCTCAACTGTTGTGTTGTCAATATTCAAATGGAAAATATTTCATGTGACAAGCTAAGAAATGTATGCCAAAGGCATGCCTGGAATTTTAATAAGTTTCCGTCCGTATGATCAGCTTCATTTTCATATATTTTCTCGGCAGGCGACGAGGAAAGTCCTTTCGTGAATTGCAGTTAAGTTTACATACGAGCACACTTACTGTTCGAACATGACAAAATGTCCTGCTCTTGAGAGCGTGCTTCGTAAAATATTTATAATATAGCAGATTCGGATGAACAAATGAAGAGTGCGGACAATTAATCAAATTTCTGTTAAAGTGAGGGGCAAATCCGAAACATGAAACATTGAATCAAATAACATTTTAAGAGCGTCAAAAATCGTACATCTCATTTGCATAAGTGTATCGGACAGGTGTGAGTATATGTGAGCTATATGGAAAAACAACACTCTTACACACTCTATACACACTTTTTGCATCTCCCATGTCTGCCAGTATATTTAATTTTTAATGGATATACTATCGGAAAATCTATGGAATGTGTGTACTCTGTGCCCGGAACAATTCTCCTTTGAACACTGACAAACAGCCGCAAGGCAAATGCCTCTGAAGTTTTTCTCACTATAAAATACTCTTATGCATTCAAGGCTTGCAAATATGGTGTAATATTTTGTATTATTGATACATTTTTTTTAAAGAACAAATTTAAAGTTTTTCAAGTAGTGATTTTTTCACATTGAGATTTCATGAAAAGATACTCATTGAACGGAAGGGATGTCTGCCCTTTAGGTGCCACCTTTATTGATGACGAGCCGCCTACAGACAGATATCTATGGCCTGATGACTGCTCTAAGTGGTCCCAAAGGCATAATAATTTCAGCTTTCGAGCTATGTGTTGTGGGACGTATGAGTAATGTGCCAGAATTGACCGCTAAAGTCGACTTGTTTACGTGTCAGCAGATCATAAACTTTTTTTTATAGGCAAAAATACAAAGGAGAAAAATTTGTGCTCGAGCATAGGTGAAATCTGCAATAATCCAAGTCGCCAACTGAATTCCTCAAGTGACGCTTGATTGCACTAGAAAAGAGCAGAAAAGAGCAGGCGAGAAGCTGTAGCTACGTGCCTGGGAGGATTCCATTTGCAAGGTGCAACAACGCAGACTTATCAGCTTTTCACCTGTGCAGGGCAAGCCTATGCATTAATCACATACTCGGACTCACCTCCAGACACACCCATTTGCAGGCAGTCTCGAGTACATCGAAGAGGCATGACCGTGCTACGAGTTGTGGCATCCATAACGTGACACATGGCGATGTACTTTTATGCCAGCAAGATATCGGCCATCGTCTGTGCCACGCGTTGCAAGCAGACCGTGCTGCAAAAGTCGCGTGGTCAACGGGATCGCGATAAAGACCAACCGTCAAATCGCCAACGACAGCGTCGACGGAAAGGCCATCAGCATCAGAGCCGAAGACGCAGCAGATGCCCCCAGAGCAGTTCTGACAGTGAGTCTAACTCAGAGGATGGCTGCTGTGGCCATGGGGAGGAAGAGGACCAGGAGCTGCCACCTCAGCCGGAAGTGGGCATTTTCTTGCTCAATGCGGAAGCATCACAGCTCTCCGGCTTGGGCTTTGGCCTGGGATTGGAGCTAGGCAGTGGGACTTCAACTACGCACTTCCGCCGTCGACACAGTGCGGAACAGTTGAGCGCACACGATTTGGAACTGGGATTTCAGCAGTTGAAGGTATAAATAGTACGAGTATTGAAATGAAAATCAATCGCAGTTCAAATTTGTTAAACCTTTCACAGGTGGCAACCGGAGACAATACTGATGTCAATCAGTATGATGTGCCCAAAACTCCGCACAAATATGACCAATCTGATGTCAATTTTGAGGTAAACCAGCCAAGGTTTAATTATTCATAATTTAATTGTTTAGCTGGTGTCAGTTTTATTTTTAATTATCGCTCCATTTCATGACAGAGCTCTGTGCTGGGTGCCGGTGGAATTATGTACATAAACGGGCGCATTATTTCCGGACCACTGGACTCATTCCCCGAAGTACTGAACCCGAAAAGCGTCATCGACTTAGATAAGGTGAGAAAAAACAGCATACGAAAAGACAATCCTGAATATGTAAATGAGTCTCATTGAGCAGCCGCATTCCAGAATCTCTAGAATAAATAAACACAATCACTGCAAATTAAGCTTATGGAATACCTAAATGAATACTCAAATCTCTCTCCCTCTGTCCTTACACAAAGTAAACTTCAGCAGGGACTTGAACTAATCCTGCACATGTGTTTATCTTTTGCAGGAATTTCTTTTCTCATTCTTATTATCATCACGTTTGTTTTTACGTCCCCATGAGCTGCTGGGCAAACTGTTGGAGTCGATAGCCGAGCGCAAGCACTTGGAGTGCTTGGATTCATTAGTTGTCCTGCTGGCCGTGTGGACGGAGAAATTTCCATACGATTATCGCGACGAGCGGATGATGAATCATGTAAAACATATCGTGGCCAGGTGAGTGAGCACTGATTGAATCCCACCGTACCGTCATTAAATCGAGTGAAAGCAAATGTTAATTGCAGTTGCTCTGATTCACATTTGGAAGGCGTCGTCTCGCAAGTACTTAGTGCCTTACTTGAACGTTTGACTGATTTAGAGAGACATGAGGCCGATCTGCGTGCCTGTCAGAGCAACAACGATAAGGGAACCTCTCAGCCCGCTGCTCCACTCAACTGTCCGACGCCCACGCAGTATGCACAGATTGTGTGCAGACTGGAAAAGAAGCTGGCCAAGCACATTGGGCCAGAGGAGTTTCTGCAGTGCAGCAGCAATGTGTTGCTGGACAAACAGGTGAGATGGCGTATTTAAATGCATTAGCAACACGTGCATAACAGCTATGCAATGCTCGTGATGTATAACACAATAACAGAAGAAATGGGACCAACCAATCACATCGGGTGGGCCGCCAGGTGCCCAGGATGCAAAGAAGACCTGCAATCTGGAAACGTATCTGGACTGGTCGGCACGTCTGCGCTTGTTTGTCTGCAATGAGATACTCCAGGTGAGCACCCCCGACTATCTGACTGTCTGTCTGTCTCTCTGTCAGTCGGTTGCCCAAACTACGACTACTTAAATATGCACTGTTACGTGCTCCCTGATGGACTGTTGGACCAGGGTCATTTCCGCATTCCCAGACCAAGTAATTTATGCTATTCGTAACTTTGCCAGCGACAGTCTCGTCTGTCGAGCGTCTGTCGTAGCTGCCTCGTTAAAGTTTTGTCCAAGTCACGTGGACGACATATTCTTTTGTAACTTCAGCATAGCAAACAAACAAATATCTTCCCTCATCTTGTCTTCATTTACAGTGCTCTGGTATTGAGGACCGCAGCCGAACTGTGGAGCTCTGGAGCGGTGTGGCCCAGTACTGTCTTCTCGTGGGCAACTACAATAGCGCCACAGCCATTCTAGAGGCTCTCGAGTCGCCGCCAATTGCACGTCTCAAAATAACGGTGAGAGTGTAAACTGTAAATTCTTTTGATAGTTTCACGAACATTAACAACTACAGTATAGCTAACCTAAAGCCAGCCTATTCATTTGCCATCAATATAGTACTATGACCAGCAGAATCAGAGAATGAGTCGACCACGCCCAACTAACCACATTGGCATCAGCTTGCAAAGTTTTCATCAAATTCACTGTTACATTTTGTTGGGCAGCTCTCACTGTTCTGTACTGTTCGTAGTCATACCCACATTTGCACTCGAACTCGAATTTGGCATGTCGCCGCAACTGTTTGAATGAAGCGAGTGGCTGGCTGTAATAATGCATCCCTTGCAGGACGACTGAATAGAAGTATTTTTTTAATAAATAGTTTTGCAATTTGTTAATGGATTGCTTTTTCTTTGCAAACACTTGGCGAACTACCGTTCATCATTTGAGGCAGCTGTTGAAATTCTGAGCTATTCACTTGCCACAACTTAGCTCGTTGGTGCTTTAAATGCCTTTGACTCATATTTAATTCATTATGGACTGGGTATAACTTTGCAAATTCCTTGCATTTTATTTTAAATTTTTTGCGCGAGGCGTAAATTGCACAATACACAAAAGAGGAACAAAAAGTTTCTGAAGGAAAAAAATGTAACGGAATTGCATAAATTCATGTTTTTTTGAAGCTTGAAGTGAGGGGGCAGGGGCAGGGCGTGGTTTTTACATTGTCTGGCAAATTTCGTTTCCATATTTTGCACAGTTGCGTTTAATGGCTACTGAAATGTTTATGGCTTCACATTGAACGATAGCAGTAAATGATATAATGCAAGGAGTATTTAAAAAATTAACTATCATATAAATATTTAATAAAGAAAGTGCTCTTATGTAAAGGTCAAACAAAATTCTTAGTAGTTTGTAAAAATTATCATAGTTAAATTGCTGACAGAATTATAAATAGATTACAAATCCTCGTTTTATAAACGATTATTACGGTATTTAATGATTTAATTTCGATAAAATATTATCTATACATTTTTATGGTCTACAATAGAAAGTCAAAGTGAGAGAGAAAAGAGCCAAATGTCAGGTCGTAAAATTTGATGCAAAGCTTCAAATGACGTACATAAAACTCGAACACAAAACAAAATCATAAACTTTTACAACGCCCTCGAAACAAGTCACAAATAACACAAAAACAAAACGAATTAGAGATATTTGCTATTTAGATGGTTAGAGATAGGCACAGAGAGAGAGAGAGAGAGAGAGAGAGAGAGAGGGAGAGAAAGAAGTTTGTTCATTTAAGTATTTGGATTTGATTACAGTGGAGTAAGTTACAAGTGACATGTCAACAATTGGATTGCATGCAGCGTCATGCCGAAGGACACGGACATTTATGGCAGAAGCAAGCCATCATCCTAAACGAACAGCAGCAGCTGAGTCTAAAGGCTGATAAGCTGGCTAAGACAGTGGTTGCCATGCAGGAGAATTCATCAACATTATCGCCAGCAGCAGCAGCAGCAGAAGTAGAAGTAGCAGCAGCAGCAACAACAACTCCAAATGACCGAGAGGAGCCCTTGAGTAGTATCATTGGGCAGCTAACTGGCGTGGAAGTCGCTTCCGGTTTGAATGCATTGCCGACTCCAGTGGAAAAGCTATCTCTAGGAATGCCTGTGGTCGCCAGCAGCAGCAAGGCGGATACAGTGAAGGCAACGCCAACAACAACAACGACAACCATTTGCGGCAAACCCAACGATTGGGTTGTTATTCCGGTGTTTGCGGATATTGTTAAATTGGCGCTGGTCGAACGCGATAACTGTATGCAACGGTGAGTATCTGTATGCAATGTACTTTACCTGTTCGCTTTGATTGAATTAATGTTGAAATCAGCAAATGGAATATAAATTTGTGCAGTCCACGAGTCGTATGAGCAACTTCGCAAATTTTACTTATGGATCAACTTTAAATATTGTGCATGCAGTATGGTTTGATTAAAATTTTCCAAAGTGCATCTGTTATTTTTCAAAATAACTACTAATTTGCAATGTTTAATTTTGTATAAATAAAATCTCAATTCCATTGAAATTGCTTCAACATTCCAATAACCAGTACTCACTTAACAATTAAGCAATTTGCCTGTAGATGTTCAACATTATATGTTTCAAGTTTTATTATTAGCTATCTTGAGCTGCAATTGCATTTCAATATGCACGAGAGTATTTGATATCTCTGCAGTTAACCATAACAATTTGGTTTCTGCCAATATGGACTGCACTTTGTTTAGCTTGACGCCCGTTCACCGATTCAAGGCAGTAGCCGGAAAATCATTCATTCAGCCGTTTTCAATGGCGCGATTCGAAATCAAAATCAAATGATGCGTGTGCGTAAATCGCCTTTTCAATGCGATAATCACGCTCACAATTGTTGCCAATGCAGGCGCTGATTTTAATTGCCCTGCGAACTTTGCATGTGTTCAACTGCAGCTGGGGAATATTTTATCGTCGAACGACCAGTTAGACAATGCATAGCCAAACCCTTTTGCTCTATATTGTGCCCTATTTCATCAGCCGAACCTCTCCGTTTCTCCTTCCCTACTTGCAGTTTACCAAATGGCCACATCAATATAATTGCCTTCGATCGCATGGCGGCAATAGTTGGAGCCTTTACCAAGCACATGCAGGCAATGAAGCCAACGCTGGCGCCATCTACCGGCGAATACGAGCACTTCTGCAGCCATATGCAACAAACTACAAAACTTGGCGAAGCGGGTAAGTAATATTATTATTTAAACTTTCAACGAGTGCATGCAGACTTTGCTGGTTTTCATTTTGTGCACATTTTATTCTTTCCACATTCCATTTTCAACATTCCTCCCATTTTTTATTGGCCCTAGTCGGCATTTGAGTGTTTGTTTGTTTTGTGCGAAGTTTAAGTGAAGCGCGGCCAACTTGCAATGACTTTAAGTGGCTCAGAGAAGTGTGTGAGTGTATAAGTTAGTTACTTAAATGCTTATATATGTAAAATTAAATGTAATGCTTCTGGCACCATCCACTTTGCGCAACGTCCTACAAGTGAGGTAATTAACATTTTCAAAAATTAGAGGACCTACAACATTAAAAATATGTTTCATTTATTTTTATAAGGACAATGGCCAATACATAAGCATTTGTTCTTTTTAAATGTTGCTTTCAAGAAAAAAGAATCGTGGGCACCATTAAAAGATCCCATGCAATTATTTTCAATCCCTTGACACCACTCTGCCATTTGCCAGCGAATTAATTCAAATTAATAACCGCAATAAAACGGATACTTTATGACCACAAATGGAAGCTTCATTCCAGTTAACTCTTGACTGTCCGCTGCTCTATCTTGCCTACTTCTTTGCTTGCTTCTTATTTAAAAATATATGTGGGGCTATTATTTAATAGTATGTTGATATGGTTTATTTAATAATGAAAATACATATTTTAACTGAATTGAACTTAGGAAATGGCTTCGATGTGACTTCAAGGGGGTTAATCATCTACCTCGTCGAGTACACGCTCTCACAACCTTACGCATCACAGGCCGAACATGAACTACTCAAGTCGCTCCTGGGCAAACGCTTGTTCGCGAATTCGCATGACCGAATTCGCTATCCTTCTGCTTTTAGTTGATCTTGCCGTTGTCTAGGGCTGGTGGAATCAGTGTGACCAACTTACACTATCCCACATATATATATATACATATATATATAGATCTGTAAAATGGACGAGTCAAATAAATATAGTGATAATCTCAACGATAAGTAATAACATCACAGCTCCTGGCTGTGTGCCCAAATTAGGTGAAAAGAACAGCACATTTAAAAGACATAAAACGACAATCTTACGATAAGAACGAGAACAAAAACACCTGCAATAGGTTACACCACATGGTTCTTTTTGGAACTGTCAACGACGAACTCCGCGAGACTGCGTAGTTGTTCACACACACAATCAAAGTGCTGGAATGGAAAGCACGCGTTGACAACATCAAAAGTGAAGGAAAAAAAAATATTTATAGAGAGAAAAAGCGAAGCAGGCTTAGTATTAAAACTGAAAGGTCCACATAGACCGAACTCATTAAAAACCCAGGAAGCGTGGGAGACTTTGAAGAATTTTACCGCAGGCGACAAACAACAAAGTCCTACGTAAAAAAAAGTTGTCTGTGGTGCATCTTGACAGCGACCGAGGAAAAGAATGAAAAGTTATGGCAGAGTCTCGTCTTTTTCGCAGTTGTTGCTTGAAAACCTCAAATTGCAAAGGCTCAAAGGCTCTTCGGTCTCAGCTGCATCAGAATCGTTGCTTCAGAGACTTTCAAAAAAAGTTTATTGAAATGCATGCTTGATGTGCAGCTTAATGTGAGGTAAACGTTATTTATGAACTTGTACGAGTAGTAGCAGCCTTCCTCTAGTTTTAAAGGGACGTGGCAAAGGTTCAAGGAGTTGACACAACTTTGGCAAACTTTCAGTTGAATAGAGGTGGAAACCAACAATGACTATCAAATATAAATGACGTTTTTTACTAGATGCACAGCTGTGTCTGATATGTTGGTATCGTAAGAAATTAAGTTAAGAGACTTAAGTAAGCAATATTGTTTCGTTTTTTCAAACGAATACAAACCAATACAGCGATAACAAAGAGTTATGCATATTTATTTATCTCAGCTCAAAAACCACCTTCCTTAGACCATCACGAACTTCTAAACCAGTTTTGCTTCAAACCGCAGAGCTCAAAACTGTCCTCTAACTTGTCCTTTAACTAGAAGTTCAGGTAAACTTGAAGAGAATGTCAGCCGCGTTAAATGCAACTAAAACTTCGCTTGATAAGTTGAATGCAGCTTTTTCCACTACTCGTTCTTTGCTTTCATGCTGGCTCCCACTATAAATAAATATTTTTCCAGACAAGCTATTTACGTTGTTATCTAAGTAATTTGCACAGCGCTGAAATTTGAAAAATGCACTTAACGCGGATGGATTTTACCTGATATATTGATAAGCTGAATAGTTGCTTAAAGTATTTGAATTAGCCCATGTTTTTAAAAGCTTTTGCATTTGAAAATTTTATCTAAGAATTAAAAGGTATTTAAACTAGTATTACTTGTTGGATTTACAACTGCGTATTGTGAGTTGTGGTTAAAGCATTTGTCTTCATCGGGAGATACTATAATAAAATAACTTTTATACAAATAATGGGGACTATGGGTATTACCTCGATATTTTTCTTATAATCACGTTTTATAATTGATGCCAAACAGATATTTAGTAGATGCTTGCATTTCTCAATTAATAAAGCGAATGTCACAAGCCCCTTATCTACTATCTCAGAGCAAAACTAAAGCCATTCTTCCAACAGCAACCACTTCCAACTCACACGTTTTGCTCATTGTATTAGCAGCCAGCTATATTTTATGGGCACATATGTAATTATACCAAAAATACATGAGGACAGATACGATTGAATAGAATGAGCTGTGTTAAATAAATATACTTCGCATATAGGCTGTAAAAATACTTATTTATCAATCTAGTTTACCAATTTAATTATAATGAATTATTTATGACAAATGACTTCCAAATAATCTGAATATGCTCCAATTCGATATGTCTACGAAAATCTATGACGAGGCGAACGAAGCGAGTTTTGCGGTATTCAATCATCAAATATTGCATCTGCTAAGCAATCAAGTTGCGGTATAATGGTGATAACGTTCATGTATACTTTCAACGGCAATCTGTTGACCCAACACAGAGACACGCTTGTTAGGCTCAACAATCTCAGCATGCATCAAGCGCACAGTCTGTGGGATAAAATATACAAAACCAAAGCAAGCTGAGACGAAGGTACACAAAATTTCATCACGAAGAAAAGAAAAAAAAAGTATTTGCCACACGACTCTATTAAAACTGAACAAGAAAATGCAGATACTCACACTCAC
This sequence comes from Drosophila pruinosa, assembly GCA_018150935.1. Taxonomy (NCBI): domain Eukaryota; kingdom Metazoa; phylum Arthropoda; class Insecta; order Diptera; family Drosophilidae; genus Drosophila; species Drosophila pruinosa. The sequence continues at coordinate 6,129,894 of JAECWR010000034.1, read as the reverse complement.
GCCAAAACCAACAATTTTAATCCCTCTACCAGCTAAGGCAACCCTATCTTTCTTTCTTTTTGGGCAGGGGCTCGTAAATGTTGATACCACATGTATGTGTGTAATTTTTTGTGCTCGAGCAGAGAAGAATGTGGGCTTTAATCCTATAAACTCAGAAGGTTAGCAGGATGCGAGTAGAGTTCAGGGGGACGGCAAGTGCAGGCCTGGCTAGTCAAAAGCACATATGTTGACCAACGACGAAGCCAAGTGCTTTGCACCACTGTAGAATTTTAATGGTCTCATGGTGTGAACTGGACAAGGGTGCCACATTTTGCCACATTTGTTCAGAACGCACACGCACACATTTCTTTTAATTTTTTGTTTTGGCCAGCGGCCAGTTTGTTGTAACTTTATTAAGCTATGTTGTTGGTTTTTTCTTGTTTGACTATTAAAATACAGTATTCGTGGAACCAGTATCCACTTCGGTTTCTTGTCAGTCTTTTCGCCTCTTGAACCCGAAGTTAGATGGGCACAGAGTGTTCATAATGAGATGTGATGAGCTCGTTCACCAATGACCATTTTCAGAAAACTAGCATGAATTTATAACGAAACTGCCTAATTTAGTAAAAGCATAGCTATCTAAGTGTGAATTTCTTTTATATTAATGTGTAGAATATCTAATTGAATATCATCTAATATTGACTCTTGCCCTCTTACAGACTTAATGATGGCCTCATTCGACTGCGAGGAAGCCAACAATGCTGAGAAGCTGATGTATGATTGAAATTAAGGAACAGACGAACTTGGAAAAGCAATAACATCGCATGGAGGCCATGGAGGCGTATAACTCATAGGGCACAGCTGCTGACTGCTGACTTCAGGGTAAATCCAGCGCGATCCTTATTGATCAGGCGTCTCAAGTCGACTCACTTCCTCCACGTGGAGGCCTCCGGTAACGTTCATCGAGTATTCGCCTCGTAGACGGCAAAAGTGAGCGGCGTTCATCCGTTCAGATCGATTGACTGATGTTGGGAGTCCTGGGATAATTATTTTGTTTAGTTTTTATATTTTCATAAATAAAGTGAATAAAATCAGACAGTGAATACAATGTTTTTACGGTAGACAGACTTGCAATGGATTTATCTATGAAGCATATATTTTGAGTAAAGTAATAATTTGGCCCGCCAGGCAAATGATCAAACTATTTCATATCTAGCTGTCCTGCACAAATTGTATAATCTCTTCGAAACAAGTACAAGTTATCGGAACAAAAACTTGCTAGTCTCCGGTCTTGCCAAGAAATTGTGTGAGTGTGTGTGCGAATTTATGGCCAAAACTGAAAGCCAAATGCATATCGTAGTCGCTCGCAGTAACAAAGCCCCAAGTGTCAAAGATGCCTGATGGCACAGGAAGCAGAGACAACATGCCATAAGGACTGCAGCCTCCACATGTATGTTTGTATGTGTATGAGTGTTAACTTGCGAGGGTGTGTGCAAGTAATGCCTTTTGCAAGACCATCAATAGTGGTACAGTCAGCAGATATTTATGCAGCCTAATGCATTCCACATAATAGCTTTTAAAGATTTACAGCTCTACCGCTTCGGAGCGTGGACAAATGTACAGTTATTATGCTCAATAAGAACTTACATTTCCGAGTTGATTATTAATAATTTAGGACTTTGGCTGGTCTCGAAGAGAAACACTATTTCAATTTGCACAAACTTATGTTTTGCAGTTGATTTAAATTAATTTATAGTTTAGTGGTAAAAATATGCAAATGTAAGTAGACTGCAAAATTAGCGCAATAACTTTTATCTTTAGTACCGAATTTTCCAGCTACGAAAAAAGTTTTGGCTTTACATAATTCTGGCATGGCTATTTTTTTTTTTGTGTAATTTTCTTCCTAATGCGAGTATGTAGTTGAGCTGCAGGATTTAAGACTAGCAATATTAAATAAATAAATCAAATAAATAGTCATATATAGTTGCAGTTAAATTGTGAAGTTAAGTTCTTCAATCCGAGCAACTTTAGTGTTTTTGCAGTGGCAAACAAAGTGAGTTTGCTGTGGAACTCTTTTCCAAGACCAAAGCACAACTAAATCATCCATCTTTGAGTTTCATTCATCTTGCGGTTAGCCAAATCTTGCAACCACTTGCCGAATTTATGTGCAACACTTGTTACACATACCACATGCTGGACGTGTGTGCACTGTTAGAGACAAATCGAATTGCTGTTCTCATTCTGGGTTCACCTCTTTGTTTTTTACGTTGCACAACATGACTCTTGACATAATATATGCGTCACTTAAAAAAAAAGAATCATTGCCTGCTGTCAAAATAACTCAACTTCAGGTGAGATCAATTCAAATTAAACCCTGTAATCCCATTGTAAACGGATCCAGACAATATCTTTCAACTTCTGTATTAGTTTCACTATTTTCTGGCACAGCAGCTATAATAAAGCCATCGTCTTTGTAGCAAAAGGGAATGATGTCATGACGTCATGACATAATAGTCAGTGCTAGACAGAATAGCTGGCGGGCATTCGAGATGAAAGCAAAGCTAAGGGACCGATGTCAGCATTATATATGTTGAGACCTGTTCTTGATCGAGATTGCTTGCCTCAACCTGAGGAGCAAATAAACAGCATAATGTTCTATGTAATATTAATAAATAACTCAAATATTTGACTATATATTGTACAATTGTCTTCATTGTCTAATTTCCAAACACACTCTGACTCCTTCTCTTGAGTCTACTTAAAAAACTCCTTTTTGAATTCAAATATTTATGAGACTCGAGTCTACTCGACTGTAAGATAGTCGCTATCCACTTTGTCTCTGAAGTCCGGCTCGTCAGTTAAAGTTGAGTTATGGAGCTGCAGTTCACTACTTCTGGCTGTAACGAACATTTTCGGTTGACTCTAAGTTGTTTTTCTGTTTTCCTTAGCTCCATTTTAAGCTCGTCTAAATCTAATATAATAACTATAATTTCAGCACATTTACCAGCGCTTTAATACAGATAATTTTTTTTTCTATGCTGCATTTTATATTGGAATAAAAGGGGAAACGGTCATAAAAATGTTTATGCTCCTTTTATGAACACACAAGCTGTGGAGCATCGCACAGTTGTAGAAGAGGACAGCTTGGACATGGTTTAGTTTCATTGTATGTGCTTTTACTGTGCCCTAGCTAAAGGCCCTTGGAGGACAATTATGTTAATAAAGCCAAGCAGCAAACGAAGCAAATGCCTGCAGGGCATGGCTATGTTTGAGAGTGTGAGGCCAACACTTTAACAGCCCAATTGGTGGCAATTGCAGCCAATGGAATTGTTAAACGAAACACAATTTATACATAAAATATATGTAACTAAGGAGTGAGCTTGATAACTCTTAAATGTCGAAATATAATTCAAACTATGTTACAGCTGTCAACGGCGTAATTCGCGCACTCCTACCCATAAAACTTTCACCGTAATCCCCATCAATCAACTGATTCTGAGTTGCATTGAAAACTTTTCTAATTAGCATTAAGCGTGAGTTGGACTGGCGCTTCATAAAAGAAGCATTAATAATAAGTAAGTCCAAAGCACTTTTGTGTTACGTAAAGCTTTTTTTGTGCGTATTTCGAAAAAAATTTAAAGCTATTGCAAATCCTTCTTAAATCATTTTACGCGATCTTCGTGTATTCTGTCCACACATTTGGCTGGTTGTCTGGCATGTGTGTTGGAATTAATTAAAATTTATGTTATAATTCCCGATTACGTGGTGTGTCACAAAGTTGCTAAACTCATGTCCTGCCACACGATAAGGCATTTTATCTTCTTTTTAAAGCTTTCTCAATGAAGGCAAACAGACGCTATACAATAAACGCTTTACACCCGCCTACCAAAGAGTAGAAGGGTATCATAACTTTGTGGTAACCGAAAATGTATGTAACAGGCAGAAGGAGGCAACTTTGACCCCATAAAGTATGTATATTCTTGATCATGGTCAACAGCCGGGACGATATAGCCATGTTCGTCTGTCTGCTGTACGATGATATTAATTTTAGAGACTATAAGACCTAGAGTGCCCACATTTGGTGAAAATATATTGCAATATAGCAATTGAATCAAGTTAATTTTAAAATTTTCCGCCACCGCCAATCGAAAAATACCAATTGTACTTTTTAAGATAGAATGCTAATTTGATATACACGCAATTAATATTAACATTTCAAAGCATTCTGCAAGTTTAGTTACGATCGGATAAAAAAACATGTTACTTAACATGTTATTTTAATGTGTGAAAACAGGTGCAGTTTCAATAATTGCAGCAATAGTCAATAAACCTAATCAATTGAAGACAAGCTAATTATTTAGAGAGTGGCATTCTGCGGTATTATTATACCCGCCTACCCAAAGGGTAGAAGGGTATTATGGCTTTGTGCCGACCGAAAATGTATGTAACAGGCAGAACGAAGCATCTCCGACCCCATAAAGTATATATATATTCTTGATCAGCGTCAACAGCCGAGACGATATAGCCATGTCCGTCTGTCCGTCTGTCCGTCTGTCCGTCCGTATGAACACCTAGATCTCAGAGACTATAAGAGATAGAGCAACAAATTTTTCGCGACAGTATGTCTTATTGTTGCACGCAGATCAAGTTTGTTTTTGATTTTGGCCACGCCCCCTCCCGCCCCCGTAAATCGAATAAAACCGAATTGCAGGCGTCGTTTTAAACCTAGAATGTTCAATTTTGATACGGACAATACTAATCACCATCTTAATGATCTCTGCGAATTTGGTTACAATCGGATAAAAAACACAGAAGTTATTAAGATATTACTTTTATAAGGCGTTACCACGTGCAACTGCTAGTGCTGCCTAGCTAGTTGCTATGACACTCCGCGACATAATAATGGTGTTCAATAAACCAACTAAAGTGCCGCCAAGCTAATAATTTCGAACAAAGAAAATGTTGATATATTATTTTGGTATTTTTTAGTATATTTTTTAAAAGTATTTTTTCAGTATATTTTGAAAAATATAATATTTGGATGGTAAAATTGGGTGGCGGGTATCTCACAGTCGAGCAAACTCGACTGTAGCTTTCTTACTTGTTTTTTGGTATAGTTTTTTGTATATTCTCGAAAAATTGTATTTTTCGATGCTCGCTCTTAATGTTTGTTGCATTTAGTAAAAATGGATGGCGGGTATCTCACAGTCGATCAAAGTCGACGAAAGCGTTCTTACTTGTTAATATTATATCTTTTTTTGAATGTTTTTGTCGTTCTGAACGAATATTAATAAATTGTGTCCTGCAAATCGGAAAACAAAATATTAATCAACTATTTTAGATAAAAAATATCTAATTTCTCCAAGCACTTTTCTTTTTCATTAAATTGTGAAAATATAATTGTGCAACTTATGATGGTCATCGATAGAATAGGGAGGTTACGAAAAATAACCCAAAAAAAGAAGAAAAAACAATTAAACTAATTGATAGCAATTTATACGCAGCAATGAGAAAAGCGCGACACAAAAGTTTGTAAAAGAAAATTGGCATTGCAAAAGTTTTGCGAAAGAAGAAACCCGCTAAGGGTGGCACAGTAAGAGAAAAGGAATGCAGTCATCGATCCATTTACTTGGCCACTAATGAAACCACAATGGAAGACGAGTTTTGCTAACCAACAGCAAACATGTAACCCCTTAATTGGCGGCTAAAATGCCAGCGAGTTTAACAAGTCGAACTTTTAATTCGTATGTGAAGTCCTTGCAATTAATGTCGAAGAAGACTTGGCATTTCAGTCGGTTGCAGTTGATTGCGCTTGGTCTGTGCCCCACAAAACCATGCTGAGATCATTCAAAAGTAGCACACTATCAGATTGCACCTAATCAATTAGTTACTACATTTTATATTAAGAAATGATTTTGAATCGGTAGCTTATTCCTAAGTTGTCACTAGTAGCCAACACCTTTCAGACAGAAACTACTACATTCTTAAGTATCTAATACCCAATTATTTAACTCTCTGTGTTGTCTTCTCTTCTTGTTATAGACAGACACAGACTCCTTATCCTCAATTCAATAGATAATAATAAATTTAAGTATTAAGTAATGTAAGTTCTATAAATTAAAAAGCTCCAGCTAATTATCATCGAATTTACACATTTATAGAATGATTAGTCACGTTTTAATATATGCTCAAATATATATTTACATACCACATAACTTGTGACTCAGTCCAATATTAAGAAAAGTACAATTCCATATGCGGGGAAAAAAAATTATTTATATTTTATTTTGATATTACTTATAAATAATATAAATTTGTAGTAAACTAGCAAAAAAGCAAAAAAAAAGTTGAAAAAATTATACTCAGCGTCTCCCCGACGGGGAATTGAACCCCGGTCTCCCGCGTGACAGGCGGGGATACTAACCACTATACTATCGAGGACATGGGAAGATGTTGGCAGAACGCGAGTAACTAACTTTCTTGTGGATTAACAGATTATTCCATGCCTTGTAATGCATTCTGCAGTACAATTTGTTCTTTGCTAACTATAAATAAGTATTGAGATTCTTGTTTAAGTATCATATAAATTTCGATCGATCAGCAATCATTGCCGATTCCATCCAACCATAAAGATAATTTGTGAATTTTATTACAGTTTGATCTACTGCGTTTATATCTATACGCTTTCCACAGCCGCTGTAGTTTACTTCCTACCTTTATTGTTGCATAGTCATTGCTAACAATTGTTTTACCCAATTACATTTAGACAATTATATTGCCCTTTTTGTAGTTAGGCAGACAGAAGCGCAACACCCGAAAAGCTTCTTACATCTTGAATTGAGTGCGAAAGTGGACAATGAAAATGGAAAATAGAGTTGTTCGAAATCTTTTTAAGTGATGCGACAGTCGGTGTTATGTTTAAGTAGTGTAATCCTAATCAAATTGTTCTAAGAGGTCCTCGAAGGCGTTTGGAGAAGCTTATCAAATATACTGATTGAATTTTGTGAACGAGTCGACCGCGTACCCGACAAAGTGCTCATAGAATGTAGACAAAAATCTCTAGTCAACAAATCCAATTTGAAAAGTGACCCTTGACCCTAAAACAGCCGCTAAGCAGGCAGAAGAATACATCTTCGACTCCACAAAGTATATATATTCTTGTTCAGCGTCACCAGAGTCCGACTGTCTGCCCTTCGGTCCGCATGAACACCTAGAATAAAAACATATAACACCTACATACATACATATATTAAATCTCAACACACAAATAAATGTTATTCAATCAATAGTTTTCTAGATTGAAATCAGGTGCAACTTAGCTGTTCAGTTGCCATTGCACTAAGTAATATAAGGATTTTGTGTCTGATACATTTCGGTACATATTTTTGGAATATTTTCTTATACATACACTATAAATGGATAGCGGCTGGTCACGCAAACTCGACTGTTGCTTCTGTACTTGTTTTATTTTATTCTTTCTTTTAAGGCTAACTGCTCATGGCATATGTAAGCAAGTAAATAGCCACATTCTCTTTGGAAACAATGAACCAATTGTTACGCGACCTTCATTGGCTAACTGCCAACCAACATTGACCGAGTAAAGTTTACCTTGACTTTGGTTAACAGTTGCCTTGTAAAATGCATACATGCATTGAGGGTGAAATTCAAATTCAATTACGAGTACTCGTACAACGTGTTCAAATGAATGCGTAGGCAAGTGAAACTCGTGGGTAAAGTGAATGAGTGAACAGTTGACTTGATAAACAAGAACATAAAATGTGAGCCCTCGATAACTTTACCGCTGACTAATGGCTTTATAAATGTCCTTGGCCCATTCAGGTCTATAGCAAATATCCCTGACAAGTTTATGCAGTAGTTTAATAAATTTATCTTCAGCAAAACTGTGTTAAAATATCTTCAAGAAATATGAACTTAGGACTATTAATTTAATTGTTTAATTGTCTCACTTTCTATTTGTATTTGTTGTCAATCCAAAAACAATTTTTAATATTAAATAGTAGACAGATGCAGAAATGGTTTAGTATAAGCCACTCAAGTATAAGTTCGCATTGTTTCACAGCATTCAATGCCGTTAACATTCAAATATTTTGATATACTTCTACGCCTTGTTATCAACCTTGTGCGACATAAAATCACAATCAATGTCTAAGTACATTTTTATATCGCCAATATCCCAATGTGTTGTTCAATTTTTTATATGTTAAGGAAATGCATTATAATGTTGTACTAATTTGTTGCAATTGACTGCTGTTAACTGCGAATTGAAAATATCGAAAAAGGGTATTGCAATTTGTAAAAAGCAAATAATAATAATATGAAGTATATATACTATATAATATGAATGTACTTCATAAACAGAGTTGTTTTAGCCATATTTGTCTGTACGACGGTGTAAGTGTGTGGATCGGAGAGACAATCCCTCTATGTAGGTCCCTGCATTCAATACGCAGATCAAGTTCATTTATAATTTTGAATGCCATACCTCCTCACCAATAAATTGAGAAAATCAGCAACTACTCAAATATTTGTAATAACAAACGTATGTATAACATAAGCAACTTTTAAACGTAACTACTTATAATTTTGCTCATTTTTTATGGCATATTAATTTTACGTATGTAAGTTTCGTGTTGAACTGATCAAACAAAGTACAAAATATAGCTTGCACCGTTTTGTCTTGTATATACTATATGCAAGATATGTATTTTAATGATTGTGTACATATGTGTTCGTTTTGCTCGTGATTTTCAGTGAAAAGGTGAATTAGTCCTTTACTTATTTATGTATTAGACTGTTTTGAAAGGTTGACGCTCCACTGGCAAGCTCATTGGTCTCATTCAGATATGTATGTAGTACATACAATTCGATTAGACCGAGGCTATTTGGAGTAAATGCTGAATGAATGTGTCCGATGCATGGGTTGAGTAAAACGTGACATCATGGAGTTCTGTGAATATTCAGGGAACACTGTATGATGATACTATTATAACTCATCTGGCATCGTTCACGATGAGTACAGAGTACGATTCATAACCCTCCAAGCAGGGTTATGCCTACGTACTAAACAAAAATTTCCGTTCGCTCATCAGTCCTTGTCGCGCTCACCGGGACTGCCAGTCAAGGTATTTCTTCCGTGAGCAGGATGTGATGCAGGTCGCATTCCCTCTATTCCTGCGATGCCAGCGTGCCACTCCTTTCTTGACTTTTTGATCTATCCTCTTTGCTCTTTAGTCGCCTTTTACGACAAGCCGAGCCCGCTGTGGTGATATTCTTGCCCCGCCACCACACGGGGGTACTCTTCGTCCCTCATTACGGTTAGCCATCTCATCCGTACGCACACGCTTCATCATATTGACGATGATCACGTGTGCCCTCTCCCAAACGCCTTTGTCCGCCATCATAGCAGCAATCAAGCCTCTCGGGCTGAGTGGTGATCCGGTGAGTGTCATGAGCTGGACCCTCTCCGCGGCGAACCTTGAGCAGTGCAGAAGGATGTGCTCTGCTGTTTCCACTGTGTGTGCACAATAGAGGCACTGGGCTGAGTCCACATGGCGGAACCTAAAAAGGTACCCTCGGAAACAGCCGTGATCCGTGAGGAACTGGGTCATGTGGTAGTCTACCACATTGTGCTCGCACTCTGCCCATTCCGCTAGATCGGGAATAAGTTTATACGTCCAACGTCTTTGCTGTGACGCTTGCCACCTGGTCTGACAGACTCCTCGGATCCACTCTCGGATCTCTCCCTGGTTAACCCCTTCTCTTGCTAGGTAGTGGCCCTTTATCTCCAGGTCGATTGGTGCCATGCCTGCAAGTGCATGCGCTGCATCATCAGATATGGTTCTAAAGCCTCTGAAAAGTCCTAGAGCCAATGACCGTGATACTGAACGCGCATTATCCATGTATGATACCTTACTGGTCACACTACTCCAGATATGCGCAGCGTAAAGTAGCGTTGATTTTGTGACCGCCACAAGTAGCCTCCTAGCCGGCAATCTGGGTCCTCCCACGTTGGGCATGATTCATGCCAATGCTGCAGCTGTCATTGCGGCCTTCCTGCTGGCATAAATGGCGTGAGGAGAGCCTACGGTCTATTAGGACTTCCAGGTACCTCAGCGTTCCTGCAGATACAATTTGGATATCCTTGACCGCGACCTGCATGCTCTCGACGGCCTTTCTGCTGCTCAACAGGACAACTTCGGTCTTATGCGCGGCGATTCCTAGCCCGGCTCTCTCGAGCCAGGCGATGGTCGATCTGATCGCTGCATTGCTGTTGGCCTGGAGCTCCGGAATTGTCTTAGCCACAGCTGTTATTGCAACTCCACATCACTGGGCATGTTGGTACTCATTAACTCATCATACATAATGTTCCACAGGATCGGTACAAGTACCGACCCTTGTGGAACACCTGCAGAGACTTGGTGACTTCTTGGACCAGCTCCTGTGTCGTACCATAACAAGCGGTCCCTGAAATAGCTGCCAACTGCAACCCTTATATAATCGGGTATGCCCATGCTGCGCATTGAGCCGAGGATGTTGGGCCATCCGCCGTGTTGAACGCGTTTCTGACGTCCAGTGCGACGATGGCGCAGTACTCCTCACTGCCGCCTAACCATCGGCGTCGAGCGTACTTTTCCCCTTCCGGAAACCATACTGCTGGCTATGTAGGCCTGTGGGACTCTCGGTGATCAGCTCCCAGCGTCCAGAAAACACTGTTGGAAGGTGAACTTGATGTGCACATACTTAAATGTACTAATATGTGTATTTAATATGACTAAATCAGAACAAAAAGAAAGCAAAAAGAAAATACCAAGATAATAAAGCCTTCATCTCACTCGATCTTTGATTCGTTTTATTCGGCATTGAGTGCACTAGCACAACTCTAGAATTGAATGCATTATTGTGCAGTGGCAGCACGCACATTCACTCGCATTCACCCGCTTAGCTTACGCAGCCGAATTCACTCAATTCATTTGAGTATGGGTGTCTCATGCGCCACTTTGAATGCAGCCGTTCAGCTCTCTAATATGTATTCGTGCTTGTAGCTCCGGGTCTAATGGGTTAACAAAGCATCAACAACGAAAATCACTTCTCGGCAACTCTTTGCTCGGTTCCCTCCTCAGTTGCCGCGCATCGAACATACGTGTTCGATTATAACTGACTCGTGTGTCCGTTAAACACCAACACCGAAGAGAAATCATCAACGAAGTACGACAAAGTGTTATGCTGTTCTGAGTGAGTGGGCGAACTAATTCTATTTTCGCATTTTGGAGTGAGCAAGCCGGCAAAAAATTGATAGTTGATCATTTGGCCACTTTATTTAAATACAACTAAGGTAAGTTATACATATAAATAAGTATTATTATTGAATTAGGCATTTCCAGTCACAACAAGTAAGAAAGCTACTGTCGAGTTTGCTCGACTGTGAGACACCCGCCACCCAATTTTACCATCGAAATATTATACTTTTCAAGAATTTAGTGGAAAATATGCTAAAAAAAATATACTGACAATATACCCAAAAATATAGCAAATTTTCTTTGATCGAAATAATTTGCTTGGCGGCTCTTTATTAGGTTTATTGAACGCCATTATTGCCACTGAGTGACATATCAACTAACCATGTGCATCTGCACCTGATTTCGCCTTATAAAAGTAATTCTTTAATAACTTCCGTGTTATTTATCCGATTGTAACCAAATTTTCAGAGATCATTAAGATAATGATTAGTATTGTGTGTACCAAAACATTGAACGTTCTAGGTTTAAAATGTCGCATGAAATTCGATTTTTTTTAGACAACAAACTTGATCTGCATACAACAATAAGACACACTTTCACGAAAGTGGTTGCACTATCTCTTATAGTCTCTGAGATCTAGGTGTTTATGCGGACGGACAGACGGACATGGCTATATCGTGTCGGCTGCGACGATGATCAAGAATATATATACTTTATGGAGTCAGAGATGCTTCCGTCTGCCTGTTACATACATTTTCGGTTGGCACAAAGTTATAATACCTTTGTACCCTTTGGGTAGCTGGGTATAAAAATATGATCATTTGCAACACCAATTCTATACAAACCAACATATTAACATACTTTATTACATATTATCATCTCTGTATTAATAGAACTTATTTAAAAATACGATACTGTTATCAACAAAGTCATCGAAATTTTCTAGTATGACGCATTTAATTATTTTCTTGTTTAAACCTTCTTATTATTTTCTGTCTAAAATCTGTCAAAAAAAATCTAGTTATCTTAAACCCGAATCGACGACAGATGCATAAAAAGTAACCACAACTTTTGACACCATTTTCAGCAGTTTTTCTTGTAAAAGCATTTTGGCTTCTATTGAAACTTCTGACATTTGTCCCTCAGTCAAAGACTTGACAATGTTGATAAAGGTTCACGTCCGGGTGTCCTTGTAATATTATCGCGGTCTTCTCTTCGTAATTAATGACGTCAAATATGATTTGAGTCATTATGTCCGTGAATGTTTGTATTGGAGGATTTAATAAAATTAATTCTTTCATTCATTAAATTGATTAGAAATATAAAATTAACATGTATGAATAATAATCTTACTATTATATTATTCCATATCCTTAATCAAGTAATCGTATCTTTCTTCAATGATCTACAAAGTGCATGTCAGAGTATTTATACCCTTCTCAAATACTAAAGTAATTTGTTAAAAATAGTATAAGAGAAGAAACTGCTGATTAATCATCTGGTTTATGATTGTGGTTAAATCGTAAATATAAATCTTATTTAAATCAAACACTAATTAGTACGCGTTTGGAGCTAGAGCCATAAGGTTTAGTCTAAGAAGATTCCCCATTCTCGATCGGATATTTGAAATGTGTTCTATTAGCACAAGAATCTGTATTCTCTGGCTAATTTTAAGTGGTCTCTCAGCCCTCGCTGAGGAGTACTGTCCGCGAGTAAATTTCAAGCATTTCTACGAGACCCGCAATGTGATGGGAAGTGTGAATCTGACAATCTTTGATAATTATTTTCCATTAACTGGAGTGAATGATTTTGCCTTGATGGGGCATCTGTGCGTAGATCGCAGTGGTCTGCCTGTGGTGCGTCGTTGTCTTGGAAACAATAGATGGGAAGAACTTGGCAACATTACTTGCCAGTTCAACCTCACAGCCAATGAGCTGAGTCAAAGTCTTAATGTATTGCATGTGGAGCTCAATGAACTGTCTTTTCGTGAATCCGTAACAGACTTCAATTACAACAGAGAAGTTGTGCAGAATATGTCGAGGATTGTCGGCCTAGCAGAGCATAAAATTCAGCCAGTGGATGTGGTGAATGTCAACAAAATCATCAATTTTGTGGCAAAGGAGAAGAAGAATGAGGCTGTTAGCACTGATATAATTGGACTATACGACCAACTGATGGACACCGATGACTCGGTACTGGAGCTGTCAGCACGTCTGAATGCCACTAACGATCTACTCTACAATTTCGAGGACTATATGAATCAATTGGCGCTGCAATTGGGACCACTTAAGAGTTGCAAAAACCAGAGATCAATGGTCATGCCGAGTAATCTGGTTGACGTCAAAGTCGCCAACGGTGTACAGATTTTGATTAGCAACAAACTTAGCGTTTTCTATCTGTATCCGGAATGTAACCAGTACACTGGCATTGCTATTTATGATCGACCAGGACCTAAGCGACAGAACTGCAGGCATCATCATTTCTGGTATCGTTTACTATACGCCCATGAAAGCCTCAATGTCCTCAAGATTGAGCCTGGTCTACACGCAGCCACGTTCCTGACTGATGAGTTGTGGCAATCATTGAAAAGTGCGGGAGCTACCTATCTGATCTTCAAAATTTACGGCAGCAATGCGTTCTTCATTGAAACTAGCTTACGAAAAGGCAAGGCAAATCTACAGAGCCATGTGCTGTCTATAAGCATTCCTCAAGTGTCTAGTAAGTAAATGACTTAAATTGTTCTTTGATCAGACATGCGTAACATTACTAAATTGGCCTTGGCATAACGTTGTCTATCACAGATTGTGAGAGAAATATAATGCAGTTAGAATTTGATTGGAAAGAGTTATACACCTTATGAATTGAAATTGAGTAGAGTCTCAACTTACAATTTTTGCCTTGTGATATCATTAAAGCTACATCACTAGCCTAACAACTAATCTATCTCTCCCTTTTCAACCGTCACCCATTTCAGATGAGCTGCCCGAGCAATTGGTGTTTCTGCTACGCAACCAGAAGAAGGAGCAACTGCGTAAGGAGGGTCTGCTGCTTGACTCTTACTGTGGCTACTGGAACTACGATGCGTGGGAGAGGAACGGCATTACGACCAGTAAGGATGGATCAAGTAATGATTCAATTGTTGTCTGCTACACCAGCCACTTAACCCAATTCGCCTTTTTGGTGGGTGGCAGCTTTAAGCAGCAGCGAATGATGGTGGAGGATTTCGAGGTCGAGGTAATGGAGGTGGAACTTCGTCAGGAGTCCATGCTGGACATGGTCACGGCTGTTGGCTGTGGACTCTCTCTATTCGGCCTAATGGCCATTTGGCTGACGGCAGTGTTGTCCGATAAGTGGCGTTCGCTGCAGGCAACGAAGCTGTTGCTCCATTTCAGTTTGTCCATGGCGCTGTTATTTGGGATATTGTTGCTGGTCTACATCAATGAATGGGTGCTGCATTTTGCATTCGACGAACATCGAGTTGCATGCATCGCCTTGGGCGCAATGCTGCAGTACTCGGTGCTCCTACTGTTCAGCTGGATGCTTGTCATCGGCTACCTTCAATATCAGCGACATGTCACAGTGCTTGTAGTGAGATCGGAGCATGTAGTACTTCGCCTGGCCACCACTGCTTGGCTATTGCCTCTGCCTCCCACTCTGCTGCTTCTATTTCTGAACTCAGAATCGTATAGTCCTATTGAATATCAGCCCAGCGACATTGCTACAGTGTGTTATCCATCGGGTTCTGGCTTGGCCTACGGAGTCCTGCTGCCCATCGGGTTGGTGTTAATCATCAACGTCTATGTGCTGGTTCGCATTCTTTACAGCATCTCCCAGATACAAAATCGGAACAGGCAACTGGTTTGGCGCCAACTGCATCTATTTGTGCTGCTCTTCTCTCTGCTCGGCCTGACATGGATCTTTGGCATTTGCTCGTACTTTCAACTAGGACTACTCCTTACTTATCTTTTCTGCATTACTGCCACAATCCAAGGATTCATCCTCTTTGTCTACTTCATCTTACTCGATCCCAAAGCGCGGATTGTCTGGATGCAACTTTTGACTGGAACAAGACAAGTCCAATCAACCTCTTGAGATTCTCAGATACGATATTTGGGTAAACATAGTTGGACAAAAAATGGTCTGAGAAAGTTGTGTACTTAATAAGGAACTTAATCTAATACTCTTAAAATAAACATGTTTTATCAAATAGACGAACTTATTTTTCATTTTGTGAACCAGACTAAAATTGTATAAGTAACTTTTTTATTCCCACATTATTTGTAAACCACAATTGCATAAGTATTATTTTCTGTTTTGTGTACACACTCAAATATGCGGAGAATCAAACAAAAGTTTTTGTAAACGAAATTCCAATAAAATTAATCTCTATGAAGAGCCAGAACGGCAAACATAAAATCAAGAAAAAGTTTAGTCGGTAGCAATTCTCATTGCGATTTGGGAAATAAAGAACTTTAATCCTATTTTAATTAATTTAATTAAAAATGGTTGGAAACTCTACTGTTAGAAGTTACAAGTAATCAGTTTAAAGGCATATGAATATCTAATAATAAATATACCTTTTCATTTGATTTTTTGATCAATTTGATTGCGTCCATGTGAATATAGCCTTATTTATCTTTCGGACCATATGGACACCAAAATTTTAAATTTCAGAGACTATAACTAACAAGTAGGTCAAGGGTGCTTTAGAATTGCAAGAGTATTATTTATTTACAATAATATATATAATACATGTTCATCTTTCCTTTCATATATTTTGGTAAATATTATATATGTTGTAAATATATATTATATGTTAGCAATAGCCTCGAGAGTGGAGTGGGAACGTTGTTCTTGTTCGAGCGTATGACTGAAATGGTGCAAGAAGACAGGTACCAAAGATAATAGTTCTTTGTGTCTTGTGTGTTAGCTTGGATCTCGAGCAGTGATTACTGTGCGTGACTTCTTCTTGTACATTCACTGCTGACTGCTTTATATTTGCTCCTAGAAATCTGAGAGCAGCCAAAGCGTAAGAAATCATTTAAAATTTGGTTATTGGAAAAACTATAATATTTGATTGAGTTGGCAACGCAGCCTTCGAAAATTAAACGAAACATTTTCAGCTAAGACAACAACCAGAAGTGAACTTCGCTTATTACCGAAAGGTGGCTCTTTAGTAGAAACAAATTTAGTAACCGAAGTTTCTAATATGATAACACTTACATAGCTTGTGTTACCTATTAAATCGAATTTATTACCTAATTTTTATTTTACATTGTCAGAAATTACACCGTGTGTGTCTAGACGTTTAATCTGATTCGCGTTTCTTATAGTTAAGGTAATGTTATATATATAGCGATGGCTATTGTTCTATGTTACCTATCGTGAACAATAATAGAATATGAAGTGATGAAATTCCACTAGGTGGTGCTTGATTGGGTCGCCACACAAATTGTGGTTCAGAATGGTAGTGGTGAATAAGATTGAAATGTAGCTTGTGCTTACATTGGATAGGTGGCGCTGTAGATGGTTACGGTTTGGTAATCACGAATTACCATTTAATAAGTTTACTCAGTAATTTAAAATATAATGAAATGTGTTAAATATGATGTGATGGAATTGAGTGTGTTGAAGCTTGTCCCGCGCCAATCCGAAGAATCTGTCGTGGTGGTGGTGGAAGGCGCTTATAATATCTATCGATGGCATATCCATACATACGATGCGATACGAGCGTCTATGATGTTATTGCAGATGTTTCCACAAAGGTAGTAATCTATAAGTTACCTTAATATAAATAAGGTGAGCTTTGCAGGACTAAATAGAGAATCAGAACGTGCTATCCATAGGTATGTAGTGTCGATTGGTTAGTATCCTAAATTATAAAATTATTCAGTAATGTAGACATTAGTTTTCATTTATGTAGACAAAGACCTTAACGGGCAAGCTACGCTTAGGAACAAGTAGCTAAGTCAGCAGATTGTTCAGTTTAAAGAGTTGGACTGTAAATAGATACCAATAGATTTATGCTGTAGCTTTGCGCCAGCAACCGACAACGCCAATAATAATAATACTTATGCAGCAAACACATTTCACAATCTCATTATCCGTTAATCGTTTATTTTTTTTAAGTTTTTTTATTATCAAGTCTAAAAAACAGTAAGAGTATATTATGTTACATTTAAAAATTCGATTGAATTACAAAATAAAATAGAGAACCATCTGATGTTGTGGCTGACTGACATCTATTTGGTTTGGATTACAGCCTGAGGCTGGGTTGGAGCTGCCGGTTAAAGCTACTGACTAGTGCAGGCAGTAGGCTACCAGTACGGTCACCAGGGCAGACAGTGCGCTCCATTGGGAGACGGACTTGACGCCGTTATGGGCATCGTGCAGTCCCGACTCGACGGACAGACGAGCCGATGTCTGGCCGGGCATGCGCATGACATCAGGTTGGCCACCGGGCTTCAAGGGAGCCAACGGCACGGATCCTTCGGGCACAGTGAGTGGCGTGGGCTGTATGGGTGCCAGGAGCGTACCATCAGCTGTAGCTGTAGCTGTAGCTGTAGCTGGAGCTGGAGCTGGAGCTGTGCCGTTCATTGGAGGTGTTGTTTCTGGTGGCGGTGCTGGGTAGCAGACTATCTTATCTACTTCAATGGTCTTGGTGGGATCCTTTGGATCAGGCTCAGGCACACGCGCTGGCACACAGATAATGCTTCCGGGAGCGGGCGGAGCATTGGGATCAGCAGGAGCAGCAGCTTGGGGAGGTGCTGTATTTACGCCGCCTGCGGCAACTGCTGGCGCCGGCACAGAGCCATCAATTGGTTGCAGCGGTGCTAGTGGCGTGCCACCAGTAGTTCCAGCTGCAGCTGCTGCTGGTGCAGCAACTGGAACTGGAGCTGCTGCTGGTGTTTGGGGGTAGACTGGCGCAGGCTGAGCCGGAGCAGCAGCTGCTTGTGGTTGGCCGGCGTTGATTATCGTTGTGCCAGATCCCGCATCCGTTGTAGTCACCGATCCTGGTGGTCCATTGTTAATGATGATGATCTTGTCGTCACCGCCGCTATTGCTGCCACCGCCATAGTTGCCACCGCCATAGTTGCCTCCAGATGGTACATGCTCCACGACACGAGTGTTTGTGGGAGTGAGGGCGTGTCCAAGTATCGCACCACCCAAAGCGCCAGCAATGAGGCCAGTACCTAGAGGAAAGAGATTATGTTTAGAGCCCACTTAGAGACTACTCATGTGCGTGAACTCACCCAAACCGGGTCCAGATGACTTGGGTGCCTGGGGGTAGAAGGTGGCTCCAGCGGGAATGGCCGCACCAGCTGGCAGATAGGTAGCTCCAGCGGGTATAGCGTGCACTGGCTGCTGGGGATAGTATGTGGCGCCATGGGGCACTCCTCCACTTGGATAGTAGCTGGCGCCGGCGGGAATTTGGCCAGCGGGATGATAGGTGGCCCCAGGTGGTGCATAACCACCAGGATGGTAGGTGGCGCCAGCGGGCAAAGCGCCGGGACTGTGATAGGTCGCTCCAGCGGGAGGAGCACTGTGGTAGGTGGCGCCGGGGGGCAAATGCCCAGCCGAATGGTAGGTGGCGCCAGGAGGCAAATTGCCAGCCGAATGGTAGGTGGCTCCAGCAGGCAACTGGCCGGGATTGTGATAGGTGGCGCCAGGATAACTTGACTGCACACCATGCGTATTGGTCGCGGTGATGGGAGTGTGATGATAACCACCTCCTCCTCCACCCGTTGAGTTCATGCGTGGCCTGTAAACGCTGGCGGGCGTGTAGTGGCTCGAGCTGGAACCGGAGCCTGAATTGGAGGTGCCAGCGACTGGACGAGAGTTGGTTGCTGCAGAGTAGCTCGGAGGCGGTGCGTTGGCCTTGTATGAGGGATTGTAAGCCGGCGGTGGTTCATGGATATTGGTGCGAGCGCCACCAGCTGGATTGGTGGCCGAGTATGCGGGTGGCGGTCCCTGCGCCTTGGGCACATTCCATCCTACAGGAGCTGGGGTTACTGTCCTATGGTTTGAGTTGGAGTGACCGGGCTGCGAATGTGTGCCGCCATAGCTGAGGCGTGTGTTATCCGCGTGTCCCCCACCATACGTGTGCTTTGAGGATGAGGACGAGGACGAGGATGAGGTACGTCTGGGCGTGTAGCTGGAGCTAGAGCTGGAACGGCTCTTGCTGCCGCCGCCGCCGAACCAGCGCTTGGCCTGCACATCCTGCGTGCTCAGCAGGACGAGAAGGAACCCAAGTAGGAGCACATGGCTCAGTCGCCTCGTTGCGTGCGACATGCTACAAAAATGAACAAACACTCTTGACTTATGTGTGTACTTCTATGACTTGAAAAATCTCAACCGATAACGATTTTTGAAGAGGTCGATCTTGCAGTAACTGTTGTTTTACAATTGCTTGTCGTGGCCTGCCCGACTTGGACTGAACTGCTCTCGCCAGATCGTAGCTCTTAAATAACCCAGTGCTTATCAACAGATTAACGTAGTCTCTCCAATGAAAAAACCCGCGGTTCCACAATTATATCTGTGTGTGTGCATGTATTTAGAGATAGCGATAAGAAACCTAGCGATGAGCATTTAAATACGGCATTTATATACATGATGCTTGAAAGACGAGCCAGAAACTATAGCCTGATTAGGGCTAAGACGATTAATGTATATCGACAAAGTAAGTAAATGTGCAGGAAAATAACTTTAAATATAACTTTATATATTAAAAAGGTTTACTCAGCTCCCATTCCTGTTTCATATTTCAAATTAAGGTCACATTGCAACAGCAGTTACAGCTCTTTTAGATTTGTGGATTTTTTGATACACAGTTAATCTCAAGTTAGTCCGCTTCAATTATAAAATAATTGTAAGAAATTTCGAACATCATTCTCAGCTCCCTTAGTAAGAAAATTCAATTTAATTTTCCCGAAGACTTCATGGCATCTGGAATGCCCAGTTGATTTATTTTTATAAACTGCACTATTTTTACTTGGATTTGCCATCGCTAATGTTGCCCCTTGCTCGATCTGGCAGTGCCATTCTTCATTTGACAGTGATCGGGTGAGAGGGGACACTTTAATTTGTTGTTTGCATAAACAATTGATTCAATTTGTGCTAATAATACTCGAACCACTCATTGAGCCTGAGTCGAGCCACTTGTGAGCGTGCAAACACTGCTGACAATTCCCAAAAGCGGACTACAAAACTCTCTCAGACACATACTCGTACAGTCGTACTTGTGATTGTATTCGAGCTATGCGTACCACAAAAAGCGGCATGAACTCTGCGCTGCGCTGAAAGTTTCGCGAGCTCTAATTGATTCTCCATATTTGCGTCATTCTCGCAGCCTAAGCTGTCTAGCCCTGTTCCTCTCGCCCTATCACACCCTGCAGTGCTGACGCAATGTCACGCCCTGGCTGCCACTTTTGGTGTTTGTGCCCCATTTCGGGGCGCGTTAGCCGTGATGATAATTAACTTGACGATTTGCTCGGCTTGTCGCGTGGCTACACTCCATTGCCTTCCCGGTTTGCGACTTTCGTGTTGCGAGGACTTTTACCATTCAAGTGTATGTATATGTATTGTTGGAAATACATAGACACACCCAAACATTAAGAATTAACGGCGGGTGGTCGAAAGGTCGGGATGTGGGTGGGCGGGTAGATCGGAAGGTCAAGTGTCAGACTGCCAAGGTGAACGGAAACAGTCTTTGCACATTCACATTGAATGTGCTCAGTCGTATGATCTGTGAGCTGGTTAAACTTGCATATATGTTTAGAATTTCACCAAATAATTTCATATTTTTTAATATTTTGTACTTTTACTAATTGGAGGTTTAGTATATTACAGTTAACTAACTATAAAACTAACTATTATCTATTCAAAGTTCTTTTCGTAGTTGACCGCGCTCAAAAAAATGGCACCAAAAATACTGATAAAGTTATGACGTACATTTAGTATTAAGTACGTCACAATTAAGCTTAAGGGAGCCTGGTAAACAGATTGTTTGAGAATGATTAATTTTATTTAATAATAAAGACTAAAGTCGTTTAATTAGGCTACCCTGCCAATTCATCGGCGAAGTGCTGGCTCAACTTGGAGTGACCAAATTTGGCATTCGTTTGGTAATTGCCAAATAATAATAAGAAAGCATTTGTTCAATTTCATCTGCGTAGTAGTATTTGCTCCACCGCGTCAAGATCGACAATGGTTATACCTGCTTTTCAATTAAGTACGTAATTCCCAGAATTTGCTTTGTCACTTGTGCAGAATGAATGGGAATTTATACTTCAATGCAATTGATATAGAATGCTAGAAATGACCACAAATTGTGGGGTAGCTCAGCTTATAGCCATTTACTTTTCAATCTGTAATCTTGCATATGTATGTATGTACATATACGAGATGTAAATAAAATCTGATAAATACGCGAGCAATCAAATTGCAGTCTGTACACTGAGCTATTGTTTTGTAGTAAATGCATGTAGGTGTTGCACGAAAACTGGTCGAGTCTCTGAATCATCGAGAGCTGAAACCGATGACGTCAGTTGTTTCATTGAAGCATCTCGCAGTTATCTTCCTGTTTCTTAGCTTGAGCTGATTATTGAATTCTTCGAAGAGCACAAAATCTTTTTGTTTTTGTAGACTGTTGATCAGACATTGACTGGCCAATCAACAAGTTTAAGTAGGGTAAAAGTACGACAATTACGTCGTTCGCAGATTTTACTAAGCATATTCTTATCAATGGGTCGGGTCAAGAAGTCATGTGTGACAATATTGATAGCACTTGTCCATTTATGTACAAGTGCCTATACTATTTAAATATTTGCTTAATCTCTCTCAGTCCCAGTTGGACCAAGTTTAACGCGACGTGTAGTTCACCTTGTCTTCGCAGTGAGTGAAATTGGAGTGAATTTCTTTACGAAGCGGTAAGGCAAAGTCGGCTAATACGCTAGACTGGTTTCTCTTCCCGATATACATATGTTGCGTCGCATAAATACCACAAGTCAGCGACTTAAAATTGGCAACCAAACTGAATATAACAAGCATGTGGGAGAGCTCTTCAAAAATCTATTTATGGTTAATTGTTGAGTCAGCTTAGACTGTGATGTAATGCTAGTAGGAAATGAAAGACTGGACGTATACCCTATATACACATAGAACTGAAAAAATGGATCAAAATAGTATTCATATCTTGATTGAAGTGTGGAATGGGGGAAATGTAAAACTATAGTTCCGATTTTGAGGTCAAAAACCACTTAAACACTAGTGAATATTCCTGCCACTATTTCGACAATATCAAATTTAATAGAATCAAATCCATTAGCTGGAACTACGTTCAGATGAGTCTCTTATAATAGTTTCGCGGCCCCATATTCCCCCACGTGTGGCACTGCAGCTACCTTGAGGGGACAAGTATGTAAATAGATTTGGAATGACTAAATTTAAACGATCCTATTGGCTGCAGAGTGAGAAATAAAAGACAAAAAACTGGGAACGAATTATTAATGGAACTACTCTGAGCCCACACAAATATTATTATGTGCGGCAGGCTAAAAATGAAAAGAGGTAAACAAATAAATAAATAAATGTTGTTCCAGCTGTGTCTTTAATTTTATTTTTGTGCATATGTTTTGATGGCTCTTCTTCCACCCCAAGCAAATTGTTCCCTCTTAATATGAGTGCAAGTGCGTTTAAATTAGTTTTTGTCTTTGTTGTAAACCAGTTTAAAACCGGCCTTAAAAAGTCAACGACTTTAGATGACAAATTTGATAAAATTCTACAAAATTCTGCAATTGTGTAATTGGAACAAACTCAGAATATGAATAGGATTCCTCAAACACCAAATTCGCAAGAAGGCGTACATGTACTCAAATTATTAAATACGTATTATAGAAAGCTTTTGTTGACTTCGAATTGGGTTTGTTTTTCATATTTCCAATGGGCGAATCATGTGTTTTGTCTAGACTACAAACATATATTCGAATTCATATGTATGTATGAATACTTGAGTACAGTAAAGCTGCACTATGAAATCCAACTAATGAACACTTTAAAAAGTACCCAAAGTCCCTTGACCTCAATCAGTTTATGTTTGGAAAAGCTGTTTGAGTTGTTTTTAAAACAATATTATTCCTTCTAGATTTACTTCCTCAATGATTTCACTGTAGTGTTTTGGGTGACCTTGGGTTAGAGCGAATTTAGCAAAGGCGCACAACAGAGAGTTTTCGCTTCAATTGACTGTGCAATTGATGAGACGTCAACTGTCGATTGATGAGGATTGAAATATCATACGAAACCGGTCGAGAGCGAAGCCACATTTGTACTTATGTAAACATACTCATTGCACAAAGATGTAAATAATTTTAATATTATTTTAGTAATTACTTGATTTTATTGTCCAGTTTACTGTATTCCCGTTAGTTAGTTGCCGCGTGCGTTTAGTTCCGTTCAAAGTTTCCCAAACAACTGAAATGCGCTTGAATATTTCGTATTTAGTTCCTTTTGTTGTGAGTTGAGAGGCGATGCGGTCCGCGAGCAAAGAGTAACGGACTGCGGCAGCGGCAGCAACTGCTTTTTGTTGGTGTGCTTTCGGTAGCAGTGGATATTTGTTGTTATTGTAATTTGTTTACAAGTTGTTGTATTTGTCATCTCTGCTGGCAATGACGTCGCAGTCGCAGTCGCAGTCGCAGTCGCTCTCTCTCTCTCTCTGTCTCCACAATAACATACTTATACATAACATATTATATGTACATATGCCAGCATATGTGTGAGTCTGTTTGCATTTTATGCCTCATGAAAGAGCAAAACATGCTCCAAAGTTTTTATTTAATTTTTGTTTTTACTGTTTGTCTTGCCATCGGAGCGGGAGATTACCTCCGCGGTGTGCTTTTGCTCTGGATTAGTTATGAAATCATTTACACATCATGCGTGCACAAACAAGAAGGGTTCCAGGAATACTTACAATATTAAATTCTATCACAATCAGTTAAATTGCGAAACTGATTTGAAATATTTACGTTATTTCTTTAAAGAATAGAGCATATTAAGAATCATATTACTATTATTACACCAAATAGACCCCATCCCCCATAAATTTCAATCCCCCAATGAATATATCATATGTGGAATATTTAAATACATCATTAAGCCATTAATATTGTAGTAATTCACAATTTTATATTATAAACATAAAAAAAAAATTAATTGGAGAATTACGACAGTTAAACCAATTATATCATAATTCATCATCAATAGTAGCAGTGGCTCCTTCTTATTAAGTAAACATTATTTACCAACACATTGCAAAATGATCCTATAAATTCAGGCTGCAACTTGTTGATTGTGATGATGTGAATGATAAACACATGGAATCAGCCGATAGCTCTCTAACTGAGAAAAGAGCAACTTTAAGGGCAAGTTTTCTCTCTCCGCCCTCTTGTATTGCTGGCGTAATAATGGCGTGAATGGGTATTGTGTTTATGGATCACAGCGCCTACCCTTCACTCACTCATGCAGGCAAGTTGCCATACATACATACATACGTCTGCGGC
The DNA here is from genome assembly GCA_018150935.1 of Drosophila pruinosa. NCBI lineage: Eukaryota > Metazoa > Arthropoda > Insecta > Diptera > Drosophilidae > Drosophila > Drosophila pruinosa. The sequence goes on along the minus strand of JAECWR010000034.1, from coordinate 6,105,104 downwards.
CGTCATCAACTTCAAAGTAGCATAGGGACCGTTGTCGAGGTGTTTGCTTTGTGCTTGTTCGTTGAGGCGTCGCTCTTGGTGTTTTTCTTGCTGTTTTACTAGGCCTTGTTGTTGTTGCTGTTGATTCGACTGTCCGACATAGCTTTTAACATTTCCTACGTACGCGAGTAAAAAGAGCGGCTATTTCTCGACTCGTGCTCATTGCGAGACAAATATGACGAGAGAGAAACTGCGAAGTTAGTCAAAGCTAGATTAGACTTAAAAGCTTTGCCGCCTATTAAGAATTAAGCTTTTTTGCTGCTTATCAAAAGCTGAACGATATTTATACACTATTGATTACAAAAATGAGAAAATTGTAGGTGTAGTACAACACAGTTTAGTATACCCCATAAACAAGTAATTCTAATTACATATATAATTTTCCGCACTTCTTGCTTTTTAGAAAGTGTTTTCTGCTTCGTTTTTCATTTCCCTGGGGCAGCCATGCAAACTAGGCCTAGAGCCACCTAACTTACTAAATAACTATACAAGGTCAACAAAAAATCAAATACATTAGATAATGAATCTTAAGGTTTCTTAACTGTAAGTCAAAGGAAAGCAGTTTTATTTTAATTGAATCTTAGAATATAAGTTTAAGGCTAATTCAGCGCAGCATCCAGATCAGCCATCGAGCTGGTCTCTACTCCTTCTTGCTCTTCTTCTCCTAAGTCATCACCAATATCGCCTGCAACAATTGGTGGCTCTGTGCTGGTGGTGCTGCTGCTATCTTGATCGAGCATGCACTGTGGATCCTTTTGACAATCGACGTTCGTAAATTGGTCTAAGCTAGATGCGGGCACACAAGCAATTCGCTCCACTTCTCGCACCAGCTCTGCATTCAAAGGATCAGTTTCGTTTAGAATGACCGGGAAGCACACAATCCCGCCGGCAGGTGGCGCCGCGGGTGCAGAGTGTTCTGCTGTCTTTTCCAGCTGCTCCTCGCTAGACACATCTTCCTGTTCTTCCTCCTCTTGGCTTAGAGGGTTCTCTGGCACCAGTGTTTCATTTAGTGGTTGCTCTACTCCCGCTTCTGATTCCCCCACACCCTGTTGCGGTTCATTGTTAATAACTATAATCTGTCTACCATTTTCCGCTGGAGCAGTCTCCCCCTGCTGACTCTGCTGATACACGTGTGACACACGATGATGATGACCGTAGTGCATGCTGTTCATTAGCCTGCCAGCCAGCAAGCCAGTAAGAAAGTCATTTGAACCTAAGGAGCATACAATCTTCTACAGATCTGGCTCTCTTTGCATTCTAATCTTGCTCACCTGATCCCATGGTTCCCATGGGTGGCTGTGCGTAGTAGATGGCGCCTGTGGGCAGTGCCTGGGCATTCGCGTAATAGGTTCCAGAGGATGGAACTGATCCATAGCTATAGCCTGGCGGCAGTTGCTGTCGGGGATAGTTACCGACTTGTGGCTTTGGCATGGCCATGGGTTTGGGTGGTGGTGGTGGTGGTGGCGGCAGCTTTGGTACAGTCATCGCCGTGTGGACGGGTGAACCGCTTACAATGCGACGTCCGCCGCCCGAAGACGAAGATTTGCTGCCGTATTTACTGCGCCAGCCACCAAAGATGCCACCAAATGAGCCACCACCGCGTCCACGACCGCCCCGAGCTGCACTGGGATCAACCAGGTAGGCGGCAATGAGCAGCAAAGAGATGACAACTGTGTACGTATTTTTCATGCTTACGATCTGCATCCGGCAATAACCACTTTCGAACTGGGGAGATTAAGGCAACGCGTCGGCGCCTATATCCCACTGAAAAGCATGAAATGCGTGTGCAGCTGCCTTACCCACCCACTGGTTAGGCATATATGTATGTATGTAAAAAAGTAAAAAGGAGCTTCATAAAATTGAATTTAAGGGCAGGAAATATATTGAACATAAGGCCAAGATTTAAACTTGCTCTTTCAACTCTTAATAAGTCTTTGAAATTTTTTGCATTATTTTTTAAGTAGATTAGATATTTTTTGTTTCTTTTTTATAAAAGTGTATTTAAAAATATTTTGTGATATTAACGGAGCTAGCCTACAGCAGTTAAACTTTTTATAGATTCAAAGAAGTTGTGCCAACAATAATACATTACAAAATGACAAAAATATAAGTTCTTGGAAAAAATTGGCATTAAAAAGGAAATACAAATAAAAATTGGCGTAACGAAAACATCGCCTGAAATCAATATTTTTTTCTTACAAAACAATATTCAATCTAAGTGAGATATTTGGCAATAGCAAGATGTAGCGTATTTTTTGATCATTTTAACCGAGTGAAATGTCAAATCATTTTACTTGTCACACAATTTGGATTTGACAGCTTTGCCAGTGACAGAAATTAATATATGAAATTCATACATGTGTACAGAGTACACGTTTCGTAGGCGTACTCGAAAGTCCCCATATCACATATAAAATTGAATGAGTGTCGTCGTGTAATAATTCAATTGCCTCCAATTGAGTCGCACTCAAATTCTCGGATTTTCTCGATGTCTCTAACCAAGTAGCATAAGCAACGACAGAAAAAACATAAAAAAAGGGAAAAATAATACTCGGGTGATATCTTTAGTAATTTGCCAAATGTGTCGCATCGGATTTTATTTTCGAGTACTCGTTTTTGCGGTTAGCAGGCATAAATACAACTAGAGGTAATGCGCACTTGTTGATCGTCACGTTCAATTCCACGATCATTCACGATCATGAGCGGACCGATCTCGCAAAGATGTTGACCCATTTACAGCCAGACCGTGAATTTAAAACGAATAAAATAAAACTGTAAACTGCATTGTCATTGATGTCTTAGCAACGCAGCATATACTGAGGTCACTACAATGCAATCAATATCTACTTTTGTGTATGGGAAATTTTTGTTTTTCTAGAACACTTTGAGGCATGTGATAACAGACAAATAACTGACAACAACATTTAAAGTAGTAAAAATCTAAACCTATTATGTTTTTTTGTCCCGACTTTATATATTGAGAAAGAGACAGAATGTGATCAGGTTTGTTCTCAGATGTATATATTACTTAGCTGGGAATTAAGTGAAATAATGCACTCAAAGGATGAAACAAATGTCTTAGGAGGGGCGTTTAAAAAAAAAATATCGTTGAAGTTTCAAAAAATTTTATTTGCTGGAAAACCTTAATATAATCTATAAGATCAAAATTGTTGTAATTCCATTGAAAATAAAATTGTTAAATAATTGTGGTTCTCTATTTACTTAAAATACAAATAAAATAAAATATAAATATTAAAAAGTAACTGATTTTTTGAATAATTAGATGAGTTAAGCAATGATACGTAATATTAATAATTTTAAATTATTAGTATTATTTATTTTTGTATTTTTGTTATCCACATCATCTGAAGTTCCATTAATACCCGCCTATCCAACGGATCAGAGACATATAAAAGGTGTTTAATAAACCATTCCAAAGTGCTACCAAGCTAATCATTTTTAACGGGGTTAATTTGGGTATATTTTTTTTTTTATATTTAGTATATTTTTTTAGGTATATTTGTCGAATATTTTCGAAAAATATAATATTTTGGTGGTCGCTCTTAATTTTTGTTGCATTCAGTAAAAATGGATGGCGGGTGTCTCACAGTGGAGTAAACTCGAGAGCAGCTTTCTTTCTTTTTTTTAACTCTGCTTTTTGTAAGTAAACGTAAACTATCCCACAAAAAACCCTTCATCTATCTTTGACTAAATATAAATATATTTGCATGCACAATTTGTATTTGTCATATTTTGACCTCACCTAGAGAAATAAATATAGATACATGACATGTAGACCACTGGTGTTTGGTCATTATGCGGCAACTTAATTCCCATAAATTTGGAACGGTTTATTGATTGCCGCCCAAGTGGCATCATTAAAATCAAATGGGGGATGCCATGAGAGAGCCGAGAGAAAGTAGTTCATTTGGAACGTTTAGGCCATTTTCAAAGTCATTTATAATGAAATGTAGATGTTGAACCTGCCACAGAAATAAGTCGTACGTCATCTATAAAAGCAAAAATTAGTTGCTGGAGACAAACGTCGAAGGGAGTACGCATAAAATGCGAAGGGGAGAGACGAGTAGAGCAAATCGACACCAGCTCGGGGCGCAAAGGAAAACTTGTAAAATATTTACGAGCTCAAGTGACCAGAGCCATTGCAAAAACAATGGCCAAAAGCGGAAAGCATAAAAAGTAACTACTTTGCGGCTTACGTGTGATGCTATCCTTAACTGTTAACTGTGTGTGTGCCTTTTGGGAGTGTGAGTCCCCGTCTATGCGTGTGTATGACAAATTCAAGAGACGGAGCATACTTTTAGGCGCGTGGAGAAAGTTGCACCAATGTGCGTGTGTGCGTATTGTGTGTGCTGGCTATATGTATGTGTTGTGATTGTGTAATAAAAAATATCCAGCTGACATTTTGTGTCAAGCACCTTTTTCATTTTGGCACTCAGGAAAGCGTGGCAAGTCTGGCCAACTGAACTGAGGGGTCCGCAACGACAACCATTCCCACATTATACACGTCCGACTTCCTCTCTGTCCCTCCTCCCCTCCCACTCACTCTCTCTATCTCTCTCCAGCCTGACTGCTGCCTGAGTGATGACAAATTACATTTGTCAGATTTATGACCAATTATGAGCGTGTTATATATCACAGCAAAAGCAGAAGCAGAGGCAGTAGCACCGGCACCGGCATCAGAGCCACCTTAATGGCAAGCGCAATGAATAAGTCGCCATCGTTTGTTTGTGGGCGTCAGAGATGCGGGCAATATCAACATGGTGGGTGTAGCACATATGACTCGTACTTTCACTGATTCGCACTCGCACGTCCACACACATCTATGGCAATTGGTAATGCTTTGGCACCGCGCCTTTTCTTTTCGACTATATCGCATTTCGCACCACTTTCCACTGCGACGGCAGCATCTCGCACTCAGTTTTCGTTTCGGATTTCTTGCTGTTTATTTGAGTTACGCATTTTCAACGTCTTGGGCTTCTCGCTAAGAGAAATGCTCTCACCCAGGGGGTTTTCACTGAGAAATGGCTGGCCATATCATCGCCGTCTTTATGTCGCACTTTCAACTTGTATTATTTATGCCGCTAATGCGTTGAAAATAGCTCAAATTGCCTTTATTACATGAGCAGTTAAACCTCAATTACAGCTCTAATAAAAACACATGCCTAAAAGTATGCAACGAGAGCCGTTCGCACTGAAATGCAATCAAACCTTAGACCTCAAAAACGACGCAATATTGGTTGACCTGTCGTAAAGTCTGCATTTCATGGTGGATGTGATGTGAATGCATTAAGCAGGTGCAAGTAATTGTGCTCTTCTCTATAGGTCTGTAGTCTGACTAAGCTATTGATTTAACCAATCTTAAGGGGAATATATGTATACAGATATATTATTATATAGAATTTATTACAATTATCGAATCATTTATTTAATTACATTTTCTAATAGCCATTTTAATCTATACTATTCAATATATTATTAAAAAATCAAGATCCAATTACCAATCGATCTACCCTCGATCGCTACCATTTGCACGAGTTTTGAGCAACAAAGACAATGCAAACGTAATATGCAAAAAACATCATAAAATATGCGGCGAAATTGTAAAAATTAAAATCAAAAAGTATAAATTATCGAAATGCGAATTGTATTTATTTTACAACACTCGCTGGAGGTGGTTGAGTTGGGCGCAGGAATGGGGAATTGAGAATGAGGTGTGGCAGCAGCTGCGTCGCATAAACATTAATAAAAGCAGCGGAATTTTATGCTTCATTTTACAATTCAATCAGTTTCAATTTCCACCTGTCGAATACATTTCCGTTTTACAGTTTATTTAAGCGTTGGCCTGCTGCTGCTGCTGCTGTGGCGTCTGCTCGTAATTTTTTAATTTTGACTTGAATTTTCAAATTCAATTAGCTTGAAGGCAAAATGAAACAGCAATGAAGGAAGGCCGGCAGGAAGGAAGACATAAAGCCACGCACACAGACCGCGATTTACCCATCTGCCAGCCATTGTTGGTTTCAGTTTTTAGATTTATGTTTTTAGATTTTAATGAAAAGCCACATTTTGTATGGATGCCTGCTCCCCTTCCGAAGTCTCGCTCTACCCACTTGAGCCCAGCGGCGGAAAGTTCGCATGCAAAATAGAGAGAGTAAATGGTTTGCAAGACAGAAACAGCAAAAGAATTGGAGGAAAAAAACGAGGCAAACATGCAAATTGTGCGCCTAGTTTATTTCACAGGCCAATTAAAATGCCATAACTCAAGGCGGACCGAAAAAGAAATTAGTTTATGTTTGTCTCAGAAAGGGATACTCTTTGCTATTATCGGTGAATTGAATCACCGTGGAAAATATCAAACACTCGTATTCGTATTGAGAGTAAAAAAATAAATAGTTGAAATGTGAGTGAAGCAATAGTCATTAAACTACACCTAATATATAAAGCACATTAAAGCAAATTCAGTTTAAACATACACGTATGTGGTGTTTTAAAATGTAAACTCACATTATTTATTTTTAGCGGATACGCATATATTAGGTATAGAACATTAATATTAACAATTTAATATTTCTTTAACTTAAACTTTTCATTTCAATTCAACTTTTCTTTGTCTTTTCGCCTTGCACGATCGAACTCTTCACTCTCTACTCATTCATTCAGCTACAGTGTCAAAATCGTACTCCTTCGCTCTAGTTTATTCATCGGTGTCTGTCGACTTCTGATACTCGATATCGCATTATGGCTATTTGCATTCACACTCTTATTTGCCATTCTTACACATATATACTTGTAGTCGAGAGTACTAAACTAGTAAATGCCCGGTGTCAATTGGTTATGAGCATTTTGCCTACTAGCGAAAACGGTACAAGTTATCTACTTTTCAGCTTGAGTTGGTCATCAGAGTAAAATGATTGTGATCATATATTAATAGTGCATATCAATATACCTTAATAGACTCATAACCATTTTGATTTAAAAAGTTTATCATGCGACTTTTCATGATTTGTGGGAGGAAATGGCTTGGCACCTAAAATTGAAAAGATTGAAAATAAATTATGATTTTTTTTATATCGTAATCTATTCTACTTGGGAACTTCAGATATGTACGAGAGCTTTTCATCGTACACTGTTTTGTGTGGTTTGCTTAGTGGTGTATCAAGTTGGGCTGCTTTGTACTAGCTTTTCGACTCTAGATTGCTTTTGCAATCCATTCCGACATTGATGATTGAATATTCAGTTTGGCCATAATATCCCCAAGAGATTCTCTAACATTTAATTGATGAAAACAGGTTTTGTGTCATTTTGCTCGTTTAGAGAGGGGCATTAATTTTTCAATTGTGCACTACTGCCATGTTGGGGTAATCATACATCGCTTTAATGATTGTCATGTTGTCGACTGGTACTCCTTGCCTTGTTTGCAATATTGCAGCTATCACTTGAGTCAAAGTCCTACTTTAAATAAATTAACAGTATATGCGATTATAGCGTAGCCCGCAATTTCACAGCGAATTGTGTCTCCCTGGTCATCGCAACTCCTTTGGGGTCTGTGTGGTTTCTGTCGAGTTCGTTCGGCTATGAGATTCCCGCCACCCATTTGAAAATTATTAACTTGGTAGCAGCTTATAATTTGGTTTATTGAACACTATTATGTTACTGATTGGCATAGCACATGGACGACATGGCTAAATCGTCTCGTCTGTTCAAGCTGATCAAGAATATATATACTTTATGGTCAGAGATGCGTCCTTCAGCTTGTTACATACATGTTCTGTAGGCGCACAGTTCTAATACCCTTATTCCCTTTGGGAAGGCGGGAATAAAATCCGAACATTTGTCGTTGGGAGTGTACAATATTTGTATAATGGCCTCACAATGCTTATTGTTGGTGGAGACATAATGCATTTTGTTATATTATATCTTTTGCATCGCTGATCGGTTTTTGTTTTTATGAATATTTTTTTGTGTAAGGTATATTATTAAGCAATGCTTATTTTATAGGAACATGTTTTATTCACAATTAGATATACAACTCTTTTGCTGAAAAATTTAAAATATCGAGTCCCAAAAATTTTAAAAATATGTAATGGACCTGAACCGTTAGCTCTCTTAGTTCGTAATAATTTATGATAGTCACTGCGGATAGCTATGTTGATCGCTGGTTATATGGGATGATCTCAAGTGTGAATGGACATAACTTAAACATAAGTTATATTTATATATTATATATATTTTTATTTATTATAATATATTATTGTTTATTTATGTATTTTAGTTTTAAGTTCATGGATTTTAAGAAAATTCGTGAATTCGAATGTGCGTAACTGGCAGAAGGATACATCTGCTACCCAATAAAGTATATATATTCATAATCAGCATCAGCCGAGTCGATATAGTTGTGTCTGTCTGTGTGAACACCTAAATCTTAGAGACTACAAAAGCTATCCGCCTTTGTAAAAAACTAAAAACACTTTCTAAGTCCCACTACAGCCACAATTATAAATTTACAGCATTTATTTTACGACCAACATGTGAATTCTTGAGCGGACTTTTGGTGCAAAATTTTATGAAGATCGGACGATAAATATAGAAGATATTCAAGAAGTAATAAAACACTAGCAAAGTAACCCAATGACCCCGAAATCAAATACCGGACAGTTCAGCTCAAAAAGATTTTTCTTTTTTTTCACAAGTATTATTTTAATAAAACATACTCGTAGTTGGAATTGTCCTATAGTGTTATTTTTTCCTAAAATGAGACGGTGGTGTGATGGTAGAGTAACTGTTGTTCTACAATACAAAATAACTAGAACATCAAATGTTTTATGTTTTTGTCGTACGAAAATGACAATTTAAATGAATAGTACAATTGTTGTCTGTCGTACGTTAGACCATGGTTGAATTCTCGGTCGGCGGCATAATAACTATATTTGAGATCATGGATTAAAAAAAAATCATGTTTGTTTTAGAATTTGACGAGCGACACCTTTTTTTTCATAATTTTATAACATTATTAACAAGCGTTGCATCTCAATAATATCTTTGTTATGTTTTAAATTAAGAATGTACACTTAAAATCCATGATCTCGATCCCTTAAAACTTGACTGAACCCTTTATTACTTGCTATTTTCAGATTTACAGCTCAGTTGGTACTAATGTGAGACAATAAATGGACCCTAGTAAAGGTAAGACAATAATATATGTAATCATTTTAGAACAAACGTTAACTACGTGAACTGTAGTTTCAAGAACAAAGCTGACTGAAATGGCGCAGGTTTAGCATGTACTAAATTCTCGATTGCAAGCGGATTTTAGCATGTGCAAAGGTTTTAAATGCACTGGGTCTTTGATTTGGCTGCAACTTGTCGTCAGGGCTGTTAAATCAGCGCATTTGACGGTCCTGGCAATCTGTTTTAGACAGAACAGATGCTATAATCACCTTCCAAGGCAACTATCAAGAGCCGAGGGTTGAGCTTTGTCAGCTGCTTAAAAAATAAGTCTCAAAATGAAGTAAGAATAGTTACTCTAAGATGTCCTGACGAAGAGCAGCAGCAAGCTAATTGAGAAGGTATTCCATGTAAAAGCAAAAACGATTGGAAAATAAAGGAAATATTGGCCTTGTTTAGCAATTAGCCATTTTTACGATTGACGATTGTTAAGTAAAAAATCATGTTGTTAAAAAAAATCATGTTTATTGCCTCTAAAAATGAATACCCAATTTCATGGAGATCAACCACCTCACATATGCATACGTGTATGTAAGTACTCTAAAGCCGTTTTATATTTTGTATGCTAATTAAATTAGAAATTTGTATGTTGTTATTAATAAAGTAATTAACTTGAAAATGTTGGCGAAATAAACTGCAACAAAATTGCGTTTGAGCTGATTACATTGCGATCTCTAGGGTTTTTGAAGCTTACCGGACTGCTGTGTTGTTTGTGCTTTGATGTTGTTGCTGTTGCAAATTTGCACTTTAAAAACAATTGATTCACCGCCAATTAGGTCAATCCTAATATAGGATAGGCCAATCATGCACTATATAGGTTTAAATATCCTCAGCATTCCCACTTCTCTTCTGCTCCTACTCGACTCTAGCGACAGCTAACGCTCTCTCTGTGCGCAGCTGGCTGTGGTTGGAACACATGTCCATCAATTTTTCACACGTGACAGAGGAAACTGTTGCTGCTGGCAACCTCATCGCATGGCAATGGCAACGCCAACGAGAACCGGCAACTGCAATGAAAACGCATAAGCGGCTCTTCAGGCTACAACCGAACGGTAGATAAACAGACAGCGACAAGTCGACGAGGTGGCAACAAAAACTGTAGCCTACAACACTGCGTTGCCTCAACGAATTGCTGTTGGTGATGTTGTTATTGCTGCTGTTATTGTTGTTGCTGCTGTCGAAGCTGCATGGCAACGGCACATTACCATTTCGTAGTTTTTCATGCATTCATTTTGATAGTCGAGCCCGCCGGCAGCTCACAGAAAATTTTGCCGGGAGAGACAGATGTTGCTGCTGTTCGTCCTCTGGCATCGACAGCGGCATTGGCTTAACTGATAAATAAGCAAGGGGAGCCGCAATGTCTCCTGTTCTGGCACGGCTGTCTCCGGTTGCGTAACCCATGCGTGTGCTTGCAACTTGACCTCGGGTCAAATGCAACAAGATGGGGCACATGTTCACATAGTGCTACATGTTTCTGTCGCTGTCGTTGCTGCTGCTGCTCCAGCTCCTGATGCCGCAGCAAATGAAATTTTTCTTCAATTAGTTTATTTTCACACCAATGATTTTGATTTCAACCCCAGCAACGGGTCAGTGCAACACAGTGCAACTGAGTTGTTGTTGCAGCAGCTGCTATTGCGCCGGCTTGTTAACGAGTGTGTGGCAATTAAGGCAACGCGTAATTGTTGCCAGTTGCAGATGATATTGATGCTCCAGTCAGCCCATCTCAATGCACAACCCAGGCAACAAGAGAAACATCAAAATCCACATCACAGCACTCGTTGTTTGAATTGAGGGAGTTGATGAGGAGTGATTCAGTGAGGTGGGGGTGGATAGTGGAGGTGGAAAGATTGGTAGATTGTTGTATTTTCATTGAACATTTTGTTGTGAAGCGCAACTTTTTGATTGGCTTCCACTTGAGCGCTGCATGGAAACGGCAATAAAAAATGATTGAAGTATGCGTCAATTTCTAGACATGCTCGCTCATTATACGCGGAAATCATCGCACGGCACGCGGTGGCAAGTGGCAGGGGCTAGGTTGTAGCAGGTAGGTGGTAGGTGGTATGTAATACATAGGTGGTAGGTGGAAGCCAGGTACCACGAGCCCATGCCATTAGCTTGAGTTGAGGCACATTACGCATATGCCACGTAAGGCGGAGCGAAATGAATTGGATTTGTCATCGCAGAGCAAATGGCAAACGGCAAACGGGCAAACTACATACAGCCGCTTGGCTGGACAAACGGGCAGAGAAGCATACAGAAGGCAACTCAGGCATATGAAACATGAAAAAAGCAAATGGAATACTCAAAATAAGCATGCAATACACGTGCTTTGGCAATTTGTCACATGAGCCTCTAAAATATACCCCAGGGTGTTTGGCCAAAAACTTGACACAGACGCTCCTCTGACTCAAAGTGAAAAAGCATTAGCTTCACACACACCAGCGACCACACGGATGGTGTGTACTAAATACGCAAAAATCCCAAGAAATCGCAAAGAAAGCAACTTACATTTCACTTGAATCCAGCTTGTATCATTTAATATTTGTCACTTTTATTATTTCAAGAACACCATCAGCAAATATTTTGTATGTTGCGAATTGCAAGAGTTTTGGTTAGCTGGAACATATTTGCCATAAAATACATATTCATATGGCAGGCAGCTTAGCAACAAGAAAAATATGAAGTCTAGCTCAGATTAGATGATTTTTCAGGATAAACGCGGCAAGTTGTGAGGCACTTTGCTTTTGCGACATATATTCACATACACACAACAAGCACGTATTTACGTGTGTCCGTGTATGTGTATATGCTTGTGTGCTTGTGTGTTTGTGCCTTTGCCATGCAAATGAAGCCATCAATAAAAATTTTAAATTTAATTTAGACAGTCGCCAAGCAACGACTCAAGTTTTGCAGTTTGTTTGTTGCTTGCATTTGTTGCTGTTTGTCAGGACTTTGCCTGTGCTTCTGCTTCTGCTACTGCTTCATCGTATTTACGTATTTGTTTTCCATTTCAACAGCTGTTTATTGTTTTGTATTCCCACTCTCCCTGCAGTAGACGCACATTGAGCGATAATTTAATTTCACATGCGTTGGTTGGCGTCAAACTTTGCCCTCGTTTCCTGTTCGCATTTTAAGTTATGTAGATTATAATTAGAAAAGTTCCTTCCTTTTTTTTGGCTTGGTGAGGTGCCCGTTGAAAGAAAGAGGGAAGCGGTAGGGGCTGCTACAACAACAGAAAACTTTGTTTACCGCCGATACCGTCGCTCAGCAAGTCATAAAATTATAGGTAAACGTTTACGTGCATCGGCACGCGATGCCAGACTTGTGGGAGTAACGGGAGGAAAAAGAGACGTTGGCGGGCAGGGAGCGATGGCGGCTTACTTCTAGCTTGCTCCATTTGCATAGCCTACCAATTAATTACCATGGAATTTAAAAGGTTTTCGCCCAGTTTGGCCACTGCGGGACGACTTTGGCTTCGCATTACGGGCGTAACAAAACAAAATTCGCAATAAGAAATAAGAATTATATAAATGGCGCAATATGAAACTAATCACTTTTAATTGGTGCACAAAGCAAATTATGGAAATGAAAAAGCGCCGAGTTTTACCGTCTCTGAAACCTTTTTTCTTTCTCTCGCAGCTCTTGGGAAATATTTTGATTCACCCAAGCGACACTCTAAAACTTATGTCTGTTATTAAAATATTAAATTGTGTTTGTTAAAGTAGCACCAAAAACTTTATTAAGTGTACTATTTACAAGCGGCAGTATTGCAGACCGCGAAATTAAGTATTTTCGGCTGCTATTCTTGACTTCATTTTACGGAATTAAAAAAAAACAAATCCCAATACTAAATTTGAACTTGATTTATTTATAACAATCACAAAATCCGTGCAATAGATAGCACGTCAAAGTGCCATCAATAGTAAAAAGTAAGAAAGCTACAATCGAGTTTACATCCAAAAAAAATTTGATCGCAGTATTCCATTGATAAAATTATTTACTTGGACCCAGTTCTTTAGGTTTATTAAAAACCATTATTATATGTCAGAGTGAGATAGCAGCTAAACAGGTAGAGCTTCACCATTCACCCATTAACAGCATTTATTGATTAACTTCTGTATTTGTCCGATCGTATCTAAATCATGATTAGCATTAACATCATTAAGATGGTAATTAGATTGTGTATATCAAAAACGCAGGGGAGGATGGAGGCTAGACCAAATTTTAAAATAAACTTAATTCAGTGAGTATATTACAATATCTTCTCACCAAATATGGTTGACCTGATTCAGACTTATGGGGTCGAAGATGACTCCTTCAACCTGTTCGGTTGGCATAAAGTTATAATACCCTTCTACCCTATACGAGTATAAAAGTGCATCAAATGGTTACAATGATTTTTACTATAAAGTCTATATTTATTCAAAGGGTTTTCGTAAAATGCGTAGCAAAAGCAACAAACTTAAGGACTGCTCAATTAATCGATAAATGAAGTGCTTTTTATATCAATCCTCTTTGAGTTTTTTTATAGTTGTTAAATTTTCACACGAAAAAACCGCATAATATCCAAACAACATATACAAGAACTGAGTTGCGTATACGCCGTGTCTGACGCGCCACTTTGTGTTGTTGTTTGTATTGGAGTGGTTCGCTTTGTTGTGTTTGTTGCTCTTTCATTGCGCTGATTTACTGAGTTTTTCCAGTGTTCTTTTTTTTACACCTTGCGTGCGCTTGTTTTTTACGACTGACATGATGCTATAAAACACCACATTTTCGCTATGTGAGTGGCTTGTGGTATGGTGTGTGAGTATTGATATGTGGGTGTATGTGCGGGTGTGTGAGGATAAGAGTACAGAGTCTGTTGTTAATTATGCTTTTAAGCAAATTAGCAGCTGTATTGCCATACGCAAATAATGCGAAATCGATTTGGCGAGCCAGCCAATAAATTTTGGACAAAACCAAACGCAACCGTCAAATAAATAAAAAGCATTCGGAATGTGTCTTTCGGGAATGATGGCTTTTCAGATTTTCTGTAAGAGAAAGACGATGCTTATCCTTAGAAGATTCGATAATTTACTTTATTATATTGATCGCCATTTACCGCTAAGATCAAATATAAAAATAGATTTCACTAATTGGAAGAAAGTTAGTCTTGAAGTCCTTGAAATCGATAATAAAAGACTCTCGCATCTAAAATTAAATGCTGTTCGTATATTTTAATTTCTACCATTTTTTTGTCTCTTCAGCTTTCCACGAGCAGTCTCTTTCAGTTAAAATGCCCTCTTTCACAATATGTAGGGTATAATAATTGATAAAAGGTGCCAACACTCATGTTCATTTTTATTGCAATTCTTTATTTCCTCGCTAAACAATAAATATTGAAATAATCGTGGGTTTGGCAAATGCTTAAAGTAAATCAGTTTGTGTGGCGTATCTTTAATTTGATTCAATTTGTTTTTCGCGAGGGAGAGGAATTGTCGTTTTTTTAATGCTGCCAATTTGATAATTACAAACGAAATCCTATTAGCGCTCCTTATTTATGCAAATTTCGTTATTTCGTTTAATTTTTAAAACATGAGTGTCTGTTATCGCTGCTTGGCTGCACAGCAGCTGCTGTTAATTTAATTTGCCCTAGGAAAATTCAGCACACAGAGAAGCACATACATATACATGTGTAGGCGCATTGATTCAGCATTTAAATTAAGCAATGCGTACATTATAATCTTCTGTTCTATTGAAGGGGGGCAGACAGCAAAAGTTGAGCGTGCACCTGTCTCAAGCCGTGCCCAAGCTCTTGCCAGTGCCCCAACAACAGCTGTCAACGTCGCAACATGGCAGCCATGTCGCTTTCAATTATACTACATGCGTGCGGCATCTTCATCTTCATTTCAATCTCTATTGCTACCGTCATTGCTATCGCCGCCGCCATCGCCATATACATCTTTATCTTCATCGTCTTTAGCTACAGTCTTGCAGCTACCAAACATAACAATCTCGACACACGGTTCTAAAGATTGTCATCTATGTTAAAAAAAGCACAAAAGACTTCAGTCGGGTATACCCACTCCCATTTTGGTTTTTGACCTTTATCACTTTTTGACAAAAAGTTGTGACGTGCATGAAAAATGCTTGGCAGAAGCTGCCATGCGCCGGTAGCTAATTGACAATGCTTATATATTATTAATTAGTTGCGTTTGATATTTCTCAACATTCTCGAACAATTCTGGGTCATAGCCCATGTACATGAATTGTGCCTCCCAAGTCGTTCATTCTTTCACCTTTCATTAGCAGAAGCACTAATGATATCTAAAATTAAAATTTCACTTAACATGTCTCAGTCTCAACTCACATATGACAAAGGTTTCACACTTGATCACAATTTGCTCAAGAAAAATTCAATCTTAGGAAATGTTTGCATTAAAAATTAAAACAAGAAATGGCACAATATCATGGTAGTGAGTGCTCGTTTTAAAGGAGACTTTAAATTTAAATTTACTGTGTTCGTCCTATAAAAGATAAATTACACAACTACTCAGTATATTTTACGAGTATTCGTTATTTTGCTGTCCAATTTTTGCTTTTTCCAGATTATTCTAGCTGCATATTGTGCTATAGCTGTTTAATGAATAAGAAATCAATATGTTGAAATATAGTAATTGATATGTAGTAAGGTAAATGTGAAACGATATGGACAAAGATGAATTCAATGCTTATTAATCAACAGGTTAAATGTCGAAATAGCAAACATGCACAGGTACACTTTGTGTCTTTGGCATTTGAAACACACATTTTGTGATACAAATTTGTATCGTTAAATTAATTAAATCCAGTGCATAGCTGCTTTTGTCTATCTGATTTGATATGCCTTTGGCGGGAGCCCATTAGAAATTTTATTACAATGGCTATAAAGTTGAGTTTTGTTTTACGTTCTCTGCCAAAGATCAACAATTTGGGCTTCATTGTTTCAATTTATTATTAACTTTTATATCATGGCCGAAAGCAGGAATACGAACTTTATTTACCAATAAATGTGCTCGCCCTCTGCCAGTCTCATCAGGTTTTCGCCTGGCAGCTACTGTAACATTTTTATGACATTTTAAGCCAATATCCGTTAACGCCCCGATTGTTGCTATTTTTCGACAGATTGTCCAAGTTGAAGGTCATTAAAATGTCTGCCAGCTGGTTTATCGAGATTTTTCTCTTCATTTTCAAAGTTACTGATGTTTTCTGCATGTGACTTGCGTTGGCTTTAGCTAAATTTTGGAGCAGTCTTGCTAATTGGCTTGAAGAGTTGATTCGTAAAATGTCCACTGATTTTTGCTTTTAGAATCAGTAGTAAGCGATGAGAACAACGAAAGCGACGAGGACTCGAACTACAAGCTAATATTTTGCAAAACAGCAAAAACCATGCTTCAGTTGGTTTAGTTTTATTAGCAACAGGATTTTGTTGTTCCTAGCAGCGAATACTTGACATTTTATTACGAAAAGGGAACGCTGCCACATATGTACATATGTGCATGCAGCTAACCATTTTGTCATCCCCAGCCCGGAGCGATGAAATAAAAATGAGCTAGTGAACTGTGATGGGGACCGCAGCAACTGTAATGTTTTGGGTTCAACCTGAACAGAAAATGAACCAGAAACCCAACTGAAACATTGCAAAAAAATAACTAGCATAATAACGCAAATATTTTACGATACGCAGAAGAAACGACAAGCCAAAAACTTAACTAGCCGCAGGCCAAGCACTGAAACAACAACTCAACTCAACGTAAATAAAATTTCATTTCATTTTTATGCGCTCTCTCTCCTTGTGTACTGCATGATATACCAGTATAGTATATAATATTATGTATAGCATACTTTTAGGTAGCATACACGCAGCATTGCTTGCATTTGAGGTTAATTTCCGAGGGGGTTTTACTTGGGTTTGGGGATTGGCAAACTGATTGTGTACGCCGAAGGCAGTGAGGCAATCAGCTGCATGGCTTCGGGCCGATGATGCTTCATTTAAAAAGCAAATAAAATTAAAATACGCGCACATAAATACATTTCTATATACACATTCACATGAATACTTACGTACACATGTTTGCATATATTCTTTTTCAACAGATCAAACATTCGAATTATGGGAAAATACATACAAACATAGCACCCATACGGCAGCTGAAATGCCAATCGAAATTAACCGAGCCCACAGTCGATATGCGTGTGTCTCTTTCTCTGTATTTGTCTCTGTCATTCTCTTACGCTCACTCTTTCTGTGTTTGTCAGTCCCTCCGCCTGCGTGTTGGTAAATTAAAAGCAAATATCTGGCGCATGAACATGGAAGAAGCAGCAGCAGTAAAAAAATCAATTAAAATCAAATAAAGCTTTGTGCAAATATGCAGCTGATTTAAAATTATTTTTATGCCTTGCCCCGACCTCAGCCCTGTCATGCAACTCATTAAAGCACACAAATTATTGAAAGAACAGCCAATCCTCGATATCGCAGGACACTGTTTCAATGGCAAGCGGTCCTCGAATAGTCCGGCTGGGCACAGCCGGCTCAGCCGCATCCATTTCCGCATCCGTCGCAGCAACGAACTTGTCTCATTGTCAGCGGCTTCATCAACGGCATCAGTCAAGTGCCATTGCAGTGGCAGGCGCTATCGTCGACGCCATGAATGGCCATGGTTGGACGACATCAGACCATTGGGCAGACAAACAGATCCAAAGAAAGAACGTGCAATTAATAAAAAATGGAATTCATTTCCATGTCTGACGCTCACGCTGTCGCATTCGCAATGTCAACAAGGTTCGATGGTAGTTTGTTCAGAGACTGGCAAATTATGCGACGAGCCAAATTGATAATTATGTGGATAGTAATGGTGTAAGTTGAGGAGTCCCAATCAACTTAAACTGAAGTTCATAATGTGCTTCAAGCACAATCATAATAGACTTACAACGAAAACTACCGCAAAATGAAATCATTTTCTAATTTGTCAACTCATTTAGTATTTTAGCAATAATTGATTCCGAACGTAATTAATAGCATGAGGTTTTGGAGCTTGACAGAAACGAAACTGTTAAATAAATTGCAGCTCTTGATGTTTCATGAATATTTACATTAAACGCATGGAAAAAGGTGAGTTTTTTTTCAAAATCTATCTTTTGCTTTCTTCTACACGCTTTTATTTAAATTTATAAAAAATACTTTTTTTTCTTTACCAACTCGTAAAGAGCATTTGTTTATCTTTCGACCGCCAAAATGGCAGGAGTTGTTATCTCTGATTTGTTATTTTATTGCCTCTTTCCCTTTGTGTGTAAGCAAATGGCTTAAAATGCCAAAACTTTTGGCCGCAACGAACTAAAAATTAAAATTAAAAATTATTACACGCAATACAAATAAACATTTCTTTTTTCTCCTTTATTTTGTTTTTTATTTGTTAGTCCGCTTAAATAACGGTGTTAGAGTAAGGGTTGGCGGTGTGCAGTTGGGTTGTGGTCCATCGTAGTTAAACAAAAGGGCAAAGGCAACCCTTGAGCAAATAATACTTAAACCCTCATTAAAGTAACTAAAAACGCACGGAGGGGCAATGCAAGTGTCACCCTTGCTCAGTTAATGTAAAAAAGTACAACAAATACGAAATACAAAATACAAAGGCGCCAGCAAGTCAAGCAAATTTGGCCAATTTGTTTCCGCTCCCATTCCATCGTTAGTGCCACACCCTTCGGCTTTCCGCCATTTGGCCTGTTGGCTAACAACTTGAGGCAAGTAATTAAGTTTTGTTTGAAATTTTTCTTATGCTTTTGTACCGGACACTACTTGGTGGGCTTTGGAGTTTAAATTTCTGCCATCCGTAGTACGCCATTTGCCATTTGCCGGGGTCGCCTGTAAATTATTTGAACTAAAAAAAAATGCAAAGTGTTGGTCCAGCACAAACAAAGACCGTTAATAGTTGCTCCACGGGATTTCAGGTCCTGTTTTTGAGCGGGACGCGCCTTAATGAGCTCAACTCTTTAACGCATTAGCTGCACTCGGGAAACGATGGCAGCAGTAAATGCGCTTTATTTTCATAAGGTTTCAGAAAATTATTGTCCAGAAGGCGTCGCAAAGTAGCCAATAATGTCACCCCGCGGACCGTGAACGTACTGCTAAAGAGGTCAAGTCAATGAATCCTTTCTCTCGAAGCTCATGTTGTTATTGTAGCTGTCGATGTTTCTGTTCGATGAATGCCATAAATAATTCGCATATTTCGCTTTGGCTTTATCTGCTCATATATGTAATTTAAATAAATAAATTCGGCTTTAAAGCAAGCGTTGGAAATATGTGTGTGTGTGCGCGTACTTTTGTCATCATGTATTTAATTACTCAGACAGTTTTCATTAAATGCTGAACTGGGCTCAGGGCTGGCTCCGAAGCTCGTTCTTTCCGACCATAAAGCAAGCGAAATATCTTGCAATTATATTTGCATGTGAGCTCAAAGTGTTTGCCAATGGAAAGGCGTCGAGCAGGCAAACATAACAAGTCATGAGTGTGCATAACAAGTCGAGTATGCGCAACTTAAAGATAGCCTGTGCTCGATTTACAACTGTAATTACAGTCTGTACTATATATATTGAATGTATTGTAACCTGTATATAAAGTTATCATACTTTTCCTAAATCGTGCTATATACGCGTATTAATCAACACTATCTATAACGAGAGACTTGTGTACATATGGTAAGTACAGGGTATCTAATACGCCGGATGATGTAAATGTCGCAAGCAGTCAAGCGAACTCAGACAACCCAATGCACCTGCCGTTGTAAATTCGAGCTGAAAATGCATTTTTCATGCGTTAATTTTTCATTTTTAATTATTCGATTATAAAGACCTTACATAATTGAAAGCCTGGTAGGCGGCACGTGCTGCTGGCAACAAAAATGCAATATAATAGTAAAATAAGAATAAATGGAAACTTCACAACGACCGTTAAATAGGGTTTTAAAAATCAACAACGCTTTACGAAATGAAAAAAATTAATTTTACTTGCATATTGTTGCATGCTGACTTCTTTTACACAGTTTGATGTTGATTAAAGAAAGTTGCTTATTACACAATATTGTACTACTAATACGCTACATAAATGAAGAAAAAATTGAATATAAAAAAGTAATACAGACCTCCCCGACGGGGAATTGAACCCCGGTCTCCCGCGTGACAGGCGGGGATACTAACCACTATACTATCGAGGACTTGAATCAAATTGAGGCCAAAACCAATCAAATAGATTTCTTGATTGCTTAAAATTGCATTAGATATCATTTTGTATAAAAATAGATTACTAGTAGAGTACGGCATTGCTATAGAACTTAAAAACAAGTTGTAAGGTATTTTATAATGATCGTTATTAAACATTTAATCCTTGTTTACGGCTAATGCTATTTGCTTACCTTTATGAATTCCAAGTAAAAGACCACAAAATTCTAAAAATATTTACACAAGTTTCATGCACACTCAATATGTGAAGGCGTGTATGGCATTTTATTTTGCAGTCTACGGGCAAACTAACTTAGAAACTAAATACAAGTTCAACTATTTGCCGAGTAAATAAGTTTGTTGGAAAAATCGCCAGCCGTGGACTGCCCAACTATTTGTTAACGTTTATAAACTAAAGCTAAACTTCAAATTTAACTAAAGGAAAGCAAAGCAAAGGATAGTTGTAGCTACATTCACTGTTGCCGTAGCTGTAGTTGAAAACATTATTTTTATAAAAATGTTGCAAAAAATGCAACACAAGGCAAATATTTACGCCACATATTTTTTCGGGCTTCCTTGAGTGTGTGTGTGTGGGGGTGTTAAA
This sequence comes from Drosophila pruinosa, assembly GCA_018150935.1. Taxonomy (NCBI): domain Eukaryota; kingdom Metazoa; phylum Arthropoda; class Insecta; order Diptera; family Drosophilidae; genus Drosophila; species Drosophila pruinosa. Next base: position 6,083,989 of record JAECWR010000034.1, on the reverse strand, counting down.
GAACTGAACTATTCTGCTGCCGTCGGCGCTCGCCTTGAATGTGCCCTGCTTCTTGTGCTCGTTCTAGCCATCGTCGTTCTCGTCATGGCATCATGGCTGAAGTAGCGCTTATACAAAAATAGATGTCAGGGGAAATCTTGCGTCAATAACTTGCAACTGCTTATGAGACAAGAGGACGACGAGACGGAGCAAGCTGATCAAGCGCTGCGACAACCGGAGAAACCAATGAAAATAAACAGGAGAGCGATAAAGAGCTAAAAGAGAGAAAGAGAGAGAGAGAGAGTGCTTGATAGACAGAGGCAGAGCTAAGAGATTCATTCTGGGCGTTGTTTCGGATGCTACAGCAACTACTGCAAAAATTTGCAAACTTCCATGGCATTTTTAGGCACCGCACTGTACACTACTTGTAGGGTATGTGGTAGTTCACTTCCAGAATGCCGAACAGCTAGTATCCATTGCCAAAAATACATATGTATCAGCAACAGAGCCAGTCTGACGAATGACGCACAACACTGTCAGAAAAAGTTTATAATCCAATGCTGTTTTTCATGGTCTAGTTGGTTGATAAATATAAAATACTCGTATTATGATAAGGGAATTGATGCATGATTGCTGATCCCAAATAAAATTAAATTATGACACTTCCACAGGGTATTTAACAATAATACCAATTAATTATATCTTCTAAATTTCCAATGTAATATTTTCATTTAAATCATTCAGCAAAATTAAAGCTATGTTGCAAAATGCTAACAATATATAGATCTCAGAGACTATAAGAGCTAGAGTCGCCAAATGTTGTTTTCTCGTATGTGTTATGTCACTAATGTGGCCTTAAATGATATAACAATGGTATACGTATACCAATAAAGCGCAACCAAGATGTTCATTTGATTATTGTTTACGTGTGTACATTATAATAAAGTTGAATTTGGATCAGGCTGGTTAGATAGGTATATATAAACATATGTAGATTAAAAAAGCATGGCCTCATACAGTCAAAACTTAACTGTTGTCGTTTTTACTTGTTTAAAATGCTTTCAATTTCGTTTCTACATGTTTTGCTGTCTTTGCAATATTTTTTTTTGTTGTGAGAATTCGCCTTGAATGTTACAACTTCTTGTCATAATTGCCTTGAGCTTGCAGCTTTATACATGTATATGAATCTTCTGCGATGTTGGCTAACATTCCCCAGGGCTGGTTGCAGTTGCAAAATATTTCGTTTTAGAACGAGCCAAGCAAAAAGTCTGCTACATATGTCAAAATAAATAGTAGAAAATTAAGGAATTTGACAAAAAAAAACAAGTAAAATATATGCTGGCTGCATCTGTGCGTGTAAGAGCCGGCTAAATCAAAGTAAATCGGAGCATTTCATTAACATTTCATTTCATTGGTGAAGACTAAAGGCGCTTTGATTGATTGTTTTGTATACTTAATTTAATGAATTATTTAAGCAAACTTAAGGCAATGCCAAATGCTTATAACTTTTGTTTTGCTTCTCTTATTGTGTTGTATTTCTTTTTGTTGTTTGTTTCTTCTGCTTTCATTTTGGAGCATTTTTTTAAGATTGTCTTTACGCTTATTGTCGAAACTTTTCCGTTTCAACTGCGGGGCCCAGCATAAAAAAATAAACCATTAATAAAATGTTTCATTCATTTATTTTGCGCTCTTTCATTCTCTCTATCACTCTCCCTATCTCTCTCTCTCTCTCTCTCTCTTTGGCTGCTGTTCAAACTGCGTGTCTCTGTTTTTCTGCTTGATTAACATAATCCACCATTTATTACAAGTCTAACGCCGCTTACCATTTTCTACAGAGTATTTCAAGCTGTCTCCGTTTTATGAGTGTATTCGTGTATCTAAATTGGTGTGTGTGTGTGTGTGTATGTGTGAGAGGTCCTCTGATTTAATTATGTAATAGTTTGATTGAAGTGGACTTAATACGGACTTTGATATAAGCCTAAGCTGCCTCTCTCCGAATGGTACAATCATGTTGTCTGTGTGAATGTGTGCGCGTGTATGTGTGTGACATTTTAATTGATTTGTTTTGCTGAGCTTCTTGTTGGCCTTGGCTCGAATAGGGCAAGTTCAACGACAGTTTGGGCAGCTCCTCCATATGCAGACAGCTTAAGTGAGTAATTCGACCGCAGACGACGAGTTTCTTAATGAAAGGTTGTTAAATCGCATACGAATTTGAATATATTTTCAATGCGGCTCAAATCATTACAAGCCTATAAATAATGCTATAAACTCTATTGATATCCCTATAAATAAGCTATGTCTTCAATTACGAATGAAGTGTACTTAATATTCTCATTGTGATAAACATAACATATTACTATTCATATAAATAGAAGCATTTCATAATACAGTTAATATTTAATGTGTCAAGTAAAAACGCAATATTGGATTGGACTGGTACATATGTATTTGTAGCAAATGGGAAATGAGGGAAAAATGTCTTTGATCAATTTGATTAATTTTTGAGACTGTTAGAATAACAGCAACATTTACTGAGTAATTATTTAGTTCCATAAAAAGTTACGTTTAACTAACTATGAAAATATGTAGGACAAGGTAAAATATAAAATGGCATAGGTCAAAAGCCAAATTTAATAGATTAAATTAATATTTTTATGAATTTCAGAATGGAAATAATATTTGATGAAACTTTTCATATGACAAATGCAACAACAGCGTTTTACAAAGCTCGCAAAACAAAAGTGAAAAGTATAAATTAAAGTCACAAAGAGTTTCTAAGTCCTAGAGCCTTCCCGGCAGTCAGTGACCTGTCCAGTTGGGTCTCGGAATACTTTTCTGGTCCTTCTTTTCAACAGAAAGCAGGCAACAAATACAATGCGAATAAAATATAAACAAAAACAAACAATAAATAGAATAATATGTAAAGCATTCTAAGAAATTAGCATATTGTGCTGGGTCCTGGCAATGTTCGAGCGTTCCCTCCGTAGCTGTGGCCTTCTATCTTTCCGTCTCCGTGTCGTAGAAGATGGCCACTGTCAAGTTTGTAACCTGCCGCCAAGTACTTTTTGCCAGTTCTTAAATGTCCGGTGCTGGGATTGGTTCAAACTTTTGGGCGTTTTGATTCAATACGCACATACACACACCCGTACAGACAAATATATGTATTTATTCTAGTTATATTATATGGTATTTTTGTAAGTCTGGTGTTGGCAAAGTTTAAACTTTGCGTATGGTGGCCTGCGCATAAGTCAAACACGTGCCAGCAGTTGAGGCCACGGACAGGCGAAGTTGCCCAGAACTTTCTGCAGACGGGACACCTGATGACTGGGGGCACTAGGAGCATTCTGGAGTCAGCGCGGTCGCAGCTGTGCCTGCAGCGGCGTCCAATGGGTGTAACAGTTCACTTCCGATACTCACTCTGTGTCATGCTACTTACAACTGTGAATACACACATTCACTCACTCACAGAAATGAATGGCTAATCTTTAGAATAAATGAAATGAATTTTTCTTGTGCTACGGCGATTGGCAATCCTCCGATGGCTCTTGCTCTTGCCTTGCCTCCTCTAGCTGGATTGTGGTGCGTGCTGCAAATCGCATTAATTTGGTATGCTGACCACAAAACTGGGATTTATTAAATAGTCAACTGTATAAGGGCGGAAAGGAGCGACAGGGGCTGTAACGGAGGCTACAAGCAGGGACAGAGAACTGGGAACAGGGACTGGCACAATGGGAGGCGTGCGTGATACACACACAAATTTGAACAGATCGACATTCACACACATGCTCGAAAAAGTTAAGTATCCACACTCACACACCCATACAAACACACACATACTAACGCAACATTGCGTTTACTATGACACGCCTGACCCTAGCGTGTTTTATTTGTTTGCTTACTTTTTGTAAGCACTGTGGGTGGATACATCCACTTTTCTGCATGCCATTCAGTTGCACACCAACAGTGGCTAACATTTCAATTCATTGTTGGCATAAAAATTAACCATAAGACCATAACAAAATTTTTCTTTATAGTAGCGTTGGAGACATATTTGAAAAATATCTGATACTTCTATCAGTTTGAATGCAAATTGAAAAATGTACTTTGATTATTATTGACAATTGGTCATATAATGAAAGATTTATTTGATATTGATATTACTTTTAGCAACTTCGAAATATTTCTTAGTGAAAGTAATGATATAGTAATTAATTTTGCTTTCCTAGATCCAGCTTAAAAATGTAAACTTCCTATTTTCTTACCACTGTAAGTTGGATGCTACGGCTCGGGTGTCGATTGTCTGAACTTGCTTTTCATTATGCAGGCTAAGGGCAAGAGATGAGCTTACACTTCCGCCGCTGCAAGGCACTGAGTCAAAAATCTCTCAGCTGGAATGCAAATGCCGCTCTGGCAAGTCAATAAATAAATTCAAACAATTTGACAACTTGCTCAATGGCGTTCCAAATTGTATTGAAGCCCAGGGGTTAAAAGGGAGGGTGGTAAAATAGGAAGTATGTAAGGTTGGTAGTTCCTTTTGATTGTCAACTGGCGCCAAATGGCGAATGGAACTCGACTGTACCTAAAGCTGATTCCTATTTCGATGCTGATTCTGGTGCGTGCCCAGCAATTGCGTTTGAGCGAATTTAAATTAAAGTGTCATTGAAATTGGCATCCCTTCAAACGAAATAAAATTTATAGTTTCGGTACCGCTTTGGTCCAACTGTTTATTTCCAGCTCCTGACTGCTCTCTTTCTAACTTGGTCTTTTCACTCTGGATTACGTATTTCAATTTCTGTAAATGTTGAGTGCCGACACTCATACACGCACACACAACAACTACAGACACACACGTCCAGCTTAGATTTATCACTTTTGATTTCGGCCACTCGAGTCGACTCCCTGCTCAACTTTCATTGATTTAATACATTTATTTGCTTCCGACCCTCGTGCCACATTCACGTTCAGTTCGCTGCTTGTTTCGCCTGTTTTGTTTGTGGTAAAAAAGTTTTAATTTAATTCTGGTTTTTGCCCATTTTATCACATTAAAAACTTGTTCCCATCCATTACCACCAATCGAAAATAGTCTGTTCTGAGACGACATATTATGCCAGCCGAAGTATTTCTCTATGGTTTATGCATGAATCAAACAGTTTTCACTCTTTTATTTTATCTGTAGCCAAGAAAAACATAAATTGCAGCCTTCAGCTTAAGCCTTTTAAAGAATAAAAAATCAAGTTTTTCTTTTATTACAATAGTCTTGGCTTTAAATTTTATACTAGAAATATATTTGGTAACTTAGTTTCACTAAGTATTTGATTCTTCTATGCCATTAATAATGAATTAATTTGTTGTTTTATAGCATTTGTCGTAGCATCTCCGACCCCACAAAGTTTTTATATTCTTGGTCACCGTCACCAACCGAAACGATATAGCCATGTACGTACGTCGATCTATCCGTCCGTCCGTTTGAACACCACAAAGACTATAACAGCTAGAGCAAACCAAATTTTTTTGATGGTAAATCTTGTTTTGCACACATATCAAATATGTTGTGGATTTTTGGCACGCCCCACGCCCAAATCGAAAAAAAAAACAAATTGTAGGCGTCATTTAAAGTTGAGAAATCAGGTGCAGCTCCACTTGTTAAGTTGCTATACCACTTAGTGACATAATAATAGTGTTCAATAAACCATATAAAGTGCTACCAAGCTAATAATTTTGAATATTGTAAATTTCGGTAATATTTTTTTAAAGAATATTTAATATTTAATTTCTGTATAATTTCAAGAATATAATATTTCGATGGTCGCTCTTAATTTTGGTTCCATTTAGTAAAAATGGGTTTCGGGTATCTCACAGTCGAGCAAACTCGACATTAGCTTTCTTACTTATTTAAACATGTGTTGTAGAGTACAAAACTTATGTAACATACAACTCGTGTTTTAATACAGAAAGTTCTTAAGAAATTTTTTCTAAAAAACTGCACTATTGACAAACTTATAAAAATAATGTAATAAAATAGAAAAATTGTCATTCATTCAAAAAGAATATATTTAAATAATTTTAATTTAACTTCCACCGCTTTGATTGCAAGCCAAATGAGCTGGCAAATGCGAGCTGAAAGACTTTAAGCAGATCACCACAACCATTTTGTTCAGTTTTCAAATCTTGACGTGCAATCAAATAAATTACATGCACTAAAAGCTACTGAAGCGTATCTTATTACCAGTTTTGTCGCTGAACTATTTTTGGTCAGCTCCAAATGCCATTCACCTTACTGTGTGCGTTTGTGAGTGAGTGTGTGAGTGTGTGAGTGCGCGAGGGTGTGAGGGAGTGAGTGTCTGAATGTGTATGCCATGCACTTAATTCCATAAACACTGCAGAGTCAAGCTTTTGACTGGGCAGCTGGAAAAGTAGCCACAAAAGCCAACAGTTTGGAAATAAACGAAAAAGACAATGCACACGAAAGAAAAACTATTCGAAAAACACCTACAGATACATATATACGAACACACACAAGCATATGCACTTCCATACAAAACACACATAGTGAGTGAGAGATACGCACTTTGGGGAGTATTTACAACTAATCCAAAATGATGTGTCTGATTTCTGGCAATGGGTTTCAGCTGGAATTGCAATGCGATGACCGGTCACAGCTCTCCAGACTGTTCAGACTTTCATTTCACCTTCAGAAAGAAAAATTGTTGATTTTTTTTCTACGTCCTTTTGTTTAAAGTTAAAAAGTTGAATAATAAAAAACGGTGGGAAAAATGCATTTTACAAAGCGGAAGTCGTATTTTTCATTTATGAGCTACAATAGCGGAAATGAAAATAGAAAACCATAAAAGTGCCGCCGTCCACCGTGTGTAGCTCTCCTCTTGTTCCCTTTCCCCACTTAAACCCTCTCGCTTTTGTGCGCTACTTGTAAGCCAAAACACAAAGCGCAAGTCACAAAGCTCACACATGCACACAAACAGAGACACATAGCCTCATAGCCACATGACCCAGCCATGATTTTCTCCATTATTTTGCCATACTTTTTGCCTGTCTCGTAGTTTGCTCGAATGGATTTCAATGAGTTGTTGTTTTTGCTGTTGTGCTCATGCTGCCAGAAGCAAACACTGCAATTTTCTTATAAAATTATAATGTCCAGCAAGATTTCTTTTATGCAACAAAAATTGAATGACTCCCGGCCTTTGTTGTCGTTGACGTTGCAGCACGAATGTCATCATATCCCGCAACCCCTTATCTCCTTCTCTTGTAATGTCTAATGTGATATGCAAAAGTGATTGTCAAGCAGTTCACTTTTTATAGGTGAAAACTGACACAGGGACTCCCACACACACAATATCCTTGGGGCATCTTAGTGAAATGAAAAAAAAATCCTCTCCTTTAAATACATTACACATAAGTTTACTTACTTTGTGTCCAGGCCAATCAATGGCAATTGAAGCTTGTGTGTAGGTTTGGTGAAGTCCTTTAACTAATTTATTGCTTATTAAATTATGTCTTGGCTTTTTATTAAATTTGCCTTAAGAGGAATGTTAGTTACAAGCACTCAAAGCTTTATATAATTTACCTCAAATAATCAAATTACAATTATGGAAATATAGTTTACATAAACTAGGTTAAGTTATGCACATAATAGAGTAAATATTGTGATTATTTAATGATTGCTTGTAATTAATATTCGAATAAAGAAACTCCGAAACCATATTTGGCTGGTCGACTTTAATATTGTGTCAACTTAAATACAGGGCTAGTTAGTTTTTTTTTTTAAAGTTGTAAGTTACAAGTTTTATCCACTCAATAGGTCTAGTTAAAGAGCCTAGTTTTACACTACCCCGATCTCACTACTTGCATTTGTGCAATTAATTAGTTGGAAAACAAGAGAACATATCATAGTCGCAATTTTGGGCATTATAATATTGTATTCGCTGGCCATAAGGCCCAGATGTTTTAAGCCTTAATGGCGGTCCAGAAAAAGAGGTAAAAGAGCTACTGTAATACCGCAACTGAGACCCGAATTGAATGCGAAGTGAGCCAGGCAACAGACAAACTCCATTAACTAGTTGGTGGAAACAACTTTGCACATTGCAGCCGCTGGGCTTACAGACATGGCTCACAGCACGCAGGACACGGAACGCAGGACCTGCTGAATGGCAGAGCATTAGGGCACACCTCGACGGGAGTGTAACGAGCGACAACGAGAGCCAAAGCCACAACACAATAAACACCAAGCTGGGCAACATCATGAGCAGCTGTAGTGAAAGTAGGATCATCAGCATCGGCACGGACAGCAGGAGCACCAGCAACATTGTGCTATTATCAACATCATCAGCTATTGTCAAAGTTTTGCGCATTTATTTGGTTGCTCAATCAGCGCCCAAAGCGCTTTCGCTTTCGTTTTTGCTTTTCATTTCTGCTTCAGCTCCAGCCACATTTTTTTTTACCGAAGCGCCAAAAACTCCACCTGCGCCGAAGCCGCCATTTACAATAATTACCATCAAATGAACAAACAAACTTTTGTGCCGCTTGTCTTGGACTAGCAAAGTTGTGACCCCCGACCCCTATGACCTCTCTTTTCCTGTGTAATAACACCATGCTACATAATATGCCAGATATCTTTCGAAAATTTAAAGATTTCAAAGAAAAATATAATTTGCTTAACCCGAAAATTGATATACATAATGTCAAGGCACAATTGGTTAATTGAATTAATTTACTAAAAATACATTATGTATTGTAAACAAGCTACGCTGGGTGTATCACTTTAATTTAAATAATTAGAAATTCTCCAATTATTTGTAAATAATTGAGTCAACGATCAATACTTTGACGTTAACCGAACAAGTTCCTTACTAAACTTTCAACAGTCTACTTTGCAGTAGAGTGTAGATAAAGTTAAGAGCAAAAACGCAGGCGGCGCTTTGGGAGTTAAAGCTTCATAGCTGGAACTCTTATCGCGAGCAAGCATCACTCAAAAGTTTCCTTTTTTTATTACTTCCCCCCTCTGCAGCTTCACTTCCCACTGGCCTTGATGTCAGCTCAATTTTCCAACATTTGAACATTAGGCCGTGGAGGATTAACAATAAGGGGAACGCTCGTTGCTTGGTGCTCAGTTTATGCTGCAGGCTAAGTGAAGTTAATGAGGAAGAGGTGGCTTGGAGTTCAAGTGTTGCGATAGGAGCTGGGGGGGAAATGTTGCAGCTTGTCAACCTTGGTTAATGTTTTGAGCAATTCAAAAAGGCACTTATATGTATTTGCGTCGCAGTCATTTGATGCCACTTGTAAGAGTTGTCAAAGTTGCGGCGCAAAGTAATGCAAACATTGAACAACATCAATAACATAAGGAAAGGTAAAGCTAATTAAATAATTGACGCATAAATTAACTGTGAAATCTGTTCACACATCATATTTGAATTCCGGTTGTGTAACCGCAATTTAATTAACAAATACAAACCGAAGGCCTCAAATGTCTACAAGTCAGTAAATCCAAGCAAGGACACATGAGAAGCGAGGGTGATATCAATTAAAAAACCACAACAAAGTCAAGATGTTTTTCAATCGCTCCACCCTGCAAGGAGCTTCAGATGGTGGTTGCACTCTCAATTATATGGTAAGTTATCGCGACACAAAGTAGGCAGTCCAAAACCGGTAATTAAACTCAGTCAAATATTCATATAGGGTAGTTCTTGTTGTTGTTGGGGTTGCCAAGGTGGCAAGTTGTTTAATTAACGCGATTAGACGTTAAGATAACTCATGTTGAAATTAAAATCTCAAAGGGGGCGGCACACGCACACTTACTCACGCTGATATTTCTCACCTCTTAATTTATGAAGCCCAAGTGTTTGCCCCACTGTCCACAGTGTTCAGTGCACGTCGCATGTGCAGGGCCGTAAGTCTCACCAAGCTCTCACACATATCATATTTGGAAGTGTACTCGTCTGTTGGCGTATGTTTGTTTTATGTGCCTTGTAAATATTTATGCAGCCGTTAATGACGAGGCGAGAAAGCGCTTCTCCAAGTAGGTGCCAACTGGCAACTACGAAATGTCAACTGGCAGCCAACTGCCAAGAGGCTTCTTCAAGGTCGAAACTGTATTAAGCGAAGCGAATTGCAGTCAACCTTAGTGCAAATATCTCTGGGTGGGAGAGTGAGTTTAGCATCTTGAGTCATTAACCGCATACATTTTATGATTAAGAAAAGCAAAGGCTCAACAATTGGATGTTCTCTGTAGGCATCAGTTAATATAGGCAGGAAATGCGAGAAAATTAACATTAATTGTAAATATAGTAAATAGTTGAAATAAATGTATGGTGGCAACTATCTTGTCATTTCCACTACGGCGGAAATCACATCTCTAACGGATACAGACAGAGAAGCAGGGTCTTGCCGAAATCTATAATGTTTTCGGCATTTCTTACATGCATTTCGTTTAATTATTTGCCTTTCTTGTAACTTGATTAGCGCTTATCATTTGCACTTTGTTATATTTTCACACTTTATACTTTACTAAAATGTGTGCATGACTTAAATCCATTTTGTATTGTATTTTTTTACTTATCGAGTTTCCTTGCTTATACGATTATAAGATAAAGTAATTTTTTGTTTTACATGCATTTTGCGACTATTGTTGCAGGAACGATATTCGTGGAGGTTTTCGTTTTAGTGTCATCTGTAATTTGTAACATATTTCAAACTCCAATGATTTATTTTTCTATTAAATGTCGCCTACCTACTCTACACATTTACTTCTTGTTGTCATCTTCTAATCTAACAAAAATTCACAGGCTTACAGTACAGTCGTAATTACAACAATGTAGTGATAGTGTATACTTCCATTAATCGTGTAGGATCTACACTGTAGTTTATAATTCTATAAATCTAATTCTTATTCTTAAAATAGCTCGGCTTCTTACCTCGTTCAGCTCTCACACCATGTCTAAACTGAAGTGCTTGTTAGTTGTACTGCTCCCGCTCCGCTCAGGTTATCACGATTTCAATTGCAAAAAGTACGTTTTTGCAAGCAATTGGATGTTCTTAGGCACGTCTTAATGTTTGCAGAGAATGACAAAAGAAAGGTAATTGAAACATATAACCGTGTCTTGGCAAAACAACTCTCCAAAACATAGAGAGCTATGAAGGAAGAGTAAGAGGCGTGGTAGGGGTGGACGAATGTATTAGCCAAAAACATAAATTCAGCCGTAAAAGAGCATTTAAGATAAGCTTGCATTTATGGTCGTTAAAATTCAAAATGGCATTTAAAAACAGCATGGCGTCCTCAGCTCTTCCGTATGCAAACTGCATGAGAGCCATACTCCACTGCCTTCCACTCCACTCGGTGCAACGGATGCGCCAAGTAAAAAGCGCGCCATTTGGCTAATACGCTAAATATTCAAAATCACATTGGCTATGGAGTGACGGAAAGGGTAGGGAGGGAGGTAAGGCACCAGACTAGCGGTACCACATAGCGACATGCGGGCATTAGACAAAATTTTATGTTAACAGCGAACAGCAACAGCATTTGGCAGTATATCCTCGGTTCAGTTCTCAATCCCCCAGCTCCCTCCGGTTGCTTGCTCCTTGCCCCCAGTTCATCGCATTCCTCTCTAACCATACACCTGTGCACTTTATGCGCTCCGCGATAGCAGTTTAATGTCGTTGACGTTAATTTGTGCCGCCAGGCGGCTGCAGCATCAGCGGCAGCAAAAAAAGAGTATGCTCGATATGACATTGAAGTGAAAGAGCACCACAAACATCATCATAACGGTCCACACATCAGTGGCAACCTCAATTTCTGCTGACTTCTCTCATCGTTACGCTCGATTGGTTGCACAATTTCATTAAGGGCTTATGGCTCATGCCAGGCCATGCCGTGGCGTGCTACCAGCTAACAGTTACCAACTGAAGCCAACTCAAATGCGACTACCAAATGCTCAAGCTTGATTTTCATAGCTTCATTGGCTTCGGTTAAAAAAAATCCATTTCAATTCTTTCTCGCTTATCCATCTTATCCCCTTACACAGAGTGTTGAAATTTCGGTATTGTCAGCCAGATAGTCAAGTCATTAGGGACAATTGTAGAGTTAGATTCCCTTTTCCGATGACATATTGGGTATGCTTAAATTAAACAACAATTGTAGTTCAAATGTAGATGTGTAAAATGTACAACTGTAGTGGCTTTATCAACCATTAGAACCATTTACCATTAGAACAAATTGTAGGTCAATTGTAAAATTATTTTGAAATTTTTTAATGTTTCCCAACGTTATAAATTTATACATTTGGATCAGAATATACAATTAAAAAATAAGTTCATATAACACGGTCAATGTGAATTTTATAAAATTATTTATAAAATAATCGTGTTATGAGTCAAATGGAAATGCAAAATTTCGTTTACAAATTGAAGAAAGAGAGTGAACCAATCACTAAATAAAATCGTTAAGTACTTTTTTACGATATTATTGGTTCAAGTTGCGCATATTTTGCGAAATATTAGTATAATTGTTAGTGCTTGGATGCAACACACTAAAAGTTGACCTAAAAGAAATTAAATGGGGTATTTGTGTGTGTGTGTGTCATTCATGTGTCAAGCGAGTAAAATAGGAGAAATATTCAGCCGCCTATTGGCGCCGCCATTGCAACGGCAAACAATATTACAATATTTTTTTCGGACTGCGAACAAAAGTATGGCACATATAATACTATGAAATGCCTTTGAAGTGTTTGGCAAATGAGTGAGTATATGCGAGTGTGTGCGTGCCTATTCATGGCAGCAATGCTTTTGCTTTTTGCGGCTTTTGGCATGCCACAAAGTTATGCACTAACCGATGCCACCACTTTACAAATTTATGTTTTGGAGCATGGTTCTCTGTCTGACTCGCCCAGCAGTCTTTTTGTCCGCTCGTCTGTATGTCTGACTGGGTATCTGGGACGAGGTGGTGACCTTTTTTGGCAAGCAATTGAAAACTTGTTTCAACCAGAGCTACTTGACCAATAACTTTTTAAACGCTCTGGCAAACGCAATGGCAACAATTTACGGCGACTCCAAGTGGAAATTTCAAAATACATGTGTCCAAAATAAATAATCGCCGGATGGCTACATTTAAGTCTGGTTGTGTGTGTTTGATTCCGCATCAACACCATTTGTCCTTTGTCAATGAACAATTGAATGCAATGACTTTTGCCAAATTGATTCTGAACAGCACCTCGAGCAGACGACAATGAGTGAGAGAAAGAGAGAGGCAGCAACAAAAACAACGACACAAGTGCAAAAAACAAACACAAATACAATTCAAGCCAAGGCGCTTTGCAGTCTGTAAAGTTTTGCACACCCATACAAATATACATATGTACATACGTACATGCAAAGTCGCATCAATACTTTCTTTTATATGAATGTATAGTATACATTTACTTACATATGTGTGTGTATATGTGTTGGGCTTGTCGCATGTGCTCCACTGCGTTTCGTTTGCTTAGCCTTGCCTGGGTCCAAAATAAATGGCATATTAAGTATACGCTCTGTGGCACCTGTGACTGCAGCACGACTTCACAAATTGAATGCACCTTTAGTGCCACCGATAAATTGCTTATGCTCACAATTGCATTTTACTATTAAAAACCCAGGTGGATAACATTATTTGACACTGTAAATTCAAATTCTACTTAACAAGATATAAAACGATTAGTTTCAGTTAATGAATGAGTCATTGTGTATTTTTCTAAGCACGTAATTAATTACGCCTGATTTATGGTCATATTTCTGAATGCTTTAAGGTAAATTAAAACAGATATATTCTAAGTTTTTTTAGTATTAAACGCACATTATGAAGCAAATTTTCTCTTGTCTGTAAAAACAATAGGACTTAAAATTTGGCTTGTGCGTATAATCATTTAATTTTGACATCAAATTTACTTCAAATGCTGCATTCCAGTATTTATTATTTTATGGTCCAATAACGTATAATAATATATTGCAGTGACGAAATCAAATAAGTTAGTTCAAATACTTTACCTATCTATAAGAAAAATAATATTAACTAAGTTTATTGACAATATTCATATTTACCCTTCGTATTGATCTAAGAGTTATGATAAAATTTATCAGGTAATAATTTATCAAATTCTGTCATAATTTAGTTTGGTTGTTGGGGCCAATTTTTCATCGAAATGTCAGGGGCAGCTCTGCGAAATCGACAATCTATGGAGAGTTATGAAGCTGTTTACCTTAAGGCAATTCAGCCTTGCCCCTTTTATGACAATCTCCTATCTGGGCGAGCAGCTCTCTCTCTCTCCATCTTCCTACATCTATATATTTCTTTGTCGCTGTCTCTGTCTCTGGCTGTATGACAAATGGCATTGCCGCAGTCTATTATTAATAGGAATGTATTAGCAGGGCGCCTGTTCCATTTATCGCACATGTTAAATGCTTAAAATGGCACTCAAGGGAACTATATAGAAAAATGTACTGCTAACTGACATATCTCTGCACATTCAAGAACATCACAGTATGTGTGAGAGAGAAAGCAAAAGACCAGGTTCTATTTACTAAAAATGTAACTGTCATCGGCATTTGGTTAATTAATTACAGCACAAATATTGGCGTGCCACAGATAGGACATTAGCAGAGGGGAAAAGTGGAAGTTCTTGCATATGTCTATTAGCACATATTATTAAGCACTTTGTTTAACAATCATTTTTGTGGATTAAAATCACTCCCCAGTGTATTCGAAGCACGATTTGTGGCACTAGCCGGCAATTTGTGTCGCGTGGCAAAAAAAAAACAAAAAGTTTTTCATTGAATTGGGCCTCTCTCTTCAGTTCCTGTCTCTATCTCTCATTTTGTCTCTTCTGGGAATTTGGGCTCATAAAATGGCCCACTGCTCGACCATTTCCTCGAGACACGCACTTTCCAATTAAATTCATTACACCTTCTTCCGAGTAGTCTTATCCCCTCTCTCTGCCCACCTGACTGCTCTGTTTAATTTCCAACAAACACTAAGTCATTTCCGGCCAAACGGCCTTTCCATTACCCAGATTATCATTTGAATTTCGCTGTCCATGGACAGTTTTGTGTATGGCTGGCGCACGTGCCCACTGAATTTGGAGCTTCTTTTTTTGCTCTAGTTTATTCTTTACTTTTTTTGACAACAAAAGTTGACAAAATAACGTGGCTGCGGGGATGGCGACGGCGAAGGCAAAAGGTAAATTTCCACACGGAAGCCAGGTGAGGTGAAAGCCAGCTGCTGCTTTGTTTCCTCCCAGTGAATTATTTCGCACCCAAATTGGGTGTGTTTTCTATTATTGCCAAAGACTTCCGGCGTGACGCAGCACTCCTGTCAGCATGCTGGCAGCAAGAACAACAACATAAGTGACAACAACAATAACAACAACAAAAGGACCAACAGTCACTTGTTTCAAGTCTTTCAAGTTATTTTAAATTTGAAACGTGGGTCACGGACGGACAACGCCGTCACTTGCTACAAAATATTTTCATTTTTTTCGTATTTTCCTTTTCTTGATTTTTCTGGCAGTGTGACCAGCTTTGCATTGTCTCACAGTTGCTGAGCAAAAGGATATGCGGCCAGGTGCAGGATGTTGTTGCGGAAATTAAACGCATTTTAATCGCAACTCAAGTTGTTTTGCTTCTTTATAGGATTGCCAGCTGTCTTGTGGCTTGAGTATCGAGCATGAAGGTGGGGAGCAATAAATAGGTAAATTCATTAACTAATTTATATAAATTATGTGAAATTTTGTGCAATAAAAGAACAGAGACATTAAAATTAGAGATGCAGCAAATCAAGCCATTATCTCATTTGGGTTTCTCTCAAACCGTTTTTTAGCTCGTACTGACTTAAATAATAATTGTAAGATTCTATTATTACTAACGTACTCGTATATCGTAATTAATCCCAATTCGACGCCATCAGTGAGATTATTGACAACTCATAAATTTAAATTATAAGTAAGAGAGAGAGACAGTGATGGATAAAAGGAAGTAAAGTAATTCGCACCTTCTTTTTGATTATTTACCAAATTGTCAGAGTGCTGAGAAAGCGCAGCAAGTTGTAACTGATCCACTTGCAAGCTGCCCCCGCAATATTATAGGGGTATGCAATAAATGGAAAGAGGTGGGTGACAAGGTGACAAGCGTGCTCTTATAGAGACGGAGAGCCATAGTCATGGCAATTTTGTTTAGAAACTTTTAATTAGTGTTGCAAAAGTTTTTCAATTAACACCACCTGCACAACTATTTATTTAGCTTGGCTCGGCGTCGTGAGCTTCTTTTTCTGCAACATTTTCGTGCTGGCTGCCGCATTTTTGTTGCTATTGTTGTAGCTGTCAACTGTAAATTATAAAAATATTTTTGTACTTGCCTTGTGTTTGTTATTGTTATCGATTCTGTGGAAGGTTGTGAAAAATTTTGTACACTTACCCACCACCGTCTGCTAAGTATTTAATAATTTACTAGTAGCGCCCTCTGTTGTCAAGTAGCCGCACTCATTAATACTCTCCCCCCAAACACATCACATCATAAGTATGGAAACTGCGGCACGCCTCCATAATGAAAGAATTTCTAATTGATTTTTACTTCTGGCAACTTGAATCCTTCGCTCGGATTGTAATTTAATACAAATTGCACAACTTTTGACAGCTGGAACAGTTGCCAGTTGTTTTTAATATTAATTAGCGACTCAATCCCAGGATGGGCATTGGGGAGAGAACTGTGTACAACTTTCATCTGCATTAGCATTGAAATCGCAAACGAGATGACAATCAACTGTGACAATTTCTCGATTAAGCCACGTAGCCTTCTGTGGTCGTTGCATAATTACCCTGACCGCATTAATTGTATTATATGTATATTATATGTATGTATATTACATAAATATATGTACATATATATACTTATATTCAAATGAATCATAACGCAACTGATTGACGTGAAATAATCATCATTAACTTTCTTCTGTCAAGCGCATAATAGCTCATAAATGTATTTTCAATTAATACTTTTAAATATTTAAATTCCTAATTTCAAAATTTAATATTTACTCGTATATGGATTTAATATTGATCATATTTGAACTTTAGTATGAATATAGTACTTAAAACTTTGAAATCGAAATACAAGCATAAGTTATTTGATTCTAAAAATAAAATAAATGCAAATTATATTAAAAAATTTAGTAGTTTGTCATAATATAAACTATACTTTGAAATCTTTTTAAGCAAATGGTTATCTACTTGTAAATGTACTCCTTAGTAATGTTAATATTTTGAGAAGCTACTATTACTAACTTAATATGATTACAATCGCGATATTGAAATGGTACATGAGCTAGAGAATTCTTTATTGAAATTGGATGGAAATGGATGGAATCGCCTCGTTATACTATTGATGCATGCCGGCATACATAAACTTTTAAAACGGAAAAAATGTTTATTATTCGATTAACGAGAATCGTAAAAATTTAAAGCGCAAATTACCATTAAATGAATTAATTAATTAATTAAATTAAATTGCAGTGTATATTTGGAAACGCAGAAATATTCTGTAAGTGTATATTAGCAGTTTAAACAAGTAAGATAGCTACAGTCGAGTTTGCAATGACTGTGAGATACTCGCCACACATTCTAACTGAATGCAATAAATATTTAAGAGCAAGCACCGAGCGAGCACACCATATATGTTCCAAAAATGTGCCAAAAAATATACCGCAGTATACCACGCTCAAAATTATTAGCTTGACTGCAATTCATTAGGTATATTAATTGTTTAGGGTTATTAAATGAGAGTGGCATGGCAATGAACAGGTGCAACTGCACCTGATTTCACCCATTAACACTATTTCTTAAATAACTTCTATATTAATTGACCGATTAAAATTAAATTTGCCGAAATCATTAAGATGGTAATTACGATTGTGTGTACCAGCTTGAAAAGTACTCTTACATTTCGTTTTTTTTTTGGATTTGGGAAGCGGAAGGGGGTGTGGCTATATTGTTTTCCATTGTCACAAAACCTTATAGTCTCTAAAATCTAGATATTCGTTCAAACAGACAGATGGGACGACGGATGTTTACACTGATTAAGAATATACATACTTTATGGTGTCAGATATGCCATCTTCTAACCGTTACTTACATTTTCGGTTGGCAAAATAATAATACCCTTCTACACTTTGGGTAGGCGGGCATAAAAACAAGTAGTTCATAATTAAATTACTGTGCTAAAAAATTACGCCTGCAACATTTCGATGAAGACTAAGTCCGTAGCCGGTGTTGTCAACATAACTTTGACAGTTGACAAGGAACAGCAGATTCGATTTGAGCATTCCTTAATTTATCAAATATCGTAGAAAATACATAAAAATTTTTTCGGCTTGCAATATTGGTAGGTGCTGAAAAATCAATTTTCGATAATTATCAAAATTTATGGTTAAGATAATGTTGAATTAAGTTGCCACAATATATAATAAGTAATTTCGCATAAGCCTATTCTGTTGCTTCTTTCAAATTTTGATTAACTCCTGTTGAAGTCAAATAGTCCTAAAAGATGTCTATTCTATTTTAATAATACAAATTCTGAGAGCATGCGTAGAGCTTTGGCAAATAGTTTTATCTCTGTTAAAGGCAAAATAAGAAATACCAGGAAACTTGTGAAGTATTAAAGTCACAACTAAAGATGGCCATTAATATAAGTTGGCGAAGGAGGCAGAAGAAAAGATGTACAGATAGACGGATAGAAGGATAGACAGACAAAAAGACACTGACAAGTTGGCCATGGCCATTATACTGCTAAGCAATTTTTATTATGTACTTAATGAAATTTCTGCTTATGCGAATTCGCTTGTTGTTGACACATAAACAACATGAAGACATCAATAATAAAATGTTATTTTGCTGTATACTAACAGCGGAGGGTGCAGAATGAAGTCATTGAACTGGTCAAAAGAATAGAGAAAGAGATGGAGGGAGGCGACTTTGGGCGAAGAGCAAATACAGTTAGGAAGTTGAGCACAAAAGGAAG
Organism: Drosophila pruinosa; assembly: GCA_018150935.1. Lineage (NCBI taxonomy): Eukaryota > Metazoa > Arthropoda > Insecta > Diptera > Drosophilidae > Drosophila > Drosophila pruinosa. Next base: position 6,064,966 of record JAECWR010000034.1, on the reverse strand, counting down.
TTGATTTCCTAATACGAAGCTGATGCTGATGCCGATGCCGGCGCATGCGGATTAATAATAATAATAAATATTAAATGCCATTACAGCTGCTGTGAATTTATCTGGGTGAAATTATCTAAACGACGTCATCTTGAATTCAATTGCGTGTCCCGAAATTACTCCTTGCGCTTTTATAAATTCCTTTGTGCTGTTGTGCTCTGGCTAATTCCGTTTTGGCCTGATATGTAAGGCAATACACGTAAAAAGCAAACTGTTTAGAAAAGCTTTATTTATGTTGAGATATAAATTTAATGCTAACAAGCAACCTGAAGCAGCTGCGTTACGTTTCCAACATCCCTGCTCTTCAACCACACTTGCTTGCAGTCGCTTCCTAGACTTCTTGCCCCGTCAAGGTGCGCGTGAAATTTATTTGGCTGTAGCATCTTTATCTTCGGTTTCTCTTCTGTTCTACTTCTTTTTTTAGTTTTTGGCGCTGCACTTGACGAAATGGCTGGGCCGCTGTTGCAGTTGCAACAACAAGCAACTTGCCCTGTGGGTATAAAATTAAATTTCAACTTTTAACGAATATTTACGCGTTGCTAGATAAAAATGGCATAAAACTTTGGCGCCCGGGGCAGAGTGCAAAGTGCAGTGAGCAAAGTGCAGCAGCTCCTCTTGCTTCTCGCTACCAGAATGGCCGGCAAAGCGACGTGAAACATGCACTCTACATCCACCTCTCTTGCTGTCCCCACTTGCTCTATTGCTGAGTGGCAACAACCCCAAAAAGTATCTGTTAAGTATAATTTATGTGCGACATGTGAATGGGGTCTTAAAAAACAATGCGTTTCATTTCGCCAAAATATAGCCCAAACTACTTTTGCAGCTGGAATACTGCATCTGAGTTGAATTAAGAGATCAGCAAGCAAAAGAATAAACTTGGCACGTGGAGTTCTAACTATTTTTGCAGTCATTGACTTTGAGAAAAGACATTGTATATTTTGAAATATATTTTTGAACAATATTTATTAATTAATTTAAACATTTGTTTTATGTCATAAATTTTAAAGGAATTAATGGATTTGTCCGGACGTGCCCTGCCTGTCTGTCTGACTCTTCGTTTGTACCTCCCTGCGTCTCTTTGTCTGTCTGTCTATTTAAGCACCCACTTCTCACGGGCAGATAAAGGCTAGAGCTACCAAATTTAAAGTCAACGTGTGAAAGCTTTCCTCGTCTTTCTGCCTCTGTAAATCACGTAAAACAATTTCCAATCCATATTACAGCTACAATTTTAAACATACAGCTTTTGTTTAACAATCACAAAGATTGGACGGCAAATATCGAAGATATTTACAATTATTATTTTAATAAAACATACTCATAATTAGAATTGCCTCAAAATACATATTTAGCTACGCTTCTCAAAATGGGATGGTGATGAGATGGTGAAGTAGCGGAATGTAGGAGTGAACACACAACACGGCCCGAGGTTCAAAACCTGCTCAGTAAAATTAGAAATTTAATTGTTTAAAATATGTATAATATACGTAATTTTATTATTGTGATAATGTTGACCACATAATAGTAGTGTGTTTATGCACAACAATTAATTAATATAACATTGAATGTTTTTGTCATACGAAAAAGACAATTGGACTTTATAAAAGTTTGCTAACATCTTTTTATTTTTATATATATGTACATATACATATATAAAAATATAATATTCTTATTCTTTTGAATAACAACTAATCGAATAAATAAAATAAAAGAAAAAATAAATAAATCGACTTTAAATTACTAACAAGCTATAACTCTAATGTGCGCAGTTTAGATTTGTAATGTAACATATATTTAATATAGTGTATTGCAAATAATCATAAGAGCCATCTTATTCAATTACCATTAAAACGGTTCTTGAACTTCATATAAAATCATCCTTCATCATCCAATGACGTGATTTATGCACAAAGCAATTAATATTCGGCTATTGCTATTTTTCTTGCCAACCAAAAATATGCTCTGACACGATAAAAGTTTAAGCACACACAAGCTATGGGCAATACAGCAAATAAATGTGCTAGAATTATTCAAAAATTGCTTTTAAAGGCAATTTCAAATTGGAGATGCATTTTGGGCTAGTGAATAAATTAATACAAGTAACAAATATACAAACGCGTGTTATGTGTGAGGAGCTTTATTATTTGTGTTGAATGCATAAAAGAGACTGTGTCTGTGATGTGACAGCGACAGTGACTGTGACCGAGACAGCGACTGCTGCTTCAAGCCAAATGCATTCCAGCCATGCAGAATTTTTCAATTTTCTTGCCAACCAGCACAAACATAATTTGTTTTCCAGGCATATATAGACAGACAGAGAGAGAGAGAGAGAGAGAGATAAAGAGAGTTAGAGATAGATGCCGACAGATAGTTGATAGCACTCTCGAATACTCAAATGCAGATGTATATACATGTACGGCTTTCGGGCAGTTAGAGTCGAGCAACGCAATTAACCTTCATGTCTTTTTGGCAGTTTTGGGCCACTTGTGAAAATCTTCAAATTATATCTACAGCACAATTTCACATTTGAGTACGTGTGTGATGACTTTAAATGCGAGGCAACTCATTGAAATGTTTTGTAGTATTTATTGTTGCCACTTGAAATGCATAAAGTTTTTCTAGAACGCCTTATGTTGCGCCTTCAAGTTGCACTTTACTGTGGCCGTTTCTCAATTGCCTGCAATTAGCTGCAATTTTATTCTATGCCTCAAGCATTTAGGTTCCCCTCCCTCTCTCTATTACTCTCTAACTACTCAACTTTCTCTCTGTATGTTCATGCAGCAAAAGGGCTGCTAATTGCACACTTCACCCATTGCACTTTGAGTGGCAGTTTGGAGATCCAAAATAAACTGAGATTTATGTACGACTATCCTGGTGAATATACGTACAAATATTTTACCTAAATATTTAAACACCGCAAACCCTGAAACAAGTTGGATGAGAAATCACATTGAATTGATTCATAAGTGAGAGTGCTCTTAAGTTGAAGCAGTCTGTGCATCTTTGTGGTTTTAATCAGCATATTTATTTTGATTTAGTTTCTCAAGGCATCTCAGTAAAATTTCAATTAAAGCGAACTCTCTTCAAGTACAAGTCAATCGCTTTCAGTCCTTCCGCTTGACTTGTTTAAATAATTTAAGTGCGCATTGTTAACATAGCCTTAAAGAGCGCTTGTTCTCTCGACAGCGTTGCAATGTATAGAGTGTACTCTAGTACCCAACCCAAGGACCGCCCATTTGCTATGCAAACCGTGCCAAAATTCGGCTGAACGAACAGTTTTCCCATTTGACTGCAGTCAGACAAATCCCAGCCTGACAACGCAGCGCATTTTAAGTATTAATAAGAAGGAAACACTGTAAATTTACCAGTAAACCAGACAACAAAATACTCTATCGATAATGTAGCAAAGTGTAGCCTTTTTGGGTAAGGCAGCTAAATAATACAAGAAGTATAGCACACTTTTTTAGATAACATTAATTAATTGAAGTTTTTTGAGGTAGCTTTGCAGTATTTAAACAAATTCTATTGCTATTAGATGCTCTGCTTGCAGTATATATTAAATTTTCTGTTCCATTTAGTTGCCTGCTTCTGGCAAACAGCATAGAAAGTTTGGTTATAGAATCCCCCGATGCGGCGGTAGATCGAAACAAAAGCTTCAAATAAATGGGTAGAAAAACGGTTTGCAGCTTTACGCCTATGGCTCACTGCCAATAGTCATTTCCAGGACGATGTGCCCACACACACACACACACACATACGAGGCGTGGCCAACAAAAGTTCGGGGCGTAAAATATTTTGCATGAAAAGTTGTAAAACAATAACGCTTATAAATAGAGAGCAGGAGAGAGAGACATAGGAAGGGCGAAGCGAAATGCCAGCAAATATTTGTAGAAATTTCCGAAGTGCATTGAACAATGCGTTAACAGCTATTCAAACTATTCACATGCAGTCATATTGAATACATTTTGTATTACTTTTCAAATGTAGCCAAAATACCAGTGAATTCCCTGCCTCAAGGTCGCATTCCCTTGTCGTTTGGTTGCTTTTCAATTAGAGAAGGGGGATCGAGTGTGCTGCTTCTGAAGGACTTTGGGTAATTACAAGCAGCAACTTTTGACTCAACGCCTACACACAGAGATACATACTCATTCAGATTTGACAAAGTGAGACACTTGCATACTGAAACAATATTCATCTTCTACTCATCGTCATCGTCGGCTTCGTCGTCGTCTTGGGAAACTTCCTTGGCAGCATCACGACCACGTGCGGAAATTAAAATTCTAGCATCATCGTCAAAGGGCAACAAAAAAAGTAGCATATACCAGAAGAAACTGGCGCCAGACAAAAGATGCAAAGATGGATCTTGGCAATTGCCAAAGAAAAAACTGCCAATTTTTTGTGTCTTGTTGCTCGCTTTAACAATTGTCTAGACTCAAAGATTCAAAGAACTGCGTCAAATTGTATGCTACAGTTTGTTACACGTGCACAAAGTATTGCTCAGCCCGTGGCGGAATAAATGTTAGGCTTGAGCTGACCCCGGCAGTTGTTGGCATTGCATAACATATCGTAGTTAGGGCCAATGTGTATGTGTATGTAACCACGACTGCAGGCGACTTCAATAAACTAGATTTTGAAGGCGCATATATATATATTTTAACCCTTCCTGCTGTTGCTCTCACTATAGTTGTTGTAATTTAATTAAAGTCCATGAAAAACTTCGTGTATTTGCTCAATCTCAACACAGAAGTAAATTCCATGGAAAGCATCAAGCTTCATTATTGCATTAGATGAAAAATGTTGTTAAACTTAAGTAATTGTTCTCATTAGAAAAATATACTATGATATCTGGATTTGATCTGCTCATATGTTTAAGCTGCCATTGGCACCCCACATGTTTCCCATGATCCTGTTTAGCAATCTCTTTAAGTCGGCTAAATGTTTATCAACGTTTCGCACTTGAGAGCAAAATATGCAAGGATGGGTCCAAAAACATAACTCAGCCGAGTTACGTTAACCTTAACGCTAACGTTACCAATGCATGTCGAGAACTCTTCTTCGCTTCAACGTCCATTCGCCCCCTGTGGCCATGGCAGACTTGACTCTGAGTTGGCGCTTTTCTTGTGGGTGAAACAAAAGAGCTTTTAACATTGCTGCGTGTGTGCGCGCAACCTTTGGCCGATTAAACATAAATCCCTATAAAGCAACAAAGTAAAAAATTGCCAACGAGCCAAGTAAAAACTTTGGCAAAGTGCTCAACGTCTTCTTGGTACGCGAGAATACCCGTTGGTGCCCCCTCGCCCTGAACTGTGATACTATTGCACGTTCTCTTATCCTCATCCTTGTCGCCTGTCGTCGTTGACAACGACGTGCGAGGCCTTTGAAGTTGCCACAACGAAACGCAACTCAACTAACGGCAACTCAAGGCAACCCAAGGCAACTCTGAAAGCGGAGGCGAAAGCATCTCAGTAATTTATATGCCGCGCACAAGATCATTGCTGTTAGGGCATTAAAAACTTAAATAGTTTTAATTCGACTAAAATATGCAAGCGCTGAAAGGAACGTGCAGTATGCGGCGTACGTTGCGTATACTGGATATGGGATTGGTTCTAGCGTTCGCTGATCAACCTGGAGGGGGAACAAAAGACAGAGAGAGATCGAGATAAAAAGCGAGATATAGAATAGAATTGACATTCTTCCTTCCCTCTTGCACACTTGACATTTATAATATGCAACGCTTCGCTTGTTTTTGTCCGCCTTTGTCCCAAAAATTTAAATAAAGATACAGATGTTGCTGGCTCGACCAGCGAATTGATTTGAATGGCCGCAGGGGCGGCTGGCAAGAATAACAATAAACATTACTATCTGCTTCATTGGTTATTTGGTTGCTCTGTTCACCTCCCTCGGTGTGGACAGCCAAGAAAACAGCAGCCGAATTGAAGAACTGCGAATAACGAAGAAGAACACAATTTTAAAAAGCCACCGCACAAGCGAGGTAGGAGTCAAGGGGCAAGGCAGACGCTGCTTATAAAGCAATATATAATATATTGACAATCTGGCGATATGATTAGAGGAAGTGTGCGGGTGTGTGCAGCAGAAGCCAAACAGCCAACGAATCGAGCAAGCGACCCGCAACAATCGAATCGAGTCGAATCAAATCGATATTTTTCGCCTTTTTTCTTCGGATTGCCGCTTACCGCCTGCAGTGTTTTGCTTGGCATTTGATTTTTCTTCCATTCTAGGCCTTGAGCTGAACATGTTCCGACGAGTCCTGGCAAGACGCGTGGCTGTAACATAAAGCACAGGAGTCCAATCATTGTGAGGTGAAGTTTCAGTCAGCTGTGTGGTAAGTTTGCTCCCTGAAATGAGGGCTGACTCACAGCAAGAGAACGACTCATTAGCAAAGCTTGTAAAGCGTTATAAAAAAGTCAAGCTATGCCTCTTATACTGGTATATTTGCCCCTGTCATAGTGGGAACAGTTACTCTTATACTGTTACTATTCAAGCAATCACAACTTAAGTGCTGGTGCATGTGTGAGTGTGTGTGCTGGGGAAACAGAACCAAAATATGTAAACAAAAAGCCATTGATAGTGCTTATCAAGCAGCAGCTGTAAAAAAAGACACGCACACACACCCAGGGCCGATGAGTGGATGTGAGAAGTTAGTGATAACTGGGTGTTAGCTGCTGGTTTTCGTATAATATAAAGACAACCGAAGGCACTTGAGTAATGAATCGACATTTTAGAGAGTTAAACTTAATGCACTGCGATTTATATCATTTAAGGAGTCAGACCAAATAAAATATATTTAAAGTCATTTGAATAACAATCATCACAAATAATTGAAAATATGAAAATTGATTTGAAATGAGGGAAAACCTTGAAATGTATATAATAGATATATCTTTGGTACTTTATGAATTCAAATGTACTTTAAAAAAAACCTTTTTTTTATTGTTGTTTATAATAAAATTTAAAGCATAACAGAATTTTATTAAATTTTAAAATTTTTCTTTAAGTCAATGCAAGATTTCATAAATAATTGTTGTTATCCTTGGACAATATAAAAAAATTATGAAATGTATCTTAATAAATATCAGTTTAATTGGTATACGAATATATGTATGTATTAGCAACACATAAATATCATTTATGCGTTCATTTCGCTAGCAATTATTATGTGCTGCATTGGACTTTATATAGTTGCTTAATTTTAATTTGATAACCCGCATTTATTATGCACTTTACGGCCACATATAAATCACATACCGCAAGGCACTAAAAATAAAAATAAAATCGGAAAGGAAAAAGAAAAATGAAAACAAACGTGATGCGAGGCGACAAACTCCATGGACCAAAACGCATTTAAGCTCGCACTCTCCGAGAGAGGCGTTCGCTTACCTCTCTCTGGCTCTCTCGCACTCTTCGTTGTATGTGTGCGCGGCGCGCAAGAACCGTATAACAGTTTTTGCCGAGGCGACAGACACGACGACAAATGACGACAGCGGTGCGTCGCATCGCCCGGCAGGGCAGGCGATGTGCCTGCTGAAACTCGTCGGAGCGTTGCGGCCAAGCAGTCTCATAGCGTACGCCGTTAACGACAGACACAGCGGGCCCCCTATTGACGCAGTCGGACGTCGGGAGTTGGCGTCGTGCGTTGGCGCTGTTCATACAACAACATCATATGCAAAGCGAAAGTCATCGAATCGGATGCAGTTACCGTTACCTTAACCGTTACCATTGCAAAGCACTTAAGTTAAGGAGAAACCGAAAGAAAGCGTCTCACAACAAAGCGGGCATTAGGTCAACTGCAAGCCTAGAAAACGTACAAAAATACAAATACAAATACAAACAAAGTGCGGGTGTTGAATAAGACCAGACGCAGCAAACGAGTGTAAAAAAATTTCGAAAGTCGCTGTTAAAACGGTGGCGGGTTGCATGTCCTCGTCGTGTGAGAAACTTAAGTTCCGGCCGTATTTATCACGTGAAATCCATTGACGCAAATTGAGCCAACAACGCGACGCGGAGGTAACAACGACAACACGTTATTCCCCCCTCACACCGCGTTTTGCCCCTCAGCATCCTTATCGACATGACGGAACATGTGTAAATGTGTAAACAACGAGCGAGTCGACGAAAGAAAGAAAACGAAAAAATTTGATTGATTTTGATTGACAGGGCACTCAGTGAGGGCCACCCAGTTGTAGAAAAGTGAAAAGACCGGAATATTCTTGGAAAACCATCTGGAAATATCAAGAATTACATTTTTAATACAATTGCAACATAAAACTATAATACTTTAAGTTAAAAATTGAACATATAAGTCTTTAAGACACTATTGTACAAGTATCTGGTCGATAGAAAATCCCTTGGAAATATATTAGAAAAGAAAGCAATAACGAAAGCTAGTATAAAAAATATCGCAATAATAAAACATATAATATATACTCGTATGTCGCATATCGGGGTAATCAACAACTTTTACAGCTGAACGATAGAACAAAGGGAAGAACAAGAGGGAAATACACAACCAAAAATCGTTGAGCTAAGCGACTTTTCTTCAATTTTTGCTTATTTTCTGTCGCTCACTTTTTCATTGCCACCCACCAGTCTGCATGTGATGGTTTTTGTGCGTGTGCGTACGTGTATTTACTGGTGTCTGTGTGTGCGCGCGACTCTGCGTCGCTCGAGTGTGTTTGTGCCATATAAAAAAGGATAAAATATTCCCGCATTGATTTTTTTCCATGCTTAAATGTGGCATCAACACAGTGGATCAACAATAGCAACAACAACATCCGCGACACCGCCAAACCAACTTCGTATACAAGTTGAACAAATCGAAACTTTTTCCACATTGGACATTGGACTCTTTTCATCACTCTCGAACTCGAACTCGAGCTTTACTGTCGCAGTCCATTCCGTTCTCGCATGGGTATGTTATTTCTAATTTCTATTAGTCCTCTGCAACTGTTTGCACATAAAACTTAACAATATTGCTGTCAGAGTAGTTTGAACAGTTTCCAACTTTTTTATGAGCAACCTCAATAATAATGTTTGAAGTTTGGCCCTCAACAATATTTGGCAGTATTCTTTGACATTTGGCTTATTTAATTATAGCGATGCTCATTTTAAGTGCTTATTGAAAGCACGTTTTCATTGAACTTTGGTGCACTTCTGAATGATTAAAAAAAAGATATATAGACCAATGGAATGGATTTAGTTTGGATTAAGATGACTGGAGGGTTTGAATTGAATAATTCAAATTTATTTTAAAAAATTACATGAAAACATTTTTAGAACATGCCCCTTTCCGGCCCGCAATTCGATAAAAGCTTTAGTTTAGTGAAAGATAAGAAACACAGAAGTTATTCAAGAAAGACTTTCAATGTGTAAAATCAAGTGCAGATGTACCTGTTCAGTTTTAATTCTATCGTGTAAAAAGGGTATTCAATAAATCTAGTAAAATGTAGTCAGGTAATAATTTTGACAGTGGTAAACGGCTGAACATTTTTTGGTATATTGTTTAGTATATTCTAAAACAATATTATATTCCGGAGCTCTTTTTTAATGTTTGTCGCATTCAATAAAATTGGGTGGTGGGTATGTCACAGTCGAGAAAACTTGACTGTAGCTTTTTTATAATGAAAAGATAATCACATAGATACAGTTTGTAAATTTAATGTTTTATTACTTTCCTTTTTCTAGTAGCTTATAAATACGGAATAAGAAAATTAGTTTATTGGCAGGTCAACTTGAAGGCGACTTAGTTTAATGCGATTGACAAAAATAAACTTAATACCTCCAAATAGAATTTGAATGGCATTTTGTAAAAATACCTCACATTCTCTGCATTCAATTACTTAGTTCATTATTAAAGGATATGTTTGTATTGCCGTTAGTCCACCGTTTATCTCTAATTGGTAGTCTAATCAAAAGTTAGTTAGACAAATATTTGGTAGCTAGCTCAGCATCGTATTCAGAGTAATGTTCTGACTCTGAAAATTAGTGTCAGCTCCTTTCCCCTTCTCTCTGTCCCTTGGCCGCAATTAAAAGCAAACAAACCCTACTCATACAAAATTTAATTAACAACAAGCCAAATGCACACACAGGAAAATAAGAAAAAAGAGAGAAAAACTTATGGAGTTTTAAATGTTTTTGTTGCGGCTGCTGTTCAATTTAAAAGTGGAGCACCCAAAGATCAACCACAACAAAAGCGGGCAAAGGATACGGTCCTGGTTCGTCCAACTCAAGTGGTGTTCTTTTAGCTCGGTTGGTAGCCCGTAACCAGTTACCCGTAACTGGTAAATGCTGAATGGTAAATGGTTAACAGTAACTGACGCACCTGTAAATATTTGGGAGGACACACGAACACTGGTGACTGAAAACTGAAAACTTACTATATATCTATAATAAGAAAGGTGCCAGGAAAAGTTTCCCGAGGCAATGGCTTTTCAGCATTGCGTTGGCGTGTAAATGAGAAAATTCATTATTTAACATTAATTAAGGCTTATTATGCACATTATCAACACACACACACATTGGCGGCAACCCGCACTCAGGCATATGCCAAACCGCATTAAATGCCAGCGAGAGACTCATACACAAGGTGGGAAAGTGAGAGAACGAATAGAGAGAAAGGGAGTACAATCTACACAGAAAGTGGGAGGACAACTATCACCAACACTTTGAGAACGGAAACTCACACCTGCATGTGGAAAAGTAAAAAAAGAAGACAGTATAGAACAAAAAAGGTTTATAATTCAACTATCATTGAGCAGAAGCCAATGGCAAACAGGAAGTGTACGAGTAATAGCAACAACAGCAGCTGAGAGAACCAGCAAGCTATTTAAATTATTCAGTAAATTGTTAAGTAAATAACATGAGAGGCACAAGTTGAAAAGGTACAGGAACAATATAACCAAAAATAATGCTTCTGCCTCGTCGTGTCTCCTGCAGCTGTCTAAGGGGTTAGAGTAGAAATTGTGCTTTTTATATGAAAACACAGCGGTGATGATGGGCGGGCACCAGTGATAATGATTATGATGATGATGACGTTAAAGATGATTGTGTTGATGTTGATGATCATGTTGATGATGGTGATGACACGCCATTCACGGTTCGGCAATGCCAGGCAAATAAAATAAACACACTCCATATAGCGACCGACTGCTGGAGTGGGTGGGTCTTCTTATGTTTTTTTGTGTGTGATGAAGGTGCAGAGGCCCCTAAGGTGTGCCAAGGTTGTGAGTGGTAACTGAGTAAAGCCACTGAAAGCTTATGTGCGCCGCAACAACAGCATCAACAGCGGAAGCTCAGCAATGTGTTTACCAAAGATGTTGAAATACCGCATGAAAACTATGCCGGAAACGGAAGCAGAGCCTTACAATAAGCACAGGGTTAGTCTACTCACTCTCTGTATACGGTTAACCAACTAACGAATAACAAACATTTTGCAATTCACAACTGTAGTTGGCAGTCTCTTCAAAAGCAACACAAACGGATTCATTTCATTTCAGTTGTGGTTCAACTTGAAGAACTCTTTACCGTAATCCTTCAAAGAGCTTTTAGTTAAGGGGACTTAAGTAAATAATATATGGATAACATTAAAACGATCAGCAAGGTTGCTATCTCATATTATCACAGAATTATCTTCATAAACGGTATAACATTTCAATAAAAATTTAAATTAAATCCATTAAATAAATTTTGAAATAAATTTAAACTACCTGCATTTGACACGAATCGCCAGGATGTTCGCTAACTTATAAGCAACATTTCATTTGGTAGTGCAATGGCGATTATGAGGTTAATTCCAGTGCTAGATACTAAAATTGCAAGTCATAAAAGTAGTTATTAAAATAAACAATCCCACAATTAGCTTATACACATTTAAAGTTTACTTTCGATTTTCGATATTTTATTTTTATTTGGAATTTGATTTCTCGTTCTCCTCAAAATAACAGTAATGTCAATTTCACCTAAAGGACAACTCATGTTGAATAATTCATACGACTTTGAGATTCAGTGTCAAATTGGAGACAATTGAGAGTGCAGGTCAGAAAATCAAAGTTGTTTTTATTCAGCTAATATATTTGTATGCCAATGCGATGGGTGGTTGTGAGTAAGATTGTGAGAATTCAATATTTGGTGAATCAGTGTTCAGAGTACTTCTGAAAGTAGATTACATGTGTTATATTATATATATGACCACGGCCAATCACGTAACATGCTCCCTGCTAGGCACTCTCAGAAATGACATGCAGAGTAGACAGCGATTGTCAGGAACAGGAGCACTATTACTTGATGCGCTGCGGCGCACCCTTTTGATACGGTCTAATTTTATGGCCGAGACAGTTTTGTACGCTTCGCAGTGCTGCCAAGTGTTGAGGGCCATAATTTATGCGGGCTTTGAGTAGAAAGGTTTGCATAAACTACGTATACTATGCAAAAATATGCTATAGACACCATCGGCGGGCCGCAAGCAGCAGGCAACGCAGGACGACGAACAGGACTGGCACATGTGTGCGTGCTCGTGGCAGTGCCCAAGACAGACACAGCTTGCCCGGGCACATTAACCAAAATTGATTTTCGATTTTTTTGCTGTGCACTTGGTTGGAGAAGGGTGTGGTGGAAGGGACGGGGCTTGCTGCTGCTACCAGTGGGGGCGACTTAGTCCTGTACACTGGGCTAATATTCAAAAATATCAAGGAAACAGCAGCAGCAACATTAGAAAATAAAGCAATTTGTTTTTCGAGTTTTGCTCTTTTTCTTTTTGCAGGTTAAAGTTTGATTAGTTTGTTTTGCATGTGTGTATGGGTGTGTGTATGTAACTGGGGATAATGTTATTAATATTTTTCTATAAGCTCGTTCGGGCGCTTATCGAAGCCAGCGGGCACTCTGTCAACCGTTATTATATTTGCAGCAAAAGTTTTCCTTGATTTTTTCCCTCACAATCGTTGAGTTTGGCAGCTGAGCAGAAGCTGTGTGGATGTGTGTGTGTGCTTCGCTGTGTGAGTGCATTTTATGTGTAATACTCATTCATTACATGGTCAAAAACTGGTAATGGAAACAGCCTCAAATATGCCGGCTTTTTGGCCGCTTTTGGGCGTTTGCATTTGAAATCTGCCAGAGAGCAGGGTAGGGTCAGATTGTGGGCGTCTGCTTACCGTGCTTAATAAGTCAAAAGTGGAACGAAAGTGCACAGCTTAACCTTGGCAACTACGCTACAGTTGGCAAATTGAAAAAGTACGCTGACAATTTCCACAGTTTTAGCCTTGTTAACGTTGTGGTCAGCGTGATGGAGAAAATGGCCGACGTTTCAACTTTAAACAAATTTAAATTCAATCGGTTAATTCTTTGGAAATTACTTTTCAATAAATTATGCACATTTTGTACCCACAAAAGTATGCAAATTGACTGTATTACAAAAATAAAAACAGTTTCATTAAATTTTAATGGAAATGTTGCAGCTCGAGTGTAATTAAGTTGTTTCTTTCGAAAATTTATATATTTTATAATGTTTTTTAGATTTTAGGAATGCTTTGAAGTCCATTTAAAATAATAAAAATTAAAACCATACAAAATGGCTGTAAGTAATTTCTACTCCGGGGGAATTATTATAATTATTTTTATATTTATATTTATTGAACTGAAATATAAATATTATTAAAATTAAAACTAATATTTTTCTCCTATGACTTAATCGGAAATTTCAATTTTCAATTTTTACTGTACATTTTTTTTTACGTATATTTAATATCTGTTTAATTAAAACACAACAAAGAATAAAAAATGGGCATGCTCCCAATGGGCCCAATCAATGAGCGAAGGGAGCGACCGCATCCTGGCCAACATCCTTCTGGCCAGCCTCAAGCTGACCATGACCAAAATAAATGGCCGTGCAAAATGCCAAACAAATCAGTCGCAATTACGCGCTATGATGCCACTCAACGAGAGTGGGAGAGGGAGAGCTAGGAGGAGAGTAAAGGAAGCCAAGGGCAAAGATCGAGGAGCCATCGAACAAATGTAAAACATTAAATAATTTCATTTGCCTCCTTTGCTAGCGTAATGCGGCACCAGCTCAATCAGAAAGTTAAGCAAACAAATTGCAAAATGAAAACAAGTAGGAAAAAGCTGAATTCACGTTTTTTCTTGTTTTGCTTTAACTTTTTTGCATTATGTTGCTTGTTGTTCTACGGCTGAAACAGCAATAAGAACAATAACAAAAGCGAAAGCAAAAGCAATAGCTTAAGGAACTGGAATATAGAGCACGAAATATATACAAGGGCTTACGCCATTTTGAGGCCGGCGAAAGCAATTTCCGTTCGTTAAACCTACATTTCGAAATTAAATTTCTTACACTTGAAAAGTTCGCGCTGCTTCAATATTGCCAGGCGTTTTTCATTTGGCTCTGCCGAATGTACAGACCCAGCGCAATTATGCTGCTGTGGTGGGGAAAGCACCAGCCCCTAAATACTGGTGGCAACCACACAAGCCCATCCCCTAGCTGAGTGAGTTGTAAGCGCAAAACCGAGGCGCCTTTAAAACTTTCCAAAGCAGTCCGAAAAAAAACATTAAGAAATATGTACAAGCTGCAAAATATACATGAAAATATTATGTAAACAAATGAGGAGAGATACCCCCAATCTCTCTACCCCCAGCCACTCATTACGACCTTCGGCGAAGTCGCATTGAAAAGCTGGGAGCAAAAGGAAAAGTTCGTTGTTGTTTGCCAACGCGGCCGCTGTGTTGCGGTCGCCTCTTTACAATTTTTCCTTTCGTTTTTCAGGGAATTTTTTGGTGAAAAGTGTGGGAGTGGCAAGAAGAGCTTGAAAAAAATTGCTGAGTATTAAATATCTATTGAGTAGAATATTGCGGCATAAACTGAGGGGCGCTGACTGCTCAGGGAGAATGTTGCTTGTTTTTCATTATGCTCGCCGCGTTTCACATTTTTTGAATTGCTGCCCAAGCGGCAAATTCTGGGAGGCTTAATTGAGGTATTATTTGTGTCATCGATTGTTTGGCAGCGTTGTTAAGCTCTGGCTGGAAGTCGTCAGATACTTTTACCATCTGCAATCTGGTTTTCCATTTCTCCCAAATCTGAGCAACCTACATACGCACTCGCACAATCTTATCCAATTTATATAATCTGCTTAATTTGTAAGAATGTTAGTGGAAAAAAAAGTGGGTTTCATCGTTTGTTTCAAGCTGGAGGATGGTCAAAATGAGAAAGATAAGCCCAATAAAAAAAAGCAATGAGAGACAAAAATTAGAATAAAAGGATGCAAAATCCTGGCCCAAAGCAGAGACCCTCAATAAAATCTTTTTTTTGCTTATAAAACGCATACATTTTTATGTATTTTATTTAGATGCTTTTGGCGAGGACACGAGAATTGTAAGACCCCAGGACACTTTGTTTCCTGCGCAATAAAATTGATATATTGTGAATGCAATTTGTCGGAACTCAATGAACATTTCCACATATACATATTTCAAATTTAAAACTTGGCACAGAATCGAATGTCAGTCAGTCCGAGTGTCTGTGCTGTCAACTACTGGCTTAGTCAAGGACATGCCAATCTAGGCAATTGGTGAAGATTAACTTACGATGTTTCGCTTTCAAAGACGACCTCTAATATTTCAAGGAGTACTTTACATGATATATCCCTGTCGGATGACTTCTGTCCTACTCTTCCCACGCCAGTTAAGTTGCCCACGCGTCTGGCATACTACGACGCCATTAAATAGAATATTTAATTTTATTGTTGTCGCTGTCGCCGTGTTCTTGCCGTCGCAAATACGTCACGCAAAGGGTCAGCATCAGGGCTTAAGAGCCTGGGTGCCTGAGAGCGATGCGCATATTTCGAGGCTTAGCTTCACATTTAAATTCCGAAAGCATTCCGAGGACATATTTGCATATTGTTCATTTAACTTTCCAAAAAAAATTTTTAAGCAAATCGACTCTTTTGCCCAATACCCTGTATTAATTAAGTATAAGGTTTAACGTGTTTTAATATGAAATATATAACATCTAAAAATATAAAAATTACTTGCTTTTTAGTAGCCCAGGTAATTCAAATAGCTTCCTATATGTTATACCGATTTATGAAATAGATATTAATTAGTTTATTAAAGCATAACATACACAATATATAATTCGAGAGTCGACTATACAAGTGTAATCAAGAGAGAAAAGAAAATGAAAACTAAAAATTTCTAAACGATTCTAATAAAAACCTTTTTTTATACTTTGTTTAACACAGGTTACAGAACTGAATTGGGCCTGTTGATTAAGCGGATAAAGGTATGTATGAACATTTTAATACGAAATATATAAACGCTCAACAGATGCTCGTTAATATGTATATCTTAAAATATTTAAATATATATTTAAATAAAATACAAATAAATCAGCTATCGATAGTCGGTATATGTTATCATTGGCGTATTTATTTTTCTATCTGTAAAATCTGAAATCTGGTGACCATAAAGTCAAAAGAGCCATGTTCTTTAGCGTATTCAAAGACTGAAAAGTGGACGAGACCACTTTTTTGCTTGTATTTTATGGAAAAATCATTAAATATGTAAATTAAAAAGTAAAGTGGCTGTTTTGAAGCGAATTTAAATATTTTTTCTGTTGTTTTTGACTTTTACATTTTAGCTGTATTGTGACATAAATGGCTGTCTGCTTGCTTTTAACCGAATGGCAGTGTCTGTCTCCCTGTTCTAGTCCAGCTCTCTCAACGGTGCTTTGTATATGTCCATTCAATTTAATTATTTATGAATATTATGCATATAACTCAGTATAGGGAGACAGAGAGATAAAGAGTGACATCAAGTGGGAGACAAAGAGAGCGGTAGGCTGTCATTCGTCAAAAAAGATGGGCATATTTCATTGAGAGATTTAAAAATAATATTTATGTTCAAACGGAATTCGATTTTGGTTTATTAACTGAAAGAGTTGACCATGTAAAAAGGTGCACTGACAAATGGCCACATAGGTAATAAAAACCAATTTGATTTATGTTCAGTCTCAACATTTCTGTCATGTTAACGCCGCCATTGTGGCCAATATAAAAATGGTAGCCATATTTTTTGTCAACGCGTCTGTCAAGTGCCACCACCCAGCACAACAAAAAAAGGGAAGCCAAGCGAATCCTAGCTCCCAGGTGTGTGCGCCCAGCAGGTGCTTAAATTGTTATCCATATTTTGCTGCGTAGTTGAGTTGTCCTTTGCCAGGACACTCTCTGGACCATCGCTGGCAATAAAAAGCAACTTAAAATGATTTGCGGACAAATTGTTTCACTCTGATTCACTTTTGACATGTCTCTCCCCATCAACTCAAAATTCACCTCATGTGCCATCCGTGTTTACACTTAAATAGGATAAACAAGGGCAAAATTTCAGCTAGCACATGGATTGTTGTCAGTAAAAGTACAATTAAATTGCGCAAGTTTTGTAATAAATTGATATAAAGTATTGCAATAGTTTTAATTAATAAACAATTCATTAAATGGCCATTCATTAAATATGCAATTGTCAATTATCACAACTTAGGAAATTCAGTTTATCATAATCAAAATGAATTTGTCATTTCTCGTTTTTGTGCCATGATGGGCTGTTTGTCAAGGTTACATCTATATAAATTCTATATATGTATGTAAATAAATAGAAACATTGTAATTTATTTTTAATGCATTAAAACCCAAGATCTTAACTTTGTCGCAGGCAGGCCAAAAAATTAATTATCGTTGGCAAACAGCAAAAGCAAAAAATTGAAGAAGTGGAACAAAATAGAATTGTCGCCTACAGGTGGCGACGTTTAAATACCCTTGATACATAAAAAAGCATTCATATATAGGTTGATCTGAGTGACTATCTAGTTACATCGAAGCAGCAAAAATTGAAACAATAAGATGAATCTGTGTTGAAATATCTTCATTTACCAACTTTTTTACCTATAGAAACAATGTACATATTAGATCTGCAAAAGTATCGATGGAAAAAATGTCAATTGGAGAAAGAATATTTATTATTAAAGCTCAAATATCTGTCTTAATGCTTTTTGCATTCTGCTACAAAGTGATTGGACCTCGTTGCAAAGGGTATCAAGAGAGCAAAATCATTGCAAGTTTGCCGTATATGCGTACTTTGTGTGTAAGCCGCCTGCTTAGAGCTTCGCGTATTTCATTACAGGCGACAGCACTTGAGCGTTGTTAAGCTAAAAGTAAATTGCTTATTAAAAAGCAGCCTCAGCACTTTCACACACACATTGACACAGTCAACATGGATAGATAGGCACATGGACTAGCACTGTTGACTACGGGTGGGCAAAAAAAAAGAAGCACAAGCAGAAGGGGGATGTGGTGTGAGCCACTCATTTTCACTTCAAGTGGCAGCAAAAGCGAAAATTAAGTGAGTAGATGCCGCAGACAGCATATACATTCGTAAGAGAAAGGAGAGCGGGAAGTTCAGTTAGAGGTAATGACAAAGCGCTAGACTGTAACAGGAGCAGAAGCAGCAATAGCAGGAGTTGGAGCTGTATCTACTCGTATAACTGAACTGGCAGCTCAGTTGGAGCACGCTAAGGGCCTTGAAGCAATCGACTTAATGCTCAGCCTGTTGTGTATTTAGTTTGCATTTACATTACATACACACCCCAGTCTCCCAGTCTACCCACACATGCATAGTCATACACTCAGAAGGGGAGCTAGCGCAAGGACATCTGCACACATGACTGCCTGGAATGGAGGGGCGCACATTTAATTTTCTACACATTGTGCCATGTCCTGATAGATTAACTGCGTATCGGTATGCATGTGTGTGCGTGTGTGTGCAACCCAAAATAAGTTGTGTCCTTGTCACACTTACGCATTTGACATGTGCTGCCTGATTGGATGACTGCAGACACAGCTCAAAAGTCAAGGTAGCGATCAGACAGCCAAAGACGGCTAACTGCGAATTGAAACTCTTGGTGGAACTGTAACTGAGGGTTATTCGAAATACGGTTCAATGAATTTTTGTCAACGTGATTCGCATTAGAATGTGTATTCAAATGAGCACATAATTTGTTTGTTTGTCTGTGTGCAGTTAGACTCTAGATATGCATAAATATCGGGATCCCATGGAGCTCTCTTGGCATTTTATGAGTTCAATTATGGAATATGGGATGTGTGCAAGGGGGCGTGTCGCCACGTGGGCGTGTCTCTGGGTGCTATTGTGTGCGTCTTTGATATAAATTTCAAACAAATTGCAAATAAATTGGAGTTGTCTTGCCGTCGCCATTGTCAACCCTCGATGTTAGCTTCTCTAGTGTGCCCCACAAGTTATTTAAAATATGCAAATTTCTTGTAGCTCATAGTCAACACCCTTACACACACTGAACCCTACGCATTTATTGCTTTTTGCTTTGTGCCACCAGTTTAAATACCATTTTCATCGTTATGGCTTCGCTCTGTGGAAAGTCCTTGAGTACAACTTCGACAATCTCTTAACATCTCCCATGACATTTAATTTGCTTAAGTTCACTGAGCCGCTCCCGCTCCCTCTTCCCTACATTCGCGCTTCCACAAAAACCAATCTATCCTGCTCTTTTTTATAATTAATTACATATATATATATAAATCCATATGCGAGTTTATAAGCATGTCCTGAACCATACGCAACTTGATCGATGGCTGTCATGGCCTGGCCTCTCCATGCATTTTTTTGTGGTTTCCCTTGGCCTCTGGGTAAGTCAAACTGAATTGATTTAATGTGAAATGCAATTCGTTACTTATTTTATTTACATTTTGATGGACAGCAAAAGACAGACGTGCTTTTATGACATTCATTCAGCTGATGCCATGTGGAAACTATAAATTTAAATTGATTCGAATGCTTATGTATGCTTATTTGCTTTGCCAATGTGGAAGCATTTGTTCAAAATGAATATATAAATTCAGTCAGAAGAAGCCTACAATTTTTATGTACAAAATCGATTGCCACAATTAATTCGCTTTTCAATAAAAAATTGTTTTGAAAAATATGCATAACTTGAATAACATTCAAGTTTGTCAATTCACAAAACCAAATGAAAAATATAATCATGTAATAATATTTTACAAATTTATTGAAATATTTTTATATTCATGTTCAGCTATCAAAACATATTTTTTTACTCGCTTTCAGTATCGCATTTAAATAATTGAACATTTTTACCTGCACCACAACATTTTTACTTTAAATTGAAAACGAAAAGCGCATTGCAATTTTTGTTTCGACTACACAAAGCAAACCGCGAAATTTAAATAAAATGAATTGAAATAATCGAGTGCGCTATTTTCTAATGAAAAAGCACAACAGAAAATAGAAAAACACCAAATTCGTGGAACAAAATAGAAAGGATTTCCTTCAGCTCAGAAAACACAGAGAATAGCAAAATATTTGTGGCACAGATGTGAAAAGTTCATTTTGATGTAAAGGTTTCTCTGGCCTTTAAACTGCTGCTGGTGAGCTTGGTGAGGGGGGAGCATAACTTTTGTATAATGATGGCTGATTTTCGGGCCAGAATGTCTTATATAAACACTCAACAAAGACGAGAATAAATAAGAGCACAGCTTTAGCATTTACTCAATTGCAAGAATGGGCCCTATCATCATCCATCCAAGCAGTTAGCCAGACAAGCAGGCATCCATCCTCTCCTTCTCCCAGGGAGTCTGTTTTATTTTCGCGCATTTGCTGTTTATATAAAACAATAATAATAAATTTTGTGGCAATTTCAAAGACGGCAACATTGCGACGCCGTTGCCGCTTCCTTTGAGCCTTTTGTTGCCTTTTGTCAAGGCTTTGACTTTGACTATTCTCAAGTTCTGCAAAACGTATGCGCCCATACCCCGAAATCTTAGTTTCAGATTCCCAGAGGGGCGAATACGCCCTCAATTTCGTTTAGCCAGCGGCTTCAGTTGCGTATTGTAAACTTTCGACATTTTCTGTTTGTGTTTTGTGTCGAAAAGTTTTTGCTCTTTTGCATTGAATTTATTTGTTTGTTTTTACCAGCCGCAGGCGAATTATTTCGGGCGAACAACTGGTTGCCAGGCTGCGGTAATTACGTAACCATCCAATTGCTAGATTTTTGATTTGCCTGCAGACATCTCAGCGAGTCTTTATTAAATTTACAATACAAAAGTGTTGAACACACGTTTAGTCAGCATTTGCTTAAGCATCAGCAGCTTCAGCATGATACGCATGTTGTTGCCCCATGCTACGCGCATCCTGGCCTCACCCCAGTGCTAGCTTCCCTTTGCCATTGATAGGTCTTCGAGCAGATTGAGATTGAGGCGAAAAGATGCTAAGGCAAAGGAAACTGCCGCTACTTTGTATGCCAACGGCATATATATACTATACATATATGTTGGTATTTATCTGTGTCTGTGACTGTGTGTGTGTGTGTGCGTGTGTAAATGTGTGGCAAAGTGACGATAAAACATTTGCTCCGATTGCTTAAGTATGCCATAGCCAGCAAACTGGCTTTCAGCTTTATATACCCTGGCATACAAAAGGGTACTCGCTTTCATGGTAATGGTTCTATCAGCCTTTTACTTTATTTCTTAACAGTCATAGCATTGTGTCACTACATTTTCAGTTCTTTTTGAATTAAATATGAACAAAGTGATAAGAAAGTTGAAGCATGTATTACGAGATAGGTTAAAAATCAATGGGAATAGGTTTTTGCTGTTCAAAGAAACATTGCGCAATTGGTGTGATATATGTTTATGAAAAATGCATAATAGAAATTCCAGATATATAGATAGATAGATATTCCATCAAAAAAATACATTGTTTCTTAAGATTATCTCACATGTGCAAATAATAAAATAAATAATAATAAAATAAAATAAATAATGTGCAAATAATTTGAATTATCGCGTGTACTGAAAAATTCATACGTAATTACTTAGAAGTCTATACGCTAAGCCAGAACTACACATTCCCTCTGTATCTGTAGCTTGCTGTTCTTAAGCTCAGCAAGAGCATATCAATTTCGACCTCGACATGATCTCGATTATTTACTTACTTGGATTTCATTGATTTTGTGCTGGGCGTTTTGACAGTAGTCAATACGGTTCTTTTTTTGCAATGTGTCTCGCGAAAGCAGGGAAAAGATGTTGCACAAAATACAGACGGATACTTATACATACACAACCACACATACACTTAAAGTTAATGACTTGCCGTTATTTGGAGGAGGTCGCCGCTTAGCCTAAAATCGAAGCAAGCTGCTCTTGGTGTTCTTAATTTAAGTAAAAAGCATTTTAGCTGATGTGTTTATTTGCCACGCCCAGCACATACATACGCAAAACTCACATATTCAGGCATTTGAACTGTTATCCTGGGTCCCCGTATTAGTGATAATTTAGTTGGTCTCTTGGTTGTGCTAGTAGAATATATTTCTTGGTTCGAGTGGAGAGCATACATATGTATATATATATGTGGGGTACACATACAATATTCCAACTGTATATGTCTGTATATAGCTGGGCTCATTTTTGGCATTTTGCCAGTGCGCCACATTGGCGTCCTTTAATGTGAAAATGAGTTGATGCCGAGGCAAATGTGTTGCCAGATACATACATGTACAAGCATACGTACTGTATTTTTCCATTATGAAACGCTTGAATGAACATTTATGTTCAAGTAGCTATGTATTAGTCGTCCATCTAAATATCAGAAAAAATATATGTATAGATATTTGTTTGTCTGTTCACTTTAACGATTAAAGTGTCGTCAAATGTTAATTTTTGATATTTTGATACCACTGATAGGCGTCAAAAGCTTAAAAAGGTTTACAATAAAGTGGCTTAAATTGTTCGAGAGGCTTTTAATACGAGTAGCTTTCAAATGCATATTTCGTATTCAAATATTGATTACTTTGAAATTTTTGATATGCTTTCAATTCTATCTATATTTCCTGATTGCATATTGTTAAAAATGTATAAGAGCTGCATAAATAAAAGATAACATGCCTGGCAATTGCAGAGCAGCCACAATAACAGGACATTTCATTTATAAATAATCAAACACTAGAATTGCGATCGTTTGTCGGTTTAAAAACTCATATTTAAAAGCATGCCCAAAGCAGGCACATTTGCCGTAGCTGCTAATGCCAAAAAAAAAGCCAATGGCCTGGAAAAAGCATATATATGTATACATGGGTGTTTTGTGTGGCAATTATGCAAATTTGCGATGGAAATTGGTAGACATGTAAATACAACATGGCAAATAAAACATTTTCGTATGCCTGAAAAAAAGACTAAATTTTTAAACAAAAGAATTACAACTTGAAGTCGTCAAAAAAGAAGAAAAAAAACAACAGAATTTGGTGACATAAATTATGCTAAAGCATGCGCCAGCACAGACAACAAATACCGGAAACCAACAACAACCAGGCAAATATCCTTGGTGACCTACAAATGACTCTGCCATACATACATACTAACACACATTTTCGCATTTCCATAGCATACTTTTCTGGGCGCGCCCTTGCAAATTGCCGGCCATTAATTAACGACACGCGGCAAGCGGTCGTTGCAACACTGTGGATGTTGAATCGGCAATGCTATTTAAAGTTGCTTTAAGATTCCTGACAGCAGTATTGAATTTATCCGAACAAAAGCGTTTTATTGTTTTTAATAATAAATTAAATAAATAAATATGAGAACTACAATCATACATATTAATGCGTGTGAACGTATGTATCCATGCCTGTGTGTGCTCACCATATAATTGACCAAGTGTTGTATTTATATTTCATATGCAAGGACGTGAATGCTGTGGTTTATTGTTTTATGTAAATAAGTAGAGTTTTTTCTCGACTTCATTCGCAATGTCCGCCAATTTCAGTCATTGAATAGGATATTTATCCGTTAATATAATTTGACGGACACGAGTTTTTATTAATGATATTTTTTTGCAAAGCTAATGAACCATTTGACATTTTAATCAAGTTAGTTTAATGACAAGTGTTAATGCATAACTGATGACTACTTAGCTAATAGTTCATACCTACGAAATATAATTAGTTTTATCATATATGCATGACATCAACACAAATGTCATTAATAAAAAATATGTTTTGTATTTGCAAATCGTTTAAGCAAGTTTTTAAATTCTAGAACAAGATGTATTAAATGTAATTATATTGTCTGGATGATATTAATTCAATCTCATTTTATTTTTGATAAATAAAAAATTCAATATCCATTTCCTTATATAGTAAGAACAACAAATAATATGGTAGTAAGTGAAATATAATTTTTAAAAATCCTTAATCTGCAGTTATGCTGGGTTCAGACTGGGCCAATGTCTGCTCCACAAATTTGATTATTAAGTACTTTATTCTATTTCACTTTTAATCGATTCAAGCTCGTACTCACTGACAGTGATTAGCATAATGTTCTCACACTTTGCAGGTACTCTGAAATAAAGATTAAAGCGTAAATTATTTTATATTCACACATTTTTTTTGTCGCTCTCCCTTACATTTTCCACATTAAATTATCCCAGCTGAGGCCTAGTCAAGTCTAAAAGCAAAACCACGAACGGAAAATACCGAGAGTTCCCGACTCCACTCCTGTCCTTCTAACTCCAGCTCCTGCGGCCCGGAGCTGACATTTAATCAAGGTACAGCGTAAAGGTAAACAAACGGAAATAAGCGCAACTTCCTGTTGCTGTCGCTGCTGTTTTTGTTGCCGTTGTTCGCATACGAAACGGAAATACAATCAAAATTGTGTAATGTTTGCTTAGCAGCCATGTACGCGGTGAGGAAATCATCGGGGGGTGAGGCAGCAGCAGCTGGGGCACAACCTAAGCACGTGGCAGCCTGTTGAGAGTGTGTTTTAGTTTTCAGTTGGGTTTGCTGGCTTTTTGGTGGCTCGGTGGGTTTTGTTGGGAAGTTTCACGGTTTGGTTTGAGGTTTAGAGACTGAACAACAGCTTTTGACAGTTGCCTTGGAAACGTGCTGCTAATGAATATTGCGCCCAATAAATGATTAGCATTATGCCATTGAATATTTAATGCGTCCCATTCACAGGCGCATTTATTGACAATGTTTTCCACAAAATTCAATATGCACCCTCCTTACAATTGTCATTCACATATACATACATTGGTTTCGGTAATGGTTGGGGTTTACAGTGTCGGAAAATTTACGTAAATGGCATTTGGTGTTTTAGATTCTCAGAATGAGATGCTGTCAATTATAATTGATGTCTCGACAAGTCAATTGTCAGCAAATTGATTGGTGGGAGTGCTGAGCCCCAAAGTCAAAGTCAAACTTATTTATGGGCTGAGAAAATTAACTTCAAACAGGTAGCGATTGCAATTAAATTGAAAGGCAAAATACGGTCCACATGTAATTTAAAATGTAAATAATTTGCAATTAGTTTCTTATCTGAATTTCGACTCCACTTGGGGTTTTCGCCAGAGCTCAAATAACATTTTCAGATCGGAAAAATGGACAGCAATCACAACTATTCGCTTCCATCAACACATTTTAAAAATAGTTTCTTTCCTCTCAGGCCAATGTTAGCAACGCCAACGACTTTTTATATGCTGCAAAACAATTTCCAAAGTCATATTTTATGCCATCAAAGGCATTTGTCATTTATGCGCAAAATGTTTGGCAATTTTACCCAACAAACTCTTTCTCTCTCTATCTCTCTCTCTCTCTGTTCAACCTCTCGATGGTCTCTCTCAAGCAAATAAACTATGTGCGGAACGTTTGAAGGCATGATGATGTGTGAGTCGCTCTTGTCATAAAAAGCATAGGCAAAGGGTAAAAACATAAAGTGTTTAAGAGAATATGCTAGATAAATATGGTTGACATGCGAATGACGACATCGGTAGGAGCAGCATGAGCTGGAGCATCAACAGCAGTTGACAATTTTGGAAAACTTGTGTTGTTTGTCTCCACATGCTGAACATAAAATAAAATGAATTTGTTACGCAAAAAAAAAAAAAACAGTTGTCGAGCACATGACCAATTTGATTTCAGCAATAGATGCCCGTCGCAGGCGACGAACGCTCTGTGTCAGCCTGGCTCTGGACATACATATGTATGTACATACATATATTTTTAGATTTTCCTTGGCCAATTGTAAAAAACATCTAGCATAAGCGCGTCAACTTAAAAGCCGTTTGTGACAGCGCTCGAGATTGTCATGAATATATAAATGCTTTCACATATGTATGTAAATATGGTACATATTTATCTACGGTTGTGTATTTTCGGGAGAAGTAACAAATAGAAAGTGTCTAAAGATGTTTAAAGCAACATTGAAAGTTTTAGAACGAACCTGTAAATAACAACAAACTATCAAATGGCTCCTTAGAATAAAAGAGTTTTATACAATAGTAAGAAACAAAACTAAATATCTTCGGTATGTTATATATTATATACATATGTAGGATTAGGAATAATGTTAGGCTAATGCGTGCCCTTACTTACGCAACAACGAGAATGATTGCATCAGTCAATTTAAGTTTACATTATGCTTTTTTATCATAGTCTCCTTTTGAATATAATTTCGGTATAATAGAAGTAAGATGAAGAGGACGAGAAAAATAGTTTTAAGCAGTAGTCGCATTCGAGAGCTGAGCGAATACGCGTGTGTCATCGCACAGAATGGTCATAATTAAAATCGTATTATCGAAGCACAAGAAGTGGTCAAATTTATTAATTTAATTAATAACAATTGTTACGAAGAAAACATACTAATTGAACCCATGAATAAAAATGTTAAATTTGTCATTTCCTACATATATGTATGTTGCAGGATGCGGAAATGTTTAAAATGTTTTCATACAAATGTTGGCTTTCCCCTAAATTTGCTGAATTTGCATTCGTTTGTTTGGTTTTAGTTTGTTGCTATTGAGTCTCTGAGGCTCGTCAAAATGGCTGTCATTCTGAATTTCTTTTGAATGTATACGCTGTTGTTATTATTGATGCTACTGCTGCTGCTTGTTGTTAGCCCGCTTGTTGGTACTTTGCCAAGCTTTGCTACAAACAGATACTCGCACACATGCACACACAGATACACATGCATGTGCTCCGCGTTTATTGTTTGGCAATAAATTTGCTGGATAATAATTTCAGTCTGGCGTCATAGCGATGATAAACTGTAGATGATATATTATGGCGTTCTAAGTCGAGTAAATAGCTCCGCTATTTCGTTTCTCTTCCACTCTCTGTCTTCCCTTTTTGGTCTCTTGCTCTTTCCGACCTTGTCACTGGTTGTACTTTGTTTCCCTTTCTGTTTGTGTAGGCATCCGGAAGAACAGCGCTTAAGTGCGTGGTCGGATTTGTCGACATCCCACCGAGGCGTCTTAAGCAGCCTCCACCAAGCATACAAAATTCCACGCCCCCACTTCACACTTCCCATCCCTATTCATCAACCTGCTCGTGCCTCACTGCATAAGGCCTAAAGCCCTTTCATATGCAAAGTGTCGCCTCGTGGTTTCCTTGTACTCCAAAAATACTGCTGCTTTTTAGATGCCATTTTTATGAGTTAGTGCGACGAGTGCTCATAAATTTGATGACTACTGAGTACGAGTAGCCCAACGAGCTTGGGTCCCACACATGTTTGTGCATAAAAAAATGGTTCACAAAATTTACAAGTATTTTTTGGATTCTTATAAAATGGGCGCATGAAAGGTTTGTGACAGTTCAGCATGATAGATGGAAGACTAACTGAATGAGACAGAGTTAAAAATAATGGAACATCTCAGTCTCTATCCAAGCCTACGTTTGATGAATGTGCTGTGAACATTTCTGAAGCTACATAATTTATCTATCGTCTTTGATTGATTTTCTAAATGAAGTGATTAAAGTAAATTATAATAGAAAAGAATCCAGTTATTCTAATTGCACGATGCACCTTCTATATAAACAAATATTTACTTGCATTTTTCTTAAAACGTTTCTAACCGAGTTGGAAATGTGTTTAACAACAGCTGATTCAAATATTGAAGATTAATTTTATCATTTCTTTGAAAAGTGTTCGTAAATACATGGCCTGACGTATGCCATATTCGAAGCGTAAAGTGTTGTAAAATTATTCAGAATTACAATTTCTTGCCTTAACGCTATTCAAAGGGAGCACAAACAAATTCCCACCTATGACAGCCACATCAAAAAAATGGAGGAAAAAGAAAACCGCAAACAATGCAAACAATCGAAAGACGCACGAGGCTGACAACGAAATTTGCTGGCTGTCAATTTCAGGCATTCCAAATATAAATAAAAGTACACACATATATAAATTTCGTTGAATATGCATTACGGAATACGACGACATAGATGAAGTGAAAGATGAGGGCTGACAGGAGTTCAATATGCGATTCTATCGATTTTCGCCATGGCAATGGGCCGCACCCTTTTTTAAGAAATAAGGATGGGAACATGAAACGAATGTGAACGAAGAAAGAACGCCTTGGGGATGTAAAAGTCCCGAGATTTTTCTCGCGATTCTCTAACTGTGACTTGTGTGTGATGTGATTGACTTTAAGACGAACTAAATTGTATGCCCGAAACGTAAAAAATTAAAATGCCCAACGCTATAAATAAGCATCATTTTGTTGGCCAGCTCCCAGTTGGCAGACCAAGCAAGTTTCCCGTTTCCCGTTCCCGGTTCACTTGAAGATCCCTTCGGTGGTCAATGGACCGTTTGGACCTGACTTATCCAACTGTCGTTCGCGTTTTCGATGCCGTAACGTGAAATGAAAGCACGTAGCATTTTCATTTCGGTCAGCGAGCGGAATGCCAATTACAAGATGTGGCGACCACAGAGAACAACGCAAGAGACAAAAACCCAGAGAGATAGATGGAGAGAGAGAGAGAGAGAGAGAAACACGAAGAGAGAGAGAGAGAGCGAGACGAAGAAAGAGCGACAGAGAAACAGAATCAAAACGAGACAGACCGAAATAGAGTGGTGCATTCCTGGCTTAGAAGCATTCATGACTGAAAGAAAGAAAGTCGGCCAAAACGAGCACAAAACTCATTGAAATGAGTCGCGCACTGTCGACGCGGCCGCCCCTCATAACTGATAGATGCCTTTTGGCGAAATTTTTAATAAACTTGTGTGGCTCCTTGAGATTCACCGACACACACACACGTACATTAGACAGCTAGAAGGTCTGTGGCAGCAAAATGAAAAAGGTTGGAGAGCCCACGTTGCGATGCCAAGACGTCCTTCGTTCATCGCTCTTCTTACTTCCTTTACCTTTATGCATTTTTCACTGAGCGAAAGGCGATGGCTACTGGAGGCCTCTGTCTGTGGTAGGAACGGCGGCACTTAAAAGTGTTTTATTATTGAGGTTTGCAATTGGAATTTTAATTTTTATTTTATAAGTTATGCGTGCTGAATCTTAAACATGCCACATTGAGATCTAATGCTCTCCAACGTCAACTCTAGCTTTCCTTTCGACTGATTTTGACTCTACACGCTTGGCCGAACTCTGCTCTTGATTTCTTTATAACTATTGCTTGTAATTTATTATATTACGACGTGTGTGTAAGTGAATGTGGGTGCTGCTTCTTATTTTTGCTTGCTGCTAATAGCACGCCCCAAAAGGTAGACTACAGACTCGTGCACACACATGTGTCCGCTACTTAATGTGCACACCTGAGCAAACACAACACCACTTTCGAACTTTAAGGTCTTCTACGCACTTGAGGTGTACTGTGAAACCAAAAATATAAACGACAACAACAACATATTTGACAATCAAAAGCAGAGGTAGCACCACTAATACTCTTACCACAAAGCTTATTATGATTTGTTTGACTTATTTAAATTACGGGAATTTTAAAGAAAGTATCAAATAATGAATATAACATTATTGAATGCAAGTTTCAATCTCGAAACTGATTTAGTTTTGACTGGAAACTAGGTAAAAATATAAATGTTTAACAAACGCAAATTACCCTTTTATCATAAGAGTAAAATACGCTATATATCAGAATGTCAGCGCACTTAACATAGTTTATACTCGTATGTGCGTGTCGCTAGTCTTGAGCTTCTCATTCTCCAGCTTAACCATTATGCACACGTCGCGCATAACCATAACGATTATGCTAATGCTCCGCTGGGTGGCAACCCGAAGGTGAGTGAGGATGAGATGGTTTTGTGGGGGGCGACGGGTGTAATGGGGTTAGCTAGTGGCTCCTTCTTATGATTTGCCTTGGCTTATTTTGAACGCCCGCGTTCTTCGTGTTATTTACATACCTTAAGTAGTTGTAATGGGCTTTTGGGTAGAGTGTGTGCCACGATGCGTAGTGCGGGATGCAGAGTGTTGTTATGGTTAGCCCCAATGCGACAAAGTGTTGGCAATGAAGGCACCTAGCTTGGCGTGCTCGTCCTTGGCTACAAGACAAAAATACGCGTCGAGTTATGTCTATTGCCAAGAGTGGCCATACAGCCATATACAATATGTGAATGACTTGAGAGGATGGGTGTGTGTGAGCTAGTTTTCATTATATTCGTACTCAAATGCATATCCAGCTACAGCAACAACAGCAGTTGGTCTTGGCTTACTTTCTGCAATCTTATGGGCTTGCATTTAATCTACAGCTTATTTGGATCACAGAATGAACCATTTGTATTTGCGTGCTGGGCTTACATTTAAGTAGATATGTGAGAAATGTGAGATGAATTCACAGCTACTTAAACTAAGCGAAGTAACATAAAAAGAAAACCAAATATGAGTACTATGCCCTATTGAATTAAGTTGCTGGTAGAACGATACCTTAACTTATGGTTAGCTTAACATGTGATATTACAGGACATACAAAGTGCCAACAGCATGTTCTATCTTGTAATTTTTTTTTCTTTGGCTTCATAAAAAAAGTTGGTTTCTTAATCTAAACTTTCACAATTGATTTAAAAAGTATCGGTTATTCGTTGAACTCTAGTTTCCTATAGCTCGTTAGCTTCCAACTGGCATCGCGGTTACTTTTATACTTCTTGCATCACAGTTTTTTGGTGTGTCTAAATTTGAAAGCAACACTTTATGAAAAATATGCTTTTCATTTATACAAGGGGCCAGCTGTTGCCGGGAAACTTTTTTCTAATATTAAATTGAAATTAATCATCATGAAGAGTTGAACTGAGCTTTAATTAGTTTTCTACTTAATCCACGAATTACAAACTTAGAAGGGTTGTTTCCCTCAAAACTTTTTTAGCGGCTCGCATGTCATTGACATCTTTAATCCAAAAAAGAAAAAGTTTTACTTTTGGGACAAGAATAATTGCCACTATTTAAAAATTGGTATTCTGTCTGAACTCTGAAGTTTTATAAAAAATATTCAACTGTGCTATACAATTTTTACACCATCAATTGCATATCTGGAATAGTATATTTCTTTCTTAAAATAGCCATTAAAAACACACATTTTACCCAGTCATTTGGCATAATTTTTAAGCCAGTAAATATATATTTCATGACTGAAAAATATGTTCACTATTCTAGCCAAATATCATGAGAAGAAACAATACAAATCAAATGCAGACTGCTGAAATAAATGGAAACAACAGCAACAACAACAGAGATAGCAAAAGGAAATTAATAGAAAACAATAACAATTCCCTTTATTATTATTACTGCAGTGAGACTGAGCCTTGGACTGGGACTACGACTGGGATTGACTCTGGCATAACAGAGACGAAAGTGAAGTCGACTCAAGATCCTTGTTGTACCAAGTGCCTAAGTTTTCGTGTTTTATTTTATTGTAAGTGTGCGTCTGGCAGAAAGTGTGTGAGAAAGTACGCGTGTGTGTGTGCATGTAATTTACCCAACAAAATGCAAGTTAAACACAAATGTCGTGTTCAATGCGACTGCCTTGCCTAAAAGTATGCCACACTTCTAAGCTACGAATATCTCAAGGGACTCTTAGGCAAGCAATTCCTGGCAAAATCCTGGTATTTTTGTTGTAAATTTTTTTGTATAAGTTTTGCTACCAAAAACGAATCGCTCAAAGTGTGAGCTCAAGAAATCAGGCCAAGTAATATTAAGAAAGCAAGAAACAAGCGCATTCATTGCGGACCAAACTTTCTTCAGGTAAAGCTATGAGAGGGCAGGTGTGCGTCTGTGCGGCTGTGAGTATAGTACGTGTATTGCATGTCGAATGTTTGGGAAAAACACCTACCAGCAGCAACTTTATCTAAAGTACAACTTTTTGCCACAGCTCCTCCGCTCTCTTCTTCGATTCACTTTCCAATTCCGACAACAGCAAAAGCGGTTTCCTGTTTTTATATTTTTTGCCTGATTTGTTGCCACACCTCCCAATGGAGCGCCAACACACTGCTCTTCTCTGTTGAGCTCTGTGCCCTTGGTAAATTTGTGCTGGGTTGCAAGTTTTTACCCGCTTTTAAACACAAAATGAAACTGTTTTTGTTTATACAACTTTGCTAGCTATATTGTGCCGCACTCTCTCTTTCTCCCTTGCAACATGTGCCAATGATTTTTAATGCGATTTAAAAATATCACTAAAAGGTCCACTGAAACCGTGGTTTGCTTTTTATACCCGCCTACCTAAAATGTAGAAGGGTATTATAACCTTGTGCTGACCGAATATTCTTGATCAGCGTCAACAGCCGACTGTCCGTCTGTCTGTCCGTATGAGCACCTAGATCTCAGAGACTATAAGATATAGAGCAACAAATTTTTCGGCATAGTGTGTCATATTGTTGCACGCAGATCAAGTTTGTTTTGGATTTTGTCCATGCCCCCTTTCGCACCCGTAAATCATGTTAAAGCTAGAACGTTCAGTTTTAGCACACACAATACTACATCTTAATGATCTCTGAAAATTTTCGGCTACAATCGAATATAAAACACAGAAGTTATTAAAGAATTACTTTTATAAGGCCAAATCAGGTGCAGCTGCACCTGATCAGCTGATATGTCACTCAGTGACATAGTAATGCTGTTCAATAAACATAATAAAGTACTACCAAGCTAATCATTTTGAACAAAGCTAATTTCGGTAAATTATTTTGGTATATTTTTCAGTATATTTTCAGAATGTTTTTGTAAAATATAATATTACGATGGTCGGTCTTATTTATTCTTCCATTCAGTAAAATCGGGTGACGGGTATCTCACAGTCGAGCAAACTCGACAGTAACTTTTTTACTTGTTTTTGCTCGTAATTTATTTTATATACGACTATTGTATCACTGGTGAGCAAGAGGCTTAAATACGGCAATGGCAACCTTTTTTTTAAGTAGCCAGCCAATAAACATGTTTCGAAAAGGTGAAACGAAGTCATACAGTGCTCTTTAGACCCCTGACAATAATAGTGTGTGAGTGTGTTGTGCATATGTCCAGGGTGCGAGTGTCTTTATTTGATGTCATTAACGCAAATTGAATGTTATACGCATTTAAGCCTTTGAGCCATTGCATGCACAATTGACTTTTTGTGCCTTCGAGTGCTTTCTCCTTCTCGTACTGCCTTCCTTTCAAATGAGCACATCTATTCTGACTTATGACCCTGAACACTTTCGCATTACGAGCGTTCGTACTTAAATTCTGCTTCACCGAATCAACTAAATAAATTGTCTGGCCACTGCCAACCAAAAAAGGGTTAAATTCAAATTATGAGGAGCTTAAGCAGGTTGGTTTACAAACCTAACGATACACAGAATTAATATAAACAAAATATATTTTTTATAAGTATTTATATTATTTAAAATTGACAGTAGTTGTACGAATTTACTTCCAGGATAATAGGGCAACGAAAATTAAGTCCTTTCTATCTATGTTTAGCTTAATTTCACTTAAATTATTTATCTCCTGAAAACCTTTTAAAATTGCTTGCATACATCATGGTTTTGAGCAGAATTATGGTAACTGTTAGTGCGACAAACAGTTTTATTTTAATCATTTCTAAAACTACGAAACAAACTCATGAATTCCTTGGCATGCAATTCGCTATCTCTCTCTGGGGCATTTTATTGCCAGAGAGTGTAGAATGTTTTTGCAAAAGCTCGTTTGCTTGGCCCATTTCAATAATAATAAAGGCATAATACTTCTGCAGCAATTGTAAAATATTTCTCATCAAATGAGCGCTGCATACATATTTAAAATAAGGCATTGGTATGAAAAGCATTTGGATGAGAGTATTTTCTCTCGTTTCTCGAGATGAAAAATAAAAGGCATGCCAGTTGCAAGGCCTTGAGAAAGCTCTACATTTGGGGCATCATATGTTTCTCTGAGTTTTTCTGCTCAAATCTGCCAGATGTCGAAAGAATAGATGAGTTAGTGAGTGAATGAGTGAGCGAGTGAGTGACGTATGTATGAGGCTACGGAGCAGCTGTCCTTGGGCGAAGAAACTGATTTCCAATAGAAAACTAACAGCATGCTACCAATGTTAGCTTCCAACTTTTTCACACTCACCATGTAGAAAACTGTTTTTGCACTCAGTATCTCTACGCACTCTTTAGCAGCCGTTTGCATATTTTCACAACAGATTGTCGTTTGATGCTTACTTGTTCCTAGGATTATTGTTTTGCCTTTTGCGCATACTTTCGGAAAATAGAGCTATAAGCCAAGTATCAGTCTGGCGTCTTGTTGCCGTCATTTCTGGCTAATGTCTTCGCTCTAGTTTCCTTTTTCGTGTTCACTGTCTCTGGTTCTTGTCACTTCTGTCTTCATCACTCAGCTTACTTGTGTTGTTTCTGTTCTGTATTTATCAAGACAGTTGTCGTCCTTGCTTATCAGAATCGCTCAAGTCTCCTTAATTTGGCATTCTTTCTATCAACTTTCTATATCAATTGATGAGCTTATTTTATTGCACTTCCCAAGTACTACCAAGTACAGCGAGCTCAAATTATCCATAGCAAGTTCTTTTTGATATACTTTATTAAAGAGCTAAACATAATTCTAAATAGACAGACACAACTATATCTTTATTTCTTGTACAATTCAGTTAATTTACAATTATTACGTGAATTTAATTTTAATCTCAAATTCTTTTTTCTTTTCAGACATTTCGCAATTTGAAAGGTATGTTAATAAATTAATGCAATAAGAGAGCCTTCCTTAAATTAATAAACCCAAAATATCTATTGCCCCCAAAAGTCATTAATACAGGTGTTTCGTTATTGTAGGACATTTGTTACATTTACTGCCCAATCAAGCAGAAAACTGTATAATTATAATTACGGCTTAAGCCCGAAACCTCATTAAACTATGCCAACTATACGACAGGCTTATTGAGCATAATGCTTAGCATATATCTGAAATTACTAAAGACGAAGTTTTCGAAGGCTAAGAGCAGATCATACATAATTTATATCCCTTTGCTAAGGCGAAATGTAACATTTTCATACTTTTCAAGCAATACAAAGAGAAGCTAATTTGCACGCATATCCATAACATAATTCCTGGAGTTGCCAAGCGGCTTTACTAACAGCCACGCCCCGTTTCCATCTTTCACACCGCAGTACGAAGATAAGAGGCTTATGCTGTTCGCTTGAAGTGCCAACGAGCTGTGACACATAAATATGAGTCTCTCAAGGGAAACAGAGGGAGACAGCTAGAAACTGTCTGAGGTTGCCAAAGTCTGCTTTTTGAATGGGTCTTATCCTCAAAATTCTCTAACAACTGGCAGGGCTTATCGAGCAGAGTCACACCTCTTTTTCCCCCAATTGCATTGCATTTAAATTATTCTTGTTGCTGGCCAAGTGCAATTAAATACACATAATTGTTTATTAATGCGCACTTCCAGCAAACGGCGTGAAAAAATTAATTAATTTAATGCTATTTTTAGTATGACGCGGACAATTAACGAGAAGCACGACTGACTGACTGCCTGGAAGGGGCCTTCCCCTTTGGCGGCATTTATATAATTTTTTTTTTTTTTTGGCGAGGCGTGAGACATTGCCTAATGATCTGTGTCGCATGCTGTTGGGTCCTCTTCCTTTTGATTTATGCAGTCTGCACTTGTTTTGGAGGGGGACTGCTACATTGATGCACAAAGCCAATTTAATTGCGCTGTGTGGATTTTCCGATTTTCACACTAAGTTCGTGTTTCCTGTACCAGTGCAAGAATACAAAAATAACATGACACGAACGGCATGTGCTGTGATGATTAATGAGACAATTTTTATGATGGTGCACAGTGGGGATTGCCGTATATATACATATATATATGTAAAAGCGAACAACTCTGTTCTGTAATTCCTATTTTTATATCCGCCTACCCGTAGGAGGGTATTACAACTTTGTGCCAACCGAAAATATATGCAACAGCCAGAAAGAAACACCTCCGACACCACAAAATATATATATTCCTGAATTGCGTCAATATCCGAGACGATATAGCCAAGCCCGTCTGTATGTCTGTAATAATCAACATCTTAGTGATGGTATTCAATAAACCTAATAAAAGACAATATATATATTTCGATGGTCGCTCATAATTTTTGTTGCATTCAGTAAAATGTCATAGTCGAGCCAAAAAATGTATTTCTTTTTTTATTAACTGAATTAGTATTATTAAAAAAAAAAAACCTTGAACAATTTAAGCACAGAAATATTTAGATCGAATATTTGTTAGTTTGTCCCACTGTTGCGAGCACTCAATTTTTGCTTTGAGGATGGTACAAACTACGTGAATAACTTGGAATTGCATTATGAAATATGCATAACAGACATGGGGACTGCGGCCCCAATCATTACAGAGCTGAGCGATAAGCGATGTTGCATGTGGTGACACAACTGACTATTGCAATCTGATGTGTGCTCTGTATCTCTTGTATATTTTCGGTTAGTGACTATAAGTTTGTGTGTATATTGTGTGGCTGACAAGCACGCGAATTGATGTGCCACTTGGGTGAAGTGCTGTTGACTTTGAGAGATTTATGTGTGCATTGCTGACAGCTGCCAAAAATTAGATGCCAGGCGAGACGCGGATTTCTCTAATGCCCGTCTGGTCTGTGTGCTATTGTATTGTATCTTGACGACTACAATGTTTTCACGCGTTTCTACCGACTTCTGGTATGGTCCTGGTGGCATAATTAGCAAAGGGTCTGTAAACTTTTGGCTTAGCTGTCGCTAAGCTGACTTAGCAGCTGTGTGCACAGCTCTTATTATTGTGGTTGTTGTTGTTTGACCAACTGGATGCATAAACTAAAACTGAAATTTGCACACAAAATCCCAAACTGTCAGAGGCCCCGAAACGGGGGCGGCAAGAAGTTGATATAGAGGCAGACGGAAGACAAAAGCAAGCTGGTTACCAAGGGACTAAGTCAGTCAGAAGCAGCTGCAGCCTGCAACTCGCAACTTGCGAAAGAGGCAACTGCAACAAAAGCTTTTCCATAAAACTGCACATCCCCATGCTCATTATTCAAATATGTGTTGGGGTTTTGTTGTGCCAAAACATAACAACACACACTTGGATACCCACTCTAGCTTTTATGCTAATATGCCACAAAGATGCAATGCTATCCATCCCTAGCATTGAACATTAGGTAATATGTTGTTTAAACAGACTTTGATAATTTTGTTAGCCTAAAGTGTGCCATATTTAGTAGTAGTGGTTTTTAAATAAGTATAAAAATCAAATAAAAGAGACGCTTTGAAACTTTCCTCGTATTACGCAACAAATATTTTAAATAAATATATTGTATTGAATGGGATAAAACCCGAAGAATGATCTTATTCGTTTTCGTAAACTCATGATAGAAAGAAACAAAAACGCCTACCATACATATAAACCAAACTTGTGTTGCAATTGATAGATATATATATATATTTTTTTATGGGGAATGCTAGGAGCGTAAAGTGCCAAAACTGTCACTGTTAGATGCCACTTTTAAATTTATTTTGCCCATTTTCAAAGAACCATTGGTTTAATTTTTGAAAAGAAACATTTGTAAATTTATAAAAGACATCTTTTTTTAAGCCTTATTTTTATTAAAGCATTATTTTCGGCGATCAGCCAGAACGCTGACAGCAAACATTTAAGATATGACACCTTGGCCATGGTGGACAATGTATGTAATATTTTCCATCAATTGTCATATTTGTATCTGCACGAGGGAAATCAAAGAACGCAATGAAAATAAGTGCAAGTTCTAAAGATGGAAACTTCATTGCAACTAACTGATGCAATCTTAAATAAAACAAGTAGTTTTAGCAAGGAATAACACGAGTGTTTCGTGGCATTGTAATTTACACGCTATGAAATTCATTAAGCGAAGCTGAAAAACTATTTAAATCGAACCGATTTGCATGCAAATACAGCTTTGATCTCGAAATGCAGACAGCTCTCAAAGAAGTTGACGCAAGAAAAAGACAAAGTAACTCAAGGACACGGCAAGCAGAGTCGGCATCCCTTTGACTCAAGGACCGTAAAAGTGAATTCAAAAGTTATACGTTTGATCTGCCCCCTAGGTGATTGTCATGCATGTCGACGTGAACAAAAAGAGACTAATTAGCGACTGTGTCAGAAAATGAATAAAAAGGCAGCCGACTGTCACAGTTTGGGAGTGCATTGCACATGCGTTTAATTAGTTCGCCATGGTAGCTAACTCGAGGGGATTCACCGAACGGAACAGTTCTGGAGGAGCTTGACAGCATTGCGAATGACGGCATTACATGAATTACATATTGCAGTTTTGGCGCTGTATCAAGTCGAAAGGCAAATAAGGCAGAGAAACTGTTTCGAACGATTTGATTGGAGTAAACTGCAATTCCTTCAGCTTCTCCTTCTCCTACCTTTTCTGCTTTGGTTACATAAGACTAGCAATTCCGCAGGTTCCTCCTGGTTTCTAGCTGCTTGCTGTGCTTGATTTTGTTTGCTTCAAATTTTATTTCCCTTCTCTTCTGTTTTATGTTTTTGTGGATTTTTGTATTGCGACATTTCACCGTTTTCCGTTTCTCGTCCTGGCTTGTTTACAAGACAGCCAGAGTTCCATTCTGCGGTCTGCGCTCTAATTGCAACTTGGCAATATATCAGAGCTCACACACATAGATAGCTAAAGCGCACACACACGCAGAGGACGAGAGAGAGAAAGAGAGAGTGTGTGTGTGTGTGAGAGAGAGTGAGAGAGAGAGAGAGAGAGAGAGAAAAACTCATAGAAGTGTGTGCTCAGATATGGTGGCATCTTTGTTAGCGTTCTATCGTTTTGACATTTGCTTACGCGTTAAAGCTGACAGGTAAAATGGATTTGTTACGGCAATAGAACCTGAGCAACAAAAACTCGTTGACTCGCAGGAGCGTTTGTGGGGAAGTCGACGGGCAACCCAAATGGGTGACACGTGAGAAGATAACTCCCTTACAACGGAAATATGTATAGAAATGGCCAAGGACTAAGCACATACATGAATTTAATAACAGCACGTTTACACGAATTTTCGTATATAGCAAATTCAACTCAACTCTGAGATATTCATCATTTTGAAGTAGGTAAAAGAGAAACTTACGATTTGTTTTTAACGTAATACAGCAATTTCTTCACATTTTCAAAGGTTATTTTATTTCGATCTTAAATCAACTTGATTTTAATCAATTTGAATCAAATTAATTTGTAGTATTTTATGTAGAGTTTAAATGTTGTACTATTTCTACATTTTTCCTTCTTTTACTTCAATCACTTTAAGTGGTTACAGCGAATTTTAGTCATTCTTTGGCTAACATTCTCGTGTTAGCTATGTTATTCTTTTGGACTAAGCATAACACAACTTGAGTCAAAGGTTAATTCGTTTGCAAATAAAATCGGTGTTAAAATTGGCGTTTGCAGATGGCAATGTGGCTCAATTGCCTTGGGTATTAAGTTGACAACGGATAATGGACAACAGCTAGGCAGCTTGCGATTACTTGAAAGCAGGCCAGCATTAATTACCAATGGCAAAATAATTGAGGAATGCTTTTAAAGAGCAATAAGAAATAGAGCTAAGATGATTGAGTATTGGACGAAATGTGGCTCAAAGGCGAGTACACTAATTGCATTAAAGGCAAATCCATATTAAAAGCACTTTAAATGCTAATTAGACGATGGCTATTAATGCCACTATAAAGAACGTTGTATTTAATAATTTCTAAGGCCAGTGCTATTTAGCAAGAATGTTTGCTGAATTAATTAGTTAAACAATCCATCAACCCAAAGACGAGAGCTCAGTCGTGTGGACCCAAAATGAAGTTAGTTTGCAAATGAAATGCCGAAGGCCAAAACTGGCTGCTCGATTTTGCTGAAAGGTAAAAGTGGAAAAATGCCAAAGGATCCAAAAAATTTCGTTACAACGAGGCACACGGGCAAAAAACGGATGTTCAATAACATGACACAAAAGAAACGACTCGCAATTTTATACTAAAGCAATTTTTTCTTAAGAATTTTGTTGAGCTTAGGTTACTTGCTGGCCAAATATGATTGGCATGAGCATTGAAATTAGGCAGGCTGCCGGTCTCCTGCGGGCATGATGAAGAAACGAAGACACTTCAAAGGGCAACACACTCAATTTGATATAGAAAATATAGAATATTAATCAAAAATTTGTTATGCGTAACAAGCCCTACTTAATGCTCAATGAATGAATGTATCACAAATTTCGATAAGTACTTAAAATATTCTAAATAATAACGAATAATTTATAAACTATTTCTAATGATGATATTAAAATACTTTAAATTTTAATAAGGTTTTGCTAAAATGTCGGAGTAGGAGTTTGGTCATTTAACTTTGTAATATTTCTAAATTTTTATTTGCATAAAATTAAAAGAAGAATGGAAAATCACTTAGATCTCGCAAATGATCGCCACGGAACTTAAATGTCGCAAGAAATTAAAGTTTTGAGTCAAGTCTAAACAATGAGATATCAAATGACCCGTAAATGCCCTTACAAAATATGCTATATTTTTTTTTTAAAGGTTACGTACGCACAAGGGCAAGACCAATTAATTATTAATACGCCCCGAAAGGCAGATCATCGTTGAACTGCAGACTGACTGACCACGTGCATGCTTGTGCATGCACTCGTGCTGAATGCAACAAGAAAAACGAATGCAGCTGGCACTGGCACTGTTAATTGCACTCATTCACACGGACGAGTACGGCAACAACAAAGCCGTCGCTCCGAAGTGGCCTCTTGGAGCAACAACAACTGCAACAAGGACTAGCCAAAGAGTCATCGCCTTGACGTCGCGGAAACGGAAGCGTTAGTTGCAAGGATATGTTGTACTACAATCAACACAATAGCAGCCCATTCCACTCGGCATTCATTCATTCACAATTTTACTATTCCCCAAGTGTCGACACCCCTCTCTTCCCAATGTGTGTACAGCAATTATGTGCTATTGAAGTTTCATTGTCAGC
Organism: Drosophila pruinosa; assembly: GCA_018150935.1. Classification (NCBI taxonomy): domain Eukaryota; kingdom Metazoa; phylum Arthropoda; class Insecta; order Diptera; family Drosophilidae; genus Drosophila; species Drosophila pruinosa. The sequence continues at coordinate 6,023,579 of JAECWR010000034.1, read as the reverse complement.
ATTGCAGATTGCAACTACTAGATTCTCTGTTCCATTTCCTGCCCTGTCCCTCAGCCAAATCTTGTCCATGTCCGGGTCTCGTTTCGTTGTATGTTTCCGACGTAATTGTTATGACAATTTTTCAGGCGCCGCTTGCTTGCCAAATTAAATGAAAATCAAAAAAAGTCCAGCACCACACACACAGAACCCAAATATATAAATACGGTTAAATTCGCAGCGTTAAATGTTAACAGTCGATTTTGGAACTCAAACATCAACCCATAAAAATATCAACGCGTATTTGCGTGCTTTGCTCGAGCTCTATGTCAGTTCCTGCTTCAGCTCCTACACCTACTCGACGAACTGCTTCCTCCTATTCCGGTCTTATCTACGGGTAACTGTCATTCTGCTTAGACTTACGAGCTTGGGGCGCAAATTGACAATTTCTCTGAAATTGCACAAATACTTACGAGCCTGCGCTCCACTTTTTTATGGCAAATTACATGGCCGCATATGAGTATGAGTATCTGTGTGTGCGTGGATCTTTTTATATGGGTACGGGGTATGTGTGTATGTTGTCATGTAATAAAAACGTTTGCCAGCCTGCTGCGTTACCAGAGGGTTTTATGATTGGTTTTGCAGCCAAAACCCAGAAAAAGGGGCAACAAAACCAACAATGAGGAAGGATAAAAAAGTTGAGGAGAAGAAAAACAAAATAAATAAAATATAAACTGCGTTATGTTTATGCGTCAAAGAAAAAACCCATCACACGTCATCAGCTTGAGTATAATTAAACATTAGACAATGGCAATAAAATAGAAATCATTGAACGATATTGCATTACCTCGATGACGAAGTGAATATCGATGGTGATAAAGTAATGACTATATGCCTTTTGAGCAGCTAGAAGTCGGGCATCATGTTTAAATTTAAGCCATTGCCTAATCTATTTAAAGAATTTAGCAGTATGTATATCAAAAGTGATTTAGAATTGTTTTACTCAATACTCTTTAAAGTTAAATGACATTTTGAAATAGGAAACAATTAATAATTTTAGCTTAATGTTTATGTAAGATTATTCTGGGCTCACTTTGCATTTTGTCAATTCAATAGATAGCGGAAGTTTAAAATTGAGCTGTTTGTTTAATGCAAAGAAAGTGAACTCACTTAACAAAATATGAGTCCAGCTTGTATCGTGTGTACAACAAACTTATAAAGCAATTAAAAAGTTTTTAGCAATTCCAAGATTTTTTTTTACTTGATTTTTGGCTCTATGAACAAAACTTTTATAGCAAGGCACACCTTTAGCTAAACACAATTTGGGCTGCAGGTGCGCAGCAGAAGCACAAATGCATAACAACATTATGGATACAACTTAAGATCATGCTTGTGCTTCTACTTTTGTTTGTATAGTAGAAATGATAATCATACTCATAATATGGCGGCGAGTGCCTAAAAGTATGCTTAATATTGCGAAACTTTAGTGCCTTTAAGTTGCAGGCGGGAGACGAAATAATCAACCCAACTAAGAATGTGTGGCTAGCTGGACGCTGAGGCAACTTGGAGAAGAAGTTTCTACTTTAAGTGCGGCATTCTCTAGCAACTTGAGCTGCTGGGCAAACAAATGAACAGAAAAAAGCAGGCACATACAGTCTATGTACACAACAAAAGTCTGCTTGCTGAAAGCAAGTCTGAAGTGCCTTTGAGAATGAGAGAGCAAGAGAGTGCGAAACAAAAAGGCAGCTGAGTCGTCGAGGCATTTGGCGTTTATTTGCGTTTATAATGTGTGAGCTATTAAAATTTTAGAGGCTCGTTCTGTAAGCGTGTATGTGTGAGTTACTGAAAACAACTGTTTCAGCCTGTGTGTCTTCAACACAAATATACCGTCCGACTATAAGTTTTTTTCCCGCATTTTACTGCGCTTGTAGGGAATGTTTCGTTGTTGTCAAAGTCACATCATTTAATGCATCATATTGACTAAGCTATTTTTCTTTATTTATGACATATGAATGTACACATGCACGACACGATTTAGTTTAAAGTAAATAAAATCAAAGTTTTTCAAAAATCTACGCTTTTAAATCTATATTTGTCTTGAATTTATACTTTCTGGAACTTAATGTAAGTTTCAATTTCAACATATATGTTTAGTAGAGGGTATATAATTTTCGGTGCGGCCGGTCAAAAACATTGCCAAAGCTTTTATGGCCTTGCCTGCTTTTTTCGCACAGCATAAAATGAAAATTAGCTGATTTCTTTTGAGCAGATGTGCGTCGCGTCGCATCGCGTCTCGTCTCACTTAAAGCTTTTAGCAGCTGCTGCCAAGCGTTGTAAACATCATTTTAAGTGAAACTCTCACACCGTGTTTGCACTTTGTAGAAATGTTTGCTGCGCAACGCATTCAAATTCATATTTGTGTGCAGCAGTGTGCAGAAATTAACATAAAATGAAAGCGGGGCGTGGCTTGGTACGGCATTTTATTTGCGTTTTTACGCCGCCATTATAAGTGATATTCTTGTTAATACCCTCTACCTGTGATGGTTCACTTTTGGTGCTAAAAATATTTAAAACTATATTAAGAATACACTCTCAAGTCGATAAATGTACGCGGTGAATCAGTGAAGGTGAATGTTGATTTAAACAATTATAAGTATTAATATTTTTCATTATCTACAATATAAATATATATAAATAACTTAAAGGGCATTTAACAATCAGTTACGCATGTAAGTTTGCTTTTCACTTATTTGTGTTTTGTTTTTTTTTTTTGAGCCAGATTTTGCTGCAGCTTATTTTTTATGCATATTTTATTTTGCCGTTGAATTCGTAATTTTATTTGCCGCCTCGCCCTTTTTGGTGTTTTTTTTACAACTGCTGCTAGTTGGGTGGCTCATAGTCGGTGCCAGGTAGAATAAGTTTTATGGCCATCGCTGCGCGTTTTAATTTTTGTTATTTTTTGATGGTAGTAAAAAATGTATATGCTGCAGAATGGTACTCGTTGTGGTTATCCTGCCACTAGTCCCGACGACACTATGACTGCACATGCGGTTGTTCATGTTGTTCTCACGAGTAGTAGTAGCTGTTGTTGTCGATGTTGTTGGGTTTCTTATTTTTTTTGTCACGCTCCCTTGGCTAGGGCCAGAGCAGTAGGCAACACGCCAAATTAAGTGTTCCACCATAGCTTTTTCTGTCTCAATATACATATATACCAAAAATGTTAAATTGCAAATTGAGTTGTGTGAAATACTGTTTTGCTAGTGTTTCTTTCGTTACTTCTTACTAATACTAGCAAACAACTCCAGCTGCTTTTGATGCCAATAAGCTCTAATCGGGTTCGTCGTCTTGTGGTTCGTCAAGTTGTGAATGTCGCTGTAATGTGCGGATTTTGTGGTGGTTGAGTTGCCCAAAGCAACTGGGATACGCCGACAGTCAAATTGTTTGCCGCAGCTGTTGATAAGTTTTTAATTAAGTTTTAGCGTATTAGCAGGCACTTTAGCCCAAGCTGCGAAGGAGACCAAGACTGAGACAGGGACGGCGACTGCGAATGAGGCTGTGATACTCGAAAATCTATAAAAGCCACAAGAACTCTGCTTTACTTACGCTTTCTCTCCACCGAAATAAGAACGCGACAAAATTAAATGCTTAACTTGAAGCTGTTGGAGCGAAGCCTCGGGTGTAATTTTCAAATAAAATATAAAACAAAAATAAATGAAAAGAAAATTAAGTACACTCACTGTGTTTGCTCAGAACAAAGCCCCGGCACGTGTCACTGCTTTTCTGATGCTTTTAATATGTTCACTTTTTATGCATTAGACATACGCGGCATAGGACACAGCGTTGACTATTAACGCTCAATAAAATGAAATAAAAAATTCAAAAAAGAAAAACAACAAATGAAGGACATTTGATTATGCCAATGCCAATTTGGTGTAAATGTCGTCTATTGAATTGCAGGCAAAGCTCGAAATGAAATTGAAATTATTTTCAATGACAGCAGTTTAGAAGACGTGCCAATGCACTGGACTTAGTATACCATCTGTAGACATGGGTCATGTTTCGAATAAAATAAATGTTTATTTATTATTATACTTCTGGGTAGGCAAATAAGGAAAGAGCAGAAGGAAATTCAAAACTGTTACTTGCTTTTGTGACACTTTCTGTCCTTCTTTGACTCAAATCACAACAAATTGCCGAAGGCTTCCCCAACTCATTCTACTTTTATTAAACCAACTTATATACATGCTGTGAATATTGTTTATAAATATATATACTCGTATCCTTGCCTGGCAAGTTAAACTTCCAGTTGCTCTCGACTGTCAAATCATTCTGTGATAAGGATGCTCTCCTCGTCGCATAGCACGCAACCATGAACACACACACTTCCGTGTCTAATATGCTGAATCCTGGCCGGGCATGAACGAAGGACGCCTCTTCATAACTGACGACAAATGAAAATGTCAAAAATGTGTGCAAACTGCTGCTGCCAAGGCAGCCAAATGAGAAATGTCCTTTATTCGTATGAGGATAAATTAAATTAGAATTTCTTTCTACAATTGAAAATTCTCCAACTCGATGCAAAGACAGAAAAACAATTTTGAATGTCCAAAGCAATTTTTGTTAATTTACAAAAAACGATTTCTTTGTTTCAAAATAAATACTCATGTGTACTTAAATTATCCAAAACGTAGCTCATGCAATGAGCTATTGAAATTATAATACATTTAAAAAAGCAATATTCTTTCTTATCTTGTGAATAAAATATTTCGTTATTTTATAATTCATCTTGTCTGATTTTTAATAACAAATCTTGAGAACGTGATTGACCAGAAAATATTTCGTTAAAAATTGTCTACAAATAGTTACGCATAATTATCGTAGCTAAGGGAAATTTAATTTACTTGGATAATTGTGCTATTAATTATGCAGTTCATGAGTTTTGAACAAAGTTTGATGATGAAGCTTGAATAAATAAGACAAGCCACGTTTACCTGTTTAGCAATAGACAAGACAAGACAAGAATCTCAGCTACAATTACAAGCTAAGCGCTAAGCATTTTGCTAAAAGGCCAAAGCAGCTGCGGCACAGACAAGACAAGACAAGGTATTGTCAAGATTAATGTTTGGTTATTAATAATGCCCAAAATTCAGTTCAGGTGAAAGCTAAGGAGAATAGTCAGCTAGGTAGGACTGTGGGGGGAGGCAAAAATTTGACTCCCATGGCAAAAGCAAATAAAGTCAATTTGTTAGCGAGCAAAATGATGGCACGTCCAAGTATCCATTACACATTTGCATTGGCGCCAGCCGGCACACATCAAACAAAGGAAATGTCAGGCAGTTTGTCAGGGGATCCGTCAGCCAGCTAGTTTGTCAGTCAGTCTGTCATTTAGTCAATGAGTGACTTCAGTTCGTGGCGTGGAGTAATGAAGCCAGTCGACTGTTCTCGCTATTTTGTCGGATCGAATTACTCAATTGCTGCTCACCCTGCTCTTCTTAACAAAGTATAAGCTTGTTTTTTGACCAATTTCATTGTGATCTGAATGTGCGGTGGCAGCGAACTAGTACTTGGCTTAATTTTACTGTAATTTATATGTTATTTATCCACACTGCCAAGTGTGTCAAGTGGCAACAACAGTGCAACAATATGTTGCATGATTTATCGGCGTCATCTTCATTCGATTGTCCTTGATGCCATCCTGGTTGCTTATTTACGTTCTGGTTTACTTTGTTTGTCGTTTTCTTTTGCGTTTTCGGCATTTTAATGTCCCTTGATTAATTTGGACAAATGCAAATGCCAGCAAGGTAATTTCAGGGCCAGCCACACCTGACCTAGCCACTTCGTAGCCATATATCAATTTAAATAAAGGATGTAATGAGCGACAAATCAACAGAAGGTAGAATAATAAACCCCACCTTCCTTTGGCTGTTGACAAAGTCTTTAGGTAAACAAATTTCAACAATGTTCGGAGTGTATCCGAGTATTTCCTCATTTTCTGTATTAACGCAAAACAAATGAAAAACAATTAATGGAAACAATGCTCATGCACGCGATTTCCATTATCGTTTGGCGTTCTACAAATTTGCATATTGGCTATAGGATATGAAAATAATTTGCTTGCTGATGCTTCCAATTTCACTTTTAAGTCGAAATCGATCCGACATAATCATTATGCAATAATGTGTGATACGACGCAACATGAGGTGAAATCAACGAAATGAAAGTACATTAATAATCAAGTGAAGGCGTTGAAATACATATGTATTTTCCAACTGCTTGAAAAAATGTTATTAAAAATAAATCACCTCATTTAAATGAGCATATATGCATATGAGCACATACACATACGAGTATTTGCATACATACATATCTGTGCATACATGCTTATATCTATCTACGGCAGGTCGCTTATTTTTAAAATATATTTTAAATTAAAGTGGCAAATTATACGAGTTAAATATAAAATATATAGTATTGAGCTAAGCTTAATTAATAATTTAAAATGAAAATACCTTTTTCCAGAGCTCAAAAAAATAGTTAAAGAAGCAATAAAATTTCGTCTTGCTATGAATATTCGTAAATACCTTTTTCGTTAAAAATTAAATGAATGCAATTAATTATTGATTTTGTTTTGCTCCATTTACTTGCAGTGAGGAAGTACAATACGAGAAACGCAAAAAAATCTATACACGTGTCGTATACGGAATGCCAAACATGCGACAATTAATAGACTTCGGAGCAGCATAAGCAGCAGAAAAGACAAAGCAAGTGAATTGCGTTATAATTTCATTAAGGACAAAAGTCTTTACTAAGAATGATAACAACGTGAACTGGTCTGAAACTAAGGAATAGGACAAAGACACGCAAGGCGAAAATAAAGTAAAGCCGCCGCAGAGAAAGGGCGGCAATAATAAAAGCATTGCCTACTTGCTAGGGCTGCCAGGAAAAAATCAAGCGACTGACATTTTTATGAAATTAATACAAAAGTGGGAGAAGGACCAGGCGATGTAAAAGCAAAAGGAAAAGCAAAAGGAGTAGAAGGAGCAGCATCAGCAATGACAACGACGATGTGGACACAATGATGAGCACTCGCACTCTGATTATAACGATGGCCCAGCTGAAACGGGCATGGCACTGCTTTTATTGCCTGACACTTGAGTAGGCGACGGAAGAAGCAAAAAGGGGAGCGAACTTGTTTTGTCTGAGGTTGCGGAGCTGGACGAGAGATTAACGTCACAATACAGCGACTACATCTACATCTACATCGACTCGCTCCCGCATGGATGTCGCTAATGATATTTGCGTGACGCGGAAGAGCAGCTAAAGACGTCACCTTCATTTACTAATTTGACATGCAAACGTGACCAAGTGTCACAACCTTTTCACCAAACATAACAAAAGAACAGCCTCGAGCTAGACAAGACAGTCTAATAGTAAGAGAGTATTATCAAAATGTCCTGCTCATTTGAATTACTGCTCATACTACTCCTGGTGCAATGCATCGTCGCTTGTCCGCCAGAAGTGTGTATCTGCAAATGGAAGGGGGGGAAGCAGACCGTCGAGTGTGGTGGCCAGCAGCTATCGACACTGCCTGAAGGCATGGATCCGGGTACACAGGTGCTCAACTTTAGCGGCAATAGTCTGCAGGTGCTGCAGAGTGAGCGTTTCCTTCGCATGGATCTGCTCAATCTGCAAAAGATTTATTTGTCGCGCAATCAATTAATACGCATTCACGAGAAGGCCTTTCGTGGCCTCACCAATCTGGTCGAGCTCGATTTGAGCGAGAATGCACTGCAGCTTGTGCCAAGCGAAACGTTCCAGGACTACAGCTCATTGATGCGTCTCTCGCTGAGCGGCAATCCCATACGTGAACTTAAGACTTCAGCCTTTAGGCATTTATCGTTTCTAACAACACTGGAGCTGTCCAACTGCCAGGTGGAACGCATCGAGAACGAGGCATTCGTGGGCATGGACAATCTGGAGTGGCTGCGACTTGATGGCAATCGCATTGCCTTCATCCAGGGCGCACATATATTGCCCAAGTCGCTGCATGGCATTAGCTTGCACAGCAATCGCTGGAACTGCGATTGTCGGCTGCTAGATGTCTACTCCTGGTTGGTTGGTAACAACATACCGGTCGCCGAGGAGCCTAAGTGCATGGAACCGGCCCGCCTAAAGGGGCAGGCGATAAAGGGGCTGCAGCGCACACAGTTGGCCTGTCTGCCCGAGGTGAGTCCACAGTCGAGCTACACGGAGGTAAGCGAGGGTCGCAACATGTCCATCACATGCCTGGTGCGTGCTATACCCGAGCCCAAGGTGCTGTGGCTCTTTAACGGACAAGTGATGAGCAACGACAGTCTGCTCGACAATCTGCACATGTTCTACTACATCGATGAGAGTGGGGGAAGTGGTGCTGAGGAGAAGCGCAGTGAGATCTTCATCTACAACGTGGGCGCCGAGGATAATGGCACCTTCTCGTGTGTTGGTCAAAACATTGCTGGCACCACATTTAGCAACTACACGTTGCGTGTGATTATCAAGGAGCCACCGGTGGTGAACGAGGTCTCCTTTCCCCGGGACTACATGAACTACATTGTGGCGAGCAGCGCCGGTGGTGGCATTATCTTTATTGTGCTACTCTGCACAATTGTGGTCAAGTGCAAGCGCACTACCGAGCCGGCAAAACGCAAGAAATGCGAACAGGTTACCAGCATTGCCGGCGGCACGGACTCGAACAATGGCAGCAACCAGGACACGGGCATGATGAAGTGCGCCTCAATACTGAACGACGGAGATAGTCTAAACGGTGGCGCCGGTCTATTGCTGAGTGAAAATCTGACGCCAACTAAAGGAAGCAACGGTAGCGCTACCGGCAATGTTGGAGGCGGAGGAGGCGTGGGTGTGGTTGGCCCTGGCGTTGGAATTGGCGGCAGCGGTGGACTCATATTGGGAGGGCAAATGAAACAGAATCTGCTGCTATACGCCACTCCCAACACACATCAGCATCCACATCAACATCCACATGCCCAGCAGCTGCAGCTCAACGTGAACATGATGAATGCTGCTACTGCTGCTGCATCGCCGCCGTTGCTGCTCAGCAATGGATTGCCAGCTGCCTATTGCTCTCCTCCATCATCATTGCGTAATTACCCGGAGAAGAATCCTGATTTGGTCAACGATGCGGAGAGTGTCAAGCACAAGCTGAAGACGGCCGTTTCGTTGGATGGAGCTGGGGATTATGAGACGGCCAGCGATTGTGGCCAGTACGAGGGCTGTTATCAATTGGCAACAGCGGGGCCTCATGCCCACACAATGCTTGGAATGGGCTCACGTTTTGCTGCCGCCATGACAACGCTGCCACGTGGCATGCAACTGAAATCGGTGCTGAACACACAAGCAGCGGCGGCGGCGGCCGCCACCTCACCACATCAGGTGGATGTGCATTTGAATCCTGTTTGCTTTTTGGGACAGGATGGCTACGCTTATGATTACAGCAGTGCGCATGTTGTACATCAGGTGGCTACAACGCCGCAGCAGCAACAGCAACAGCAACAACAGCTGCAGCATCAGCAACAGCAACCACCGCCACAGCACTTTTATCGCACCCTGCCACATAATCGCGCTCACAAGCAGCAACAACAGCAACAATTTGCAGCCGCAGCAGCTGCACAAAATGCCAGCCTACGCTACAGTCTAGAGGCAGAGTTTATACAGCGGGCACCCGTCGTGGGTTACGAGAAGTATCAGTTGCCCAATGTGCGTTTCACGGCTGAGGGTTACCCCCAACAGCAACAGCAACAGCAACAATTGCAGCTGCAGCAACAATTCCCCTCGCCACCCGAAGGCTACAAGAGCAGCGATCTGCCGATGCCAGCCTTCCAGCAGTGGCCCAGCTGCCTGCCCGGCTATCATGCCCAGCCGCTGCGCTACGGCATCGCGCAATCACCCACGCAATCAGCGGCGGCCACAGCCACAACTACAGCTGCCCCCACGTTGGACGCTGGCAACAGCAATAGCAACAGCAAAGCTAGCGGCAACAGCAACGGCTGCAACACAAACATGACCAACGGCAGCACCACCATACCCGAGCTGGACGAGAGCGAAACGTCACCAAGTGGCTCGAATGTCGCCATTGCGGATGAACGTGCTGGCAGCAGCAGCTGCAACAGCAACAATACCGAGTCCACCGATACGTCCAAACTAAAGCAGCTTAATGGACCGCTGGCGGATAGTCCCGATGAGGGCTATGTGGGGGAGGCGCCGGAGACGAGCGATATTTGACAACGCGGCAGTGCCGCCAGCCAGGACGCTGCCTTAGATGATTCAGTGGCTCTGTAAATAGCCGAGCTATATATATTCACACAAACACAAACACACACTCGTACAGAAATATGTATCTATTCAGTTCGTATCTTTTGTTTCAGTCGCCCAGAACACAAAAAGTAAAAAAAGAGTGAAAACACCAAAAACAGTCAAACAAAAGAATAGAAGGAACCCAGGCCAAAGCCTAAACAATGTCGTATAAAGCCAGCATACAATATACGAATTGAAGTCAACGAATTTGACATGCCCTTGTGAAAGGTTTATGCATCTTTTAATTTCTAAATGATTTTTATATTTCACCAGTTTTCATTCGAAATAATCTTCATTTAATCGTATTTTATTACCTTTAGCTAACCACTTTTCTGTGTCAACTAGTTTTTATTTTTATTTGTTTTTCAAAACTCGTATGTAGCCTAATTAATATACAAATTTTAAAATGACATTTAGCCAATACTATGTTTCTATGTTGGTGTTAATTTTCGTGCAAGTTGATTGAGCCCAAGATGGCAAGGGTATCCCAAAAAGGGCAGAGACGACCTAACCTAATAAAGCTGAAAAACAAAGAGCCGACGCTAAACAAAAGGACGCATCTTTGGCAGTAGCTATTGTTGTTGTTACAACAACTTCTTATACACTTATACTGTGCTGCTAACCCGGCGAAGACCCAATCCCGACCCCGGCACAGGCCAAGTCATGCCTATGCGTGCCTCGAGTGGCAAGCTGGCAGCATTTTATTTCCGTTGATGTAATTGAAAAAGTTTTTCATTTAATATAAACTTTTCAGCGTCTTGCCAGGACTCTCAAGCCATAAAAGAGGGCCACAAAAAAATGTTAGACCAAAGCGGCCAAGCTAAATAAATGTCAGACCTATACCGAGCTCAACATAGCATTGTCAGAGACTGAATCTCGAGTCTGACTGTGTGTTCCGTGTTTGGCTCTCTGCGTGTCTGTCGACTGTCGATTGAGTTGCTTTTGGCGGCGTTGTAAGCTGACAATTGACTCGCCGGTGCTTACATGCATACACATACACCCACATACATATGCATACACCCTTGGTTCTTCAACCTTCCAATACCCCATGCTTACCACACTACAGTCACAACTCGTCGTTCCCTAGGCTCAAGTGTCTCGTGTGTTGTTGCCACGACAACACCTGCTCGGTGACACAAAGGCTTTGGACCTGGGCCGAGTACAACTCTGGGAATGGGTTCAAGTGTCCTACACGCTTGTTGAATCTTAGCAAGAAGGCGGATACACCCCCATCAGGTAGTAAGCAGCAGAAACGCTGATCCACTCCGAAATCGCGAATGGCATTAAGGGTTTCCTTTTGTGTATTGTGCTCTAGTTTATGCAATTTTAATTTCAACCCAACAGCGCAAACTTCTTCAATTTAAATAATTTATTGTATTTATTTTAAACTCAGCAGAAACATCAACAAACATTTTACCTTTGCTTAAGCAAACACATCTCATTCTGCATCTTACGTGTATATCAATTTGACATTACAAAAATTCTAAAATACATACAAAAACACACGAGTACATATGGCACAAATGTTTTCGGGTAACAAATACAGTAGCTATCATAAATAAGTAGCCACAGAAATTATACATAAAACTGTTAAAAATAATCGCTTAATTTAAAAAATTAAAATAAATTTAAGCACATTTAAAATATTGTATGTAAATGTAGGTGTAGACAAACTTGTGCAAAGAGAATGGTTAAGCGAATGAAATGCTTCTATAATTCTTCAAAATTTCCAAATATTTTATAAAAAAAAGTGTATGTTTTTCACAAATATATATTTTAATGACATGAAAAAAATAATTTTATAACATTTGTTTCGTATATTTTTTTACGACAATTCTATTCGCAATGCGATTTGATTTAAATTTAATTTTCAACAAGAAATTTCTATGTAAATATGACAAAGCTTAAAACGTATAACGATGAAGGTGAAAAGTTGAGTTAAAAAGGAATGGAAAAAAGTTTAAAATGTTGTAAGGACTAAGAACAAACGGTAGCAATAGAAGAAGAATAAGTGTGGAAAATGCAGAAGCAATCATTAAGGCACACTTCCGAGTACTGTAAATTGGAATAAATAAATCATTAGTTATAAAAAAAGCACACACATACACAGCCTAAACATTCACATATTACAAAATATTTAGTTTTAAAATCACCAAGTGAGTTAGTCGGCAAAATGCACAGAAAAAAGCTAAGGAAAAATACAATAAAATTATGAAAAATTTCACAATTTTAGCATAGCAATTAAAAAATTAAAATCAGTATACAAAACAAATACTCAAAAAATTAATTTGCAATGAGAAAATTAAATAAAAATAAATAATACTGCATATAACTTACAAAAAAACTACTTTAGATGTAATATAAACAAAAGTTAGACAATTAAGTTAGTCTAAGGCAATAAAACGTTTATGAATAAACATTAATATAAATAAAAATTAATACAAACATAAAGCGCATTAATGGCAACAAAACATTTAAACAACAATGGGCATTAATAATTGAGGGAGAATACACATAGTGAAACAAAAACAACAACAACAACCAAAACAGATACACAAGAACACAATTTAGCTGTAAATTACGAGTATGTACTTAGTTATAAAAATACAAAAACAGAAAATTAATAATGATAAAAAACGAGGAAATTGTAAAAAGCATAAGATGAAATTAAAACCAAATAAATCTACATTAAACTGAAGAATTTAATAAAAATTAAATTATGCATTTTTAATTACTTCAACTACTGAATAGAAAATAATAGCTGGACCTCGCAATTCTTATTCCTTACAAAACGACTGAAAATGGGATAAAACCATTATAATTAACCATCGTAGTGGAGAAATGCAAAACGCATTCTGAAGTAGAACAACAGATGGAGAAGTGGAAAAAGCTCAGATTAAAGACTGCAATTGTAAGTTCAAAGTTGTGAAAAAATGTGTACTTTTCTAGGAATATTGAATTTAGACTGAATTAAAAAAATTCAAAGTGCCACAGCACATACTCAATGCAATAATTAAGTTTTAAGCTGAAAGGCAAGTGCGTTTCAAATAACACTACCTTTTTATTTGTTTTATAAGTTACATTTTAGATGTTTAAATGGGTTGAAGAAACCTAGTCATATGGGACTATCAACAACTGAAAGAATTACTTGAACATACAGTGGACATACGCACTGTGTCAAAAAGTGCAAGCGACATATGGTTTGCCATTGCTTGCCGCCTGTGGCTCAAAAACCTGCACAGCTCTGAGCGAGAGTGTCAGGGCTGACGCATTACATACTTCAGTGCGCAATAATCCCATTAAAGGTTGCGTATGGACTAAAGCTGGAGCAGGGGCAAGAGCTCAACTGGGTCAGTTAATGCAGATCGACCTGCCTGACATTTATGAACACAGAGCACAGAACGCAGAGCTACTGGTGCTGCTGCAGCGACAAAACTTACACAGTATCCAATTAAAATCAGAGTCTACTTTAAAGCGGCAGCAGAGGGTGGCAGCTACATGAGTGCCAAAATTTATTGAAGCACCCGCAAGCCAAGGGCTTAAAAACAAGAAAAATATGACCAGAATTAAGTATGGGCATGATAAGGGAGATGCTGCTGCGTTGACAGCCCACAAACAGAAGGAAAGAGAGGAATAACAACCACACGGCAGCAGTGAAACCAAAAACCAAATCCAAAGCCTTCCACGAATTGTGGCAACGGCATCAAAATCAAAGACAGGAGCAAAGTTACCAAAAACCAAAGGCAGCAACAGAAAAGCGCGCATAATTAATGTAGGCATAAAAACAAGTGACTTGTAAATATTACCAAGGCAATGGCTGTGGCTGTGGCTAAGAGCCAGCAGGGCTCTAAGTATGTGTATCCGTTTGTGTGCCCGCGTGTGCGCGTGTGTGTGGCTAAGGCTACTTACAAAGTGGCAAGTGCGAGTGCAAACTAGGATGAGTCTGTGAGACTGACACTGAGAGTGGAGACTAGAGACGAGGAGTACGGCGGGGCATTGTCTAAGTTTCACTTTGCTAATAAAGCGCCCAAGTGGGCGAGTTGTGCCACTTAAAAGCGCACGCAAAAGCCAGCACTAGCTTGTCTATGTCGTAGGGTGTGTGAGGGACTTGTTTATGCCTGCATGTGGCTGTGTCTCTTTCTCTGTGCATGCTGTCGACTTCTTGTTTGCCGTCTTTCTCTAGTGTTGTTTGCCTGCGTTTATATGGTCTGGTGATTGTGACATTGTAACTACAATTACAAGCGGAAGTGACGCACACATCAACGCACAATCACACACATACTCACACACACGCACTTGCAGTCGGTTATATGGCGTCTATCTTTGGTTTATGTATGGCTAATGCGCCACTAAAGCTGCGCACAAATTGAGCTTATCGTATGGTTATTTCAATTCTATTTTATGCCTAACGGTCCTGTGCTCTGGTCTCAGAGCCGAAACTGTCTTAGAGACATAGGCCCTAGGCGAATAGGCTCTGGGAATAGTCCCTGGTCTTAGGCGTTGCCCCAAACATTGTGTGAAAAATGGTAAGCCAAAGAGTCTGTCCATGTGTAAACGGCTCTGCGTAAGTGTGTAATTTGGAATGTGCGTGTGGAAGTATTTGATATGCTTATGCATGCGTGTGTATGCGTAAGCTCTTGCCTAGGTCAATCATTAGTTTCCCTTATAAAGTTATTAACCAAAATTAATGCTTGTTATAAAATTTTCGTATGTATTTAGGAAGTGACTGTGCATTAAATGAAGACTTCAAGCCCATGGCATTGGAGCTCCTATTCAATGGCCTTAATTAATGCGCCATCTTTCGATTGGCCAAGCGGATGTGATGAATTAAGTTTCTTTTAGTGGAAGTTTACATATTTGAATAAGGAAAGACCGAACATAGAAGATTTCGAGAGAATTAATTCGTATTGATTAAGTGTAAAGAACATTTTTAATTGTCATAGATGGCGGCAATGGGAATTTGCCCCGTTCATTATTATATAAAATACTTATTTTGTAGTAGCGTAAACTGTATCGAAACTTGAAAAAGTGGTATCGACTACACGTTTATAATGTAAACTTTTAATCTAGTTACATTTAACAAATTTTAAATTATAATTAATATAATGACATTACTTCTTCATCTTGTTATACTACTACTATTTCAACTATTTTATATTTGAGGTGGTTGCTTTTACATATTAAAACAACGGTAATAATCGTTTGAGAAGACTGTGAGCTAGATTTAATAAGCATTTAAAACTTATCCAATTAACAAAAACTGGCAATAATCCTTAAATAACTTATATGTAAGGGCAAAGTTAAGGGCCAATTTTTGAACTGAAACAGAATACAGAGAGATTGAGTGGTAAACAAAGAGAAGATATTAAAAATTACATATGCACACACGCCCACTTACGCATGGACGAACATTAATTTGCATAACTAATAAAATGGTCAAAAGAGAGGAGTAGAGTAGAAGTAGGAAGCCCCGAAAAAAATGTTGAGGGTCATGAACAATAAGAATACGAAAATATGTCACAAACTACATAAAAAACTGGAAATGGCAAACAAAAGTTAGATTGAGGCTAGCCGTGCCAGCTGTCGAAATCTTTTAAAATTAATTCAGACTCATAAAATATTGATAATAAAGTCAGGGCATAGAGAGATACAAAGATTGAGAGAACTTGTGAAGGTATGGTGTAAGGGATAATGTCATGGGGGTCCTTGACGTCGTTCCCTGTTGAATATATACACGTGTTCTGCCAGCTTCAATTTGTTTGGTTGTCAATTTTTAATGTGACTGTTTGATAAATCAATTTGCTAGTCCAGGCAACAGCTTTTCAAGTTGCAACAAAAGGACAACTTATACGAGAGCTGAACATACTAGAAGTATTTTTTGATTGGATAGGAATTGTTGTCCTCGCACTACTTTCACAGCAGAAAATTGATTGAATTTTCAATTTGTTTATCTAGGTTTTTTTTCGAACTGCTCGCTGCTAAAATAATTTACAGCGGCTTCTTCAGCTGTTAGTGCTGGTGAATCTATCACACGCATTTAGCTGCAACAGAACAATGATTACTCTTAAATATTTATCAAGTTATTTAACAGCAGCACACATACACAAGTATAATTGGGTAAACGACACCTGCTGCATAAAATCTACAAATACACAAGCTGTCAGTTTCTTGGATCCAGGTGCACACAAATGCTCAAACAGTATTGTGGTCAAAGGTAAAGAGACCAGCACAGACACAGAGAGGTAAATAAATATATACACACACAGTGTCCCTCTTTGCCTAACATATTAAGTGTAATTAACTTGACCAAGGCTTCGGCTACCTAGTGAGATCCCGTAGGCAAACGCGAGCAAGCTATGTTTCCTGCTTTTGTTGTATAATTCAAATGGATTTTGTGGTTATTTTAAAGATAACTATTACAGCCTTATCTCAATAATAATAAGTCTAAGCTGCTGGCTTCCTTGTCTTTCCGGTATACCATTTTCTAGATGGATACAATTTCCACTTGACCTAGTTACAGTCAAAACTAACTAGGCAGGCGAGGCAGGCTGGAGCATAAAGGATTTACTGGCTAAACAATTTGCCAAATGCCTTGCAGCCCCACTGGACATATGCTTTCAAGGAGTTTTATTTTGTCGTATGGGTATGAAATCCAATCATGAAACTGTAAACGATACTAAAAAATAATAAAATTGCTGAACAATAAAATGCAGCAATCTAATTTTTTTTTTGCTATCGTCATTATTTGGTCAAAAGTGCTATATCTATGACAATCACAATTTGTTTCACTTTAATTGTGAAAAAGATGAAAGTATTTGGAGTTGCCTAGAATATGGCAATGCAATTTAAGGACTTCTTTACAATCGGACTTCAACCTCCCATGCACCACCTTGCGCCACTAGCTTGAAAATGAGCATTGACAATCCAAAGCAGCTCAACACTTTGCTCTTGCAAAATCAATTTATATGTTAATTTGTAAGCAAAAGTACACACACAACAGGGGTGTGCATCAAAGCTGGCCGCAACACCAAAGCTATTCCATCTAAATACACAAACACAAGCATACACGCTCTTCGGAGTTTTGGGTTGCCAAACAAAAATATGCGGAGGCCAAAAAAACAAAAACGATGTAGGTGCCAAAACTGACATTGGCTAAGGTTAAGGCAATGTGTGTGTGTGTGCGTTCAGCTTGGTATTGTGTATCTTGTATATGCAGCGCAACGTGGGAGCCGGCACAACTTTTTAGCTGGCTTTTGCAGCCTTCAGCCAGCAAAACAACATGACAGAAATTAAAGCCATCTGAATCCGCCATACCAAGATGTGTAAAACTATACATACTGTTATACATGAGTATAAATGTATGCATGTGTGTATTTGCTTAGAGCGTGCAACCTTGCTGCAACAACCGCTCGAAAGCCACACCCAGTAGAATATCTGATGGTACTAAAATTATCGGCGACTGCGACAAACCGACGTTAAAGATCAACCAAGGAAAATCGCAAAAACACAAGACAAGTACCCTATAGTTATAATATATATAAGCAAAAAATAATATTAGCAGGACACTAGGTGAACAAGCAAATATTTTAAAAACAATTTATTTGACTACCTTTTCGTTTTCTTTCGCATGGTACTATAGGTTGGAGTCCACTTTTTAAGCTCAAATTTAAAGAATGCTAAAAATCAGACTTTAAAGCATTTCCTAAAAGGTTACCGTACAAAAAAGTATAAAAAGGCAGCTCATAAATCTCCCACAAAATAAATAAAATGAAAATAAAATTGTGAGAAGAAGCAAAACGAAGCGTAAGCAGTACAATTTTTATTGTTTTCTAACTTTTAACTTTCGAATTGAAGTGAGCCGCCATAGCGGCAGTAGAAAGGCATTCATGTCCACAATTTAAGCTTTGCCGAGTTAGCCTTAGCCGGGTAAACAACTCAAACCAACTGCAAAAGAGCTGTATGTTCTGCTATGTGAACGAAGCTATTGTAGCCAGTCAGCCAACACATTCACACAAGTTAAAGATTTAGATGCGTTAAGCGTTATTTATGGCCAGCAAATAAATAAGGCTTATACCACACGCAATGCCTCATTGTGGCGTTGAAAGTTTTCGACATTTATTGTATTTTCGGTGTGCGAAAAGTCCGCATCAAAGGCAAACGGCAAAGAAAACCTTCTGCATCTTTGGTCTAGCTGTCTAGAAAGTCAAATCGTTTACTAATTAACGAATATTTCTACGAAATAAATGATTGAAATCATTTAATTAACATCAGTATAGATCTGTCACAATATTTTGAAACTTTCACACTCCTCCTTCTTTAATTGAAAACAACAATAAGTGTCATTTTGTCATTGTTGTCATTTATATAATCACAATATTTACAGATATTAAAAATAATTATATGCGAAGTATTGGTAGTGAATATGCTTTTCAATTTAATAACCTATCTACACCAAAGGAAACTTTTTATAAATATTAGTCTTAAAATGTTTCAGCACTAAATTATCGTATTATATAGATATATCCCCAAGTAAAATAGCCGTACGTTTGTGCAGTAATGTTTGTGGATAATTATCAAAAGTCTCAAAATTAGACAAACAACATTTTACAAATAATCAGAATTAATTTAAAGACATTCAATTAAAATAAATTAATTATATTCACTAGACCATTGAAGATGCAAAATCAAGTTAATTACTAATTTTTTTTTTTAGGTCATGGATTTTAAAAAAATCGTGACCATTTGCGTTTGACTGAATGTGCGTTAAACTAGAGCTACCAAATTTGGATATTACATCTAAACTCGGTCCCTTCCGCCCCCGTAAATAAAAGAAAACCGAATTCCAAGTGTATTGTTAAAGCTACAAAAGTAGTTTTGGCACGCACAATACTAATCATCGTTTTAATGATCTCCACAAATTTGGTTACAATCGGACAAAAAACACTGAAGTTATTAAAGAATTACTTTTATAAGGCGAAATCAGATGCAGCTGCACCTGTTCAGCTGGTATGTAACTCAGTGACATAATAATGATGTTTATCATAAGTGTTCGAACTCCATGTTGACTCTTGCAACTGGTTTCTGATATCCCTCCAATATTTATGGCGACTATTAGGATCACTCAAATTCAATTTTTTTCGTCACTAACGATGAAATCTTCAACTTTATCTTCTCAGAATGGATATTTTTCTCAGAAAGTGATACTCTTTTTTATGATGCTTGGATAGGAGAACTGTAGAAACCTTGTTTTTGTTTTGAACGATCAAGGACTTTAGAGAATTGTGTAAGTGGTAAGTATCCAGTTCAGTTTACAAAGAAATACAATTTTTGTTTACCATTTTTCTATTACTCAAATTCCGCTTTTGGGGGCAATAATCTATAAATGACCACCTCACAACGTTCGTTTATTAACTTAATTAAATTTTTATATATTAATAGTGGTTACAAATAGATGGGCACTTCCATTATCGAGTAATAAATAAATAATTGAAAAACCGTTTTATTTAAAGTAAATAAAGAAAATAAAAAAATTACAGACTAATAACAAGTGCATTATGTCGCTCATAATTAGCAACAAATACAATAGCAACTCCTCAATCTATGCCAGTATGAAAAAACACTTTGACAATGCTGAATTACGATTTCATAAATAAACCACCTTGTTGTTTACACTAATTAAATTTCAAAATTATATGCGTGCCAAACTAATTACAAAAATGTTATTAAAAAAATTTACGAAAAAAAATAAATAACAAAAATAAAGGGTACGAGGGAGAGATTAAATTTAAATTATCTAATTGTCTGCGAACCAAAAGAAGTAAGCTCTTTAAAAGTAAAATGAAATCCTTAATTAAATTTTGGGGAACGAATTGGCAAATTTAAACTTCTAGATTGCGCGGAAAATCCAGACAAATACACACAATTACAGACACGGCAAATCAAGGACGATCTGTTAAATTTACCATGTGCAAATTTTGATAAAATGCCAGAGCCCCCAAATTTGATGAGCGGACGCATTCTGTTGACAGAAATTACCATAAATAAATGTTTTAAGCCGACTAGCTGAATTCTACAATGTGCGATTGCTGTGAAGGTGGGGCACAAATTGTCAGCGTGGAAAATTTGATTGAGTTAAGTATGGAAAACAGCACAAACATTTTAAGAGGTGCACAATAAATTTTGCAACATTTTTGCGACTGCGCGGAAATTGCAATTAAATTTCGCTGTGGCATAAATAACTTAAAAATTGTTTAACTATTGTTGGGATGTGACCATTTCCCAGTTTGCAACTGTTTGTGCGTAAGTTTTCGAGACACATACATAAATTATAGAAGCAAACGCGGAACGCAAAAGGCAACACAAAATGGTTTCGGGCTTTTGTTGGCCAACATAAAATGAAAATCCAATCCGTACTGTTCCCTTGTCAGCATGATTAATGATGACGTTTATAAAGGCAACAGCAATGCGCGAGCGAAAAGTTTCGTCCTTTTCCTCAAGTGTCCGTGCTAATCCACATCATGACTGCAAATAATAGAACTTAATCTATTTTCAATATGCCAGCGAAGGCAGCTGCTCTGCAGCAGCTCAGCAGCAGCGCAACACAAATTAAGAACTCATCAATTTTTAATGCTCGCCTCAGTTGAAGGTTGAGCTGAGCTGACTGGTTGCATGAGGTTGGGCATTCTTGGGTTCTCAGTTCCTGCAATTGGTCCACTTCCATGATGGGCTCTTCTTCAAAATACACCCCAGGGAATTGTTTAGTCCTGGCTCCGTCCGCTGAGTTCACTGTTGGCTTTGTGGGCGTGGTAGGTAGGAATTGTTTGGAATGGGCTTTAGGTAATGTTTTCACAAAACATAAAAGTTTCACACTATGATCCGCTCTTGATGTTGTTCCTGTTACGCTTACTGTTTTTGTTGTTGCTCTTTGCTGTGTTTATTGTGTGCGGATGTTAAAATTGTATGGCCTTTGGTAACGTTAACAACTTTAAAAATTAAATTGAAAAGTGTCGTAAACACGTTCAAATATTTACCAGCTTTTTTATGGCAAATGGCAATTGGGAAATAATAAAATTACACTCAAATACCTTGCGATATTCATTCATATTTATCACTGTTGATTCATTAGTCATTCAAAAAAACCAGAAGAGCATCATGAATTGATTTTGACTTGATTTTTGTGTAGTTCAAAATATCCAATCAAAGAAAGGAAACATATTTTCAGTTTAGTTGCTGCAAAGGATACGTTTTCTTAACTGTATTTTGTCGACCTCCAATTTTTGTATATTTATTTAGAGAATCAACTCAAATAAAATTTAAGATCCAAAAACTGAACTTATAATTGGATATTCTCTCTGTTGTCATTTTGGCAAAGTCTGATTAGAATACCGTCAGTTGTGTTTAGAGAGTGCCAGAAGAGCTTGGAGTTGCCAATTGGGAATATGTCGGCACACTTTTGGGCCGGACTGTTAGCCAGATGTTGGCCTATCCTAATTAGCGTTGTTGCCTGACACTCTAGAAGCAAATCTATTCGGTGGCTTTGTGCAACGGCGCTTGAGCTCCTAAGCGGCTTTAAGTTGCCAATCCGATGTGCAAAGTCCAATAGCAAATAATGGCTCAAAGTCGAGTAGGGGCACTCGTCGCAGTTGTTGTTCTCTACTGTGCTGCTGCCTGCTTTTGGGCATTTGTTCAGCTGTAATTGAAGCTCGCATTTACCCAGAGCTGTATCCAAAAATGCGAGCAGATGCCCAAGTTGATGCGTTGCTGACAGCAAACACACGCAACGCGGCAGATCCAAAAGCATATCCCCCAGTCTGGGATGCCAAATGATATACCCAAGCACAGCACCACACTAGCACACTCAGGCTGACTGACACACACTCAACATGCTGCTAAACTAATTAACTAAGCGCAACTCTCTCTCACCCTCTCTATCACATGCCTTTTTCCTTGTTACGCGCCCTATCCACTCTACCATTGCTGAGGGTCAGGATTTTTTCCGCACTGCTGCAGAAATGCGTGTTGCAGCTGTATGCGAGAGTGTGTATATTTGTGTGTGGATATTAGGCCTCTGTCCGTCTGCTAACTGCGACGGCAATTTTCAGTTGCCAACTCTGCACTCACTTGTTTGTCAATTAATTTGCCGGCGTCTGTTATTTCTTTCGCTGCCATGAGTGTTTGCAATCTAAACACGGTTATTCGCTAATTAGCAAAAAACAAGCACACAGATACAAACACATTTTCACACATACTTGGAAAGAGCGTTACATTTCCCTGCGCTTCGGGGTATTTGTGTGCTTTGGAGGTGCTTGGCCTCATTGCCATTTATTGACGCCCCGTCCAAAACTTGCTCACAATTTCATTTTGTGCTCTTTTCTCCTCGTTTTCCCTAGATTTTTTTCACACTCTGCTATAAAATTAGGTCGTCTTGTAATTAGCTGTTGTTGCCGGACTTAAAGCTCTTCAGTTTTGTAGGTTTATTTCAAATGATGTCTCTAAAAAATTCACCGCAAATTAGAGATCCGGAAGAGGCTCGAGTTTCATGTGCTGCGCGATTTGTGGCAAATCTTTTATTACTGCCCATGTGAAATTTAAAAATTCTGAAGCCTGTTGAGAATTTCTTCTTCAGAAAACAAATTAAAGTGTAAGACGAAGACTGCATACAACTTCTTAGAATATCCTCAAAGCTAGCATTTTTTCTTTTGTATAAACATTTTGTATAAACTTCTATTCATGCTAACCTGCTGCTTCGCCAGTTTCATATATTAATTTCAAAATAATTTGTAGAAAGCTAGAAACAAGCTGCTTTATTATAAGATACTCGCCACCCATTTTTAATATTTTTAATAAATTCAACAAAAAATATCGAAATATCCTGGTTTTTAGCGAATATACTAAAAAAATATACCAATAACTATACCGAACTTTAACTTGGTTGCGTTTTATTAGGTTTATTGAATATAGATACTACTGAACAAGAGCAGTTGCTCCTGATTTCACATATTTACATATTTATTCAAGAAATGAGTAACTTCAGTCTCTATTGGCTCGAAAAGATCTATATTTTGATGGTCCTTCTTTATTTTTATTGGATTTATTAAAAATGGGTGACGGGTATCTCAAAGTCGAGCAAACTACCGTGTAACTTTATTACTTGTTTTGAATTTAATTTACTTTATTATTTTCATAAGCTTGACTTCATTTCTAATAATTTCACTGTTAACTATTTTGTTTTCTTTATTGTTGTATAGTCCTTATTGTTGTTATTGCCTTGGTGTTTGTTTGTTTTTTTAACTTTGTTTTTTGGTGTATCCTGACTTGAGTCCTGAGATTTCGTTCCCTACACATCTGGAATATATGTAAATATTTGCTTCAGTATTTTGACATGAAGGAGTTTTATGCTTTTAGCGAGCTGTGAAAATGGCTAAGGCAGCATAAGCACAAGCACAACTAGGCACTTCCAAAAGCATAGTTTATAAGTTTGTGCTGAACAATTTCGAATATAGTTTTTACATACGTGACTATATGCCCGACTAATGTGGATGTGTGGATGTGCAGTCTTCATCGCAAATATTTAAAATGGTTTGACTTTTGGCACAATATTTTTACGTCTTGTTTTAAATTTTTCCACATTATTTATGCATGGACAATTTATGCTGTCATTTGTGCAACAATTCAACTCGCTTGTATTCACTCGCTGCTACACATTCGCCGCGAGCCCTTTTCAATTTGCAAATATCACTTTTGGCTATGTGCTCATAAATCTGATGCATAAACCCGTGGAAATCAATTTAATTATGTGGCAGATACGAAAGAGAGGGGAAGTGGATCGTCTTATGACTGCTTAAGCAACTTAATGTTTATTTTATGGGAACGAAATCTATTGAACTGCATTTTGAATATATGCCAAAGTGGCGTCGTTTGACGATGGAAAAACCTTACCACTTACTGAAATTCATACAGCTCTCTTCTTGGCATGCCCTCAATGCCATGAATAACGATGTAATAAAATACGTGATATGAAACTCAAATGGCTCACATGATGAACTATGAGGAGACTCTACATATGTAGAGAGGCAAGTTTGGGCCGTATACTGAACCCATTCTTAACCCTGCTGTTGCTCTCTACTTACATAATTCTACAATATTTCTTTGGAATTAGCAACTAAAAGTTATCGTACCCAAGGACCATTTATTTGCATGGCTGTGCCGTCTATTGGGTTGGGCGAGTTGAATAAAATGTGCCACATTCATACATACATACATACGCGTATGCAACTTCAATTGCAGTATTAACTCTTTATTATCTTATCATAGCTAGTAACCATTAAGAACTAGATCAGTGACCGCCAAAGCCAGATCAAGACAAAGTTCAGCGCAGAGGCCTGCAAAATTACATTACCTTTTTCTATTATTTTCAAAAAATACTAGCGGACCCGGCGAATGTTGTCTCGCCTCTATTTAATCTATCTATATATACATACATATAACAAAGAGGAAAGCTACTGTCGAGTTTGCTCGACTGTGAGATACCCGCCGCCAAATTTTACCATCAAAATATTTTATTTTTAAAAAAATTCTGAAAAAATACTAAAAAAAATATACCAAAATTATACCAAATTAATATACAAAAATTTTCTTTCTTCGAATTTATTAGGTTGGCGGCACTTTAGTTGGTTTAGCAATTAACTATGTCACGGAGTGTCATAACAAGTAACTAGGTGCAGCTGCACGTGGTAACGCCTTATAAAAGTAAATTCTTAATAACTTCTGTGTTTTTTATCGGATTGTAACCAAATTCGCAGACATCATTAAGATGGTGATAAGTATTGTACGTACCAAAATTGAACATTCTAGGATAATGACGCCTGTAATTCGGTTTTATTTGATTTACGGGGCGGAAGGGGGCGTGGCCAATATAAAAAACAAACTTGATCTGCGTGCAATAATTACACACACTATTCCGAAAAATTGGTTGCTATATCTCTTATAGTCTCTGAGATCTAGGTGTTCATACGGACGGACAGACGGACAGACTGACAGGCGGACAGACGGACATGGCTATATCGTCTCGGCTGTTGAAGCACATCAAGAATATATATACTTTATGGGGTCGGAGATGCTTCCTTCTGCCTGTTACATACAATTTCGATCGGCACAAAGCCATAATACCCTTCTACCCTTTGGGTAGGCGGGTATAAAAATCTATATATATAAAAATTAAGCCAAAAAAAAAAGTGTGACTGTTTTTTATGAGCCACTGTGCCGAATTGGCTGATTTTTTTTTAAGTTGTTCATAATTGCCAGGAGATTGTCAGATTGTAAGAAAATTTTTGGAAAAATGCTGGGAAAGTTCGAAAAAGCGAATATATAAAAATATACCAAAATAATATACCACAATTTTCTTTGATCGAATTAGTAGCTTGGCGGCACTTTAATGCGTTTATTGAACACCATTATTATGTCACTGAGTGACATAGCAACTAACTAGGTGCATCTGCACCTTATTACGCCTTGTAAAAGTAATTCTTTAATAACTTCTGTGTTTTTGATTCGATTGTAGCCAAATTTTTAGAGATCATTGAAATGTTGATTAGTATTATACGTGCCGAAATTGAATGTTCTAGGTGACGCTTGAAATTGGTTTTTTTCGATTTGCGGGTGCAGAAGGGGGCGTGGTTGTTGTTCTATCTCTTATAGTCTCTGAGATCTGGGTGTTCATACGGACGGTCAGACTGTAGTGTACAGAAAACCATTCACATGGTCTACCAAGATGAAATCGTGTGACAGTGGGCTCGGGGGTGTGCATTCTCGCTATGCTCGGGTTTAGCTCGTCGGATTGGCCGGGGTTCTTTCTTACCCACTGCACTGGTTACGCTGACACATCTAAATATAATGTATGTATGTACGTCATGTTAGGATTTAATAAATCAAAACACACGTAAACAAAAAAAAATAAAAAAAATAGGAATCGATTAATAATTATATATATAGAGCCGGTACTCTACAGGTGGTATCTGAGTTATCATGAAGCCTGATAGAGAGAAAAGCTGTCGGACCTCTCTTCTTCACCCACCCGACCATGACAATCGCGATATATTTGTTTGCGTTGTCCCTATATTGAAGGATTTATTCCTTCATGTTACGTTGCGACATTCATGTAGACTGCAGACAGAATAAATGTAAAATTTATGGCATGTTCATTTTGTTTATATTACTTCATATAATTGTAGATAAATTTCAAATACTCTCGACATTTAATATTGATTCAGTTAAGCTATCAGATTTAATAATAAGGAACAGATCAGATTTAATCTAAGAACATTGCTTTGTGCTCTTTTCTGGATATAGAAGGTGCTTTTGATAATACCGGCTACGGGTCAATCTGAAGCTATGCTCAAACACCGGATTATCACTTCCACCCTGGACTCCACGACTGCATGCATTAATGCAGTCAAAGGCTGTCCCCAGGGAGGGGTTCTATCCCCCCTACTCTGGTCCCTAGTAGTTGACGAACTACTAGTCTTACTCTCCGAGCAGGGCGTTGAAGCTATCGGCTATGCTGACGACCTGGCTCTAATAGTGACCGGGAACTATACCAGCACCGTGACAGCGTTGATGCAATCAGCTCTGAACACGGTAAGTAGATGGTGCGCAGATGTTGGTCTTAGCATCAATCCACAAAAAGCTATTATAGTTCCTTTCACTAGGCGCTATTCCGACGGCTTCCTTTCCTTTCATTGATATACCGACGGGTCAAAAACTGATCAGGGGGTTGGAGCTGGGATCTTTGGACCCAACTCTAAAACCTCAATTGCTATGGGCAAATGGCCCACAGTCTTCCAATCTGAGGTTCATGCCATCGAGTTCTGCTGCCGTCTGATCCTAGAGAAGGGGATTAGAGGAGCGAATATCTACATCTTCTCTGACAGTCAAGCCGCCATCTTAGCCCTCTCCTCCAAAAGAGTAAGCTCTCGACTGGTGGCCGATTGCTGGAACTGCCTCCAGAGACTGTCTCTTACTAACAACGTCACCCTTCTATGGGTACCTGGACACTCTGGTATCCAGGGCAATGAGCTGGCGGACGAACTGGCTAGGGCCGGTTCGTCAGCTACTTTTTCCGGCCCTGAGACCTTCTGTGGCAGGTTGGTCAACCATCTCAGCTATTGTTAAAACCTGGGC
Source organism: Drosophila pruinosa (assembly GCA_018150935.1). NCBI lineage: Eukaryota > Metazoa > Arthropoda > Insecta > Diptera > Drosophilidae > Drosophila > Drosophila pruinosa. The sequence goes on along the minus strand of JAECWR010000034.1, from coordinate 5,996,075 downwards.
TGTTAGGTTGACTGATCGCTACTGGTCGGTCCAACCAGGGATGCGGCAAGCCAAGGAGCTTATCCCGTGGTCGATCGGAAAACCAGCTTACTTTCCAGGAGGGATCTTCACCTCCTCGTTGGCTTTCTTAGTGGCCATCATACGGTGAACTATCACCTCACCAAAATGCGTCTGTCTTCTGATGCTGAGTGCAGACTTTGCAAAGAGGACGTCGAGATAACCAAACACATTCTGTGCGACTGTCCAGCCTTGGTGTGGACTAGGAGGAAACATCTGCACGTGGATACCGCAGGTCCCGAGCATATTGGGCGTTCCTCGACAAAAGATCTGCTCTGCTTCATTAGGGAAGCAGAGCAACTTTTGTCTAGCTAGGGAGAGCCTATAGGCACAAAAGACCTCCATGGTCGCAGTGCCTCGCACCTTCTCTGTTGGGAGACTCCCTTTTTCAAATAATAATAATAATAATAATCTCACAGTCAAGCAAACTCGACAGTAGCTCTTTTACTTATTTCTTAACGTTGATGAGTTTTACCTTATTTCTACATTCACAACCAATGGATTTAAAGAAAGAGATCTTCCTGACCTTCCTAGCCAAATTAAAATTTCGCAACAGTTATATTAACTTGAAAAGAAAGATTGTTTTGGACGTACGATTTGACATCGTCAGGTGAAGTGTCCGAAGCAAGACGAGAAGCAGAAAGTTGTTTCCTTAATGGAACAGCATAAAAAAATCTTCCATCAGAGTTTGTTTGTTTATAAATCTGGAAACGGTATGCTAGAATTGATTGACAATGTTTCAATTACCACAGTTGAAAAACTACTCGGAGGTGCCGGAGGGTTGAAGCTAAGTTGCGGTTTTGAATGACGGAGGGCCTGGAGTAGGCATTAATAGAGTGTAAAAAGAATGTGTCAAATTTTGCAGATGAAGTGCGTTTAAAGACACTATACGGGGTTGGAGAAGCCTCCCTCTGCCTGTTACAAATAAGCAAATTGTAATTGATTTGCAACACCCAAACGCAGAATAACAAAATACAATTCACAATTAATTTAAAATCACAAATGCAATTTATTAGCAATTTATTACAGCAGGTTTTCAAATCCTCTCAGACACCAATTAACGAAATTGGAAACAAAACAAGTAAGAAAGCTACAGTCGAGTTTGCTCGACTGTGAGATACCCGCCACCCAATTTTACCATCAAAATATTATATTTTTCAAAAATATACTGAAAAAAATACTAAAAAAATATACTGAAAAATACCAAAATAATATATCAAAATTTTCTTTGTTCGAAATTATTAGCTTGGTGGCACTTTAGTTGGTTTATTGAACACCATTATTATGTCGCGGAGTGTCATACCAACTAACTAGGTGCAGCTGCACGTGGTAACGCCTTATAAAAGTTATCTCTTAATAACTTCTGTGTTTTTTATCGGATTGTAACCAAATTCGCAGAGATCATTAAGATGGTGATTAGTATTGCGCGTATCAAAATTGAACGTTCTAGGTTTAAAACGACAATTGCAATTCGGTTTTATTCGATTTACGGGGACGCGAGGGGGTGTGGCCAAAATCAAAAACAAACTTGATCTGCGTGCAATAATAAGACATACTGTCGCGAAAAACTTGTTGCTCTATCTCTTATAGTCTCTGATATGTAGGTGTTCATGCGGACGGACGGACAGACGGACACACGGACATGGCTATATCGTCTCGGCTGTTGACGCTGATCAAGAATATATATACTTTATGGGGTCGGAGATGCTTCCTTCTGCCTGTTACATACATTTTCGGTCGGCACAAAGCCATAATACCCTTCTACCCTTTGGGTGGCGGGTATAAAAAACGACGAAAAACACATGACCACTCAAAATACGAAACAGATCACATAGTGTACGACTGTAGCAAGTATAAAGTATGTGTCACGATTGACTTTATTTCACATCAGGATGTTTAATTTCTTTATTAAACAAGTATTATTATGATTACAAAAAGTAAGAAGAGTCTTCAGTTTTTTTGTTGTGTTTTCCCAAATCCATAATGGCCTACATCATCATGATTGTTTTTAACTACTCGCCAGCGTACTGCTTGTGGAACTACCTGATTTCCGTTATCCATTTTGCGATAAAGTCGGCTGGTTTCGATAACTGGTCTGTGTTGACTTGGCTCCAGCGTGAGTCTTATTTGTCTGTCTTTATCCCGTTTTCCTTTCGTTGAAATAAAATTCCTGCAATGCCTGTTTTGCTGGCATCCGTATGTACTTCATGATATTTAAACGGGTCCTACAAGGTAAGTACCGGTTTAGAAGTAGTCGCCTCTTTTAGTCGTTGAAAAGCTTGTTGCTGCTCTTCGATCGATATAAAGTCTTCATCCTTTTTCAACAGCTTACTTAAAAGACGGGCTATCATGCTGTAGTCTTTCACAAATTTTCGGACGAATCCTGTAATGTCCAAGAAGCTTCGTATTTCTGATGCGTTTCGTGGTCGTTGGTATCGGTTGATACTTTCGGTTTTTTCCTTGCCTGGTTGTATACCATGTCCTGTAATGGTGTGTCCTTGGTATGCATAAAAGCACATTTGGAACGACGTAGTGTTAAGCCTGCGGATTGAATTGCCTATAGAAATTCCTCCAGTAGCATAAGACCTTCTACCACTGTTTTTGATGATATTATAACTTCATCCACTTAGCTGACAATGCTGCTCTTATAATCAAGACCTTTTATGATATTCTCTTTGACTTCTTGGAATATCATAGGTGCATTCACCAATCCAAAAGGCATCACACTAAACTCGAACAGACCATCAGGAGTTATGAAAGCTGTCAGCTTTTTGCTTTGGTCGTGCATGGGGATTTGATAAGTAAGTTGAAAAGTATTTGTTCCCGGCTAGCGAGCTGCTCCTCCACAATTGGCATAGGACAACGTTTCTTAATTGTGACTGAATTAAGAGCTGTGTAGTCGACACGAAGTCGACTCTCTCCATTAGCTCTTGGAACCAAAATTGGAATCAAAATTGCATAAGCCGTTTGTGTTGAGTTTGCTTCTTTGAATAATGCCGTAGTGTCTCCCTTTTTGAAAATGGTACTTGATATCGTTTTATCAAAATCGGTTCCGTTATTGAAACCTCGATGTCCATAACCGTAGTGTTGCATCTGCCAATTAATGAAAAATCTTCGGCAAAACACTGTTCATGTATACTCAGCATATTGCTCACCTGGATGCTCTGGGTTTTGTTGACATCAACGCTTATGTCTACTCCGTTGTCTTCACCATTGCCACCTGCTTTCTATGTTTAGCAACTGCTTGTCGTAGTATATGATGTCTCTGACTACCAGAACCTCGTATGGTAGAACTTCGTTCGGCACCACCTGGATTCTCGTGTACAATCTCAACTCGTCGCATTTAAAATCAATGAGAATGCATTCTTTGGACTCAACTACTGAGCCTACAAATCCGTGCAAATGTTTTACTGAAGGCTAACGTACCGTTCCCTTAGGCACGGATGATTCTTTGATAAGTGTGTTGTCACTGCCAGTATCGATAAATGCTTCGAACTGATGTCCATCTATTGAGATTGTCTTCATGATCGGTGGATACTCTTCAGATTCAGTCTCATCGACTTGTGAGACATTTGACGTTTTAACTTTACAGTCCATTTGATCGTGTCCAATCTTTGAACAACTTGAACATCGTTGCTTTCGTTGTAGCTCTGGGCAGTTCCGAGCGAAGTGTCCCTCATTGTTGCAGTCATAGCATTTAACTGCCTTAGGCTTGTCCTCGTTTTCTGTACTATGTTTAACAGAACTGGACTTTCTCACATTGAATGGATCATGTCCTTGGGTTGTTTTCATATTCTCCAAAGCCATCAATAGTTCCGAACAAGTTCGTAGGTTCTCCGCAAGTAGTGATCTTGTTCATTCGTTTTGATTTAATCCATTTATTACGTATGAATTAATCGATGGTTCGTCGACGTTTGCCTCTCTTCCAATTGCCAACATTATGTAAAAATATACTACAAATGATTCATGGGGTCTATGTATTCGTCGCATAAGTTCACGGTGCACATCTGCAGTATTAACCACGGCTGGGAAATCTATTAAGAATGACGTTTCAAAATGTTCCCAAGTCAAATGAACTTGCTGCGCATCCAATCATTTGAGTTGTTCAATCTTTGTAATGAACTGCTTTGACGTAATTGAACCTTTCAAAGGGTCAAACTCTGGCAAAATTCCCAGTATGTCTTTTACGTTTGTGCAACCCTGGCTTTCGGAACTTTGTGAATTGCGTAAAATTCCATTCGGTGACGAGATTACGTTAGGTGACGAAATTCGTGAATCAGCCGCCGTTTCTGCTTGTGCTGTTTCCAAACACATGTCCTTTTAAATCGTCGATTTGTCGTTGCATGTTGCCGTGTTCTGCTGGAAAAAAATCGTCCCGAGTAATCTCATCACATCCGAAGATGTTCTCAATTTTGTTTGTTTCATTGTTTGTTTCATTTATGCGTAAAATAACTTCCAATTCCGTTACTTTCAAACTCGTTAGCTTTACAAGCATATTTGTTTAAGTGTTGACTTCAGAGGACTTAAGAAGTCGATGTTAAAAGTCTTGATTCTGATGATTATGATGCAAGGAATGCACCAACTGTAGAATACTACAATTCATTTAAAACCTTGAGAAGAAAATAATTCGATAATTTCCTTCGTCTTTTTTTACAGAGAAATTAGATTTCTCGTTGCATTGTCAAAGGAACCACAATCAGCTAGTTGTTATCAATCAATTATAATTATTACAAGATGTTTTGTCTTACAGTTCGTCATCTTGCATATAGATAAATTCCTGTGATCATAATCATCTTCGGATATTGGATATTACATATGCATGTCCTATTATTATTGCCGGCATAATCCATCGTGCAAATTTATGACTTATACGCTGATTGTCCATTGTTTTCAATCATCAGCGAAATCATTAATGAGATTGAAAGGCCGAAACTTCTACTACAAGATCGAGAATTTGCCATTCATAGTCGATCAATGCCTCACTGTGTAATTCGGTCTCGTGTCTTGAGTTAATGATCCTCGGCAAATCCATGGCAAATGAAATGAGTCTCACTCTATTACCTTTAATAATAGCCTGCAATCGAAGCATAAGTGTGGTGTACCATCTTACTAATACCACACGACAGCTGTAGTCTAACATTGGTGTACTTGCAACGATTGGTATATTATACTTGGTCATCGATTATGCAACATTCTGAGTATGGAAATCTACGCGGACTTAAGTAAATAAATTTTATTTTAGTAGTAGTAGTCTGCCTTCATAGGTTTTTTAACTAATAACTTTTTAACTAATTAATTTTAAAATAAATTATAATTTTGTTTTTTTTTTTATTTTTGGTATTCAATCTCATTTACATTCAACTTGATTAATTAATCTTGTCTGTTACAATAAAACATGGAGGGCACCAGAAAATGCCAAAATGCGTTTCGTTTGATGCTGGCTATGGTTGATCTAATTGTTGCCAAATTTGATTTAAGGTGGACGTGTGAGTTATTTAGGGTTGATGAAAGGGATATTAAGGCGTTGGAGGCTAATTAGAAGGGTTTTTAAATAGTTTCTCAACTTTGGACTTTGGGATTAAGAGTATGAAGCTTTTGACTGAGTCTCAAAAGCGTAAAGAAGCAAATACTCGTTTGTCCATTGGTCCAAACGAACTTCTTGTTTCCGAATACCAATTTATGGACTTTGCCTCTTCTCCCCTCGACCATCCCCAGTAGATGTAATTAATTTCCCAAAGTCTTACACTACATCTGATAGTTAAAAAAAAATAACATCATCTTTCTTGCTTGGCTATCAAAATGTAAGCTTTGCCTTCTCACGTCATTGTATTTACTGGAACTTGGTTAACTCATGACAATCTTAATACGGAAACCTTTAAATTTCTAGTTAATACACGTGGTCGAATGCCGTGTCGTGGTGGTAGTTTTCTTAACGCTATCGATGCTCACACGTATGTCGTCGAAACTCATGTATTCATACAATGATGTAGATCTGAAGTTTGTAATTGTAAAGATAGTTCTCAATAGTTTTAGTGTCTTTATTATTTGGTTTTGCAACGTACCTGCCTTCTGAGGCACTCTCTGATTTATTGGAATTTTGAAATGATCTCTGGTGCTAATTTCCTAATATTTCTTGGTAAATATAATATTGTCCGAATCTCATGGCTTTCGGCTTGTCATTCCAATGTGTTGAATTCTTCGTCAACTCAATTCTTCGTTGATGAACTTTTTGAAACACCATTATCAAGGTTTATAATTGTGGCTGTAATAAGACTTCAAAATAATTTGTAATGATTTACAGATTTACAGATGATTTTACGAAAACTTGAATTTCAAAGACTACAAGAGCTACCAAGTTTGTTATAAGATTTGGCCACGCTGCTCTAAAAAAGAAATTAAATGCGGATTTTTTAAGCTAGAGTGATAATTTTTGGTATACACATATTGTCGTAATGTCGTAATGACCATCTTAAAAACATTCAGTAAGTTAAGTTATGATCGGATAAAAAATAAAGAAGTTATTCAAGAAATACATTTATAGGTCGAAGTCAAGAGCACCTGTACCACCTGTGCACCATTATGTGATGTATTAAAGATATTCAATAAACCTAGTAAAATGCAGAAAAGGTTATAATTTTGACAGTGGTTCATTACGGTATCTTTGTTGGTATATTGTTTAAAATATTTTCTAAAAATATTATATTCCATAGCTTGTTTTAAGTTATATTTGTTTCTTTGGGTTCTTCTCATATTACTTTATAACATTTTAGAATAGATGACTAAACGATTGAAGAATTATGTTTTACATCTTGACATAATGACCAGTTCATATTTTACACAGAAACGCAGACACATATAAACACTTACAAATCAATAAATTGGAAAATGTATCATTAAATAGTCATTAGTGTCCTCAGCCATTTTGACTGAAAATTAATCAAGCAATGACCAAAGTTACTATTTATATTTTACTAGTGAGTCAGCCATTGTCTTTACACAACCCATAACACCCAGTTCGGTTGTCTCAGTAAAGGGTTTCTGCTTAAGCAGCGTTTATACATATCGTTAAGCAAATACAACGAAACAAAGTAATTTCGGCCCGTAAATATATTAAACACCTGACGGAAACTGTTTATTATTGCTGCAAACGGAAAAGGATACGGAAATGTGAAACTGACAGACGCAGACCCTCGTGAGCGGATGTTGACAAGACGTTATACCTCAATTTATTTTAAATTTAAATACGAGCTCTAACATATGAAAGTAAAATGTGACCATTAGAACATGTAATATATTTAGTTTCAACTACACGGATTTTTATTCAGTTCAATTGTAGAACTTAAAACATGTAAACAGGACTGTTCGCCTATGATATATTACCTGATTTATATCACCTGATTTGATATTTTGGATATTTTTAATCATCAGTAAAAGGATATTCAATAATCATTTGGATAGTATCCGTTGTTCGACATACAAATTGCGTTTACACACCAAATACCAAACTTAAAAAAACTTTATCTGCATAAGACATATTTTCATAATTTATTATCACGAAATTCGGTGGACTTAGTTCTTAGCGTCTTTGGGTCTTAGATGTTCATATGGACGGATGGGTATTGACGCCGATCAAGAATAGTATGTGTGGAGTCGGATATGTTTTTATGTGCCTTTTAGATAAATTTCGATTGGCATTAAGTTAAAAAAACGTTTCTTCAATAATGCAATATTAATAGTTATTCCGTTGAACACTAAACATTTAAACAGCACCTTAAATAAACACAAAGGCAGCTCATCAAGACATTCGTAACGCAATGCCATAGAAGTGTCCGTAAGGCAGTGAACACATTCAGGCTCTCACTCTTATTCATACAAAACCATATAAAACATTTACTTCCACTTCCGGTAGCTAACATCCGTGTGTCAAGAAGCGCTCAGGCATTCATTTATGAATTTTTATTATATTATTTATATTTACTGCCTTGTTTTGCATCATATTTATCTGCGCTTATGGCTCGTTATTGTCTGAGGCGGTGTGCAAAGCTGACAACTATTTCTACAGCTGCTACAACCTTGTGGCCGAAGATCAAAGACGTGTTTTACTTCTACCACCCAAATAAGTGGAAATAAATACTGAAAAGTTTGTTGGCTCGCTCGTCAACGTCAAAGAGTAAACAAATGTCATACCACATGCAATTAAATTCTCGGAAATCATCGATGCCAAATCCGATTTTAATTAAAATCGTTTGTGTTGTGTCTATGTGGCATGTCATTGACAGGAAGGAAACAAGTTGGGCCAGCCAGGTAAGCAAACACAGACCGGCAATCACATCGAGAGGATGCGAGACGCTCGGCCTCTAGCCTCGACAGAAATTCTCCTCAGCTTTGGGCTCGTCGTACATTGATTGGCCGTTGGCAGACTCAAATTTATTGAACCTATCCGCTGCTGAGGAAGTGAGGCGTGCTGCTTCTCAACCACAGAGCTGTTAGTTAACCAAGTATTTAAGGCCATCAATTCTGAATAGATCCGATTTTATACAGTTTGCAATAAATGAATTTCGTTTTCAGCTATTAAAGCATGAATTCTGCAATGTTTGTTTTGCAACAAAAGCGTAAGCCATTGATATTCATATAAGTGAAACAGCTGGCAGCTGAATAACTCTGAGTAAATATATACATACAACTACAAGCCAATCGCCCCACAAACTCCATCTCACATAATGCGCGTTGATTGCTCAAAACCAAAGTCAGCCAAGCGTGAGACCAACAACTACCAACAAGCTAAGGATGGGCTGAGCAAGGACGGGGATACGGGGATCACAGATTGCTGCAAGAGGACACCAGAGTGGCTACATTTTGTGGCAGGCGACGCATGGCCATAGTTTTCATCTCCCTTCTCTATGTATGAGTGTGAGCACACTCATCTACACCCATAAATATGAATGGCAGAGCAGCGTTGGGGGAACAGTGGAAGGGAGGAGGTTGGCTGGCTGCTGCATGTTATTTACAGCCAGTTTTGAGATCTTGTGGCATAATTTAAGCACCTTGTTTAGCCACTGTTTATGGTTTTGTCATGTCACTGGACCAACTTGACTACTATAAATGTTGAATATGTGTGTGAGAGCACTTTTGAGGTCACGAGGTCAATGATACACATTCATACATCAGCTTGCACACACACAGCGCAGAGAGAGCCAGCCAGTGAGCATGGGCATACATCAAGAGGCGACACTTTAAATAATTTATAAATGCGTCAAATGAAAAACTTGGCTATAAAGTTGCGCCACGATATTCGAAAGGATTTGTGCCTTACTGTTTTGTTTAACTTGGATTTAGCCTCCCCTCGCCATGAGGTCGTAGCAGCAGTTGCCTTCACACAAATCAACAAAACAAATCAACGCAAAAAGGGAACAAAGTAACCCGTCAAGATAACTGAGGAAAATCCTTTTTTACTTACGAAACGATTTGGCTGCTGTCAGCATAAAATGGTTTGGCTATGTAAAGAACAACGTATGGAATTGTAAAATACAACCGCAGAATTTTCATGTGACTATGCAAAAAGGGGAGGGTGGTGGGTAAGCGTGAGCAAGGTGTGGTGTTGACTGCTTGGCATTATGCAAACAAGCGAGACTTGCACATCAAGCTTAACTTTAGCCGTCGGCAGACTTTAGATTTTGACTTTGAGCATTGGCATACATTTCATGGAAACAGGACAATAACTTAATGATAAATGTTGAATCTGCAAAAATAAATACATCCTTCTCCAAATATATGTAGGAATTAAGAATTAACATAGCTGTAAGAGAAATGAATTAACATAGGATTAAAAGCGAACGAACTAGATGAGCGAGTGAATCAGAAAAGTTAACAAGCTAGTGAGCGAATTAGAATAAAGGGAGTAGAAGTGGAAACTTGAGTGAAGACAGACGCGTGTGATCGCAGCAAAAGTGAAAATTAAACGAAAAGTAAAGTTATGGAATAGAAATAATTAGTCCAATGAATACGACTTAATAAGACTATAAGTTAATTTGTGAAACTTTAGTTAAATAAACATGTTATCATAAGTTGGTTAAATAAACATTTACAATACTTCATATATATAAAAATGGAATGAACCAGAGTGTTTTTGATTTAAAAACGAAAGACCTAATTCTACTCCTACATATATATTTTAATAGATCTTAAATTCATCTTGTATAAGCTAGCACGCGTGTTTAATTAATAAAATCCTATGCTTCTTTTGTTTGATGACAGACAACAATTAATCTTTAAAAATTAATTGCTCGTTAATAGTGGTTTCAGCACTTGCATTAAAGGGTAACAATCGCCTGCTTATTACACATTGTGAGCAAACATTTATTCCAGTCTGAATTATGATATTCTGAGAAGTATTTCAGTTCGCAAACAGCAAACATCAGCGGCATAAGTGTAGAGCATATCGCATTGCTCATACGCAGCATAAGCCATTAAATATGCATTTGCTGATATCACCAAAGCCGTTACGAAAACAGCTTACGTGGCATTTGTTGAACGGTGTGTGTGTGTATATGAGGGCGTGGTGTTGTGAGCTATACACCAAAAGAGAATACAAAAAAAAAAAACAACAACACATGCAAATTTGATACGATACGAAACGAAGGAAAAACAATAGAATTTAAATGATTTTAATGCGTACATTGGATTTTATTGAAGCCAACGAGAGGCAGTTTAGAGTTTTGTTATGAGCTACAGGACCATCATATGAATACCAAGCCAGCTCAGCTCGGCTCCGCTCACAATATGTCTGGCTGCTGGTTGCCCGTTGCCAGATGGCAGCTGAATGCTGCCTGGAATATGCGTGGCATGCCTGACTTTTCATTCGCACTGACAATAATAATAATTGTCAATTGCAGCAGATGTCGCACAACGCGTCGAGTTGCGTCGCCGGCTTGACTGGCTTTTTTCGTATTCAATTGCAAATGAAATTTTCATGTCGGAAAATCTGAACATCCCCGACCCCAGCTCAAGCAGCAAACAATGTTACGGTGTAAATTTTATGTTAGCTTTGTTAAATTCATTCGCAGTTTGGCATGCGAAATCTTTTAGATACTTTCGGCCAATAGGAGGGCATGCAGGGGGTTAGATGCTAGTTTTTCTTTTTTCCTGATACTATGATTTAACAATTTTTTGTTGATGCATTTTTATATTTTTTTTTTTAGATTCCAGGCTAACATACTTGTGTGTATGTATGTATAGCTCACAACGTGGAGTTATGTGCGGTTCTTGTGGCTTTCTATTTTCACTGAGCTCAGCAATTTTGATATTAACTTGAGCTGCTTTGAGAGAGTGAGATGGAAAACGAGCTGCTTCCTCTGGTATTTTCGTCTATCTGAGCTTCTGCAACTGCTTTACGTTTGGGAGGCGATTTGGCTAAGAAATAGCTTAAGGTTGATTGTTTCCCTTACTAAGTCTACCGACCTGTATGCCTGCCCGCCTTTCCTGCCTCCCTGCTGGATTATGATTTATAGTCAATTTGGCAAATTGGGTCAAGGCACATCAGAGAAATTAATTAAGTAACTTGATTTGAATTCTTAAAAATAATACATACTCACCCAATTTATTAGTTTGTAGTCTTTTGCTGCCCATAACTATCGATTAATTAATTTTTGAACTGTAATGCAACACAAATCACAAAGGTTGCAAACTATATTCATATTTGTTTTCTTTATTATATGTTAAGAAACCTCTACAATAATTTATTAACTTAAATTGGTTGTTAAGTTAATATTAAGAAACATTTTAAAAGTTTCGTGTCACAAGTTTACATATGGGAATCAATATAAAGTGCATTATAGATCTATCTCTATTTTGAATTTTCAAACTAATATAGTGTACAAAAACAAATTCCACATTGCCATCGTTTGGGAGCTTTGTCTGATAGCACTAAAATGCAAATGATTTGTGCAGCATGCCAAAGCTTATATTTCACGTGCAACTACTATGCAGACAGACATACAATAGGCACATAACAACATTATCATTAGCAGCCAATGGTAGCATATTAAATTGCAATTCTTGTTCTCATTGTTGTTGTCATTTGCTGTTGACCCGCATCTCTTTATGGAATTCTTGTTAAAGCTTAGGTTCTAAGGTCCTCGGCATGTGAATGTACTTAGCATACGTACATGAAAGTGTCTAATTGATTTTGTTGCGTTGGCCGCATAAAGCTGGCTTCGCCTGGGTGCACATGACGCATGGAGTGCGATATGTTAGAAGCTAGACAAGCTGGATACAAACCATGCACAATTTGGGCGAGGGCTGGACAGCTGTGTCCAGAGCAATGATTTGCATATGAACCTGAGTAAACAAGTTGTGCAACTAAAGCGCATTTAAAGCCTTTGAGCATAACGAACATGCGTTCCAGTTACCTGCCAAGTAGTTTTATGTTATATGTTTGCCAGCAAATTTCATTTTGATGAAGCCAGCGTATGTGTGTGTGTGCCAAACAGGCAACTTGGTCTTAAACGAGCTAAAAGCCACCAGCTGAGTGGCCTGTTCCGTTTCTCTCACTCCAGCTCACCCAGTCATTAGCATATGTTGTTGGAGTTCCAACAAAATAGTAAACAACCTACAAGACAGGGAAATACGGCAGCCCCCACCGCACCGCAGGCGGCCGTTTCGGTTGGGGCTCAGCTGACAGGCGAGCTGTCAAAGCGGATTTTAGAGCACTCGCTGCCAGGCAAACAAAACATTCAAAAACAAACAACATAATCAACGAGCGCAAGTCGAATACTGAATACCCTAACCTAAAGTGTATATTCGGCATTTCTGAATTAGAATTATAAGTATACATTTGAATTAAAATTGTAAATAATATAAGAAAATATTTCATATCGAGCTATATTAGTTAATAAATACCAAACAAATATCTTTCAAAACAATTATTATATTAGATTATTGACTGAAATAACAAGTATAGGTCTGAACATGCTTTATAGTTAGTTAGTCTAGTTATTTATATTATTCTCTATTTAAAAGTACCACATAACGAAAGATTTGGGAGTTAAAATCCCCTGGGCCGTTTCCCATTTTTGTCTCGTTGAACTATGCTGTCGACAATGTCACAAACATCAACCGGGAGCTATGATACCTCATATTCTGGCATGATGAAAACTACAACTACAAACACCTGTCGTAAGTTGAGTGTTGGGCAAAAGGGTTCAAGTACGTGTCTCGTTTGGTGTTTTTGTTGGTGTTTGCTGTTATTATTGTTGCTGGTGTAGGTTTTACTGCTGTTGGTTTGGTTTGGCCTTGGCCAAAATGCATTGTTGCTGTCGTGTTACTGTTTCTGTCGCTGTACGTGCTGTTGATGTTGCTGTTGCTGCTGCTGTTTTGTGGTTACAATTTTGACAAGTGCGTGCTCGACGAGGAGAGAACAACGAGCTGAAACCTTATGTAATACCGCACACACACACACACATAGAATAGACTGACGTACATATTTAGATGCAAGCAGGTGTAAACATGTATACATATTTAATTTTCATTAACACAAAACGTGAAATTGAAGCCACTCGGCCTAATGAAACACGGGCTCGAGAACTCCGGACCTTCCGTTATTATAGCACATATCTTGACAAACATTGACACATCTGTCACTAGTATATCACAGCTTCAAATCCGTGACACACATTAAACGAAAGAAAGCAAATGGATTCCCCAAACAATGAAGAGAGAGGTTCATCAGTTTTACGGCAATCGCGCCAAACAAAACGTAAGAAAAGCTCAAACGCCATGAGCAAACGGGCATTCGTAAAGGCACCTTTACTTATTTTAGAGCCCAAAATTATACCCCAACGGGTGTTTCTCTATTTGCAACTGAAAAGCATTGTCAACCTGCCTGTCGCAACGTATCCATTCGAACTGCACCTATGTCATGTGAAGAAAACACTGCAAAAGATGTCGGAGCAGTACACAACAGAGACGATCATATATGATTATGAGTTCGACATGAACCGACCAGCATTTGCCATGAGCATCATACAGGATAGCATCGATGATATGAATATATTTAGTGATAATCCATTGGTCGTGTCGTTATATCAGCGTATACCACGTCATCGTCGCAACGATCTTAAACAGGTTAAAGAAGTGCGAACAGAAGCCTCTGTTATGAATGCGGTCGTAAAAAACAAACAAAAGGTAAAAATGGAATCCGATAAAGATGGGGGTGAGGCTGGAGATGGTGGGCCTCAATCCAATATTATCGATATGGCAGCCGAAGCTTGGGCGGCGAAATCAGAAGATGCAGAGGAGGAAGATGAAGGTGATGATTTTATTGAAGAGAGCCTAGAGTTTCTATCACGGGGCCATTGCGATTTGCTGCAACTGTTCCAACGCAAGCGCTTTATTAGCAGCATTTCAATCATGATGTATCCGGAATACGACCGCATGCTGGAGACGTCAACTAGCCAGAAGATCACAACAACCAGCAAGTGGCACATGTACACCATCCTGCCAATTCTCAAGAATTTCCATTTTACCAATCTAGTATTTATAACCCTTGAGTCGATTTATAATTCACCAGATGAGCTGCATCTTCGGGCCGGTCATCTAGGCATAAGTCTATCGATACGATCCATGGAGTTGGCTTCGGAAATGGAGTATCAGGTGATTCCTCTCTGCACCTTTTATGGCTTCATTGTGCAGATTATCGGGGAACAAAACACTATTATTGTTTGGGAAAGCATTAAACGAGATTTGCTAAATGAATCTCGCGGCAGGATCAGTAATAATCAAATGGAAACTAATTTAAACATTAAATTGCCACGTTTATTCCGTGAGCTGCTCAAACCGCCAAGTGTTAACTTGAAAACAGATGAGATTAATGTATTGGTGGACACTGCATTGGTGAATAACTCTCTGCATCGATATGTGCTCACATCAGAGATGCGCGAGATTCTTGAATCGGCAGTACTGCATAATCGATATGAGCTACTGCTGCAGCTATATGATGAGACTCCAGATAATATTCTCTACGAGGGCACCATAAATCCCAGCGTCTTTGGATATCCCGATGGTAAGCAATTAAACTTGGGAGAGGGAAAGTCTTTCGTTTACCTTGCAAAACCTGAAACACAACAATTAATCCATTATTGCCATTCCTTCTACTCACAGTCAACTCCTGTCGCTTTGCAAGTGTGCTTTCCCCCATCGTGCGTAAGACTACTCCAAGGACTACTCGAAGGACCACATCCTCCACGCCGAAAGCAAGCATGTTTGTTATTATGAAAATCTGTTTCTTTCAGTCGATCACTAAGCGCAACGATCCTTTGGATGTGTATAATGAGAACCAGATGAAGATGGCCAAGTTGCGAAGCTGCATGGATACAGAGTTTTTGTCAGACGGTTTGATATGTCGAGATATTATCAATGAGTTGTATCGTTCCTTCGATGAGCTTATTAAGGAGTTGATAAGTTTTATAGTTGAGAACGAAGTGAGCTGCATTGACGATAAGCGTAATAACTTCTGCTGTTATTTGAGCAACCTCAGGAACCTGATTGTCGATATCTGTGGCTCTGATTTCAATATTCGCACGCCAACCAAGTCAAACACGGAGTTTCGCGTAAGTGAACATGAGCATGTGTAGTACCATAGTCACAAAGTTTTCCCCCTAACAGGAATTGCTTACGCAAATGCACAAGGAGCTGATGGAACGCATTGAGCGACTACTAATGGCCTGTGGCTGGGAGAGTCCAAGTAATTGTCTGATACACTATGATAGTGACAACATACGTACCAGGCGCCTAATGGAGGAGTATCGCAGCATGTGCACCATAGGCGAATGTGTGTTAGCCAAACAGATATTTGGCGAACTCAGGTCTGATTGCAGCAACAAAATCCTATTGAATTTCTATGTGTTCCTTACTTACGTAGAGAATCTGAACTTCAAGCAGGCCTTGGCCTATTTGCAAACTAAAAAGGAGAACGACTGGAATGGCGAGTACTTTGTGTAAGTTAAAATCCCAATATATATTAAGATACTTCTATTAACTTATAGAGACAGCTCTCTTTTGGAGCTTTATGTTAACTATAAACTGCAGTTGAGGACAGAAGAAAATGAGGGCGAGGCATTTAGCAATCTACTGGAGCAACTACGAGTTTTCAGCACCCAGAACTACTTAGATCGGGATGTCTGGGTTTTGTTGTATTGCTTTTACAAACAAAACAACTATTTGCCTGGTATGGAGTACACACGTTGGCAATACGAGAATCTCTATGATGTACCAATCAGAGTCGTACCCCTCACACCTCGTCCACTCTACGAATCTTTTATACCCGTCGATTTCGAGATGAGCGGTATGATGCTCAATGGTATCAAGTTCTATGAAGTTTTCAAAAGATTTGCTCAGCTGGGTGCGTTTGGTTTTGCCGAAGTGGTCTTTGCTGAAATTGAAAGTGAATTCACAACAACTAATGCGTATTTGATAAAAACCACTTTGAAGTTATTGCAGGGTGAAATTGATTACAATTTTGTCATTAAAAAAATGCAAGCCGACTATACTGTGCATGGGAACATGTTGGTGAGTTCCCAATTTTCAAATTCGCCTTTAATATAAAAGTTGTATCTCAACTATTCAGCGTTACTATCAAGCGCATATCAATGGTAGTGTGGAGTATTCACGTCGACAGTATGAGAAAGCTATTGAGCTCTATAAGGAGCTATTAACCATCGATCCAACCGATAAAGAAATGCTCGCAATGTTCTATATGAGCCTGATGCGACTGGCGCATCTATGTTTCGAAAGGGAAGAATATGAAATAGCCTTGAAAGCCTATGGAATGTGCGTACCCTACTCTAAAAGTAATAGGAACTTTATAGCCAACTATTGCATGGGATTGACTCTATACTATGTAAGTTTTCCGAGTGTCTGCCATGTTCAATGATCTTTAGCGTAGTTCATAGAGCAATAGGCTAGAAGATGCCATTGAGTATCTATCGAGGAGTACAGACAATGAAATTTTTATGCCTGATCCATGGGGTTATTTGGCAGTAATCCACTTGCGCTTGGGACGCAATAAGTCAGCCTTAGATTGCTGGAAAATTGCAAAAATGGTAAGTGAAATTCAGATGATTATACCAAATTAAATGATATTAAATTTACAGTATCCGGAGCTGCCTTTGAACAATCGCATCTATGAAGAGCTTGGTAAAATTAAATATTCAGATATATGTTTGCTGGTGGAAGATGATTGCAAGCTGAATTAAAATTGCTATGCTGTGTAATATTGTACAAATAAAATAGATCGATTTGGGCTTAATTTCCTTAGCGTTAATTATTTTCATCAGTATACGAGTTCACTCCGACTTAACACCCTTTACAGGGTGAAGCTTATTTTGTAAATGTTTTGTGTATTCTTTTGAAACTGGTCTGGATTGTTAATAATAAGCACTTCACATCATTGCGAAGATTCTGTTTATGCTCGGTTGCTTTAACTTTTGATGCTTGTGATATTTTTATGACTCCCTAACACAGGATGCGGCTCATGAATCCAAGTTTTATTAGACGGTAGAGCCATGAAGTATTCATAGTCATACTTCACAGAAGTGTTAAAAAGCATTCAAATATTTTCAAAATAAACGCCTTCAATTGTATATGGCAGCTCGCTTAAAGATAAAATCCATGAAATAGTTACGATATTTTTGTTGTTGCTTAAAGTACCAAAGCTTAGTGCACAATAATCTTAAGAAAAGATTGCGGATAATTTCAGAATGCTAGAGGAAAGTGCTTCGAATGCAAATGGCCAACTGCGCAATAAAATACGAATGGCGAAAAAATAAAACAATTACAATCGAAGTTAAATTGCCAGCGGAAAATTAAAACTAGTCAACTTTGAGAACCAAGAACGTTTAAATGGTTGTAAATTGAATGGCATTTGGCATAATATAAAGTAAAAAAAAGATCAATTCATATGGTTTAATATCCGTCTTTGCATATTTGCAAACTGACCAAAGTCAGTTCTATGCAATATTTTTAATTTAACTTATAGTAAAGTTTTCACATAAATAAGCGCACAAGTATACGCAACGAATACCAACAGCACGCAAAAAGAGGACAAGCAAAAAAAGGTGGACAATAAACAAAAAATTAACACTTGACCTGAATTTTGCTCAAAGTGTCATAACCGAGGTCAACCAGCTGCTGTTGCTGCTATTTGTGATGCTGCATCAGCGAATATCTTGAAATCTTCTAAATGTATATTTCCCAAAGCATTGCAAATGAAAGTACTCAGCCAAAATGTACTGATTTACAATTATACCGAATAAAAGGACTCTGAACTAGTAAACAAACACTCGAAAATGATTATTATCGTGTTTTTTAAAGGCCATTTACGTTTTGTGAGGAGCTATGGCATACGTTTTTCGGAAGACAATAGCATATCAAGATATTTAAAAATCTTTTTTTGCATTGACTGCAATTCATGGATGCACAGTTAGAGTATTCACTATTCAACAGCAAAAATATAGAGCCACCTCCATAATATAGGCTGGCCTTAGTGAAATTTGCATTGCATACTTTTGGGCGGCTTTAAGTAAGATGCCACGCATTCATTGGCGTTACTTTACTCTCATTGTAAGCCGCAAGTGTCAAAGACGCAAATGCTGCACACACACACACAGAGTTGTTTGAAATGCAACGTTCACAACTTTAATATAACTTAATCCTTTTGTGGTAGACTGAACGTGTGTGTGTTTTGTAACTTTCGAATTATGTATGGCGTTAATACTATTGTGTGCTTATAAGCACGGAGGTGCCCCCGTCTGAGTCGTCTGTGTGCTTGTGTATGAGCTCTTGTTACTTAAGTAAGTTGTCTTAAGGGATCATTATTAAACTACGATATGAGTGAGCATGTTACGAGTATATGAGTTTGAGAGGAGCATTTCCCTTGCAATTTGAGAATTCAACTTTTTAATAGTACTGTACGTATTGTACGACTAAGGAAATCTTAATTGATAGCTTATCTATGAATTATTAATATTTGATATGAGCTACATATTTTAATTACAAAAATTCTAACAAATATTATATCAACGTAATTGCAACAGCATAGCCCAGTGGGCACATAATAAAAGAACATATTTAATGTTGATAAAATATTAGTCTTGACGTGAGGATAACTGAAGCAACGGATGATGGAAAATAATAAGTATTAGTAAAAAGGTGCAGTCGAAATTGCTCGACTAGAAAATATCCTTTGTCCATTTACACATTCATATTTCCATGAACATCAAAATACGTTCACATACAACAACTTTTAGCTTGAGTACGCCTTCAAAATATTTCGATTAAAAACGTTCCTTATCCGGTCAACACGAAACTAACAGGGTATATTAAATGAAGCTGATGTGGGAATTGAATGCACGAACATACACACCTACCTTGGAGTGTCTAGCTCTTATTGCATCTGAGATTTAAACACTTACAGAGCAAAAAAGTTTTATGGACATAGATATAACTTTACCTTTAGCTGTTAATGTTGATCACAAATATATACTTTGTAGGGCCAGAGAAGTCTCCTTCTGACTGCTACATAGATTCGCACAAAACTATAATACCCTTTTACCCTATTTTCTATAAGCACAATGTATATAAATCGACCCGATGTAAGAAAGTACATTGCCATGCACCTCGCAGATTGACGGAGGGGTAAGGTGGGTAGAATTATAAAACCACTAGAAGACAGGTACACCGAATGGCAACCAACCATAAATATTATCTGAAGAGTGGAAAGACAAAAAATGTCATACTCGCACACATGTATATTTACACACTCACACAGACAATTGCAAGTAAGCGACACGATTAAAGAATATTCTAAAATCGGAATTCACAAAATGTCACGTACGACATTCGTTGGCAACTAAGACGGAAATTTACCACAAAATGACGCTCTGGTTGCATGTCACACGAAGGCCATCCACATCCTACTACTTACAATCTCAAATCCACTAGAGAACTCCCCTAGATGAATTGTAAAACGCAAGGTTGCAGTAAATTATGGGAAAGTTTTCTCCAATCAGAGTCGAAAGAATCAAGACAGCAACAAGAAAAAGGCCTGAAAGAAGGCTGTAAATGAGACTGCTGTGGTATAAGATACTCCAGTATATACACGTACGTACATACAATACGGCATTTTTTCGAAAGTAACAGGGTAATCAAAAAGAGCGCATAAGAAGCAGAATAAATCCGGTTGTTAATGAAGACTCGTCTGATGTTGGTTGAACATGCCAAGTTACTAGCCCAGTAAAATTCATTATTTTTATTAGGTTACTCAACTTGTGTAATGTAAAAAGTGTTCTTAATTGCTTAATCCAACTGATTAATACATAGGAAATGTCTACATCCAACAATTATCCAAGGATTTTATGTATCCAAGCCAGGTTTGAGAACCATTGTGCATAGCCTTATTATTATAATCGAAGACATGAGTTCTAATCCACCGAATATCAACTTGTTGTAAAAATGCTGAAACGGCAGTTGAATGGGATGTTGCTAGTTCAATCCCTTAAGGACGACCTCGGGACACTTTATCTGAATATTTTATTGGCTGGTCATTGACATACAAGATCATCTTATTCTTAATAATCGCCGTATTTAACTGTTGGGTTAGGCATTGTGCAGGTTTTTTTTGCGTTGTGTATCTGAATATATTATGTAATATAAAGAAATGTGTGTGAAGACAAACACTTTTTTTTCCAGCAGAATGTCACACTATCTATATATATATATAATGTATTTTTACTTGACAAATCTATCACCCTACAGCCTAAGAGGTCTGTTAATTACGACGGTGCTAACAAAAAAAAAAAATTGCAAGTTGCTTAAATTCGCTTGCAAAGTTTGTATGAAAGTACTTTGACGCAATTCAATTGCAGTGTAACAAATTACTATCCTTGATATTTAATTAATTTGATATACTTTGAGGAGAAGTATAGCAATGGGATGAATGCACATTTTTCACACGTGAACAACTTAGAAAATATTTGATGATTGTTGTTTTTCCATTTCATCTATATACATATATATATAAATTTGAACTGTTTCTCTTGCTTACGTTCATAATAAGCACATCACTTACTGCATAAATACATTGCACATGTTCGTTAGAAATATTATGCATTTGTAATATTGATTCATATCATTTTTTATACCCGCCTACCCAAAAGGTAGAAGGGTATTATAAATTTATTCCAATCGAAAATTCAAGTAACTGGAAGAAGGAAGCATCTCCGACCGCAACGACAGCATCAAGAGCCGAGATGATATAGCCAGGTCCGTCAGTTCATCAATCGGGCAGTCCGTATGAACATCTAGATTTCAGAGACTATTAAAGTTAGAGCGATCAAATGTTAGGCACGGTATGTCTTATTTTTGCACGCAGATTAAGTTTGGTTTTTGTTGCAAACCCCAATTGCAAGCGTCATTTTAAGCTAGGAGCATTTCATTTTGGTACACATAATACTAATCACCATCTTATAATATCTTAAAATTGGGTTACAATCAGACACTAATCACAAAAGTTATTCAAGAAATATTCTTAAAGGGCGAAATCAGGTGCAGCTTCACTTGTTCACTTGCTTTGTCAATCAGTGAAAAAATTTTAGGTTTTTTGTTTTAACTTGAAAATTATATAAAAATATATGTCTGTTAATAAAAACAAATTAAAGCTATTCTCAAATTGCTTGTAGTGATATCACATTATTATTAGGTCAGGAACTTATGACCTATTGCTTTTGTCCGAATGTGCCTAACGGGCAAAAGGAGACATATGCGATCCCATAACATACATTTTTTTTAACTTAATATGTTAGGCTGGCGAAACAGCTAGATTATATATATATTCATACCCGCTACCCATGAGCTAGAAGGGTATTGCACGTGTATATTCTTTGTTCAGTGTACGTATTCTTTGTTCGTATCTGTCCTCAGTGCTTCAGTATGACGATTTTAAATAGATGATATTTGATACACATACATGAAAGACATTTATTATGAACTTTGAATATTTATGTACATTTTCCGAGTGAAATGGTCAGTACTTGTTTTTGTTATGTCCCTTGAAATTTAGTAGATGCATTTCACAGTCGAGTTGTCATCACAAAATCGAAGATATTCTCAAGGTGGGGTTGACACATACTTGATTAAGTTGTTTGGGATAACCACTACTCTTATGAGTGGTATAGATGAGACAACGAATATACATCAATTTGTCCTACAAGGTTCGAAATTGTCCTCAGCATCTTCTTCTTTTGTTAACCATTGGCTTCCTCATCAGACCCATTGAGGCATTGCTATATTGTGTAACACACTCAACTCACTTAACTTCAGCTAAACGTAATATTTAAACATTTTTCAACTTTAGAATTTGTTTAAACAAAAGGTATGGTTCATTTGTTTAACATTCAAAATAGTCATAGCCTTCTTTTAATTAGTTTAATTTATATTGAATTCAGTTTGTTTTGGAAGTTCATTCAAATAATGTCAAATTTTCAAAAATTTCAGATTTAAAATAATTTGTTAAAGCTTAATGATTATACAATATTTAAAATAAGTAATAAGTCTAAATATATTTGTTATAAACATTTCCCAACACGAACGACTTATTTCCAAATTTACGCATACAATAGTCTTCCATCCACTGTATTAAATTTAGAAAAGACGTTTTGTGCATTTTTAAGGAAAAAATGATGATCGATGATGATGGCATTCTCTTCAATCCATTTATGATAGGCCCTTCAGAAAGCTCGAGACGCTACGAGTATAAGCAGCCCAAGTATGTTGTTTATTCGGCATTGCCAAAGGAGCAAACCAACGAGAATACATTGCTAAGCAAGGAGGATGATGAACTGATTCGAAACCGAAGTTCTCAGATGGGAGAAATTGGATTCTCGACCGCAATAAATGAGGAAATGTACGCTGCTAAACAATGTTGCAATGGATTAAACGGTGAAAACGACCGCATTTTTGCTGGACACGCATCGAACACAAATGTAACTAAAGACGGATCCGACTCGATTAAAACTTTAATGCCAATTAGATCGCACCGATCAGCGCATAAAACTAGTGCCATTCTCTCTCATATGAGCATGGACAAATCGACAAATAGTCAGTCTTCCAAATTAAGCTTGCGTTCGCATATCAGCAAGCCCTCAGATCGAAGTGTAACTTTTAAATCGCAGCAGATGCCGTTTCATCAAAATAATGATGCGGGCACATACAAAAACGAGTCAAAATCTTCTCTTGAGTCAACGACAGAAAAATATTCTGGTCACAACATATCGCGTCGCTCGCTAAAGTCATTGCACGACGAGCGGCGTTCTCAATCTTCTGGTTTATCAGTTAGATCTATTACCAAGCAGTCCAATGAACGCTCTAATGCATCTACTGCGAAGCTCAATACGGATAACGATTGTCAGAAAAATACCAATTCTCAAATTTCTATTCTATCAAATACACCTGAGTTTAAGACGGATCATACTGCAAATAAATCGAATAATATATCCACCCTATCGAAATCGACCTGTAAGACAAGGCTTGAGGAAGTTCAAACGAAACTCGCAAAATCATTGGAAACAACCAAATCATTATCCCTTAAAACTGCCGAGCTGACTCAACGACTTAGAGCTGGAAATGAGTTCAATCACAATCGTTATAATACGCTGGCACGGCAATGCACGCATAACGAGCCTCGCAAGCGATGCCGCGAGGATCGCATGTCTCTCTGGTTCAAAAACGCAGTTCTCTCCTGAGACATTATTTTAATTGAATAACCAGCAACCTTTCTTCTATGCATTGTACTAAGAAAACTTAAATATTCGAGTTAATACATGTACAGCATTCAATTCAAACTTGCATGCAATACATATCTTTTTATGTTCATGTATATATAGACAGTTCTCTGCCCAAACTGATATGACTATCGGACCACATCCAAATGGTAAGATAAATAAAGCTGTAATTTTCACTAAAGATTGTTTAAGCAATCGACTTTGAGATACTCGCCACCCAATTTTACCATCAGAATATTATATTTTTCAAAAATATACTGAAGAATGTACTAAAAAGTATACTGAAACTATACCAAAATAATATATCAAAATTTTCATTGCTCGAAATTGTTAGCTTTGCGGCACTTTTGTAGGTTTATTGAACACCATGAACACCATCTCACGGAGTGTAATAGCAACTAACCAGGTGAAGCTGCACGTAATTACGCCTTACAAAAGTAATTCGTTAATAACTTCTGTTTTTTATCCGATTATAGCCAAATGACGTGCCAAAATTGAACGCAGGTTTAAAATTACGTTTGCAATTCGTTTTTTTTTGATTTGCGTGGGCGGAAGGGGGCGTGTCCAAATTCTAAAACAAACTTGATCTGCGTGCAATAATAAGACACACTATTCCGAAAATTTGATTGCTCTAGGTCATATAGTCTCTGAGATCTAGGTGTTCATACGGACAGACGGACATGGCTATATCGTCTCGGCTATTGAAGCTGATCAAGAATATATATACTTTATGATGCCGGAGATGCTTCCTTCTGCCTATTACATACATTTTCAGTTGACACAAAGTTATAATACACTTCTACCCTTTGGGTAGGCGTGTATAAGAAGTAGATGTTTTTAAAAATTTTAAAAATACTTATATACCATAAATGGACCTTAAAGTACTACCCGCCCTCGTGGTGCCAAGCATTATTTTCTGAAGGAATTATATGACAAATGTTATATTTATGATCATTTAAATTTTTTGACAAAAATCAGAATTATGAAAGATAGAACATATCAACTCGTAAGCAGATCATGTTTATTTAAGATTTAAGTCACGCCCATTTTCATCCTAGCAATTGGAAAAACTTATTCAAAAGGTATGGTAACGAATTTAAGTAAACATAATACAAATCACATTTTTTATGTTTTCTAGAAATTTCATTATGATCGGATAAAAAATTATTTGAGAAACAATTTTATGAACGGTTCGGTTGCAGTGTCACAAGGGTAGACAAAATTATATTTTATACACATCGAAAATACATGGGCCGGGCCCGTACAGCAGGTCAGCCTTTTGACGGAAATCTGTCCTTTTTGCATTTTACAAATGCTTTTTGTTTATTTTCTTTTCTTTTCAACATATCTCCATAATCGACATACCACTACAAAATTTGTAAAAATCGTTATCCGGGCTATCGATTCCATACTTAGCGCGTTGTAATTAATCGTGAAATTGTGAAACATGCTGAAAGAAATGTACAAACAACAATTCCGAGAATCGTGGCTAAAATGGGTTGATTTCGAAAAGTGGACTACCCGAGATCAATAAAATAAAGATAGGGCCTACTACAGGTGCTTCAATTGCAGTATTAATCTGAAAATTGGCCAACTGCATGCACATATGCAACCAGAAACAAAAACAAAACACAAGCAAAATGCAAAAGCAAAATACCAGATTATGATGAAATTATTAATAAGGCCTTGAAATTAATATAAAAACATGTTTTAAAAAATGTAGTCCTTTTTATTATCAAAAACCTATTGTCCTTTTTTCTGTACTTTTTCCTGTTGTCCATCCTTTTTTCTCCGTTTTTTTCATCGTGGGCAGCCCTGTCATACAGACAGTCGCCATTTCTCCGTTTTTATACCCGCCTGCCCGTAAGATTGAAGGGTATTATGACTTTGTTGCAACCGATATATATATGTACGCCTGTCTGTCCATGCAAATGGTCATTTAGATCTCAAAGAATAGTATAAAATTTGAGGATAATAGTCTTATTTTTGCGCACAGATTAGTTTATTTTAGATCGTTAACATACTAATGCCAATTAAATCAAGAGGCCAATAGTTGGAACTACAGCGAGAAAGTGAAAAAGGAAGGACAGCAAAGCCTATATTGGTAATTAATTAATTAAGAATCAATTAAACCCATCCACAAATATTACTTTTAATCAATGTATACGGCAAAATTAAGTAAATTGGTAATTTTTGTGAATCACCAAGATTAAGAAATACATACATATGTAAAATAAATTAGTTCAAATTATTATGTAATGTCAAAGCTGCAGATTTTAATTTGACAGTTTAAGTATAGAAAAATATACAACAATAAGAAAAAATCTTGTATGATTTGTGGTTCAGCATTTTCCTGACATTTCATATCATTAAATGGCTAAATTTTGCGGTTAACTGCGGGTTGTGCAGCGAGCGCAAAGCATCGCTTCATAAAATATGCAAAAACATTTGTTTAATTTGCACAGAAAATTTCTAAAAATTCTGCAGAACTACTTTTTGGGGTCATCACATAGCCGAGATATGCTATGAAAATTGCTTATAAAAGCACCACGATGGTTTTAGGTCGGGAATATTTGTCAATTCACATTGGCTATCCGCAAACTAATAGTTCAAAATGTTGAAAGATTACAAATTATTACCGAAAATCAGTATGTTTTGCAAAATATTAAATTCCTTCGTCTCGCCCTTAGCTTGATAGGACAGTAAGTGCTAGGAATTAGATTTGGCGCATCTATGCAGCTTAATAACTCTAATCCCTTGTAGTGTATATTAAAATATAATACTAGCGCGCCCTTGATGCGAGCAGCTACATTTATTTGGAGCAACATTGTTGACCATGTTGTTTGGAGCATTGTGGTTACTTTTATTTATGGCAGCGCAACATGCTAATTGCAACAAAAACTACAACAGCAACAAATTGGTGAATACCTAATCAGGGTCAGGTTTTTGTCCTGAGATTTCTCTACTCAAAGAACTGGAATATTTTACGAGCTAACAGTTAGCTCGCACATTTGCAGTGCAAAATGCAGTAATTATTACAAATTGCATGTCAATTTGTGGCATCTTGGTCCCTCCAATGCTCGTGAATAATAAGTAGGCCATACAGCAAGTCTTCAAAATGCAATTATACTCTTTATATTCCCTACATTATATACTCTACACACATACATACTTATATATGTGTATATACTATAAGCATAAATTTATATGCAAATGCAAACATTTTTATGCCTAGTAGTACAATAAAGGAAACAAGTGCAATAATGGCGATGGCCGCATAAAATACCAGAAATAATAGCAACAAACAACTTTGGCAAAGTGCAAAAACCACCAAGAACAACAAACGCAGCAGAAACAACAACAACGACAAAGCCATCGAAATGAAACAATCGTAGCCGCGGCATTGCGAGAGTGAACGAAGCCAGAGAAAAATATATTTAATACGAAAAGTTTTGCAATAACGGAAATGAAATGGAAATGGACTCGCGCCAATAGACATAAATGTGTGCGAGGTGCCATAGCCGACAGGATACAAATAGGACACGGCAGTAGTCGAGCGCCATCAGCACAAACAACAGCAACAACAAAAACAAAAGCAATCACAATGCAGGCCATGTAAAACAAAAGAGCCCAACAATGCAAACTCAAAAGTAAAAACTAACAACAATATCCGGCGAAAGCAATTGCACAAAGCAAAGTGCCAGCAGTTCCACCTACAGCCTCACCCCGACTTGTCTCTGCCCCCAGCTTCTAAGAAGAGTTGCCTGTAAAATATTAAAAAAAACGAAAATATGCAATGATATACAGTAATAGCATCGAGTATTAATGAAAGCAATCAATACTTATCTCTTATTACATTTTTAATTCATTCAAAAATAAACGTATTTAAGGGACACTAGAAAAATAATAATATGTTGAGTAATTTAAAACAAATAATGTCTGTTTTTACGAAATGGTCAAACTTTTCCACTTCATTATTCAATTGCAATCTATTACCAGGTGATTTAATATTTAAATACTGATTGTGTGCAGTCCGTGAGGTGGCTGAAGTTCACATCTAATAGATAAGAAATCAGAGTCAACTAATTAATGACTGCAACAGAAGGCAAGTGTTTGTGTGGGTCTGTGGAAGGTATGTAAGTATGCAAGCAATAAACACACTTAAAGCTGCCGCAATGCAGATTTACAGACACACTCAACTGAAGCTGAACGTGTACATGCAATTTATTTAGTGCATGTCTTTGTCTTTGTGCGTATGCGTAATAAAATTGAATTAACGCTAGGCCTTTGGGCCATTTTCTGTCACATTTTGCCTACGGCTTGTGTGATAGTAAATAATGCTTCAACTCTGCATGTGAGTATGAGTGCCTTTATTGCCTATAAATGAAATCATAAATTTGATACAAGACTCTCTACACATTCAAACAAACTGCCTGAGGCGATGTTGTCAAGTTATGTCTGTTGGTTTACTTTTGTAATTATTATTAGTTCAATATTAAGTTTGAGGCCAATTTATTATTAATCAGATATGATTTGCATGCTGAGTAGAGTTGTGCAAGGCAAAGCTAGGCAATACCAAAGCAAAAGGACATTCACGAAGCATTCCTGGCGTTTACAAATATTGGCAGGCGTTTGTTTAGCGGAAAATGGCGTAATATTATCTTAATTTATGACTAACAAGTTTATGGCGAAAGTCCAAACCTAAATAGGGTAGGCAAGATTATTTGATTCGGCCAGTAAAGCATGACACAAGTACTTTGTTTGTTATTTAGACATATTTTAGAACTAAGGCAAGCAAATGTTTGAAGCAATAAATTTTCCAAAGCCCAAATTAAATTTAAATGCAGATTTTAAGCTAAATAATTTTGAAATTATAAGTAGCAGCTAGCCTAATGAATTGGTGTACTATTCCCTGAAGCTTTCGTAATACAATGCGACCATAGAGATAACCAAATTACATCAAATACAGCAATAGTTTATTTAATTTAAATAATGAATTACATGCAAAATTAATTTCAAATAGAAATGTGCAAATTTCAACAAAATAATATAACAAAATTGTTAAAATATTGTAAATATTTTCATTTATCTTGGCATATTATAAATTATACAGTTTTGATATTGGTTATGATAAGCCTCAAAGTTTTTATTAGACTCGCCAATTTGCATTCATTAACATTTGTTGAATTAAACACAGAATTTGAGATACGATACAATTCTTTTTTTTTTTTTATAAAATTTCGGTTGATTAACGAATTCAATTTAGATAAACATTTTCACTCAGTGTGCTTAGGAATGTTGTGTGAGAAGTTTGCATATAGGTAACGTCATTATGTCCAATTAAATAAAATTAATTATCAATTTGCATGTTGATAAACGAGCGTTTGCATTTTCTTTTCAAATAAAAATTAGTACAAAATCAGCGAAATGGCAAAAATAAAATGTGAATGTGAAGAAAGAAATGAGAAATGATTCATAGTCCCATTGTGATGCCAGGCAAAGCTCTGATTTCGTAGTGAAAGTCAACTGAGTCATTTGTCGTCATAACTTTTGTCATTAAACGTTAGCCTGCCTGGGTGGCTGATGACGCCTGATAGAAGATTGCTTCGTCTCCTGCTTCAGTTGCTACGTGCCTGAGCAGACAAAGGCGTTGGCAGTCGAGACCCAGGCGAGCCATTTGAGTATACATTTTTCATAACACGCTAAATATGGAGATAGACACACGAACTTGTATATACTGGTGGTCTTTTTCCAAACGTACTTAGAGACGAGACTGGCAAGTCACGTTTCTTAATATGTCTACAAGTGTGTCTATGAGTTATGTGTGAGTGAGTGTATGCAGCTGTGCGTCTGTATATGTGGCTAAGCTTCACACAATTTTAATTTGTTTTCATGTCACTTTGCTGCATGTGTTTATTTATCCTTAGCTGCAATTTTTTGCCACAGCCTCAAGCAGCGGGTTAAGAGCCTTTTTGAACCGTTGAGATACGGTCACGCTGCTTCTCATGCTACGATCTCCTCTTACAATACTATCCTTTCTTACCAAAATTCTCAATACCCACTACGGTTAATACTTGTAATAAAATTACTTGAGTTCTCTATGAGACATAGTAAATTGTACACCTTTTTAAAGAAAACCTAATATATTTCTGTTTTTTCGATGCACTATTCACAATGAAACAAATGAGGTATATTAAAAACAAGTAAGAAAGCTACTGTTGAGTTTGCTCGACTGTGAGATACCCGCCACTCAATTTTACTGCATAATAAATAAGAGTGACCATCGAAATATTACATTTTACAAAAATATACTGAAAATATACCAAAAAATACACTGAAAATATACCAAAATAATAAACTGAAATTAACTTTGTTCAAAATGATCAGCTTGGTAGTACTTGTTATGTTTATTGAACACCATTATTATGTCACTGTGTGACAAATCAGCTGATCAGGTGCAGCTGAACCTGATTTGGGCTTATGAAGATAATTCTATAATAACATCTGTATTTTTTATCCGAATTTTCAGACATCATTAAGATTATGATTAGTATTGTGCATGCCAACTGAACGTTCTAGCTTCAAAATTATGCTTGCAATTACGGTGGCGGAAGGGGGCGTGCCCAAAATCTAAAACAAACTTGATCTGGGTGCAACAATAAGACACACTATCCCGAAAAATTTGTTTCTCTAGCTCTTTTAGTCTCTGAGATCTAGGTGCTCATACGAACGGACAGACGGACATGGCTATATCGTCTCGGTTGTTGAAGCTGATTAAGAATACAGTAGAATCCGCTTATAGCGTTAGTCCGGTTATTGCGACGGAAACTCGATGGCTTGGTTAGTCCCCAAACAAAGTTATGTATATGAAAGGACCTCCGGTTAGTGCATCTTCCGGGTTTAACGACGTAAAATCGTCGGTCCCTTGAAAGTCGCTATAACCGGATTCTACTGTATATATATTTCGGAGATACTTTCTTCTGCTTGTTATTTACATTTTCGGTCGGCACAAACTTATAATACCCTTTTACCCTTTGGGTAGGCGGGTATAAAAATTTATGTCCGACACGGGAGTAACTCTTAAACAGATACCGTTTCTCTATATCTCTGCATCTCTATCCATATGTCACTTTCTCTCTCTCTCTATCTCTCCGGTTTTATCTCTCTGATCTCTCTTTTTAATTTCATTGGCCCTTTTAATTGGCTTGCAAACGTATGATCCATCTATAAGTCGACTAAGGTAAAACTGCGATAGGCGTACAAAAACTTCGAAGTAATAATGTTGGCAATGGTCCACTGGTAGCATAGACTCGGTCAAAAGCGAAAAATATGCAGCACTGCCCTTCTATGTGAGTGTGGATAAATAAATGAAAGAAAAAAATGTGAGTCTGCAAGTGTGTATGCTGTCAGTAGACAATTTTAATGGCCATTGTGGTATATGAAATGCGCTTAAGATTAAAAGCTGCGCATGGGCTGGAGACTTTATGAAACCCACAAAGCAAACATAAACACAAGCACGAAGTCAGAAGACACAAAGAGGTAAAAAAATTAAAATGCATTGTAGCTAAAGGTTATGCACGATTGAGTCATACCTTACATAAACAAAAAATTTTATTTTAGAATTATTTTCACCAAAAATGCAGTAAACAAATTATTTTTTCAACATAATATTTGTTATAAACTAACATAATATTACATCACATACTAGTACATATAAGTATATGCGTACCCGAAAACATTCAATCTGTTTTGAAGGGTATTTATAAAAGTCGATTTACAGTATCAGTTGGAAATATGACTGGGCGCAAGGCTTTGTCACCCTATGACCACATAAGTAAGTAAACATTTTAAAGTTCTGAAGAAGGTCCTTAACCTGCTGCCGGCGGCACTTGCACTTACAACTTATGTATAGCTCAGTGCACTTTGTGCATCTGATATAGCTCCAAGCTGTACGGTATGAGGCTAAATGAAGTAAATGTTAACGCAAATGCAAACAACTGGGAAAAGGTGGCGTTGGAATTTGAAGAGCACATAATTGCAACTTCCTAACAACTTGTAACTTCCTAACAAATATGGTGAGTACTCTAGGATTTCACTAGTCTTCCTATAAATTCAAGCGTTAACACATTCATAGAAATATACTATTTGTTAGAAAAATTTCTAAAATGAAACATTAAAATATTTTGGAAATGCAGTGCATGCAAATGATGAAGAAATAGTAAAATAACATGTTTGCTTGGTAACGCGATACCCTGTGATCATTCCATTTATACATTTTGAATTATAGTTTTGTTAGAAAGTATGTAACAAACAGAAAGAGACATCGTAGACACTATAAAGTACATGAATAATTGATCAGCATCAACAGACAATTGCCAACTGTCAAAGTCAGATGCACCAAAAACACACAGTAAAAGATTGATTTCATATTTGGATGAAAATATCACATCTAGTTAAATGGCTATATGCTTTTTACTCGTCATCTGATAAGAAACGGAATAGTTATGAACGATAAAATTTTACACTGCAAATGCAAATGGGTGTAGCATACTAAAGCACTCTTGACTATTGGTGTTGGATACGTTCACCAAAACCTGCAAAAAGGATGTCTATAGAACTTGAACAGAATTTGTGTGTATACGTGCAGCGCTCGAGTATTTATTTGTATGTACTTATGTCTACAAGGATAAATTAGTGAATTTTTCCACAGTTTGACAAAATTGCGTTGCAGAAGAAAGTGCCTACGAAATCAAGAAAATACAATTGAAGATATTCAAGGCAAATTACAAGAATAAACGAATCTAAAATTGATCAGTGGAAGTTCCTTTTGCGTGAGCGAAATTTACCAACAGCCGGCGTTACATATTGAATTAATGAAAAGATGAAATGATGAGTACAGTTCGGAACATACAAAGTGTAAGTCGATCCGCTTTGCCAAGTATACGACCAAACATACAATACATGCAATTGAAATTAGCAGAACCAATAAGATATGTTATACAACAAGCATCAATAAAGGGAAAGGCTAATACCTTACCACAATTTGACCCTAAAGATAATGATGTTATTTCAGCTTACCAGTTTATTGACCGTATTAACTAGGTTAATGGGGCGAAAAATTCATCTCGCTTGCAGTTTAAACCCGTCGAAGGGGTTCGGTAAATATTTGGTTCGATTCGTCGCTAACGTCACATTCTACCTGGTTCAATCTTGCCAATGCACTTCGTGATGAGTTCGGTTCAACGTCAGATGAAGTTCATAATGCTATGGCAAGTGCAGTCAGGCGCTCAAAGAATATCGTTTTCGAATGCCTGCCATGAGGTTTCGTTTCAATATTTCTGAAGCATCTGTTATACGATATGCCCGATCAGGTCTTCAAGATCGTGAGCTATAACAGAATATTGCCGCGATGAGTTTTACGATAATGAATCAAATGCGAGATACGACTGAAGCATGTTCTGCAAACAAGAATGAAGTATTCTAAATAGATCTGAGTAGATTCCAGCTCGAGACAATCCAGGAGAAAAGAAAAAAATTAAGAAAAGCCACCTCAGCCAAGGGGTACACTGAAATGCAATTACTGCAACGAAATATCAATGTTGTGAGCAATATAACAAGGTCGACAAAAAACACGAATATGCGTTATCTTGGTGAAAGGAATAGTGACAAGTGATTGTCGAATGTACCGATCGGAGTATTCTGTCAATCTGACAATGATAGAGACTAATAAATAGTTGGATGAGATCCAGTGCAGATTTATCACCTTGACTAACAAAACAACAAACTGATCTATTGCTATTGTATGGCTACGAGCCAAGACATCTATTGCAAAATACCCAGGTTCCATCTCTTCAGGATAGAGAAGGGGACATATTAACAGACGCCGAGTTAGAACATCTCCGAACATAAACGGCTAAAAGGGTTAACGACAATCGAGCCGAAGCCAAATGACGTTTTGAAGATCTGATCTGAAGAAAGTTGGAATCTCAATACAAGGGTCTCTTTTTGCCCTATTTAAGGATCTATTGAATGCAAAGCGCACGTATTACAAATCGTTATATGCTTCTGATAAAATTAACCCCCGGGGCAACATTCCCCCAGATGACCATGATGATTGCCACAATATCGAAGACGACGAAGGTGGTGAAGCTCGCAAGAACGCATCGAGTATCAGGATAGCCGACTGCTAGAAATTCATCCCGTGACCAACTAATTGACGTTCCAGCCTAAATTGTAGTGGTAACTGAAAAGAAGAGATGGGCAAGCAACGCGACAATGAGCAGCGGCGGTATAGTATCAAAACATCGAGAAAATGGTTCCCTGTATCCCAACTATAAGTATTTAGTGTTCGAAGAGCATATGTATATAAGCTCCAATGCAATTGTAATTTATGGGCAATTTGTATGAATTCAGACGAGAATGGAATAAAATTTTTGGCATTCGGTCTAGCATGGCACATTGGCTTTGATGGACTCATTTGTGTTATAGCCTAATAGGTACAAATAAAAGTCTATAATGATTGATGGGCCGCATATGCTCGTATAAATTGTGAATCGTTGTGTATTTAGTTCAAAACATTTACTTACGAAATACAAGTAATTAAGTATTGAAAATGGCAGTAGCCAAAATACAATTTTACTTAAGCGACAAGTCATTGCACGAGCGCAATAAATTTAACAAAAGCCCAAAGGGGAAGCAAAATAAATTAAAATTATGCAAGAATGCGCTTGAATTGCATGCAAAAAAAAAAACAAGGACAGGAATAATCCAAAAGAGGAGTTCTCTGAGCAAATTATATCCAATAGCTGAGTTGCAGCAGCCTTAACCAAACCAACGCCACATATTTACTTTTATCTCAGCGCAAGCAGCCAATGCCAAACAAGCACAAACAAATGGGTTTGTTGGTCGCTCTTTGTTAGGGGAGCATGTGGACGATGAACAAGTGGCATAGGAGTGTGATGGCCCGTTGCAAGACAGACAATAAATGTGCAGACTACTGTTACTGCTGGTTGCTGCCACTGACAAAGCACGACGATGATATGCTTCCCAAATTGTCGGTCGTTTAAATACATTCAAATATACATATAAATGCAGAAAGGCAGAAACGCAACCGGCAGATAAGAAGCAGTTCTGTCCCACTTTGGACTGGACTGGTCTACTGTCGTAAGTGAATATTTCAGTGATTCGTTTTTATTCACTTGGCCCACTTTCGACTGATATTCTTTCAGTGGCCGACTGGCGGACTGTCTGACTGAATGTCCATAGGCGAAGTATGAGCTATAGGAAAATATGTATGCAAGTATATCCATGCAATGCTGTTGGTTCACATTTTAAAATAATTAAAAATGTTCAACAGCGTCATCTTCACCCTCGTTCATGGTGATGTTTCTGTTGTGAAGTTGTTTTTGGTGTCGTCGCCTTTGCTCTCACGAGAAAGTAACAATTTAATTGCATATTTCTTGGCCAAAACTTTATGTATGCGTTCGTATACGTGCTTGTACGCGTTCTCTTTCTTGTGGCTAGCAGCTTGCTTGCTTGTTTCCACTGTCGCTGCATTGATTACATTTTCATTTTAATGCACGATTGAAGATGCATTCGGCGAAATTAATTGAAAACGCTGCCAGCTGCAGAGCTAATATTTGGCATTTTCCCGTCGACCAAACGCCATGCCAATGCCACATGCAACTCTTTCGCTTATCGATGTCGATGCTTTAACGCTTACATGTAGCACGGTTGCATGCGGAATGAGTTCCTGACATGTTTTTCATTGATTGCCAAAATTTACTTCGACGTCGTTTCATTTGCTTTTTGCTTTATTTTTAAATCAATGCATATCGCTTAAGAATCTCATTTCAACTATCAACGTCAAGTGATGACCGCTATGTGGACTCATTTGACCAGTCAAGCACTGTTAACATGTCAAGCGTCTAGACTGTGCATTGACCAGAAATGCTTGATGAAATACAAAAAGTAATAAGTTGTAATATTGCTTTTTTAATATAGGCACTGACAGAATATATTAAATGCTTTTATTATTTTGCCATTTCTCCTATATTGTTAACCAATTCTCTCTGCCTTATTTTACAAAAATATCCTATGTATGAGTATATTGTAAGTGTATTTTAACTGCAAAAAAGTGTGATATTAAGGCAATACATTCTGGCACACTGATCTTATAATAAATTTCTTAACCTATTAAACATTCTGTCAATAAATGAACTCGCACTTTCGCCATCTCTTCTTTCAGTATACCTTACCCTAGCAACTACCAAGTACCAATTGTCACATACTCGTATGTTTGTTACACACATGCATATGTAAATATGTGAGTATCTATCCAACTGTCTGTTTCAATTTCATCAACACATCGTTGTCAATTATTTGTGACAAGCCAGTTCGACTTTATAAACTGGCACTTTAGAGTGAGCACATAGGTTCTCTCTGCCTCATGGGCAGGCGCAGCATGTAAGGTTGGCTTGGGTGGGATTAATACTGAGTGGTTCCTATCTTCTCACTTCAGCGTTGATAAAGTGACATTTATTGGCTGTCAGTCGGTCAGCCTGTCTGTTCAGCCAGTCAGATACTCAGTCCTGCAGTCAGTTAGTCAGCGACCGACTGCCAACTGGGAAAGCTCTTTGTCAGTAATGCGAATATGGACAATGTAATGATGTGCCTTGCATACGAAATTTGTCAGATCGAATATCGAGTCCATCACATTCGTGTAGGGTTCTCGTCGTTTCCTTTGCATATGTAAACAGCCTGTTTTAAATCGCACTGTCTTTATCTCCTCATCACAATTGCATAATCACATCATTGTTGTCATATGTTACTCTTTATAATTCAATCAACATACTTAACTCTCAGCTACCCCACTAACTCAGTTCAAGGCAAAAAAATTGCTATAATTTTTATATATAGAACGAAAACTTTAATAACATAAATTTTAGTTGATTTGAGCTTGAGCCACGAAGCTACGTGATCAATAATTTTGGCGGTATCCTCATTAGTTTAACTTCGAAAGTCTGTATAAGTCCGTTGAACTTGCGCCAATCTGAACAGCCGAAGTAAACATATAATTATTAGGATAATGTAACAAGAACAATAAAGTGACCACAATGTCAATTCGTTTAGAAGAATTTGATTCAATCCGCTCTACTTCACCTTTCAGCACCTTATCAACGGGTCGTATGATTATTATATTTTAAACGCTTGCTCAGACGCAGTATCAAGTAAGATTTTTTGAGACAATGTTCTAGAGGTTTGTGGTGAATGTATGCATTTCGCTAAATTCCATTTACTTTAGCTATCCAGTGGCAATTAATTAACGCTCATTCTCTCTGAAAACGCTTCTTAGCCCATTGAATTTGGAATAAAAAACTCTTTATTAAAGAATCTTTTTTCATTTACGCTGCTTCCACCTCAACGTCTTTCAAACATTTTTCCTTTGTGGG
The DNA here is from genome assembly GCA_018150935.1 of Drosophila pruinosa. Taxonomy (NCBI): domain Eukaryota; kingdom Metazoa; phylum Arthropoda; class Insecta; order Diptera; family Drosophilidae; genus Drosophila; species Drosophila pruinosa. The sequence continues at coordinate 5,958,736 of JAECWR010000034.1, read as the reverse complement.
TATTAAAAACTTGTCATTATGACCACACTAAGCTGGCAACTAAGTACTTATAGTTTGCAGCAAGTTGGTTAATTAATTGTGAGGTAAAATGAGGTGTAGAATAAGTCTTGACACAATTTGAAAAAAGTAGAATTTAATCGCAAATAAAGTGCAGTTACACCATGCTGTACCCCTAATCGTATACCCAAAATGAAATAATAAGTACTATTTAACCATTGAGATCTATTTGGGAATATTTCGAACTTAAACCGCACATACAAATGTTGCATAAAAACTACAAGGGACATGGTAAATTATACTTCCGAGAGTGAGAACTATTTGTAGAAGTACAGCTGCAGCTTCAGCTATGATTTAGTTATGCCAAGTGGAAGCTGCAACTGCTTCGATTTGCGCGACAACGAATGCAAACAAACAAGCAATAAGGTACGTGGAAATTGTCGACTTAACTTAGTTTATTATAATGCCACTTGAATGAGTTTGCGACGGCTGTGCTGCTATTGCTGCTGCTGTGTACTAGCATATATCAGATATCCTTTCATTTATGCTCTCACACGTTTGCAAGTTGCAGAAAAGCAACGAAATAATACACTGAACGGAGCACAAGTTGTATGTGACGCACAACAACAATGGAGTGGTGGAAGTACTCGATGTAGTTGTTGGCAGTCCAACTTAGAGGCAGCAGCTTTTTGCTGTACAAGAGAAGGATTTGGTTTACACTGTCACCTAAAGATGGTGTTGCTTCGGGCGGTTGCTGGAGAAGTGAAAGCAAAAGCATTTGCAAATAGCTGCAGACACGTGAGCTGCTATTGTATTGCATACAGTATACTTATTTACCTTTGTGTAAATTTTGCCATTTACTCAATTTAAATTTGCCGACAATTGCGCAGTCCAATGCAACGTGCAATATGAGCTCTGCTACTATTATGCCTGTTATAAAATATAATAATATCAGGCTCAGACTGAATTGACAATATTGACGTATAATAAGCTGAGTTTTACAATACAGTGAAAAAGATCTTTTGTTAAGGCAGTACAATACAATGCAAATGTTCAATTTAAATAAAATATTTAAAATATTTGCACAGTTTAATTTTTGCAGTTATATACAAAATATCGCAATATTATTAATATCAAACAATGCCTATATATACTCAAATGAAATATGCACAATAAAATCTGCAAAAATGACAACTTTACTTTAACTTTGTTGCGGTTTATTAATTATAACTTTTGAAAACTGTGTTAAACTACACAAAGTAAGATGTTGTTTGATATGTTTTCAATTATGCTCTATGTTACAAAATAATTTAATGTATTAATGTGTTGTAAGGGTCAGTATACATATGCATTGTTTGCTTTTAAATTCAAATTCAATACTTATTTATTGTATTTATCGAACAATAAGCCTGATGATTTAATCCAGCAAAGCGTTGAAACGCACTCTCTGATACGCCTTGATTAAATAAATCATTTATATGTTGTTCTTTTGACTCTGCCATAATTGTTAATTTCATACTTAAAGCATAGACGCATATCGTGATGATATTCAACCAATTGCAAATATAGCATAACGATAATCGGATTTTATTTAAGCAAGTAGGAACGGCTACAGTCAAGCATTGACTGTAAGAGGTCATGGGTTTTAAGTGTACATGTGTAAGTTGGGGCATAAAAGAAGATATAATATGAACAAAAATTATAATATAATTATTATTAAAAAATATTAAATTTCAAGATCGCACTTCCCGGGAATCGAACCCACAGTCTACCGCACAGCGGATCGCTCAACTCCTCTCTAAACCACTCAATCATTTTTATCACTGACCGCACAAATTGTGTTATTAACTCAAATTGTTATATTTGTATGAAAAAACATAAAACATTTAAATGTTATGTTATTATGTGTTGTACAACAATATACTTTTAAAAATGTATATTTGTGTACATTAGAAATATTTGGAGCAATTAAAAATATTTCAAGTCCTAAATTTTCCCGAGCTGGGTTCGAACCGCCAACTTTTGATCAACGCTCCGCTACTCAACCAATCACACGACCATCTCATATTGATAAACATGGGTAAAAATGCACTATGAGACAATTTTAATAACGAGTATATTATATTAAAATAATAACCGCCAACAAACGTCCGCGCTAGGATTCTTCACATGTGGGTCTTAAAACAAACACTGTATATCTACAATTGTGGCTGTGAATGTGTTTTTAGTGGTTTGCAAGGCGGAAAGGGGCGTGGCCATCACCTAAAACAAACTTAATCTGTCTGCTGAGCTTCTACATGTTGTCTTTAAATTTGGTAGCTCTAGCTTTTATTGTCTTTGAGATCTCGATGTTCATGCACACAGATGGACTGACAGACAGACAGACAGGGTTATTGGGTCGCAGACGTCTCCTTCTGCCTGTTACGCACATAACAAACGCAAATTACTATGAATTTATTAAAATCCATGTCCTAAAAATTTGCTGAAACTCTTGAATAACTTGTCAAAGTTGCGGCTTAAAAGATGGGGATTGCTTTTAGACGTAGCGATTGATATCCCACCATAAGCTTTCTATATAGTTCAGATCCAGGGATTGAGTTAGACATGCCATTACATCGATCCTTTCTTGGCAAAACCATATTTTGTAGTGTGTGCTTTGGATCGTTATCCTTCTGAAATGTCAATTCTAAGGATATTTTCAAATTGACAGCTTAGTGTTCCTTAATATAATATATATATGTAGGTACAAGTATTGGTCATCATTTTTTACAGGACCTAGCCGCCTTACGAAAAACAAGACCTCACCAAAATATTGAGACGCCCGTGCTTAACTGTCTCGGAAGTATATGTTAGTAAATATTCTGTGCTTAGGGATCACTTAATATACTATGTAGAGTCTACCACACAAAAAAAACAAGTAAGAAAGCTACTGTCAAGTTTGCTCGACTGTGAGACACCCGCCACCCAATTTTAGTGAATGGAAGAATAAATTAGAGCGACCATCGCAATATTATATTTTTCAAAAATATAATGGAAAATATACCATAAAATATACCAAGAAATTATACCGAAATGAGATTTGTTCGAAATATTAGAATTGCAAACGTCATTTTAATCCTAGAACTTTCAATTTTGGTACGCAGAATACTAATCACCATCTTAATGATCTCTGATCTCTGTTTTTTTTATGATCGAATAGAAAACACAGAAGTTATTAAAGAATTACTTTTATAAGGTATAACCAGGTGCAACTGCACCTGTTCAGTTGCCATGTCACTCAGTGACATAATAATAGTTTTAAATAAACCAAAAAAGTTGTATACAAGTTTATAATTTTGAGCCCGTTTAACTTCGGTATATTTTTGGTATATATTAAGTATTTTTGTAGTATATTTTTTTGTAGGTTTTTTTGTCTATGTACGAGAAAGAGAATATTTTGTTCGTAATTTTGTTGAATGCAGTAAAATTGGTATTGTGTTTTATGACTTACATACATGCATTCTACGAAAATTCATGGCCTCATGCAGTCAAATCTTGACTGTAGCAGGGGATGGGCCATGGTCAAATTTGAATTCAAACTTAAGCAGAGTACAATAATCCGAGATATTGTTACCAAATTTGGTCGCTCTAGCTTTATATTCTTTACAATCCAGATCTTCGTACAGACCTCTACGTACAGATCCTATATAAAGTTGAAGCTGATCAGGAATATATATACATATTTTGTGGGGAGATGCTTCTATCACATATATTCGGTTATAATACTCATCTATCCTATGGGTGGAAAAATAGTTCAGTTGCAAAATTCGTTCAAGTTTCGGCAATGGTCGATTACTTTATGAACTCTATAAGTATATTTCGTAATCGATGTTCATCGAGACATCATCAGGCAATATCTGCATGATTTTCGGCTGCTTTCTTGGTTTATTAAATATTTCAGGTCTAACTTATTAAACAGCAAACAATGAAACGAGAGAAGTGTAAAGATATGGATGTAAAACCGACTAAAAATGTGCAAAGTTACACAAGTACTTCCAATTTGGATATTTTTATAGCCGCCTACCCAAAGGGTATAAGGGTATTATAACTTTGTGCCAACCGAAAATGTATGTAACAGGGAGAAGGAAGCATCTCCGACCCCATAAAGTATATATATTCTTGATCAGCGGCAACAGCCGAGACGATATAGCCATGTCCGTCGTCCGTCTGTCCGCCCGTATGAACACCTAGATCTCAGAGACTATAAGAGATAGAGCAACAAATTTTTCAGGACAGTGTGTCTTATTGTTGCACGCAGATCAAGTTTGTTTTTGGTTTTCTTCCAAACCCCCTTCCGCCCCCGTAAATCAAAAAAATTTAATTTCAAGCGTCTCTTTATGATCTCTGAAAATTTGGTAATAATCGGATAAAAAACACAGAAGTTATTAAAGAATTACTTTTATAAGGCGTTACCACGTGCAACTGCTAGTGCTGCCTAGTTAGTTGCTATGACACTCCGCAACATAATAATGGTGCTCAATAAACCAACTAAAGTGCCGCCAAGCTAATAATTTCGAACAAAGAAAATGTTGATATATTATTTTGGTATTTTTTAGTATATTTTTTTTAGTATTTTTTCAGTATATTTTGAAAAAAATAATATTTGGATGGTAAAATTGGGTGGCGGGTATCTCACAGTCGAGCAAACTCGACTGTAGCTTTCTTTTTTATTTTTTTATCTTTTTATTCATTTTTATTTTGTAAAAATATTATTAATATTAATATTATTACTTATTTATCGGCTGTTAGCTAAATTAAATAAACAACTTCATAAATAGGTGCATCTCCACCTCTTCAGTTGCTATGTCTCTCAGTGATATATTATTATTTGTAAAAGGGAGTCTCCCAATAGAGAAGGTGCGAGGCACTGGGACCGTGGAAGTCTTTTGTGCCTATCAGTGATGTAATAACGGTAACTTAATAAAGTGCAACAAAGCTAACAAATTTAAGAGTGGTACATTTCGTTGAATCGAATACCATTATTATATCACTGAGTGATAAGCAGGTGAAGCTGCACCTGATTTCACCCTAGGCAGGTATTTCTTGAATAGCTTTTGTATTAATTATCATATCGTTAGTAAATATACATAAATCAAAAAATTGGTAACTAATATTGAGTGAACCAAAATTCAACGTTTGAGGTTTAAAATTAGGTTTGCAATTCTGATTTTTTTCCAATTTCGGGGGTGGAAAGGGGTGTTAGCCAAATACTAACGCAAACTTGATATGTGAACAAAAATAAGCACAGGGTCCAAATTTGGTTTTACTACTTCTAATAGCCTCTAAGATCTAGGAGTGCATACAGACAGACACATGAACGAACAAAGGAACATCGACTCGTCTGTTGATTAGCGGTGTACACGAAATTTGACCTGTTGTGCGGAAAAAAGATGATCTGGGGAGCAAAAACGAAGCGGGGTAACTGCAGTCCTTAGCAAGACAAGGACAAAAACCGACTTTGAGGTGATCGTAGGTCGAGACCGAAAGAGGAGTGAGAATATTGTTCTTGTTTATCTTTTTGTGTTTTGGCGCGAGCCTCGAGATCGAAGTGCCCTGGTGTTGATCCCATGCGTAAGACGGTGAAACGGTGCAAAATGTTGTAAGAAAAACATTTCATCGCAGTGACTGCTTCTGCTTGTCTTCTTTTTATACGGCGCCGACGTCTGTATTATTCCCTCGCTTACTTTTTTGTACTTTCTATTTGCTAATAGAAATACTGTGAGTATCCTGAGCAAAAGAGTATCCATCGTGCTGTTGATGCTCACAAAGGGGACTCCCTTTAAAATATCGGAGTTTTGTGTCAACAAGTTAAACACAAAGTACAAGTTCAGTTTAACTAAGTCCAAAAACACTTCGTGCAATCTCCTATTAAGTAGTAAATGGCAAGTGAAAGTAATACACACATTGCCTGACTGGCTTGGTGGGTTTGCCCGTTTCGGACTTTTACTTATCCGCTGCCTTTGTATGGATTGAAGTTTCCGAGTATAAGGTTAGAGTGAGATTTAATGTTAGTGGAAGTATAAGGCACTGAGAAGATCTACTGTCACTGACGGGCAGAAGCTAGACGACGCGACGCCGTTGCCATTGCTGTTGCAGTTCCGATTGCCATGTTGCTGACATCAAAGCGGAAACGGAAGTGCAAAGCAACAAAGACAAAAAAAGAAATATCAACAACAAGCAATGAAAGCAGCTAAAAACCACAACGACTATCCCTGTAAATAGCTCGCATTTTTTTATGTTAACGTTGCAGCTCATAAACTACTCTTCTAGGCAAATGTTGGGCATTTTTACGGGTTCGCTCCGGTTTGGCAAATGTCAACAGTATTTTATAATGATGTTGCTCTTACAAGTTAAGAACGGAAATAGTGTCAGTCCTAGCAAAATACCAGGCGTCTTGTTTATTATTTCCTACAGAAGCGAGGAGCTGAAATTGCCATATCCAAATACATATTCTCAAATCAGACACTGAAATCGCGAATAATTTGTGGTAAGTCAAGTCAGAATTTATATCACACAATTTGCAACGAGGTAATTAAGTTATTTATAGCACAGCACTGTCAACTTCTTTTTCACTCTCATCGGGCGCCTGTCTCCCTTTTACATTTATTTTAAATAGCCTGCTGACGGAGCATTGAGTTTCAAAATTCGTTGTCTGCTTATTAAATTTGACATTTAAATGGAATAAGAAAAAACAATTACAACACAGAACCCATATTGTTCATTTTAGATCATTTTAAAGTTGAGCTTTTCAACCAGAATTATTATTATTATTATTATTATTATTATTATTATTCTTATTATTATTATTATTATTATTATTATTATTATTATTATTATTATTATTATTATTATTATTATTATTATTATTATTATTATTATTATTATTATTATTATTATTATTATTATTATTATTATTATTATTATTATTATTATTATTATTATTATTATTATTATTATTATTATTATTATTATTATTATTATTATTATTATTATTATTATTATAATTATTATTATTATTATTTTACGAAATGCTTCGGATTTGTCTTAGAGATTTTTCAAAATCAAAATCAAAATGTATGTAAAGGTATTTTTACATTTGTACTATTAATAAATTAAAAAATATATTTTATAATTGCGTAGAAGGATATTATTACTTTGTGTCAACCGAAAATGTATACGATATAACAGGAAAGAGACATATTCGATCCTACTGTAATATATTCTTGATCAGCATTAACGGCCGATTTTCTGTCCGTCTGTAAGGACGTGGATCTCCGAAACAATAAAAGCTAGATACTCCAATTTAGCATATATGTATGTTGGTGCAAATTCAAATATGCGGAACAAGATTATTTTAAATTTTGTACCGCGCACAATAAAACAAAAAGTGACACATGCGCAATCCAAAAAGTATGATAGTTAGTTAAGGATGCACGACTGCGAAATACACATCTTAAAATATACTATTTTACAAGTAAGAAAACCACCCGCTATGTATTTTAACTATCATCAAAATGTACTATTTTTCGGGAATATACTAAAAAATATACCAAATATATACCGACATATACAACATTAAATATTTTAGCTTGATTATAGGTTTATTTAATACCATTAGTGACTTAACAACTCAACAGGTGCAGCTGCACATAACTTTACCCTTTTAAATAATTACTTGAGTAATTTCTGATTGCAATAACAAATACAATTGTCTCATTTGATTTTGGGTGCACTGTAATAGGGTTGGAATAAGCTTAGAACACTTGAAAATGCATGATGTAAAAAGCATTAAGAATTCGATTCGAAAATAAAAGTAAGTTTTAAGCCAGCATTCAGCAGACAACAAATAATGAAAAGCAACTTGAGGCTCACTGCAGTAGTAGCAGGAGCGAAGCTTTTATCAAGAAGAAATAAAGTGAAGCAAAAGTTTTAAGCGTCTTTGTAACGCATTCAATTTCTCATGAGAACAAAATACAATTGCACAATAATATATATATATATATATAGTACACTGGCAGACAAACAAATGTATACATATAGTGAGGGAAGGAGCAGAGAGTGGAATGCGGGTATGCTGAGCACAAATGCAAAAGTAAACTTAAGCGAAAGGATTTAAGACTAAGAGCGGCTGGGAAAAGGTTTTTGTCGTACACGACGACGACATTGCCATTTTACTAAAAGCGTAAAACAGTTCGGAAAAATATCCAAAAACAACTGGCAACATTGCGAGGCTATTCAGCCTTCTTTGCCATAATGGCTCTACGCTTAAAGACAACGCTTGCAAATACTATCTCACGTGCCCCCTCTGCAGCTGCTGCCATGCCATTGATGTTTTTATTGCACACCAAACTGTTGTCCCAAACTAAAAGAAAACAAGTAAAAACAATACCGTCGAGAGTGCTCGACTCCAAAATACCCTAAACCAATTTATACATTCGCATTTAAAATAAACATCAAAAAATTCACATACAGCAGCTTTGTATATTTAAGCTTGAGTATGCATTCAGAGTGAAACTATTTCACTCTATTAGCGTTTCTTATCGACCGACACGAAACTTAGATGGTATTTTATAGAGTAAATAACGTGTATCATCTATTTATGTTAATAGATATCGTGGACCATGACGTACATGACACCAAGCTAAGGCTTGTTAATGCGCGGACCAAGATAGATGCTACCCACCACCCGACCAGCCGAACGGAAACCACGAAGATATAGAACAAAAACAAGTAAGAAAGCTACTGTCGAGTTTGCTCGACTGTGAGATACCCGCCATCCAATTTTACCATCAAAATATTATATTTTTCAAAAATATACTGAAAAAATACTAAAAATATACCGAAATAATATACCAAAATTTTCTATGTTCGAAATTATTAGCTTGGCGGCACTTTAGTTGTTTTATTGAACACCATTATTATGTCACGGAGTGTCATAGCAACTAACTATGTGCAGCTGCACGGGTTAACGCCTTATAAAAGTTATTTCTTAATTACTTCTGTGTTTTTCATCCGATTGTAACCAAATTTTCAGAGATCATTAAGATAGTGATTAGTATTGTGCGCACCAAAATTGAACGCTTAAAATGACGCAATACGGTTTTATTCGATTTACGGGGGCGGAAGGGGGCGTGGCCAAAATTAAAAACAAACTTGATCTGCGTGCAATAATAACACACACTATCCCGAAAATTTGGTTGCTCTATCTCTTAAAGTCTCTGAGATCTAGGTGTTCATACGGACAGACAGACGAACAGACGGTCATGGCTATATCGTCTCGGCTGTTGACGCTGATCAAGAATATATATACTTTATGGGGTAGGAGATGCTTCATTCTGCCTGTTACATACATTTTCGGTCGGCACAAAGCCATAATACCCTTCTACCCTTTGGGTAGGTGGGTATAAAAATATCGAGTGCTAAACTTGCCCGAGCGGGGATCGAACCGCCAACATTCGACCAAAGCTCCGCTACTCAACCAATCACACCACCATGTCATTTTGATGAACGTGGATAAAAATGCACTATGAAACAATTCTAATTACGCGAAATAATATACATATAATATGAAAGTCCGAGGTGAATTGTCCGGTATTAGAACTATTAGCAAAGTGGCCCAAGGGACCCGGGCTCCTTGCTAGTGTGCTACTATTTTTAACTGTATTAAATCTGGTATATCTTACCAGTTTATCATGCGATTGTATGAAATTTTCACCAAACGTCCGCTCTAGGATTATTCACATGTGGGTTGTAAAACAAACACTGTATGTCTTTAATTGTGGCTGTAAATGTGTTTGTAGTGGCTTACAGAGGCGAAAAGGGATGTGGTCAACATCTATAATAAACTTGATCTTTACATGTTGTCTCCAAATTTGGTAGCTCTAGCTTTTATAGTCTCTGATATCTCGATGTCCATACAGACAGACGGACAAACAGATAGGGCTATATCGACTCGGCTGTTGATGCTGATCAAAAATATATATAGTTTATGGGGTCGCAGACGCCTCCTTCTGCCTGTTATGCATATTCGGACAAAAGTGAAAGGTAATGGTTTATTTTAAATCCATTACCTAACAAGTAAGAAAGCTACTGTCGAGTTTGCTCTACTGTGAGATACACGCCACCCAATTTTACTACCGAACCATTATATTTTTAGAAAGTATACTGGAAAATATACTAAAAATATACCAAAATTTTAGTTGTTCGAAATTATTAGCTTGGCGGCACTTTAGTAGGTTTATTGAACACCATTATTATGTCACGGATTGACATAGCAACTAACTAGGTGCAGCTGCACCTGATAAAAGTAATATATAAAAGTAATTCTTTTTTATCCGATTGTATCCAAATTTTCAGAGATCATTAAGATGATGATTAGTATTGTGCGTGCCAAAATTTTTCGTTCTAGGTTTAAAATGACGCTTGCAATTCGATTTTGGAATAACTTCTGAGTTTATTTTCCAAACGTAGCTAAATTTACAGAAATCAGATTATAATTGTTAGAACCAAAACATTTTAGCTTGAAAAGTACACTTACAATTCTTTTTTTTTTCAATTTAATAAGTTGCAATGTGCAGCAGAAAAGTTTGGATCATGAGGATGTGATTCTGCGTATTGGTGACATCAGATTAAATTTCGATTGCTTCCCGAGTCTGCGTGATAAACGGTTTCTAGCAACAATTCGGACAGTTGTGGAAATGCGTACTTTCGAGCATACACAGGGCGTGTATGTGTGTATGTACTTGTATTGGTGAATTTGACAATATTCGGCAACAGAGAGTAAAAGCAAAAGTAAATAAATTTAAGAACAAATGCAGAGAACATCGGAATGGATGCTGGACCAATTGAAATTCCTTCTAAGAGCAAGGTATTTACCGGCTAATGGTACGCGTAACGCGTCGTCATTCAAAGAGATCGCCGATTCCCCACCAGAATTTGATCCCAGCGATACCAACGCCATATCGATGGATCAGTTCATCAAGCGAATTAACAGAATCATGAGAGGGTAAGAATGGGAGGAAAAGTTTTTATTACTTGCAATCTTGCGTAGTGGCAACGCTAATTAACGGCGAAAAGAATAGGAGAAGGACCTTCATGTGGAATGGTGATCGAGAGCAGTCGCAAGTTTTTCAATCGCGTTTCATACAGAAAGAGCCAAAAACTATTGTCATCAAACAATTAAATTGTAATAAGAAAACTATTGTCAACAAACAATAAATAATGTTCTACTTGAATTTTGTCATTAAACAATAAAGTAAAAATGTAATAAAATTACTATACAAATATAATATTATATCTGTGGAAAGTAGATAAACGTAGTAACAGACTGCTATGCTCTGAGAACCTCTATAGAGAAACGCGAACAAATTCATCGATTCGCAAGATGGCGGCTACGCATCCAAGAGCGATATCAAGATTACTCATAAATCTGGATCAAGGATTGAACATGTTCACGTACTTAGTCGAACACCGTCCGAATATGTTCCGGATTTAATAACCCTAGAGTACAAAAAGTTAATTCTATATGCATAGCTGAAACAATGAAATCGGTGTTAATTTTATAAACTCTTTAAGCATTCGATATGTTTGAGAGAAATTAAAATGAGAAATGTACCACCGCAAGTGTAAATATGCCCTCACTTGTCAACCCTTGCTAGATTACGAAAAAAATCTAGAAGCTCACAATTCGTAGTCAGAATCGAAGACAAAGTTTACGATCAAAAATTTAGAACCATTGCTGAATTTAATTTCCATTTATATTTTTTGCCAAATTCTTTTCTTTATTTGATTTTATTTTATGTCTTTAACTACGAGTATAGCATATACAAATAGCAAATAAATTTTAATATTAGCTGACGTATAAAGATTATTTAAAGGGGTGTTCAATACACAAGCCATAAAAAAAAGGACAAAAATATTTCATAGCGCAATACTTGTTAATGAAAACAAATAGCCAACATATAGTATACTCATCACATGCTGAAACGAACACAATAACTGCAAAAAGGACACGGCGAATCGCTACTCACTGTTGACTATGAGATAAAATTTGATACTATAGTACATACACGCCATGTTCGACATCCATATAAAATAAATATTGATATCAAGGTTAATTTTGGTCCAACAAAATTTTGGGCAAAAATGTATCATATATTCTAACTATACACAGAGTAGGCCAAACTATTACATAAATATCAAAGCCCAACTATATAAAAAAATAATCAACTCGAAATATAATGGAAATATATTCAATATAAGTACTACAATACTTCATTTCATGAATATGCTGGCGCTTTTACGTAAGGCTGAAACGAATGAACTGATGGCAGTTCCGTTTTCTGGTAAATATAATTTAGCGATCTCATAATTTATGCACAAATAAACACAACACAATTTATATTAATAATCATAAATGTTTTCATTTTCGAATTCAATTCACGCACCATGGACCTTAAATTTTCTAAAATGCAGTCTAGCAAAATATTAACCTAATTATGGTGAATGTCATACACATATGTAAACGTTAGCCCAGCTCATGCCAGACCAATACAGTCCATCCATGACCATCATGGGTCCATTTATGTTTTTTAATTAATCAAAACCACAGTTTATAGTTTTGCATTTGATTATTGTTTATTTTAGATCGGAACTACAATTTCAGATGCAACTGGTGTTATTAAATATGTTTAATGAGATAGCAAATATTTGTATACCCGCCGACCCGTATGTAGAAGAGTATTATAACTTTATGCAGACCGACAATGTAGGTAACAGGAAATATATATAACGATATGGCCATGTTCGGCTGTCCGTCCATCCGCATGAACACTTAGAGAATATAAGAGTTAGATCAACCAAACTTTAGTTAAAATATTTTATTTTTATGTTATTAGTATATTTTTTAGTATAAGTAAACTTTTAAGTATATTTTTATACCAGCCTACACAAAGGGAAGATGGATATTAAACCTTTGTGGCATCCGAAAATGTATGTAACAGGCAGATGTAGGCATCTCCAAGTAAATTAAGTTACGATTCGGAAAAACACAGAAGTTATTCACAAAATACTTTTTAAAGAGTGAAATCAGGTGCAGCTGATCGCAAGAGATCGCAAGTGGCGTGGAGGGGGTGGGGATACGGTGGCGCGGGGGGAGAGCGCACGCGCAGCTCCGCGTAGCGAATCGAAATGGAGGTCATCTCGTTTAGTATATAATCAATAAATACAATATTAGGATGGTCGCTCTAAATTGTTGTTGCATTCAGTTCGAATGGGTGGAGGGTATCAAACAGTCGAGCAAACTCGACAGTGGCCTTCTCACTCGTTAAAAGTAACTTTTCTTTTTTAAAAATGTTATTTTTATTGTTGCATACAATTAAATGCTCAAATTTCACATTTCTAATTAGAAAATACAAATAATATGAATAAACATCTATAAGCAGGTTAGTCGCAAATAATATTATATATATAAATAAATTTTAATATATGTATGTACATAAGAAAAATCAAGTAAGAAAGCTCGAATTTGCTCGACTGTCAGATACCCGCCACCCAATTTTACCATCGAAATATTATATATTTCAAAAATACTCTGAAAAATATACTAAACAATATACTGAAAATATACCAAAATAATATACCAAAATTTTCTTTGACCGAAAATAGCTTGGCGGCACTTTAGTTGCTTTATTGAATACCATTATATCACGAAGTGACAAAGCAACTAACCAGGTGCAGCTGCACGTGATAACGCCTTTTAAAAGTAATTAATAACTTCTTTCTTTTTATCCGATTGCAACCAATTTTTAAGAGATTATTAAGATGATGATTAGTATTGTGCGTGCCAAAACATGAACATTCTAGGTTTAAAATGACGCCTGGCAAAAATCTAAAGCAAACTTGATCTGCGTGCAACAATAAGACACACTATTCCGAAGATTTGGTTTCTCTATCTCTTATAGTCTCTAATATCTAGGTGTTCATACGGACGGACGGACAGACGGACATGGCTATATCGTCTCGGCTGTTGACGCTGACCAAGAATATATATACTTTATGGGGTAGGAGATGCTTCCTTCTGCTTGTTACATACATTTTCGGTTGACACAAAGTTATAATACCCTTCTACCCTTTGGGTAGGCGGGTATTAAAAGCAAAATTATTTTTGCATTACAAATATTTAACTATCAATTTTAGTAAATACTTGCAATATCGGGTACAAGAACTTTGCAGAAATGCTTGTAAGAAGTACGCATTAAGTTTTAAGTCTTAATATGATTTCTGATTTGTGTTAAATTTCATTAAAACATTTTATATGGAATGACTTACAAAAGGCTACAAGGTATTTTGTAGCCGACACGCTTCTATTTTACTATCACTTAGTTTTTGATGACTGTTGTTCTGTTGTTGTTGGTATGGGTATGGGACGGCAGTAACCGCATTTGCACATAAATTCCATTCTCTGACATTTTCTCCGACCGCAAACCCAAAGCAATTGCATACAATTTAGCTTAAACATTTATTATAATTATTGTTGCTAGTATTATTTGTATAAATATTTCAGTACATTTTGGAAAAAAACTAGTCAGTCCACTTACGCTTACGTAAATTAGTTTTGCAGTTTAGCTTATCACAACTTTTGTACTAGACTGCCTTATAAAATGCCTACAAAATTCAGAATTCACATTTATGTCGAAATGTTTATTTAGAAGGGAAGTAGCACAAAAGATTGCATTACTTTTTGGAAGCTCATTAAATGAGATTTAACCGTATTTTTTTTGTACATATGTAGCGCATAATATAGGTTAGAAGCTACAAATAGGTAACGAAGCTAATTGAGTCCTTTAAAGGAATCTTGATGTATTTCGAGTACATTAGCTCTCATTTGAATCGCAAATAAGAAAATTAAATGAAATATTGAATCTGGTAACGTCGCACGGAGCTGATGCCACTCACTCAACTGCCAAATTATAATGTGACGCACATTAACTGCCACGTTCTCATTTGCTTTATCATTTTCCATGTTGTCGGAGTTGAAGCTGGCGCTCTACTTGGAACTGTAGCAGAAGCTTGGGGCAATGTAATCACTACCCGACATAGTTGAAGTTGAAGAAGCCAGCAAGTAGTGAAAAAGGACGAACAGCAGCAGCAGGATATCCTGTCACGTTTTCAGTTGACTTGACTGCTGTGGGAGTGCGCAGTACTTAACCGTTCAAGTTGTCGGTCTGGGACTCGAGCTTACCTTCAGTGTTGCCTCTGGGCCACTGTCGTCAATGTCTCGCCAGTTACTGTTCTTGTTGCTGTTACTGTTACTATTCCTCTTGCAGTGCTTGGAGTTGGTTGGAGGTGTTGGCTACCTGGTCTCCTCTTGTTGGGGCACGGGCATGGCGTGAAAATTAAAGGAATTCCGTTATTATTTTGCCTTTTTTCTCCTCTTCTCCCCATCCCCTGTGTACAGTACTTGTCAGAGCACTTTGGCGCAAATTATGTCGGTGCAGCGAAAACAAATGTTGCATATGCATGCGACATGTCACAAGTGCTTAGTTGTCCCGCATGCGACAGTTTTGCCTAGCATGAATGCAATTCCTACTCGACCCACACCCCCTTAGCCTCCAAAGACTTTTATATTGAACGCCCAACGAGCTGAGGTTTTTCAACAACTTCTGCCATTACCTCGGGGCGGTCTTCCGGCTGATGTCGTTGCGAGTGTGTGTATGTTATATGTGTGAGTGGATATGGAGATGTGAAAGTGTGAAAGTAATTTGCAAAGTAGACGTTCTGTTCTTGGTTTTGCTCTTACTCTTGCAGTTGTAGTTGCTGCTGATGGCTTTTGGTGTCGTCATGGTGGCTCATTATGTAGCAGCTTCTGGGCCTATCATTCAAATATATGTTTCTATGGACATTTGTGTGTGTTGCGAATGCAGAGAGCAGCACAAAGGGCTGCTGCAACACCAAGAAAAGTTAATAATTTACACAAAGCATCACGAACCCATACAAATGGGATTGTGAATGAAAATCTGATTGTAGGCGTGACTTTGTCAGTGGCACAGCAAAATTATTTTCAAGTAATTATTTGAATGCGTAATGCAAAATTTCACAGAGTCATCGCAAGTAATTATGCTTCAGATTCTACGTTTAAATTCAACAAAATATATTCATTGTTAATTGAAAATGAACTTCATAAGAAAATTACTTTTATGCAGCGAGTTTGCTGTGATAAAATATTATTTTAAGTCGGAGATTTCAATGTTTGTGAACTTCTGTTTGATTGTGTGAGAGAGAATTTTGGACGATTACTTTGTTTAATGGAAGGTTTCTTGTTGCTAACTAAATATACCTTATATATAAAACTTTTAAAAATAAATCGGATCAAATTAACTTACCAATTTAATAGTTATTTTAAAATATAAGTGTATGTGGTCCATTCGAATTGAAACTATAGTAAATAAAAGCAAGCTTCATAATCATAATAATTGACATCGTTAAAATGTAGAATAACGTTTTTAATAATCTAACTTTTAATAATAATACGAACAATTAAAGTAACAAATTTTCAAATAAATGGTAAAATACAAATTATATAGATAAATAATCTATAGTTTTAATTCGCAAACTTAATTCAAATGCAAATATATTAAAAATATATAAAAGGCTACAGCAAAACTTAGACAGTGAACTATATATATTATATATAACTTTTTTTATTTGGCAAACAAAATTTTTGCCACGAGCAGTTAACCAGTCAACCGTTTATACATAGACAAGTCGCCGTCGGTTTTTGTATAACAAAGAATGGGAAAGATAGAAAGAGTGAGCATAAAAAATGGACACCTAGCAGGGTGCATGGCATGGCCATTGTCATTGCTCGCTGGTGGCAGTCAAAACCTGAAACGAATTTAGTTGCCAAACGGCCAAATCGAATGTCAGCGGCAGTACATGATGTCGAAGGAGGGGAAGTAAATGAAGAGGCAGTCGGGAGAATAGCTAACCGCCTGCAGATTGCACTTATCAAATAGAAACGATGCCAAAGTCAGAGTCAAATCCTGGGCTTAGCTAAACCTTGCTGCTGGCGTCTAGACAGTATTTGTCATGCATCCAGAAACACATTTGTTTTGCCACAGCATCCGATGGGGACCGAGAGGCCAGAGAGTGAGCAATAAAAAGAGAGAAGCACCACATATAATTATTTATAAAGCTTTGGGAGCATTAACGTAAAGGGTTATAGTCTATTATGCAGATCACCTCTGACTGCGGTAAACGCCGCCGCGATATAACAACATTATTTGCATCCTCTGTAGCACCAGTTCGCCCTACAAGAGCTAATTAACCTATGGACTTAAAGAGCTTTCTTGGCCTCACGAGAATAATTAGCCTGATGTTACTTCTCTTGTTGCTATTTGGCCTTTGGTATTGGCTGTTGATTTTAAATCAAATTGGCTCTAAAATTCGAAGTACTTGTGTATTATTTGTGCGGTATGGTTGTGCGGTCATTAGGGCAAGCCAAGGGATAGCCAACTGTTCTAGCAGAGTTCCAGGTGGCAATAATTGAAAAACTTTGCTTCAGCCTACTTACCAATTAAAAGTTTTTGGGCCAACTCGAGTCATAATCATGATGTAGCTATGTTGTGATGGGAATTCAAGTTTTCTTAGATGCTGTATATTCTTACAATTGCCTTTTATGTGTACTTGCTTTATTAAATTAAAAGTATGACTCTACTGTTGGTGTCAGGCTGTAGGCAAGATAATATGATTATCTTTGGGCTGACTTTGCGACGCCTTGCACAACTATCGATTGAAGTAAAAGAGGGAAGATACAGAGACTTAAGTGAAGCAAGCTTTTAACAGTTGTCATTGCATTGAATTGGTCGTCGACAGTGGATACATAGCAGTTTAATGCCAGAACAATGCAATGCAGTCAGTTAGCCTAAAAGATGCCATGCTCCAGCTACGATTTGGTGATGGGGATCTGGGGTCTTCGGTCTGGCTCTGGCTCTGGTTCTGGCAGATATACAGACAGCTGCATGTGGCATGCCTGCTAATGAAATTGTGCATTCAATCGAGTGGAACGATGGGAAAAGTCAATAAAATTGATGTAGCATACACCAAGGCGTTCGTGAGCGATGCAAATACTGAGGGCGAACGGAGAAGAATAGCAAATGAACTTGATGACAAAATGGAAATAGTTTGATGAGAATTTGCACTGCAATGTAAAAGCATTAGGCCACAGCCATCATCATCATTTTGGACACAAGACGATGCCGTTTAACTGGCAAATGTAAAGCAGGCGATGAGAAATTAAATAAATATATCAAGCATACGCCGTGTCGTTTGCGAGTAAACTTAAAGCTATCATTTCTAACATTTTAATGAAAATATTTGAAAAGGCTTACCAATTTGGATGTGATACTGTATTTCCATTTATCTGACTATTTGGAGCCAGTTGTTTATATATTATGGCCAAAAATATGCGGCTCAATGCACTGCTTAGCAGAGCGTAGAATTGGCAAATGGCAGCAAAAAGTGCACTTAGCTAATAAATTTTTAATATTGAGAACCTTTTCTGCAATAACGCAATTCATTTCAAGGTTGTCATTTCAAGTGCCAAGAATCGCGAGAGTGCTGTCAAAAATATTTCTTGAATAATTTGTGTCCTGCTTCACGATATTTTTTTGCTTTTTTATCGTTTGACTTGTATTTTTTTTTATACTTTTTCATTTGCGCGCCCGCTAACCTTCATCACTAAGCCAATTATGGTATTAAAAAACGTAAAGATGAAGGCATAAAAATGAAGAAAAAAAACTGTGCACCAGTGGCGACTTAAGTTGCAAGAAGGTCAGGTCAAAATGTTCGTCGCCTGTCACCAGTCGGACAGTTCAACAGTCGACAGGCGAACTGCATTTAAATGTAAATTGAAATTAATTCTGCTTGAGCAAAGTCACAAAATGGCCATGGCCATCGTGGCATGACGCGGCGGTTGGTTTGATCTGGGTAATGTGCCCCGTTCGGCCTTTGAAGTGGTCCCAAAAGTAACCATCGCCATTGTCATTTCATGCAAATTGATGACTTTGACATCTTTGACAGTCGTTTTACGTGCACACCAGTATGTATGTATGAGGTACATAAAAGATGCTTCGGATTGTCAATTACATGGCAAATTGTTATCTTTTCTTATTAATGTGGGATAGTGTAAGTTGGTCACACTGATTCCACAAGCCCTAGACAACGGCAAGATCAACTAAAAGCAGAAGGATAGCGAATTCGGTCAGGCGAGTTCGCGAACAAGCGTTTGCCCAGGAGCGAATTGAGTAGTTCATGTTCGGCCTGTGATGCGTAAAGTTGTGAGAGCGTGTACTCGACGACGTAGATGATTAACCCCCTTGAATTTACAACGAAGCCACTTTCTAAGTTCAATTCAATTAAAATATGTATTTTCATTATTAAATAAACCATATCAACATACTATTAAATAAAAACCCCACATTAATAATATATATTATAAAAGTAAATAAGCTTAAAACATTGCATCTCTTATATTTTTATACCCGCCTACCCAAATTGTAACTTTGTGCCAAACAAAAATGTATGTAACACGCAGAAGGAGACATCTCCGAACCCAGTAAGTATATATATTCTTAATCTGTACGAAAATCTAGATTTCAGTCCATACAATAACGTTTGTTTTAGAATTTGGACACGACCCCTACCGCCCCCGCCGTTAGAATATTACTAAGGGATATAGCACTTAAACTGGTGTTTTTGCATCTAATTTCAGCTTTAAAATTGTTTTTTGAATAACTTGATTGTTTATCGTCCAATTTTTTTCTGAAATCATTAAGATAGTGATTATAATTTCGGGCGTCAATAAATGCTCTATTTTTAAGGACAGTTGGACATGGTTATAATGAGATGAAAAAATTACGAGGAACTAGCTAGTTGAAGGCATATGATACATATTGGATGCATTGATTATTTATAAAAAACGACAATTTGGCATTTGGAGGACGAACGGACCTGGGTTTGATAGCATAATTGTTACTGTTACTGTTGACTAGCTTACGATTTTCTCGATTTGCCGAGGCGGTAAGGGCGTGTCCAATATCTAAGGCAACAAGCTTCATCTCACGTCTGGTTACAATCGGATAAAAAACATACAAGTTATTAAAGAATTACTTTTATAAGACGTAACAAGGTGCAGCTGCACCTGGTTAGTTGCTAGTGACAAAATAATGACGTTCAATAAACTTAATAAAGTGCCGCCAAACTAATAACTTCGAACAGAGAAAATTTTGGTATATTATTTTGATATGTTTTCAGTATATTTTCAGTATATTTTTAGTATATTTTCCAGTATATTTTTGAAAAATATAATATTTCAATGGTAAAATTGGGTGGCGGGTATCTCACAGTCGAGCAAACTCGACAGTAGCTTTCTTACTTGTTTGTAATTGAAAATGAAAGGGATACTGAAGAGGACGACGAATCTAGTGAAGAAGATAAAGACAGCTGTGATTATGAAATTTCTTAACAATAGAATTGCACTCTTTCCGTGGGATAGAATATTCAGTTCGTCTATTCGTCTATGGTTACGAAGAAATCGATGAAGAAGTGTGGGTAGCAGAATTCGAAGAGCTAACTGTGCTCATGGGAGCTGAGATGTAAGAACTCATTTTGGTAAAAAAGTGGTGATTGTTTTACCTAAGTAAAAAACGGTTTAACTCATGTTTTATGCTAAAGCCGGTATTGATTAGTGAGTTTAAGTCTAGAGTGAACAGCAAGCAGTTTAACACATCTAGTGATGTGTTCACGAGTAGCTTTGCGAATGAAAGACACTGCATTGCGTGAAAAAGTGGAAGACAACGCACTTATATCGACGGTATCGATGAATTTTCGATAAATAAAACAAATCAGTATGGTGCGCTAAACTTGTAAGAGTTTAAAAAGATGTGAATTAGTTAATGGAAAAATAAATAAATGAAGAGTGAACAAGTAGGCACGAGGTCATGAGGAAGTTGGAGTATAAAAGAAGATATTCTTGAAACGCGGCGCTTAATAATGTTATAAAATTATAATAATTATTGGGTAAAACAAATAAGAAAGCTACTGTAAAGTTTGCTAGAGTTGAGATACCCGCGACCTAATTTTATTGAATGGAATAATAGAGATCGGCCATCGAAATATTATATTTTTCTAAAATATGCTAGAAAATGTACTAAAAAAAAACTACAAATATACCGACATAAACTTTGGTCAAAGTGATTAGCTTGGTAGCACTTCATTATGTTTATTGAACACCAATATTATGTCTCTGAGTGACAACCAGCTGATCAGGTACAGCTGCACCCGATTTCGCCTTATAAAAGTAATTCTTTAATAACTTCTGTGTTTTTTGTCCGATTGTAACCAAATTTTCAGAGATCATTAAGTTTTGTGTGCCAAAATTAAATTTTCTAGCTTTAACATGACGCTTGGAATTTGGTTTTCTTGTATTATCTTTGTCTACCGAGTTTTTACATGTTGTCTCCAAATTTGGTAGGTCTAGCTTTTATAGTCTCTGAGGTCTCGATGTTTATACAGACAGGCGGACAGACAGACAGACGGACAAACGGACACACGGACAGAAGGACAGACAGACAGGGCTATATCGACTCGGCTGTTGATGCTGATCAAGAATATATGTATATATACTATAAAATAAATATATATACTAAAGGTCATGAATTTTTTTGAAATCCATGACCTAAAAAACACTAAAAGAGAAAAAGTTGCAAGCTAGGTACAGTACAAAGAGTAGGTGACAAAGGCTATTTAGCACACTATTGTCTTAATAAGGTAAAAGTGTTTTAAGTGTAGCTCATTCGGTCACATCTTAAAAAATTATCAACAGATTGCCTAAAGAGCATTTTCATACAAAAACGACGTAATCATCTAATGACGAAATAGAGGCGTTAGCAAATCTAAAAGAATTCATTAACACATGCATGAAATATTGCTTTCAACTAAATATAATATAAAGAAGTTGCATTTTACGACTTGCCTTATTCAGTCCTTAGAACATGTCATAGAAAGCAAACAGCTATACCCGCCTTCACAAAAGATGGAGGCTGTTGACAGATTGAGAGTTTCCTTCGCAATACAGGATATTTCATAAAGCTTGTCTATGATTATGCCGTAATCTCGAAACTATTGACGAAGTTTGTAATGGCCCAATCGAAGAAAATGCAATAAATACTTGATGTGAACTCCAGTGTTAGCTACGGCAATTCATTTACCAAAACTTTAGATAACGATAGGTTTTATGTTTACAGTAATACAATTCTGCAGTTGAACACCGTTTCGAATCATGTATGAGACACGCGGACGCTCTATCCAATAAGGACAATTAACTTCGAGAATATTTCTATTAATATTTATATGAGAAAAGAGTATGAACAGAAGCAAAATGGGCTTATCGTACCGAAAGATATGCAGAAACAAATTATTGGAAAAACAACATCAAATCAAGTATAAGCACATATCAGCAGTGATTGATAAGGTTCCCCACATTTTGCTGGCTTTACCATACGTAGTCAACCACTGCCAATATAGTCATAACCAAGCTACGTAATCAGAGTGAATTTTTTGGTAATCCAGCCTGTATTATTTCTGACAGAAGATCAGCATTCACTGTATAATTCTCCTACTATTGCGAAGACGAAAATAATCAAGTTATGAAGACTTCGACTGGATACTCCCGTGTTATTTTTCGACATGTGGAGAGTGCTTGAAGTCATGGTCGACTTCGAATGACGATAAGAACGACGGTGCATTCGAGGCTAATGCATAGTCAGGACGGCCGAATACTGGGATAGTGTTTGTTGGTAACACTGATTCCACCAGACGTAGTCAACGACAAGATCAACAAGAAGTAAGAAGGATAGCAATTCATATATATTAACTTTTTTTTTTTAAATACACTAATGACCTTGTAAAAAGGTTGGATAGCTATTTATAAAATGACTGTTAATTCAAATCCAATCAAATATCATAGAAAATACAACATTTTACTTCCATTTGGCGGAAAAGCCACTTGAAGTAAATCTTCAGCTTCTCATTCTAATAACCCTAAGTGCTTTCAACTTTCAAATTGAAAAGTCAACAAAAAGCATAGCCAAATAGCGAAAACAGCAAATAGTAAAAGTTGTGCACACAAAACAACATGGAGAACGAATTCCAGATTGAGGGCGTGCCAGAAAGAAAGTGGCAGACGGAGATAGAAAGTTATAATACGATTTTAGGAGAGAGAGAGAGAAGAGTAGGAAAGAGTATGACGCGACTTAAAATTACAAAAGATTAAAGAGCGAAATATAAATATTTATCTGCGGTGGGAGCTTCACGACGAGAGTATCTCAGTATAGCTGTCTGTCAGTGCGTCTGTCCGTGAGGCGGCGAGGTTCAAAGCAGTCCAGGAGTTATGCATGCAAAATAGTGGCAGGACCTGGACCAAGTGTCAAGCGAAGCCCATAGCAATAGAGCAGAGGGACTTGAACAGGCGAGAGGCAAGAGACCTCTCTGAAGTTGAGGCTGCGGTGAAAAGGTGCCTTTGTTAGATGCTCTAGAGCTTGCGACATTTTGAGCTCATGTAAATCCATTTTAATTAATTCGAGACAAAGGTTATATTCTGGCATAATAATGAAATGAGAGAGCAGGAACTAAAAAACCTTTAGGTGCGCGTTTGCCGTTGACCAGGCTCGACTTTTCTGCAGGATTTGCATTTAATTTCAAGTGGATGAACAGGAAACGAACGAAACTAAAACTCTGCTCCTTTTTCATTTTCAGATACAGGTTCAATATCTGGACTATGACTGATGGTGCAAATTAAAACAGCTAGATTAAAATAAATAGAAGTGAACAAGTCAACGAGAGGCTGGGAAATGACTGCTTAACTAGGATGATGTTCCACTTGATGCTGGATAAAATTTTAAGTCGAAATTCGCAAATTTGATTACGTCAAATTCGAATGCTAAATGGATTTGAATATTGATTGCAGCTTAGCTGAGTCGCATCGCATTGCACTCAGTCTTCTGTCAGTCAGCCAATGGGGCAGTCGTCAAAATCGCTCTATTTGCATATTGCTTTTTGCACGACAAAAACTTTTGTAGACAACTTATCCGCTTTGCCTGGCAGTTCTGAGTAAATCAGCTTATAGACAGACAACGACTATTTGAGTGCCAGCCTACTTGCCAGGCAGCCTCAAAAGTCACAGTTGTCGATCAGAGCCACAGTCTCAAGTCGAGTTGAATCGAGTTCAGATGTGTCCACTTAACGCTGCTGCAGGCACAATTACGTACCCACGTTGTAGGTCATCCAGGTTCCAAGCAAGCCTTCACGACATTCAATGATATTGGCAAATCCGCACTTGCTTAACTTAATTACGAGCCCTGCGCAAATAAAATAAAAGTTCAACACAAGAAAAAACTGCAGAGTCAGGTCGTAAAAGTTTTTGGCATAGTCGAAATTTTGCGAAGCGTGGCAAAAGCCTATAACTCGAAAATGCAGAAAACCTGATTTGCACAAACTAAACTGCCGGGCCAAATGTCCCTCAATTTAGTCAGCTCAAAGTCATAACAGTTTTGGCAGCAGAGCAGTCAGAACAGTAGCAGGAGGCTAGTCAGCCCGCCCATCATTTATGCTTTTGAGCACATAATTGCTTGTAATCAAGGTGTATTGCCCAGACCGAAGAGAAGCAAATAAAAATTCGATATCAGCAGCAGACACAGCAGCTCACTTGGGCACACAAATTGGTTGCATGGCCAAAATGTGCATCTAGAACGACAAGCTATCCTATTGCCTTTAAGCTGTCATTAAACATGAAACCTAAGCCGTTAGACAATTTGTTAACTGCTCATCGAGTAAACTTTCATTATATTGTTCTTTGACATGCAAAAGCAATTATTTTATTAATAGCAGAAAAGATTAAGCTAAAGCTTCGACATGGGTCAATTACTTTTAATGTATACAAGTATAATTTAAAAACTGTGGTATGTGGTGGTATAAATGAACTCTTCAAATTTGTAAATGGGGTAAGTATAAATTTTTTTCGAAATGTTTACAATAAGAGAAATAATAAAAGGAATATATTTTAAAATAAAACCAATATATTATATAGGAAAACAAATTTGCAAGTATTAAAATTATACGAAGAGCAAGCAATCATTGTATAGTATACACAAAATGAAAATACCCGAAAATGATATGTGTAAAAATTTGTTTCTAATTTGTCAGTCTAATTAAAACAATCAAGTAGAAACGGCTACAGTCAAGCTTTGACTGTACGAGGTCATGGATTTTAAGTGTACATGCGGAAGTTAGAGTGTAAAATAAGACATTATGAAAATTATAATCATTATTGGCTCAAAGAAGCAAGAAAACTACTGTCGAGTTTGCTCGACTGTGAGATACCCGTCACACAATTTTACAGAATGGAAGAATAATAAAATATCGAAATATTATATTTTTCAAATATATACTGGAAAATATACTAAAAATATACCAAAAACTACCGACATTAATTTTGTTCTAATTGATTAGCTTGTTAGCACTTCATTATATTTATTGAACACCATTATTATGGCACTGAGTAACAACTAGCTGAACAGGTGCAGCTGCACCCGATTTCGCCTTATAAAAGAAATTCTTTAATAACTTCTGTGTTTTTTGTCCGATTGTAACTAAATTTTTAGAGATCATTAAGATGATGGTTAGTATTGTGTGTGCCAAAACTAAACGTTCTAGCTTTAACATGATGCTTGAAAATTTCGATTTACGGGGTTTACGATTATTGTCAAAACAATTTAATCTGTAGTCGCTTTCAAGTAGTTTGCGCATATATGCAAGCACGTGCATTTCTTTTGGGTACGGCAATTAGAAATTATACAAACACAACTGCAAAACTGCATATCAAGTACATATGACTCTGCGAGGCCTTGGATTTCCATAGAAGGCGTAAACATATAATTTACAATATAAACAAGTATTTCTGTTTTTCCTAAATATTCTAAAAATATATACCAAAAATATATACTATATCAAAAAACATACCGAAATTATCAGCATTCAAAATTATTAGCTTGGTTGCGCTGTATTTGTATTATTGAAAGTCATTAATATGTCACTGAGTGACATAGTAACTGAACAGGTGCAGCTGCACCTGACTTCACCATTTCAAACAACTTCTTGATATTTCTCCGACTCTGCAAGGTATATATGTTAATGTGCATGTCCGTCAGTCTGCTCGGCCGTGTTAACACCTAAATCTCAGAGACTATAAGAGCTATAGCAAATTTAGTGGCAGCTACACCGTTTCAAATTCTAAGTCAGTTTGTTATGTAATAATGGTGTTTAATAAGCCTAATAAAGCGCAACCAAGCTATATATGTTAGGGGTTTTAATTTGATAAGAATTTTGAACAAAACCCAGCTAAATCAGATATCCAATTCAAATGCTTTTGGTATATTACTTACCTTAAATTCAAACACCTCTACTGTCGCAAATAGCAAATACGAATTCTACTTAATTTGATACACATGCAAATGTAAGTGTAGTATTTTCTATAAGCACATATACTCAGTACATATAAATAATTACAAGCTGCGCCTCTGGCGAACTATAGTCGGAGGCAATTTCTGCAGGGACGCTGGCACTGGCAGTGGCAAATGGCGTGGTGGCAACGTGTCAGAGTGCGTGGTCGACTGGTCACAGGCAACGCGTCACGCATATATTAATAAATTCTGAAGACTTGGTAGTCGACGGGACGGGTCTTTATGCATACATATAAGTGCTGAGTTGCCTTGAAAACGGATTCCCAGACACGTTTGGTCGGTGCGGCGCACACGCGGTGTATGCGTAATTTTTGCGAATGCGGTCGCATCAACAGCAACAGCCAGCCAAGCCTGCGTGACAATGAAATCGAATTTGCTCATTAAAATGGGGCAGTTGCCGAGTCAATGCCATGCCAAAGACATTGCGTACCCGCCACATGGTACCGAGCACAATGAAATTCATGAGAGATATTGAGACTTAAAGCAGACACCACCCAGAAAATGAAGAAAATGATTTTGTTTGACAAAGTAAAGTAAGCACATACTTATTTTAATAAACCAAGCATAACTCAAACTCAGTGTTTCCATCGTACACATGAGTATATACGGCATATGAGAATTTAAGTATTTATGCATGTGTCTCTTATTTTGCACGTTTCCTTTTATGTTGCTTGTACCTGAATCTGCCGCTGCTACTGCTATTGCTGCTGTTGTTCTTGTTGTCTCTTTTATGACTTTGTTTCACATTCTTAATTAACAAGCAAGACTCTGGCTCATGTGTTGGATTATCTTGCTTATTTTAGCCTGAAGCCCATCTGAACATGTGCATGTCGCTGTTGCCTCGCTTTGTGCTTTGTCCTAAAGTTGCAACGGGTTTCCTTTTTCATTCCCCGATTCCCTTGTTTAACTTTGTAAATTATTTATATGAATGGCTTTTCTTCAGGTTTTGTTCTCATTAAAAAAACATGCGTATATTTCATATTTGCGCTTAATAAAATTCTCTTAAATCATTTAAAATAACTTCAAAGTATTAGAAAAAATTATCGGCTACAAATTATTATTGGTCGAAATTGGTACTTAACTTGTTATTATTATTACTCTAAAACTAAGCAAGGCATTTATTTGAATATATATTTAGATAAGTTTTCAATCTGAAATATGAATATTTTTATACTCGCCTATCCAAAGGGTAGAAGCGGTTTATAACTTTGTGCAGACCAAATATGTATGAAACAGGCAGAAGGAGACATCTCCGACCCCATAAAGTATATATATTCTTTGTCAGCGTCATCAGCCGAGACGACATATCCATTGCCGCCTGTCCGTCCGTCCGTATGCACACCTAGATCTTAGAGACTATAAAGGTTAGAGCAACCGAATTTTCAGGAGTGTATTTCTTGTTTCTGCACGCAGATCTAGTATATTTTGGATTTTTGCCACGTTCCCTTCCGTCCCCTTCCTACAATTGTTGTTGTTGCAATCGGACAATAAACATAGAAGTTATTCGAGAAATACTTTTATAGGGCGATATCAAAGGCAGCTGCTCCTGTTCAGTGGCCATGTCAGTCAGTGAAATAATAATAGTGCTAAATGAACCTAATAAAGTACTACCAAGCTAATAATTTTGAACGTATTTAATTACAGTTTATTTTTTGTTGGTTATTTAGTATATTTTTTTAACATTTTTTAGTATATTTTCTAAGAATATAATATTTTGATGGTCGCTCTTAATTTTAATTCCATTCAGTAAAAAGGAGTGGCGGTTACATCACAGTCCAGCAAACTCGATAGTAGGTTTCTTACTTGTTTTTTACTCCAATCGGGATTTATTAAACAAATATTCGCTTGTATTCAGGTCGAGTTAATACATATCTGGGCTGCGGTTTTTATGAAATGTCGTTCGTTAGGTTATCGCACTGTTTGATTTGAGTAAATAAACTAATAGCGAGCAATGACCCCGCAGGTAAACATTTTTTTTCACATATCGCAAATATTTTTCACAGATTTTATGACCGTGTTTCTTATGAAAAACTGCGACACAAATTCGTTTTTATATATTTATAGCAAAAGAGTATTTAAAACAAATATGTTATTGTGCATGTCGTCAGAAATGCGAACAAAAGAACATTTCTTTTTGAACTCTTTTCAAAAAGTCAACATCCAAATTGTAGTTGATTTCGGAGTACCGAATGTGCTCACCAAATAATACACGAATAAATATATATTTGTAAGGCTAAACTTATGGATCGTTATTTGCTTGCAGTTTTGTGATTACATTCGTAGTGAAAAGCAGTCTTAATGAGAGAAAACTAAATATAATCTGTTGCTACAAGTAGAACCATTTAAAATTGTGTGCCATAATAAAACAAAATATATTATTTATATTTTTGCTAATTAGTTAATATATGTTGCATGCCGCTTACTAGAAAAGACTTGAATCCTTATTGATCTCGTACATTTCCTCAATATATAATATGTTATATTACCGCTCTCCCAATGTTTGGCGACAGCTCCAGTTGCATAGTGGCAGCCAAATCTTGATTATGGCTTAGTGCCACAAGCATTTGTGCTTTTCCTTTAGATCTTTTTATTGCATTCACTTGAGCAAGTTTCGCTTGGCTGCGCATTTCAATTGCCGCTGGGTGTGGCAGCAACAGTAATAAGAATAACCAAATGACACACATTTAGCCGCTAGTAACAATAATTTTTATTATTATGAGACCACCTTCAGTCGCAGAGCGTAGAGATGAGCTGCTGCTTCACTGCTTCATTGCCTTTCTGCTCTCGATCCGCCTTGCTTCTGACGACTCTCAGTTAGCAAACATTTTCACACAATAGCCAGGCTTGGGCCCAGGGCACAAGGACACAAGGAGTGTTGGAAGTGTGACAGGAGGAGTAGCAGCGCTAGTCAATAAAATCGAACATCTGCCATTAAAATCATTTAAATGTTATTGTCTTTTTGCCCTGCCGCAAGTTATTTCTACTTTGGTACTTCTGTGGCATGCTCCATACTTTTTGCTGACTCAGAGTCTCAGCTCTTGACTTCTGACTCTTCTCGCACTGGCTGCTGCCTGCCTGCAACTGGAGCTCAACTCACTTTTGCTTTCAAAAGTAGCTGTGGCTATAGCAGAAGTTGAAGTCGAAGCAAAATATGTGTCTGTCAGCAAGTTGCAGTTGAACAATACCCTGGGGTGTAATTGCT
The DNA here is from genome assembly GCA_018150935.1 of Drosophila pruinosa. Lineage (NCBI taxonomy): Eukaryota > Metazoa > Arthropoda > Insecta > Diptera > Drosophilidae > Drosophila > Drosophila pruinosa. Next base: position 5,928,922 of record JAECWR010000034.1, on the reverse strand, counting down.
TTAAATGTCTTTGTATGAATTCCAAATGTGGAGAGCGTGTTGCGATAGCTGCTTTGAAAACTCGCAACTCTTTAAAGCTGCGCCGAATTTAATTTCAATATTCGTTCTGCTTTTACTACGCAAGTAACCTTTCTGGGGCTGTAAATAATAGCCAAGTGGTATTAATTACAATAATGGTTCGTAAATTGTTGAATGTGTTAATAGCTCTTTTGATTAAAGGCAATATTAACTGTGTAGTGTAAGAATTGCTTGACAAGAAGTTACTAAAAAAAGTTTAACAAAATATTATTGAAGTAAATATGAAAACATTCTGATGTTCTTAATCCACAAATGTTGATAAGATCTTAAGGCCATTATAAAAGTAATAAGAAGTTGCTTGAATAATTAATCCAGGAGTCAGTGACAAGCAATGCGGGCAGATAAAGATAGATAGATAGACACAGAAAGCACAAGGGCTAACAGAACATTTTCATTGTAATTTTACAGTCAATTTAAAATTAATACGCGCATGTCGTTGAAGCTATCTTGCTCTGACTCGAGAGCGTCTTCCAAATGCAAATTGCATTTTGGCATAATCCCAAACGCACGGCTGACGCAACCTTGGCAGATTGCGTGGCAGGGTAACAGGCAGCAAGACGCAATGAAGGGAAGAGTAAAGGGTAAAAGTGGTTGCCATATCAGAGTGCATATAGGTGCAAACAAGCTTGAGACAGCTCAGCTGCTGCTAAGGTCTTAGTTTTAGTTGAGACTTGTACTATGTACTGTTTAGATTTCCAGGTGCGTGGCAAATGCGTTAAGGAGTCTGCAAGGTTGGCATGCTGACAGTTTGGCAAGCTTGGCGACATTTGAATGACTTTGTTTGTAGTTGAGTTTAATTAAAAACGGATCTAGTTAAAATTTGAAACAAGAGCTACAACTCGCGCTCATATGATGCATATGGCAGGTCTCAACTGCCTCGAGTTGTTTGCAAGTTTAATTGAAGCAAAGCAAAGTTGACAATTTTGTGAAATTTGGCAGTTAACCCCGACATTCTCGTAGTATGAAAAGCATAACAGTATGTTAAGTTTTTAGCTCATCAGCTGCAGAAACAGGTGCTAGAATCAGCAAATTAAATTGAATTGAAGGCAACAAAAGAAACAAAGATCTGCAACATCTACCAAGAAATAATTTATGGCAATTTCAAGATGAAACGTAAACAGCGAATTCCATTGCAAAAATTGCATCCTTTCTATGCCCATAAAAGATTCCATTTTAAAAATTGGAGAAAGCAAAACAAATCTTTCCTCGTTTGTCATGTACAGTTACAAAACGAAGAAAGAATTCCCCTTTGTTTCGGTTTAGTAGAGCCAAGCCCGTCTTCTATTTGATTACCTGATTGTATTTATATTGCACTGTCAGCAAACGCTGCACCTATCTCGCAGCAAGCCTTTTCGTATTTAAATACATAATTGTGCAAAATATTTTCAATTCTTTAACATGAAATGGCTACAGATTCAGCAATTTTTCGCACCTTCACTTGCCGATCATTCAATACCATTTCATGGATTTTCTTTAATTTTTGTAACTTCAATTGGACGGCCTGTTCGATCCTCATCGAACGAGTGTTCGACCAAGTTTGAATTATGCAATGCAATGTTTTATTGTTGAAAAGGATGGCGCAGATTCTCCATAAACATTGTCCAACTCAACTTTTATCTCATTATTTGATTTCCATTTTAAAAACAGAAATCTAATTACAGTGCGGCGTTCTAATTTTTTGGCAAGTTCCCAAAAATATCATCAAGAAAAGCGCGAACATGAAACAGAGTGACCAAACTTCATAATCTTTCAAGGTACCAGCAAAAGAGTTCTAGCCGAGGCCAATTACTTATCAGGCCACCCTCAAATGTAAATATGTCACACAATGCAAACATACAAACAAAATCACCGCAAGCTCACATACATACGAAAACGAAATTTCGTTAAAAAGTAAAAGTGTGTGTGTGTGCAATATTTTTCTTATTCGTTGTTGCTTCGCTGCCTGCGTGCAAGTGTCAACTTGGAACATTGACTATTGAGGGTTGCTATCTCGTTTGCACGCCTTTAAATGCCTAATGAAAGTTAATAGTGAATTAATTCGTCAATGTCTTCTAAATTTAAACACAAAATGATTTTAGAAATACGAGGGTTTGGTTATTTCCATTGAACTGAAAGAGATTTAAAAAATTTAAATACTCGTACTATACTTTATAGGGTCAGAGGTGCCTCCATCTGCTTATTACATATGTACATTTCACTGAGCACAACATAATTACTCTAATGGACCTACATATCTATCATTTAGGTAAATCTATAAGATCTATCATTTAGGTAAAAGAATATGGACATGGCCATATCGTATCGACTGGTCCTGGCGATCATGAATATATATACTTCTTATACATATTTATATGTATATATATATATCCTATGGAATCTAAAATAAAGTTCGCGGGGTAATTCTAGTTTACAATTATCAATATTAATAAAATATTAATTATTTTCTTTTCGATTTCAATAACATCTCTATTTAGATAAAAGCAGAATAAGCCATTATCATGCTCTAATGTTACAACTGCAAGTGAAAGAGATTTATTAAGGGCAACACCATTTCTGCCAAAATCAAACACATTTAACAAGTCATTTTGAGAGCTGAATACCCCACACTTGGGCTCATCAATTGGTTGCACCATTCCGCCGGCAATCGAAGCTTGAGCTTCCATTGCAGCTGGCAGCAAGCAAACACTTTGGCAATTTGACTTTTGGTCAGCAGTGTCAACAACGGCAAACACAAACAGAGCAAGGCGAGATTAGAGACAAGAAGGCGATAGACTGCTAGAAAGTCTTTCACTCTCTCATTATATCTCCCTCTCGCTTGGACTATTCCGGATGCTTCGACGTTAGTACATTCATTAATATTACCACAAATTTTTGCAATTAAAGTTGGCTGTTTGTTTATCTATTTTGCTGTTGGCTGCTAACTTTTGGCTGTTTTCTGTGCTTCATGAAAATCAAGCGCACTGAACACGAAGTCAATAAAACTTTTGTGCTACTTAATGCGAATTTATAATGTAAACATGCACACATACCACCACAATTATACTCGCACTAAACGAGAGCGAGTGAGAGGGATGATGTGAGTGCGAAGACAGCTTCTCACTACTCGGCTGAAGAGGACAATGGCAGTCGTTGTGGTTGTGTTAAGAAAAATGACAAAATTGCGTTACCAACAATTGCATAACAATGATTTCAAGTTTTGCGTAAATTGTAAAAAACAAAAAAAAAAGTTTTTATTGTTATTATGAAAACTACAAAAACAAACAAGCAGCAGCAACAAACAAAAACAGTGTCAGCATGAGCATGAGCGCCTTTGCTTGCTTTTGGTCTGTGGTATATAAAACAAAATGGCCGCACATCCTTTTGCCAGCGCTCATTTTGGCACCCCGACATTCGCATAACTATGCAAAATTGTTGTTTTTGTCGCTGGGACATTGTTGTGTTTAGCTTTTGATTTTACTTTTGTTTGTGCATATGACTTTACTTGGAGGTCGCCTCTCTTCGCCTCTTGCACTGACAACAGGATTTTCTCTTTTTGGCTGCGGTGGCAACTGTACGTCAATTGCGGTCCGTTTTGCGGCTTCCGTTTGTTACTTGCAATTCCCTTTTTGGCAATGCTCAGCTGTCCAGACTCTGTATGGGTCTCCATTTGAAGTTCTACCACCAACACCACAATCATTGCCACACCAGCTTCTACTACCAGTGGCGAATGCTAGTGGCATTGCCATTGCGGATGTCTGCCATCAGTTGACAACCAACTTTGACTGTCTGCTGTGCTGCTGTGATGCTACTGCATTGCTACTTGCAACTTTTACAACTTTTCCCGGCATGTCTTTGTTCCAGCTGATGATTTTTTAATTGCAACTGCTTTTAGTATTGCTCGGATTTTCTGATTGTCTGCTTCATTAACACAACACTCACACTCAGTTATCATCATTGGCGGACAATCTGCTTACACTAATAAGCAAAAATGGGTTCAAATAAACTTCAACATAATTAGAAAGAGGGGGAGTAAAGTACAGGAAATATTAAATGAGGAGAATATTGGTTGTAGCAAACTTAAACAAACATATAAACACAATCTAATGAAGCTTATTAAGCCATACGACGAATGTCTGTTTTACGTTTTCTTAACGTTAGTCCTGATTTTTTTCTCTATGTATATTTATATTTGATTTTTCAATCTAGAAAGTTGTTAGCTGTTATATCACTTACCATTGTCGTTTGTCCTCTATTAAAAAGTATGCAAATTTCATACACTTTTCAATTAGTATTTTGTTCGCTAGTGTAATTCATCATTTTGGATACGTAACCATGCTGGTATCACACATAATGATAATAATTGAAACATAGACAGACAGAACGGGCTGTTGCACTTTGAGGCTAATCAGAATTGCGTATTTTCAACGTTTTCGGGAGCAATTATATGCCTCGTCTTGCCTTAGCTTGTCCTGCTGGGTTTGCAATATGCAATATTAACGTCGAGCCAGCTGGCGGTGCTCAATTGAAGCTGCTAACACGCTGCCCGAGCCCTGTTACGGGTTACGGGTGATGAGTTAAGTAAGAGGCCGAGATGTAGTAGTGCGTATTCAGGCCAATCTAGTTATGGCGGTCAGTTCATGGGTGCTATTATGACCAGCTGACGTTCATTGGCAGTGCGAATTATGCATGCGCCTTGAGTCAATGTCTGGCCTATGATGGCTGATTAGCCAATTGAGCTGCCATTTGATGCCGACTGCTGCCAATAAGGCCGTGCTAGAACTCGAGTCAAAGTCATGGCAATCATAAGTAGCTGTTTAGCGTAATTGAATTACTAATTTTGAGCCGAGCTCTAATTTATGTTTATTAATGTTCGCCTCCAGCAAGTCTCAGAAAATTGCCTTAAACGATCTACTGTTAATTTTGCAACAAAGTTTGTCTTTCACAAAAATTGCCTAAAAATCTAGTAGAAGAAATATTTCCACATATGAAGGTTTACATATCGTGGTGAATGCAAGTCAGGTGTGCATGAGTTTGAATGTAACTGTAATGCAAAACTTAAAAATGGCAATCAAGCAAAATAAAATAAGAATTCTGAGCAAAGAAAACTTTGTACAAAGCTTAAGAGCAGGCAACAAATGGCAAGCTAAAAAAACAACAATCAACCGCAAAATATTTATAGAACTCAAGCCAACAGAAAAAAAAAGAACTCTGAAAATGCACACATGCGTAAAAATAAGGTATAAAAAAGCAAAAAGAAAATTAAAACTGATTAATAACTTTAGCCGTGAATAGTGGATACTCTACAATATTATTATTATATTATTGAAGAAAAATGAATTTATGGCGAAGTTCATATGATCGACTTATTTATTTACTAAAATTGCATATTTTCACATATATTATTATTTATACAATTTAAATTTATTTACTTATTTATATAATGATAATTTAATAGTACCCGGTCATGAGGCAGAGAAATGGGAAAGAGCATGAGAAAGTCAATGCCAGGCTTCTAGGGAAGTGAGTCTTAATGGGTTTCTTGGCATAATTAACCCAAAAAGTGGGGTTGGGTCAACGAAGCGCTAACCATAGCACTGAGAAAGTGTTGATGGGCTTTAGGAGGAGGCAAGTGGTCCAAATACGATGCCAAATATAAGCCAACTCATGCGTGGCAATTCCGAAATGGCAGCTGCGTCCATAACAATATCGCACAGGATCTGCTTGCCGCTTTTTCCTTTCTGAAGGAAGCTCATTCAATGACATTTCTCATGCGTGTGAATTTATGGGTCACCCTGAGCCAGAACATAATTTCTTAAGCCATGGCAGCGATATTTTAAAGGCAAGGAGGGAAACCAGCATTGGATATACTTTCACTATTTGCAATCGTAAAAAGCCAAAATTTTTGCCGCACATAAATCATTTCCCCAAAGCATTTATGTTATTTAGAAAATAGAGAAAAGGAAACAGCAAACAATATTTTTTTATTGTATTTGACAAGAATTTTGCAGAAGTTCAACTAGATATTGTTGTACTGGTCTGCAGAAATGTGCCCACGTCTGGGAAATATCGTAATAGCGCCTTCTGCTCCAATTTAAAATACATAACACACACAGAGAGCGAAATATCCACAAGCAAAAAGTATCTGTTTCAATTTGCATATCTATGATTTTTAGCTTCCACTCGCTTATCCTGGCAAAACTAGCTTCACAACTGTGTGTAGTTCTGTCTAGTTATTCTCCTTATTGCTGTTCGTTTCCTTGTCAGCATAATTCTCCAAGGGCACACAACAATACCACAAAGTTTGATGCAGAGCTTAAGAGTTTCTTCGACTTTGTTTGGGGTCCAAAACCCAGCATTGAGTCCAGTGCCTACACCGATGCCGTGGCTTTCCAGCCAATATGCGTTACTAATACGTAAAAACCATTTCATTTTACTTTCGACTAATAGAAAGGATTCATTATGAATTATACATATGCGTGTTAGGCTCCTTGGGTGCGACCAGCTCAACCAAACTGGCTAGGCTAGGCCATCTTACCATCTTGGCCAGCCCAAATTTGGTTTTGCGTGTGTCCCAAAAGGAGTTACAAATGTGCCGTGTGAGTTTTTCTGTTTGCTGGTATGACATTGTAATAGGGAGTTTTGGCCTTGGGGTTTCTGCGCTGTATCAAAACCGCTAAGCCCACTTGGGCAACAATAACCATTCCCCCCCCCACCTCCACCCGACGACAACCGTATAGTGTGGCTAATTTTCAGCGGAGATTTTCTTGGGCAACTTGATTAGAATTGATGAACTTGATGTGAGTGAATGTCAAAGGTTGCCTCCTGCCTGGACTCCTTTAACATTGGTTATTTATGAGCGGCAGTTAGACAGTGACGTTCTGAGAAATGGTTAACACTTTGATAGAACCTTAGCAAATTTTGTTGCCCAAATAATGGTCTAACATTCGGTTCGATTCAAGATGATCGTATTTGTTTATCCTCACAAATCAAAATTGCTTTTAATTTCAGTTTCAGTATGAAATTGGTAATTGTCAACAAGTCAATTATCTAATTCAAATGAGTATCTGGCCGATGATGTTTAAAAATACCACAATTAGACAAAATTATATTTAAGGCATTAGAGACTGCCTCACTTATTATTGTAAATCATTGCTTTGTTTTAACCAGCTGGAACAGAGAGGCTAGGTAAAAGAGAATCCGTTTAATTATGTGTTCCATAAATACCTCAAAGACAAGGATGCATTCAAGTGTGTAAACAACTTACAATGGGTGGGGGAGCGGAAAAAGCCGAAACTATTAAACGAGCTTATTTGATATTAATTGTCAAGGTGGTTATTTGGTCTCAGAGATTCTTGTATTTCGACGATGTGAGATGCGGTCATTAATTTCCGGTCAAGTGGCCAGTTGAAGACAATCATAATTATTTATTTAGAAGCATAGACAGCAGATTGACCAGCTGCACACGTGGTTAATGTGGTATGCCCTCGACCATAGGTTTATGTGTTAGTTGTGTGGTTAGCCAAGGTGCTGAAATGTTTACTTTGTCAGTCACCATCAACTGCGAGTCAAACTTAATGATGCGTAGCACCTGCGGTTACTACCGAGGCGTGTCCACCTTTCCCTACTTCCGACTTGCTCCTGAAATTTATAGACCATAATTGCAACAATTTTGTAGCCACTTCTCATTTCTTTTGAAAAAACCCGGCAGAGACAAGACTGGCACAGTTAACGTTTTGATTTATCCCGGTAAAATGCACTCAACGCACAACGTTCGATTTTAATGACATTGCAGCTGCTGTTGGAGATGGCAATGATTATGGCGTTGGCTAGAGTCCAATATATATGGTAAAACAAAGAGCAAAAGAGAAGAAACCTTCAATTTACCCAGTAGTCTGGAAATAATTTATAACATTTTGCAATTCTCGTATGTCTATGAGTTTAGCGCTTACATAAGTCAAGCTTAAAGGTCGTTCTGTTTCTATTTTTGCCTAAAGCAAAGTCACCTTTTTTTTCCTGAGCTTGTATACGTGCCCCTCATTAAATGCGACTTAATTTGACTGGGAAATAGACAATGTTGTTGGGTCTATACTTTCTGTCTATTATGTCAGCAAATAAGTCACCGAAGAAATCAGCAATCTGCTGACAGTTGCTCGTTCTCAACTTTTACCATCTTAGAAAGAGGAGCTTGTCGCCGCATATCTGATTTGTAATATCAGTTTCCTTTTTTATCGTTTCTGGTCAGTCCTGGCCTGGCAATTTCATGCTTGGCAACATTTTTGCTGCTGCAGCCACTGCCGTTTTGTTTCTCTTTGCTTTCGGACTGAGGACAAATTAAAAAGTTTCAACGAGCCCAAGTGCTTATCATTATTAAAAGTTTTATAATTTATCAAATATGCTTTTCCATTCGCTGTATTTATTTTTAAAATATATGTATACACATTTATTTATTCAACGTGGGACATCTGTCGATTGGCACAGTGTATAATTGCCAATTTGTTGTGAACTAGGACAAATGTTTTGGTCTGGAAATGAATTCAATATCAGTATTATAAGCAGCCCCGAGGAGTTCATTTTTTATAGATAAGCAGGCACATCAGCTAAACGACAAACAGCTGGTGTTATTGTACCCATTGTACCTGTACCGACTCTACCTGCCACTCAACTGGCCATCAATCTTCGACTATGATAGCGTCTGACAGCAAGCTCGTAAATCTCGACGCTATCTCTGCTGTTGTTTTCATTCCTTTTCCTTTTTAGAGGCTGTCTTTGCGTTCGCATTTGAATAGCTGTCAATTTTGATCAGACCAATACACATGAGACCCAGTTAAGGAGAAATAATCAACCTAAATGACGGCATCGATGAGTTTGCTCTGTCTCGCCACAACATGTGTATATTCACTATTAAGCCAAAGCAAAACTGTTGCTTGTAAACAGCATTCAACAAATTCGCAAATATTTAATTACATATTTGATTTTTCACTAGTCTTTACTATATTTTTTGGTTGGTCAACTTTTTAGCTTTTACTTTAGAAATTCCGTCTACTCTTTTTTTATAAAGATTAAGTTGCCGCAAGATATTTGCTGAACTACATGGACTTAGGCTTTTCATTTTTGTTAAAAACAGTCCTACATCAAATCAATCAGCCAAATCCTTCTTCTACGCAGAGCAGTTGGCAGTGTGGAGTAGTACAAGTAGTTGGTAAATTGCAAAGCATTTACAATATTAATCAATGCCAACGGCTACGGCTGACTAGTCAAAAGGTGTATTAGCCAGCCACAGTAGTTTCCAGTTGCGTTGCTCGCAATCGACCGGATACAGATACAGCGAGTGTTGCAAATTCAATATTATGCCAGGCAGGCCACTCTGTGTGTGCGCATTGTGCAAACGTTGCGTATACGCAATATTAAATAGTCTGCCAAGGGGCTGTGGCCAGTGAATACAATGCAATGCTAACTCAGGCTAGAGTTACAATCTCAAACATATACAGCACTCACACCTTCAGCTGGAACAGGAGAAGGAGCAAAGAGGTGGCTGTTTTATATTTTATGGAATCACCCCATCCCTAAGGGCACGCGAACGCCAGGACGTTTTCATTTAAGGCGTGTTATTAAGTTGCATGCAATTAAAATTACGCGCGTAATCAGAGCGAGAAAGATAAATTCGCGTTATAAATATAATTCGCGCTTGGCTCACGCATGTCTCTCAGTGGAGGAGTGTAGAGCTGAGAACTGAGCAGCGTCCCGTAACGGGGATTTAGCACAGCTCTCCGGCGTATTCGCATTCGCGCGCAATCAGGCTGCCGCACTAGGGGCTAATTAATTTCACCACTTTACTCCTTTATAGCATCTCCCGAGACGCTCAGCTTTGCCGTATTTCTATGAGTGTGGGTGCTTTGCTTTTTTTCACTTCATTATTTTACTTTCTTTTGATATTATCTTTTACTATATGTTAAAGCTTATATCCTGTTGAAGAGGGTCAGTAGTAATTTTGATTGAATGAAGGAATAAAATGTACAATAATTTTCATAGGACTAGTTGTTAAAAATAACTGCTTTTTACATGTTTATTATATATATAAATTTAATATTTAATATACTTATATAAAATTGTGCTGGTTTTTGACATTCCATGACTAAACACTTAGAAAATGTTGGATTCTTCCCATTTGTTTGGGTTTTATATAATAGTAACATATGTAGTCCGTTTATCAATGAATCGATGCTGTAAAAGTTTAAATTGGAGTATAAAATTAAAAAAGTTTATGCGTATTTCTTAAAATTCTCGGCACATAGACTTAGAAATTATGCAAAACTCACAAATGAAACTAAACTCTAACTCAAATCAAACGGAACATGCACTTATATATAATACAATTGCATTAGTTTAACACACATACAAATACTCACGCGTGCACTTCGCATATCCAAAAAAGAGTTTGGAAAAAGTACAGCCAAAGGCTTCAAGCTTGAGGCTCGACGGTCAAGCGATAAAGAAAACCTGACGCCAAAGCAAATGAAACAAAAAATGACGTCGGCAAAAGAGTCTAAAAAATGTGTAGATAAAATGTAGCTGTAGGTCGAGTTGCTGGCCAAAGAAACGAAAAGTGTCAGCAAGTGACTACAACGTGGCGGCGGGTACAAAAAATTGTTTTTCCATGAGAAAAACTCTACGAAACGAGCGCAGATAAAGTTCCTTCAATGCCCAAATACAAGCAGAAGTACGACGACACTTTTCAAAAGGCCGAAGAAGAGTGGAGAAGCAGGAGAATGAAGACAGATGCAAAAGCCACCCAGGACGAAGTTGGCAAACAACATTAGTTGATGGCCCAAATGGGCCAACATGGCGCTCGTGGCAGTCAATAATAAGCATGCGACATGTTGGCCAGAGTACACTTTGGCGCAATAAGAGTTCTGAACAACTTTAAAGTTTCTGTTTCTTAGCCTTGTCTACTCTTTTTACTTTCTCTCTCTCTCTCTCTCTCTCTCTCTCTCTCTTTCTCTCTTTCAATCTCTCCTTGTCAATATATCTGTCGCTGCCCATCTAAAATGATAGTAAACTTGCAGTGTGCACAAATTGATGCAAATTCTTCGCTACATTAAAGTTGGTGGCTAGTAAAAAGCGGTCAGAACGTAAATTGCTTTCACAGTTCCAACTTCAATTGCAAGCACACAAAACAATTTTTTTAAATTTTAAAAAATTCGGAAAACATTTTAAAAGGCTTCCCAATCATTGTGTGCGCTGTGACAGATTGGATTCATAGAGTCGGTTCTTATGTCCAGCTCTGCTCTTAAATGTACTCGTAATTAATGCCCATCGCATACGTCAAGTGCTTGAGAGCCGTGGCCATCAGCTCATTGGTCTTTTTGTTGTTGCCTGTGCTCTTCATGCTTAACCCATTTAACTCCTAATTAATACACTTCACACAAATTTATTTTAATTACATGAAATAAACCAAATATTTATGTAACTACCGCTGTCATGGATTTTCACACAAACTCACATACATATATTCCATGCGCTGATAATTACACCTCTCTCTTACTCTCTTCCTCGCTCTATCTATCTCCAGGCTGATGCATGTGTTTGTTTCCCCTGTCATCATCATTTGGCATGCTGAATATCAGAAAAAATACCATCATCAAATGAAATAAAATTTATTTGTGGTGCGAGCGTGGCAATAAAAAAGCAAAAGCACACTTGTTGACGTGTGCATAATGGCGAAAAATACAGTGCCAATTGCTTAAGTGAACTGTGACTCAACCGAATGATGAATCTTGGTAATAAATAATTGGATCTTCTTTCACTTTATATTGAAATTTAAGTAAATGTTTCATATTTCGACTTTTTTTTATTTTTCATTTTTAATCAACGATTTTCTTAAGCAAGTTTTACTTCTTTTACAAATTGTTTTCTGCTGATGCAAATTACAGAAATTGTAAAAGTGATTTAAAATGTATTGCACAATACGCAAATTTCATTAGTAACTCAACTTAACTTAACTTTATTCTAATATAAGTAGTGCTTTTATAAATGGAAATGTTTAAAACTGTTTTTTTTTTTAATTTACAAGTTGTTATAATGTTACACCATAATGTCAGTATTGTCTTTAATATATTTGAATTTTGTTAAATTCGTAATTATTTAATATTTACTGTATTTTTCAATGAATCACAGGAAATGAAAAATGCCTTGATGTGTCTAAGCACACTTCCATAGAACAGCACACATTGACACACTTTGTTTGCAATTAGTGTCGCAGCGGCTGTTTCACTTTGTTGTTGACGCATATGTATGCGAGTGTGTGTAAATTCAACGCATTAATTTACTTAATTAGAAGTGTGCCAGTGTCTGTAATTGCTTACAAGCCGAATAAGTAAGCACCGCACATATGGCCGCATGTGTTCGCCCTGCCGATAAACAGGGACTTGCTCAGCCACTGCTGTTAAGACTGAGTTACAGCCAAAAAGTCGTAATGCAAATGATTATTAAATTAAATATGTGTCCTCGAGACGCTTATTTACACTCATTATTTTTGCCTTAATAAGCTTAGGCAAGCATAATTCTGTTCAGCTGAAGTACACGATATTTTCGTAACAGTATTTAGTATAAGAGTGAAACGGATCCGAGACCAAAACAAGTGGTTGCAAGCCAAGTGCTTAAATTTATGTCCTTACACTGGTCAGTAAATGTTTTTCCATTATTTCAGGCTTCCTCTGCCATTTATCACCAGCAGGCTTCCAGCAATACCAGGTATAATACAACCGACTCGAAGACGAACATGAAATTAGAAATGAGAAAGAAAACGACTTGGGATGGGTGGTAAACACCACTACTTGTTCTTTTAGCCTCTTTTGGTCAGTTGTCGAGGCAAAACAAAAGGGCACTTCAACAATTTGTCAAATCGCCACCACAATTACAGCTCTTCGATTTTTCTGGGAGCAACATTAAGGTAAGCGAATTTACCACAGCAATTGTGTGCCAAATTAATTGAAAAAGTTTCTTTCAACATTAGATGGCAGCTTGGGCTTTACTTCCTATCCACCAATCAGCCGCAATTTGGCTTTCGGCCACAGCTAATCGCTAAATATTTGAAATAATTTACAAAATTAAAAGTCTGTGTAGAGTTAGCTTATTTCGGTTAATTAAAGACAACTAGTCGATAATTTGGATGTGTGGGAATTTTTGTGTTTTACAGAAACTTTATTACAGAGAAATGTAAGAATCGATTGCAATGATGACATCATCTTCTCAAATTTTCAGATAATTCTCTCAAAGTCAAGAAAGTTAGTCACAGTTTTAACAAAAATATGAATTTGGGAAATATATAACTATTTCACGTGCTATGTCAGTAAACAGCCAAAGCTGCTATTATTCATTGGCATCCAAGCAAGTTTTATGCATTTATTTGCTCATGCAACATTTTTACATTTGTAGGGGTCAGTTATAGGGCCAGGTTGTCACCAATCGTTGTAGCTTGTCCAAATACTAGAAAAATGCGAGGGCAGTTTTAAACCCAGCTAAAACAATGCACTGAATATAATTGGCAAACAAGTCAGTTAAATATTTAATTACTGTTTTTAAATAAAATTTGTAAACATAGATAAGATTTACTATACTATAGGTAACTTAACTAAAAACAATGTTTTTAAAATTCCAATGTCAATATCTGAAAAATAGTAGGTCTGCAACATCAAAATATGCTGAGCATGTAAGCTAGTTGAATTGAAAAGGGAGGACCATTTGTCAACATTTTGCATATTTGAGAACCCAAAAATCTGTGCTGAATTCTTGCCAAACAACCTTCGCAGCACAATGCATATTTTCATATGCCATGCCCCAATTCATATTTGTGCACATGGTCATTTTTAGCAACAACAATCATGCGAAGTAGAAGGAGTATAGAAGTGTAGTCCAACGAGTACATACGTAGTACTTCCCTCATACTCTTGTCTCTTCTATTTGGCCATGCCCACTAAGTTAACACGTTTTTGCACTTGTCAGTGAGTTCGTCGTGCCAAAAATGTATTGCATATCAAGTGAACTGCAATAAGTGAACACAACATGCAGACGACAAATGAACAACTGTGTAAATGCCTTTTCGTCCATGTGACAGTCAGGCAGCTGTTGATTTTCAAACTGGATGAACTTGGAACTATTTCCGAGCTTATACATGTATGCACATGCAAATATGCATTCATGTAATTTTATTTTCTAAAAATTTAAATTTAATTTATTGATTTTGGAATTTGTTATGAAGCGTATTTAAAGCGATAAAAAATTAAGCTTCTAGCCTTTTTGGTCAAATAAAATGCCAATTGCTTAAATCCGGCTGATCATAAGAGATGTCATCTATCTGCTCTTGGTAACGGATCAGCAAACAAACCAATCAAATGGCTTAATTGGTCACTATCCTCCTGAACAACAACTTCAAAATGTCAGACACATTTCAACGCATTTTTAGTTGAAATTCACGCCAATGCGTTGCTTAATTTTAAATAAAACTGCTAAAATGCCAAACAAATTAATTGACGACAATGCCAATTCAAAATGTATTTAGGCGAACAACCTGGACTCATTACAATTTTTAATTAATTTTGACAATAAATCTCATTGCCCAGGGCATTGTTAGCGTCATTGACAGTTTGATTGAACGCGCATTGGGACACTTTTTTTTCTTTTACTTTTGTTTCTTGTTGTTGTTGACCCTCAAGGATATGGCAGTTCTTGAGGATCTTGAGTTGGGGCTTGAATTACGGATTTGCGTTTGATTTCCCCAGAAATCTAAAACAATGTCAAAAGTGCTTAATGCATAGCAATCAAAAGGAAACCCAACACGCTCTATGGCTTTGCTCAACTCGTCTTGCTGACCATTTGCGAATAAAAAAGGTAACATTTGCATAAAGCTTCGGCCCGCTATGCGTGTCTACAAATTAAATTCAATTTTACTTCCCACCCATAAAGGTAACCAGGAAACAGCCGCGACGCCACCTGCCCATCAATCAATCAAAGCACGAAGGTTACCTCAGGGAAAAATTTGCATTGGTTCACGCAGCAAAGCGCACAACGACACAGACCACGACGACGTCCCAAACAATTTGTGTTATTCGGAGATCTGGACTTGAAGTTTTTGTGGCAATGCCTCCTGATGATCTAATGGGTAGAATGGTTGGAGCAATGCCAACTTAACCGCAGACGTATGGTCAAAATACTCCCGAGAATTGCCTCATGTTTTTTGCACATACAAAAAAAGGAAAAGAAATAGGAAAAAGTAAAACCGATTTCCTTCGTAAAACACTCCGTAGCCAATTATGGGCTATATTAGACTATATGGAAGTTAAGAGTGAAATATTCAACAAATCATTAACTACAATTATAAAAGATGTGTTATCAAATCTTTTCATTTTAGTTCAAAGCCTATTTCAAATAGATCAAAATTGTTTCAATCAAAATCAAGTTAGAGCATTGGATAGTCGCCCAATCGCACTGATTTTACTCATACTTGCTGCATGTTCATTGCTGATTTCTTTCTGCGTTTTGCTTTATGCCCGGGCTTGGAATAGAATGGAAAAAAAGGCCCGTTGCTGTGCGGTAAATGGTTAAGGGCATGTCATGCCAATTTGCATTTTCAGCTTGACAAAGGATATGTTGGACTATGCTAGCTTCACTCTGCACATACAGCTTGTACCTCTATCGAAACCACCTAGCCCAGTCACAGATTCTGGACTGGGCATCTGCTGCTTTTAATATGCAAACTGGGATTTCTTTTGTGGCTTTGATTTCACGCTGCCTCCACTTCAACATGGGTCGCTCGCCCCATATTCAATTTCATGTTCAATAATTTGACCAGGCACTGACAATAATATATATGCTGTGGGTCATGCGAGCGTGCTGGGAGCCTTGGTCAAAGTGATACACACATAAACATATACGCATTGTTGTACTATCCAATCAAATCAGGCAGCAAAGCAAGGCAAAGCGTTTAATAGACTTTCAAATATTGCCACTTTACTGCATATTGACCAGCATTCGAGCCAGATAATTAATGTCGTGGGAGTGCGCCTGCCAATAACACCACACTCGAACCCCTCGTCTCTATTTCAACATCTCTATCTCGTTCAAGGCTATACGCAGTTCTTAAGGCGCTGACAAGGACGTCTGCCTATAGGCTATCTAAACAGTGTTGGCAAGCCCTGGCCTGGCTCGCTGATTGCCTGCGTTAATGATAATTGCCTTTGATGAGTTTTATGCGCTCCGCTAATGAACAAATGACTGCACATTGCCAATATGTACAATATGTATGTATGTATCCTTGTATACTGACTGAAATGAATCCTTGTTCCTTACGTTAACAGGCGCTGGTTCCGTTTAATTGCTTGGACCCTGTGGAATGTATTGACTTCCTTATTAATTTGACTAAACTACATAATTGATTGTCCACCACATTAATTTGACAATTTCTTTAAAAAACATCGATTTATAACAAAATTGTAGAGAATTTCACGTATGTTTATATACAATCAGCAAATCATCTAAAAGTCTTTATTTAACAATTTCAGAAAAATAATTTCAATCCTAAAACTTACAGAAGTTCTTCAACTAAAAAGTAAGCTATTGATAGTTCACAATATTGAAATTTGATCCCTCATACGGATTTAATGAAAGCTTTTTTTTAAGGGGAATCATATTTGGTTTGGCAATTAATTATTATTTTCTTAATTTTTTTTTTTTTATAATACATAAAAACATTGCATTCTGAAAAAATTTCTGCACTATCAATTCATCCTCAAAATGATTAATAAAAATATTGTTATCCATATGGATAGAAAAAGTTTTGGTCCAATCAAATAATTAACAATTTAAAAACAAGTCGAGAGTCAAAATAATTTAAAGTGTCTTTTTAAATTATGGTTGTAAATCAAACATTTGTAAGTACAATATTTTCAAAATTTTAATCAATTCTATAATTATTTATTAAATATATAAAAAAAAATGTTATAATTTTATTTAAAAACAACTAATAATTGTATGGAACTGCTATTTGTTTCACACTATACATGGTATACATTTTAAATCCCAACATTGAGATAGACAAAGTAAAATCTAAAACATTTAAGAAATGTCCCACATCTGGCAAACTCAACCAAACTAACCGTCGTCTGCCTAATGGCTATGGAAGCTCCACCCTTTTTCAGCGTAGTTTGTGGTCTTTCAAAAAATAAAGCAGCAAACGTTTGCTAAATTAAACCGGAAACCGAATTTTACCGCACTGTCATATAGCTGTTAAACGAAGTAGCTGTACGAGAGCTGTATTCTCAGTATTTGCAACGTCGTCTCTTTTTGCGGTAATGCAACGACTTTAACTTCATTTCCTGCAGTTTTGGCGACAGGGCTAAAAGAAGAGGCCAACAAATTTGAAATTTGCATTATGTGGCTGCTGCTGCGCGTAAGTGCTGCGTAGGCGTATACGTAATATTTTCTGCAAGTCGGCAATATGAAAAAAAAACAGCTAGAAGCGAAATAACACTTAAATTTTGGCCAAGAAATTCTATTCAACTGAAGCACGGCAAAGAATCAAAGCAAAACAAGGAAAGTGAGAGAAGAAGAATAGGGAGTGAGCCGAGATGAAGATAGGGGAAAGCGCTTTGCCAAGAGATTGTGTCGAGCACATTTTCCTCTTGTGGCCAGACGAGCCACTTAATGACTTCCGCAAATAAAATGTTTTTGTCGTGGCAAGTTTACAGCATTAACACATTGCTAGCAGCAGTATTTTGTCCATATTTATCAGCAGCAGCAGTAGACGTTGTTGGTCGACGCTGCAATTTACTAATGCATTTGCTGCCTTTAATGAATATTAATGTGCTCGAAGGGATGAAAGGGGAGGGACGAAGCACGACTGCACAACTGGCAATAAAATATTTCAATTAGAGCCAAGCTGCCAACACATGCCAGCAGATACAAACGCAACAGTCTGATCAACGACTTTGTTAATGCCCCAACAAGTCGAAGATGCATTTGTAACCCGCACATAAGCTACAACAAACAAAAAGATAAGCTGATGCTCTCCCCTTTGGCATGCATAAAAGATTGCATACTTCTCCAAGAAGGGTAAAGCGGCTACCACAATCGATTGCTGCACCGATTCCTTCTGTCATTGACCTCACGTTTTCACTTGGGGCAATAGTCTGCTCATTTGGCATTGCTAAAATGCTTCACATTCAAGTTTATAATTGAACATAGGAGATGAATACACTAATTTATTTGAATGCCATCAAAGAAGCTTTCGAAATTCGTATTGAACGCAAAAATATACATTTCATTTTATTTTATCTTCTTTCATGATACTGCAATAGTCTTCGTTTGAGTATACTTATAGGGAATTCCGAAATATTACTCAGAAAGAAATGAGACCAGCTAACGAACATTTTATCATTATTATCATCATTATTGTATTGATTTTAAATTTTCCGTCTTGTGTAGGCTTTTATTTAAAAATCAAATCAAATCAAAATCAAATCAATGAAAGCAACAATTTCCCAAGTCTGCAATTTTAATTGGGATTCAATGAATTTTTCATAAAATTTTGCGTATGTGTTGTTTTCTTCTGCATATGCACCATCATTTTAATATGTGTGATTTGCCCTCTGGCCAAACCTGCTAGCATGGGCCCCACCTTGTCAAAATAAACCATTCAATTAGTGCAGCCAAATTGAATTTTCTATGCAGCTTGTTGATGCGGCTGATGCTCTGATAAGCTGCGGGCTACCATAGCCACTTTCCATACCAGGAACAGTATGAGAGGGGACAAATGGGAAGTTTGGGGTTGTGTGTACGGCAAAAATTTCATTAGCCTAACGAGTTGTTTGCTTAAAGACCACAAAAACTCTTGTCATATCCCCCAAAATGAATTGTGGGCAGTAGCTTAACAACTTTTTAGCGCTTGAAAGCTCTTTTCTCTCTGCTCATATAATCCTTATTTATCTGCCACACAGTTATTCCATTAATTGCGTAAGCCAGCTGAGAGCTGCAGATAAAAAAACTAATGGTAATTTAAATATTTTGATATTTTCGTGTCTTATATTGCTTAAAGGCAATAGAAATGTTAATAATTGGTAGACATAATAATTATTATCTCATTGTCTTAAATAGCAATCAAGAAATTCCTTAGATTATTTGTTATAAGTCCTCATAAATGCTATAAATTCTCTCAGCTGTCCGAAAACAATGCCCCTTTTGAGGACTAATGCTACCTACACTAACCAGTCGACCATATTGTTAATCAAATTGAATATTCTAACAATGCGCGAGGGAGTTAAAAATCTGATGGTCCCACAATCCGGTTGTGTTCTTGTTGTTTGTTTTAAATCTGTATAAGACAAAACCGTTGGTCGCATTATGCTTTACACAAATAATGTTAACAAGCACTTAATTAAGTATATGCACAATATGCGTGATTAAAATAAAACACAAACATAATAATACCAGAAAAAAAGACAGATGACAACAGAAAAATTGTTTACTTAAAATGCGCAGCACACACTCAACTCAACTCACTGAGTGAAGACAAAACACAAAACAGCAGATATACTAAATGCAGACAGGCTATAGGTTTGGGTTTGGCCGTGTTTTGGCCACAAAGAGCTCACTAAAAATAAAATTAAGCCTCGCTCGTTCGCCGTCGCTGATTGCCTAACAAACCAAAAAACATAGCATAATTTTTTGCCAGGCAACGCTGACAAAATTCGTAATTTATACCAAAAGGCAGCCAAAACTGCCGCACACACACATATACACGCGCAGACACAACAAGGCAGAAAACAAACAAACACTGACGCAACAAACGAATCAAAACAGTACTCAGATCCGCTTATTGTTGTTGTTGTTTAACAAATTCATTATAACTTTTGCTATTAAAAACATTAGACGCGACTGCACACGCATTCAAAAAAGGACTACATACCTCGCCTTCCCTTCAGCATACATATGTGTTTGCGCAGCTTGCGTGTGTATGTCCCAGGCAGCCAACAATTTAACCCAAATGCTTATCATTTAGCCATTTAATTTAACCTTTTGCCCGGCACAGTCTCATCTTGTGCCTTCCTCACCACGCACACACACGCATATTGGGGCTTTGTCATTTGTTGTTGTTGTAGTTGGTGTATTTTTGCATATCTCGGATCATGGCGTTGGCTTGGGCATTGTTTTTAATACAAACTGCTGCTCATATTGCTAATGATTTTGGGTCACACACACGTAGCACATTTGGAAGCACAAATTCCACTCTCACGTACATTGCTTGGAACCCTCACGTTGGGCTTGCTTACGAAGACTTTGGAGTCCTGTGTAGCGCATACGCAGCGTAATCTACGCTGCTGACTGTCTGCTACTGTTGCAAATTAAAACAAGGAAGAAAACTACATTCGAGTCTGAGATACCCGCTATCTATTTGTAATGAAAGCAACTTATATAGAGTCGGAGATGCCTCCTTCTGCCTGTTACATACATTTTAGGTTGGCACAACTATATAATACCGTTCTAGTCAATGGGGAACGGGTATAAACACTATTCACACGCTACCACTTTCATATTAAAATGTTGTTGCTATAATCGTGATTTTGGCTCTGTAATTGTTGTGGCAAACGCGGGCTGTATGCGTCTGCTGGAAGCTGTTGTCGTTGTTGCTCCTATTTATTTAATTTGCAGCTGCAGCACGTGCAACTTTAAGTGCCATGTGCACTGTCCTATCAAGTGAAACTCTTCGTTGACTTTGCAAGGCGCTTTATATCGAAAACACCCAATATGTGAAAGAAGATAATAGAAACTTGTTTTATATAATAGAACACTTGATATTCGGTATGTGACATACCTGGTATGTCTTTAAATTTTGTTTATTTATTACCGACCGATTTCCAATTGGGTACGCATAATAAGTGTCATTCTTATCAGATGTAATTAATTATTATACTAGATGTATCAATATACTAGATACTAACTAACTAGAATCTAATAAGCAACCTTGCCAAAACTACTGCAGGTGACCTTTTTGACTGAATGGTAACCTTGCAAAAAGTTTAATCGCAGCCAATATTACTTTGCTCGTTCACTTTTATTTCCACCAGTGACCGAATTGCAAGTGACTTGGAAATTATTAATTTCTATTAAAAAGTTTATTGTGAACACCGCCAAAGTACGGCAAGTGCACTGGCACCAATATTTTATAGTATTTTACTACTATTTGTGAATATTCCCATCTATCAAAGGTAAATTTACATTCGCTTTAGATTCCCTTATTATAATATAATTTATGAAGGATCGAAAGGGCGTCTGCCATCATATCCACGGATCTGCAGAGCCTCGGAGCCACTGAGTAGTAAGAATCTGTGAAGTGATGCGCTACTCGCTATATTAAGATAGCAAATAGCGCCACGCGCAAGCGCAACTAACTAAGCGCAAATAACCAAGCGCAACAAACATGGGCACCCAATATTGATTGATTAATTGATTGATTAATCCCACCTAATACGTGCTAATGCGCATCTTTTGGACGTTGTAATAAAGGCTGCCTATGCATTGTTAGCTGACAACCTGACCGCCACCTGGAAAATTTCATTCCAACCTCCAATTTGCCGTGGATGACATGCTTAGTGTCGCTCTGGATGCTTTTTCTTCTTTTTGAATTATTATTGAATATTATATGCAATGCAGAAGTAGTAGAGTAAAGTAAATGTAATTTAAGTTTCATTAATCAGTTGTATAATATTTGAACTGGTACGGTACGTAAACGAATGAAGTTATAGAATGAAGAGTTCGGATGAGCTGTTGGAACTTCCCAAATGAGGATTACAATATTATATATATATATGTTGTTACATTTATCCTCATTTGGGAAGTTCCAACAGCGCATCCGAACTCTTCAGGCCTGTCGACACCGGACTTGCTCATCAATCTGAAACTATTTGTAAGAATGGCACAGCCACCTAAAATGCATAAGTTTATATAAAATTTAAGTATATATATCACAGCTAAACTCGTACAAGTTTATATCTATTGAAACAATTAAGTAATGATAGTATAAGAGAATTGTCAGTTTATTAGAACGAAAAGAAAATTTATCGTATAGAAGTTAAAACTTATTAAAGCTAAAGCTAAAAGCCAGTAATATATAATTTGTTATGGACTTGAGTTCCATAATAAATTTACCTATTTTCCATTTATAATGAATTAAATTAACCTTTTTCTTATTGGGCACCGATTAGCAATTCACACCCAAACTTAGGTCACAAGGGTATAATCATGTATTCTACAGGTTGGGAGGGTATAGATCTAGGAACTATTCCATCTTAAGTTCCAATTTATTACATACATCAACGAACTCCCCACTTTCCCTGAGCACGGCCGGAACCGTAGTCGACAGAGGGGCTGCTTTTAGTCAAAGCAACACCATACACGTTACAGGTATTAGTATTATATTTAAAATTATTTTAATGAATATTTTCTTGCAACATCGAATACAGTTTAGACTCGACGTCATTTATTGATAAATATCTGTCTAGATAAAATAACCAAAGAAATTACACAAATGCTATGTCTTCTGGATTGCTTAAGATATGCTTGTGCTGCATCATCAGCTGTAGGATCTACTTGTTGTCTAGTCGACTTGGTTAATTGAAATTCACCGGTTGAGTACACAGTAACAATTTCCCTTTTGTTGTAAAAGAACAGAGCTAAGGCAGAAGCAAGGAACACGACTAGTTTCGTGAACTCTGCGTATATGTTATGCGGCACAAAAGATGCATTGTGTACCGAGCTGAGCTCTTTGTAACCCTCTAACAATGGTCATTGCATGGCCACATCAAAACTAGAAGCTATGGAAAAGACGGCAGATGTTCCTCTACCAGAAGTCCTTTATAGACAACACGCAGTGCGCTTCATTTGACGCAATCGTTGCCCTTTCTTTCTCTGCCTGGCCTTATGCTTTTGCAGTTCCTGCTGCCTACATTGGACTACGTTTTGTGCTTGCATTTTCATTTAGCTGGTAAGTTTTATTATTTTTCTCTGAAACTGTCTTGTCTGTCTATACACTGGCTCTCGCCATTACTATTAGGTTTTGCTTCTTGTTTTTCCTGAGTCAAGCTATCCGCTAACTTGTCACGCCATTCAAAATGAAAAGCACACGCTTATTGGTTTTCTAAGTACCCACTGAAGGATGTGATTGCACTATCCAACAATTTTAGCATCAAATTGTGCATTTACATAAATGTTCTTATTTTAGCTTTTGAATTAAATCCAGTTGTACTGTTTGTGTCGAAAGAAATATTAAATTATTAGCAATTTGACATAATATGATAAGCAGTAATTACGAATGCACTAGTCCAGATTAAGTAACTGTTGTGGATAAACTGATAAATTAGGGAAAATTCAGATGTCTTCAAAATGTTGAACTAGCTGCACCCATAATGCTTTGGCAGACTACAAACTGAAAATAAAAATGCTTTCAGTGTAATGAGTTTTAGTTTGACCGCACTCAAACAATTACATTCATGATTTGTGCTCACACTAAGCACTCATTCACGACTAAGAGTACTCTAGAACACGTTCCCATAAGCAGCAGCAGAAAAGCAAATAGCAAAACACATTCGTATCCTGGAACAACATGCTGGCTTGCTGACCTGCTGATGTCAGTGTCATTGTGACAACTTTGCCGACTGGATCTCTAACCTGGTTGCTTTGTTGGTTGGTTGGCTCATATCAGTTGGTTGGCTCATGAAGGTGCCTTTCGGCTCATGAATTGCCCAAGCCAAATGGTCAAGTTTATGGACGTCAGTGCTGCTGAAAACAAGGGCAAGTAGAATGACAAACACAAGCGCAAGCACAAGCACTTTGTGCTGATTAGAAAATGGTTTCAATAATCTCTAGTAACAAGAAACAATCTTTTTCTGTCTTATTTTCTCTTTTGCTTTCCCTCTTGCTCTGAAGCGAAAACAAAATGTTATACGGGAATTGCAGTCAAGTGGTTCGAGCTTTAGGGCAGTCAAACTTTAAACAAAACATTCAACCCATTCACAATTTCAATCGCAGTCCCAGCCTTAAATGATGGTTCAGTAATTAAGCCTTAAATACAATCCTCCTTTGTTTTGGCCAGCTCAAGCCCCGACAAAGCTTAATTAGACTGCCCGGCAACAAAGCGTTTTGTTTCTTCATTCCCTATCAAAAATCATTAGTTACATTTAATCAATGGCCGAAAATACACATTGTTAATGTGGCATCAAATTTAATTAAAGACCATGGCACAATTTACTTCAGCTACCTCATCTATCGCTGCTCATAAGATTCATTGAGCCCACAGGGCGTATGTGCAATGAGCCAACACGCTCAAAACGACTTGGCCCCTTCCTGACTGACACAAAGCTGACAGCACTTTGACAACGAACGCATTCTAAGCAAGCTCCCACAACATAAGCGACATGTCAAAATGCCAAAAGCATCTCGCCAAAAGATGCGTTTTGCGATAGCAACCACAGCAGCTGACACATGAAAGGCACTTGACAGTTGTCTCATCCCTCTGCACCTCCAGCCACTTGCTTATAGTCAAAGCGTCATATGCAAGCGATCACTGTTAGGCTACTGGGATAGTTTTTGTACACAATTATAAAAATTTTACTCAATTAATTTGATTTGACTATTGTTGTGCGATCAAGTAAGATAGATTCACATATATGTGGGGTTTTATTATAATATTGTGAACTTTATTTGTATGTTTAAACAAATAATATTGGATATTGAAATTATCGTTGGCTCCCGTCTTCACTGTCGTCCTTGTCGTCGAATTGCTGTCGCTCTCGTAGCCACACAGGCAGAACGCACAACTTAACCCTTTTACGAGCAAAAAGCAACTTGCTTCTCTCGCCGTCGTACAGCACTTCACTCTCGTAGCGTTGCGCTCTTCGTTGATCGTCGTGTTTGCGAATTCGCCACCTCGCTAATTCGCCACCTTCTTCATCTGTAGTCTTCTCGTTATCGTCGTTGTTATCGTTATCGTCGTTGTCGTTGTCTAGGGATCAGCTGTTTCTTACTAGTGGGATTTGGGTAAACAGCCAAAAACCAATCCCACATTCGGCCATTCTGACTAAGCTTTCGACCCGAATGCTCCATCGTCATCGCTGTCATCGTTGCCAATCGGCCATGGCTTCATATATTCCGCGCACGTTGCAGAATTCTTTGGTCCATCGCTGTTGCCTACTTTTTGGACATCATAGGCGTTGTTGTACTTTACCTTTACAACTTTATAAGGTCCCAAAAACTTAGGTTTCAGCTTTAGGCCACTACCAAACTGGGTACGTTTAATAGCTATTAGGTCGCCAACATCATATCGTCTTGCTTGCTTGCGTCGAAGATTGTACGCCTTCTTGTTTTCGTTCTGCAGCTTCAGTATTTGAGTCTTCGCCTTTATTCGTAACTCGCTACGTTTTTCATTGAAAACTGCTACGGCCTCTTTGTTTATCAGGTCTCGTATCTGAAGATCATCCTTCGTTCTCATTTTAACACCAACCAGTAGCTCAAAAGGCGTCGTATTAATGCTTCTGGTAAATGTTGAGTTGATCGCCTGTTGCACTCTGTTGACATTGCGATACCATTTCGTGGGGTCATCGACACTTAGCTTTGAGAGTACTGAAATTATAATAGAATTTAGTCGTTCAACCTGTCCGTTTACCCTTGGCAAGCCAGTAGTCGTCTTCACTAGCTTTATTCCCTCGTCGTCGCAATATTTCACAAAGTCTTGCGATGTGAATGCCGAGCCTCTATCCGAAATAATGAATGCTGGGTTGCCAAAGTTAACACTTTGGTTGCTGAGCTTCACAATCACCTCTTTTGCTGTGGTTGACTTCGTTGGATAGAGCCAGCAAAATTTCGTAAAGGAATCGATTACAGCCAAAATGTGTTTGTAGTCTTTATGCGTTGACTCCAGCGGACCCAAAAAGTCGATATGGTAGGTAAACAATGGGACGTCTTCTTTCTGGAGTGGGTGTAGTAGTCCTTCTTGCTTGCCTCGTTTGCGATCCGTTAAAATGCATGGAATACAGCACTCGATATATTTTTTAATCTTCTCTTCAACGTGTGGTATAAAAAATTCTCGGCAGATTAACTCCTTTGTCTTCTTAGCAGCAAAATGACCTCTGTCATGGGCACTGCTTATGATTCGCTTTTGCATTTCGTTTGGCACTACTACCAACTCATCGTCACCTATAAGTTTGTACAGCACACCGCTTTTTAGAAAGTAGTCATCGTATACCTTATTTTCATGGCTTAGAACTTCTTTGATGGCTCTTATCTTCTCGTCGCGTGCTTGTGCATCTTTCAAAGCAGTACTTATGCTATCTTCTTTTATAAACATCACTGGATACCGGCTGAGAGCATCGACATGCTTCATTCTCACTCCAGATCGATGTTCAACTGTATAGTTATATTCTTGCAGAAAAAGAATCCAGCGAGCCACCCTGGTGCATAAGCTTTGTTTTTCTAAAGTTTTCGTAAAAGCGTTGCAGTCTGTTACCAGTTTAAAATGAATGCCTAACAAATACACCCTAAACTTAGTCAAAGCTTCGATAACTGCCAATATTTCTAACTCATAGCTGCTGTATTTACGCTGTGCATCTGTGGTCTTTTTTGACATAAAATACACAGGATGCAGTTGACCATCGTCGACGTTCATCTGTAATAAAACTGCTCCGAATCCATCAATAGACGCATCTGTATGCACTTCCGTCTCGTAAGTCTGATTATAAATACTTAAAACAGGATTCTCAGTTAGTAACTTTTTCAAAATATTAACTGCATTCTCTTCGTTCAAATCAAATCTAAATTTAGCATTTTTCTTTGTCAACTCAGTTAAAGGTCTAGCTATTCCTGCGTAATTTGGTATAAACTTTCTGAAATAGCCCGTCAGGCCCAAAAAACTTTCTATTTGCTTAATAGTTTGTGGCATCTTGAACTTGGATACAGCTTCGATTTTCTCTGGTGAGGGGTAAATTTTGCGATTTTCAATAACATGGCCCAGAAATTGAATGCGCGTCTTCAGAAAATTGCATTTTTTCAAATTGAGCTGCAGACCATATTCTTTGCACGTCGCAATAACATCCTTCAAGTTTTGTACAGCGTCTTGTTCGGTATTAGCGGGGATAATAATATCATCTACATAGGGCAATGCAATTCCTCTGTATGTCAGATCCCGAAATATCGCATTGACGTGGCGCTGAAAAACGCCTGGCGAATTTGAAAATCCAAAGGGTACTTTCAAAAACTGATATTGTCCTCGGTGTGTCACAAATGACGTATATTTTCTGCTGGATTGAGCAACTGGTACGTGGAAAAATCCGTTTTTCAAATCGATTGTACTGAATATTATTGCCTCTTGCAGACGATCCAACTGATCCTCAATGAGCGGTAATGGGAAATGGTCTTTAACAATGACCTTGTTAATTCTGCGATAATCTACACACAGCCTTGCAGAACCGTCGTGCTTTTTTACGAGTACTATGGGACTTGTAAACTCGGATGTTGACTCTTCAATTATGCCATTCTCAAGCCACTCTTTAATCTGTTCATCAACAATACGCGTTTCCGTAAAAGCAAGTCTGCGTGGACGTGAAAAAATAGGCGATTCATCATTTAGTACAATACGCATTTCTACATTTGTTGTTTTTGTTTTGACCGGTTCATAGTTCGAAATTAGCTCACGCACCTCTTGCTTGGCATATTCGCTCGCAGACTCGTTAATGTCAAACAACTCATTGTCCACTTCAACACAGATGTTTAGAATATTTTGTTCTTCTTTTCTATTATTTTTTCGCACTTGTAAGCCATTACAATTAAAAACAATTTCTGCGTGTAAACATAGCTGTTCTCCGATAATTAATTGCATATCAAGAAATTTGATTGGCACGACATAAAAATCTAACATATAATCCTCTTCATCAATCAGAATTTTTTGTTTAAATTGTCCAAGTGGTTTTATTTTATTGGAGTCGCGGTCACTACCGAATCCAATTAGAACGACATTGCAGCTTTCCAGCTTCGGCTTGCCAATATCACAATAAAAATCTTCCCGTATGATATTGAATTTACTGCCCGTATCGAATAACGCCGTACACTTTTTATTTGCAATATAAACTTCTTTGCTGGTCAAATCGGTTTTAGAAATCAAACTGCGCGTATTCGTATTTAAAACATTTTTGTCAATTTTTGCGCAATCTTTAGAAATATGTCCGTACTGATTACATTTGTAACACTTTCTGCCTTTTTCTTTATTCTGGCAGTTATTCAACACATGCCCTTTTTCACCACAGTTGTAGCATTTCAACTCTTTTTTCGCGTCTTTGTTTACATTCTGATTTTTTCTGTCTTTTTCTTTCACACTGTTCTCGTTGCGCTTTGACCTGTCTTTTTCACTCTGATTTTCCTTTCCTATCATTGTTCCGAAACACTTTAGTTTGTCCTTAAATTGACTCATATTTTTGGCACCATATAATATTGTTTTGTTTACACTTTTTCGTCGATGCCGTCAATTAAATACTGTATGAAAGCGTCATCTGCAATTTGACCTCTAGAAGCAATATCTTTCATTTTATAAAAGTACTCGAAAACACACTCGTTGTTACCACGTTTCGTTTGCGCGAGTTGCTCGTGAACTAGCTTGCTGCTTACAGTCGACTTAAATTCGGATAGCAATGCTATTTTAAGAGAATTCCACGAATTTAGACCTCTCTCGCTCAACACAAACAACTTTGCAATTCCTTTTAGTGCCTTTTTTGCAAACAGAAACTTCTGGAAGTCATTCCAATACATAAGCGTCGCTTGTTCTTCGTATTCTTCTATCCATACTTCGACTGGAATAGTGTTACTACCATCATAACTGCGTATGCTCTCTTCTACGTCGCGAAAACTGATCGCAAAGCGTGGCGTCGACATACTGTCGTTTTCTGTGAATACGTTGCGCCTGGTATTCATCTCGTCTGCTCCTTGTACATTTTCGTCATTTCTTTCGGCGTTCGTTGCTCTGTTAGGCGTCTGGAACATAACGTTTTCTTCTTCACAGTCTGTTTCATCGTCTGTTTCGTCTTCGTCGGCTTCGGTTGACGCTAGTAAACTGTTCTTCTTCAAGTTGCGGAAAATGTGTATATGCAAATCTTCGTTTCTGTACCCTATGCCTAGCACGTTGCATATTGACACAAGGTCAGCCTGCGTCAAATTATCTACTGCGTATTCCCTTTTTGCACCATATCTCTGGTCATTTTCGGCAAAATCGAAACCAGTAAATTCCCGTAGTCTTTGACGATTACTTCTGTCTCCTTCACTCTCGAACACAAACTTATGCAGTGCAGCAATGCTCTCTTTCTTGCTTGAGCGTAAGCTTGCACTTATGAAATTATTTAAGCACGCCATTATAGTAAAAAAAATTCCGACTGTATTTTTTTTGTTTTACACGTTAAACTTTTGTTTAATGTCATCAATTTTGTTCACTTATGTCAATACCGTTCACATTTGCTCAATTCCCGTACGAGCCTCCAAAATGTGGGGTTTTATTATAATATTGTGAACTTTATTTGTATGTTTAAACAAATAATATTGGATATTGAAATTATCGTTGGCTCCCGTCTTCACTGTCGTCCTTGTCGTCGAATTGCTGTCGCTCTCGTAGCCACACAGGCAGAACGCACAACTTAACCCTTTTACGAGCAAAAAGCAACTTGCTTCTCTCGCCGTCGTACAGCACTTCACTCTCGTAGCGTTGCGCTCTTCGTTGATCGTCGTGTTTGCGAATTCGCCACCTCGCTAATTCGCCACCTTCTTCATCTGTAGTCTTCTCGTTATCGTCGTTGTTATCGTTATCGTCGTTGTCGTTGTCTAGGGATCAGCTGTTTCTTACTAGTGGGATTTGGGTAAACAGCCAAAAACCAATCCCACATATATTACAAACTGCGTATTCTCAATATTTTTGCTTAATGGTCAGCAGGTCTATGGATCATGTCAAAATTAGTTTTCACTAAAATGCAAACATAAAGTTGTGTAGCAATGGTTTGCGTAAAAGTCTTTAGCACAGCATGCATAGTGGTGAGTCCTGTTGCTTGCCTTACAATATAATTAATTATTTTAGCAATTAACGCATCATTGTTGCTTCATCACGTAGACTAAACGTCTGCATAAGCATTTTGGTGAACCTAACAGGATGGCAATAACTTTGCCACGCATCATAATTAGTGAGCTTTTGTATCATAGCCGAGAGCAAGCTCATTTACCCGGCTGGCTTTTGAGCTCCAACTGTCAGATAAAGTTTTTGGGCTGAACGGCAAATGGCAATTCCGGTTTTTTTTTTGGTTTGAGCTTTATTTGGGAGTAAGCCGTAAAAATTGCTGCCTGCTGCTGCTTATCAGGCAACCAGACAGACAGTTCATAACATGCATTGAAGTATGCAAAACTCGGGACGCATAAAAACTGACGCAACACGCTTGAAAGACGGCATGCAAACGTTTTATTGGCATTAAGGGATCAAAGTTTTGAGACGCTCATACCAACGCACATACTCCCACAGCATAAATTCTTTGCAACACTCTTGAGTATAGCGGCACAAAGAAAAAGAATAAAAAAGAGAGGTTCTGCCATGTTTGCACAGGCGACAGGCACTTCAGTGAAATTTTAACGCTGACACAAGAAATATTTTAGCCAAAGAGCTTGAGCGCAAGAAGGAAAAGAGTAAAAGCGTAAAGCAGAGCAAAATAGTATATGTATATGTATGGTGTATGGGGGCACAACGACAAAGGCCGCCATAAACTTTCAAAGCACCACGCTGCGTATACGCAATCAGCTTTGGCGAGCATTTACCAAAATAGTTTCAACGTTGCGTCGGTTTTTGGTTTTTAAAGCAAAGCAAATGCTTAGCTCAGCATTTTATTAGCTGCTTGTATGTGAATTTAGTCATAAATCTGCAGACGCGCCGCCGCACTGTGCATTGCCGCATGAAATTGAAATATAGTGTGATTTTCACTTTAGCCCTGTCGCGGTTGGGCTCCCCAGCCGCATTTCCGAAATACCCGAGCTCCAACCCTCCGTTTGGCTCACGACAATCAACTGGAACGGAGTTTAGTGTCAAAAGCTAAGCAAAGCCAAAATAAGAAGAAAACAAAACACACGAAGCTCATGGTAAAAATTCTGTTAAATTGTTGAATACCCTGTAGCAAAGTAGCCAAAGAGCTTCTAATTATATTTGTAGCATCAAGAGGCTATACCAATTGTCTCATAAGCAGAGCGAACCAGTTAGTCGAAATGCGATTAATATCAATGGCAATCTGCCCCGGAATGCTATAGCCCTCTGTTATTTATAAAAATTTTCTTTCAAAAATAGCCTCTTTCAGTATTTTCAACACATATGTGTAGAATCTTGCAATTTCAAGAGTCACAAATTAGCCAAATAGAATCGTTGTTTGACTTTTACGCCAAATCTTGCGTGTTCGTTGCGTGCATTCATTCATTGGAAATGGCAATGCAAAGCGTTTTCTTGCGTGTTTATTTAAATGTTATTATTTGTTATCAGCCCTACTTACTATTACCTACATTTGGCACAACATTAATGGCTTCTTTTCGTGTTATTTTCTACTTATTAGGGATTTTAGCGCTTGCTGTGCATATTTTAGCAGTCTGTTAGACATGTCAGTTGCCAACTTCACTGGACAAAAAATGGCATATTATATAATATGCTGCAAGTAAATGTTCAAATGTGATTAAAATATCCCAATTAACTTATAAATAAACTCACGTCCTTATAATATTAAAAAGTTCTGTAGCAATCTACAGAATCTACAGTCTACAATCTACAATTGCATTGATATTTTGATATATTTGGTATATCTTCTTGAACAGCATCAACAGCCGTGTCGATCTAGCCCTATCCGTCCATATGAACGCTTAGATCTGGAACAAAATTTGGGTACCATATGTCTTTTTTTTTTGTAATCAGGTCTAGTTTTGTTTATATTGTTTCTAAGCCTTTTTTTGTAATCAGATCAAGTTTGCTTTATATTTTATCTAAGCCCCCACAAATCAAACCAATTGCTAGCAAAATTTGAATACACGTAATAATAATCACAATCTATGATCTATAATTTTGTTAGGATTGGGTAATAAACACTAAAGATATTCAAGAAATAATTTTATATAATATGTGATGTACTAATGGTATTCAATAAAACTAATAAAGTACATTCAAGCTAAAACCTTTAATGTGTTATAATTCGGAATATTTTTTATTGATATCCTAGTATATTTTCAACAATAGTATATTTGTTCCTTCTTAATTTTTGTTGCATATAGTTAAAATGGTGGCTGATTTATTTTTATTATTTAATTTAATAGTGGCTTTGAATTAAATGCTAGTTGGTTGTGTGCTTAGTTAGTTGCCGCACATAGTTTTAATTTTAGTTCGAAAGTTAGCTCTGATCTATCCAGAAATTCTGTTTTTATGATAGAAAAAGGGGAAAATGATTAATAAAATTAAATTATGTTAATTCTTTTCAATGAAATTTATAATTTTATAACATTAAGGGGAGAAAATATACGCGAAGTAATTCAAGTTAAATAAGATTTGAAAAGCAGTGTAACAACTTTATTTATTTCTTTGTCAAATTATTTATGTTTTTATTATTTCATATTTCCGATCCCGTATAGTATATATATTCTTGATTCCTGACTCCTAAAAAACAGCTAAATCACAGAATGACACTTATTGTATATCTTTAAATTTCTCTTGAATTTATTTGAAATGTCACTTATGCACAAACATAATATGTACATATGTATACTATATTTATTTTACTTAGTTTACCGTTCTGGTCGGTGTTTTGTAAATCTCATTGAAAATAATGATATATGTGGAACTAAATGGAAGTGGCAATGTGCTTGGTACTGGTATGTTCATGTCACAATTCTAAAATTTGTGGTTGTCGTGCCATGTGCTACTAAAATTATAGTTAATCTGTATATATTTATATGTGTGTGCATAAAAGTGCACTGTGCGAATGAAATAAGATGTTTATAGTATAGTTGAATAATTATTTCAATGGCAACCGCAACAAGCTGTGCCAGATGCTTAAAATGCTTAAACAAGCATGTCCTTCAATTTCAGAGGCATTTATGGATTTAACAAGTAAGAAAGCTACTCTCGAGTTTGCTCGACTGTAAGATACCCGTCACCTAATTTTACCATCAAAATATTATATTTTTAAAAAATATACTGGAAAATATACCAAAAATATACTAAAAATATACCAAAATAATATACCAACATTTTCTTTTTTCAGCTGCTCCTGATTACGCCTTATGAAAGTAATTTTTTAATAACTTTTGTGTTTTTTATCCGATTGTAACCAAAGATCAGAGATCATTAAGATGATGATTAGTATTGTGCGTGCCAAATTTGAGCGCTTGAAATTCTTTTTTTTGATTTACGGGGGCGAAAGGAGGCATGGCAAATTTGTTGCTCTATCTCCTATAGTCTTTGAGATCTAGGTGTTCATACGGACGACATGGTTATATCGTGTCGGCTGTTGACGCTGATCAAGAATATATAATATATACTTAATGGGGTCGGAGATGCCTCCTTCTGCCTGTTACATACATTTTCGGTCGGCACAAAGTTATAATACCCTTCTACCCTTTGGGTAGGCGGGTATAAGAACTAAAGAAAATTGTCAGATATGCACACCAATTAAATTCGGCATTAAATTGAGTTGCACTTAAGTGATATTATATAATATATATATTTACATATACCATAATTACCTATATAATTTATGTCGACACTAGTGACACAGCAGCCAAACCGGGTGTTTTGTTTCGATTTGTGGAGGTGGAAAGGGACTAAAAGGAAAAGGTCAAAATCTGAAAAAAACTTCATCTGCTTAGGACATACACTAGTATAAATACAAAATATGGTGGCTTTACATAATATAAGACTCTGAGATCTATGCGTTTATAGCAGCAGTGGTCACGATTATCCTCAGGCTGATCGAAGTGTTTTTTATGACTAATAAGATGTACTAAAGAGCATGCACCTACTCTTTAATGCGCTAATAATAAAGGAACAACACATGTATGTGTAGTCACTTCTCAGGCTGATCGGAGTGTTCTTTATGACTGATAAGATGTACTAAAGGAACAACACAAGTAGTCACTGTATTGTCTTTCCTATTTTTCCATTTCAGCCTTATGCACGATAGAGTCAAGGGTCCGGCAGCTCGGCAGCAAAACAAGAACAACGTTCGCACTACACTTTCAGTTTCGTCCGACGATCGCCTTCGTTTTTAAAACCTACCCAACGGGAAGGAGGGGGTACTTTTCGACCGAAAATTTATGTAACACGCAGAAGGAGGCATCTCTGAGATATTTTTTTGGTCAGCCATCTTCGTCTGTTCGACCGTATTACCACATAGATCTTAGAAACTATAAGAGCTAGATGAACCAAATTTTTGGGATAGTATGTCTTATTTTCACAGGCAGAGTTTGTTATGGATTTTCCACACGCTCTCTTTCCCCCGCAAATCGTAAAAACCGAATTTCGGGCGTTATTAAACCTAGAGCGTTTAATTTTAGTACATACAATATTAATCACCACCTGGTTGAAATCAGACAATAAGCACATATGATATTCGAGAAATACACCTATAGTGACATATTAATGGTGGTCAATAAACCAAATAAAGTGCTACCAAACTAATAATTTTGGACACTGTTAATGTCGGTATATCTTTTGGTATACATTTATTATTATTTTTTTAGTATATTTACGTAACAATAACACTAACTTAATTTTATTGCAAATTATTAGCTACACGAAAATCTATGATTGTAGCCTTTCCTACTATTTTTAAGTACAATTTGTTGTTCATATGGAAACAAGGAGGGGCTGGACCGATAACGATTAGTTAAGCAATGTATAAAATTGTAGAATTTGACTGACAGTCTGTGCGGGCAATAGTTGAAGTCATTTGTTAGGGCAAACGAATTGACTGAATGAAGGAGTTACAGGAACAGCTCTTCTTTCCTTTTTTTGTTGGCAACATAACAAATACACTTCAATCAAGGCCAAATGGCCCTGACGGCAATCATAGAACGTGTGCGTATATCTGTTTGTGAGTGTATTTGTGGGCGCCACAAAAATGAAAACAAATTTTGGCATGATTGCTGATTGTTTGTCTTTTTCATTGTTTGGCAAGGCTGCGAGAGTTGCTGCTACTGTTAGTGTTGCCAACGCACGCGCACATTTATTGCTTCCCAATTGGAAATAAAAATGGCGGCAAGTAGAAAGCTAGTCAGGAGGCTGCTAGACACAACAGCGAAACTTGTAAGGCGGCAGCGCAGTTGAGCAGAAATTGAAATGAAAGCCAAAGGAACGATTCAACAATAAAACGATAAAAACGCAACAAACACGCACACGTACACACTCGCTCACACACATAACCTTATCGTGGTGCTCTTTTTCTGGTTGTGATTTGCTTGACGCTCTTTTTTGCCAACCATTTACTATACCCGCAAAACCCTGCCTCAACCCACGCACAATCTCTCTCGATGCCTTTGAATTTTGGTATACTTCCCTTTGGGTACGCTGCAAACATTTGCCGCTGCCGCTGATTAAAACAAACACAATGCGACCGTAATGACGACATATGTACTCGTGTGTGTACATCTCGTCTGCGCCCCAATCGAGGTCCAATCTCAAAGCCTCTTTCCGCACAATTGTACAATTTCTGGCGGGAATGGCGAGTTTTCTTCTCTCTTTTTGTCTGATGCCTACGCTTTTATTCCTCGTGCGTCTTTTACTATTTCTCCGCATTCGCACATTGATTCATAATTGATTAGCATTACTTTTGTTATTGTTCGATTTACACGCACATACACATATAAACACACTTTGCTGATTTTATGTGTGTATTTTTGGAAAAATGTCGGCATCTGTACTGTTTAATTTAGCGTAAATTTTGTTGCCTTTTTCTCGGCATTTTTGATGCATGCTATTGCTGTCCCAATTACATGGCTCTAACTTAGTATTAAAAAGTTAATTTATACTCGAAATACTTGAAATTCTTCGATAAATAAGGAATTTCTTTTAAATTACACTTGCTTATAAAAATATAGATGATGAATTATTAGATGATATTTTTATAAATATTTTGTGTTTTAATTTGGTTTAGCGACTAGCTTAAACGTTTAAAATACAAAGTACGGCAGGCAAATATTTTATTGTATTATTTCTGCTGTAGATCAAAATTAGAGTCAATTACTTAATAAACTTGGCAATCTTGTTCACAAAAAAGCAAAATTTTGAATTAAAGTTGAAGTAACTTTATTTTTTTGTGCTGTTCAACTTTATTAAAGATACCAAATTGGGGCCAACAAGAACATGGCAACATTAACTGCTTTTAATTAGACTTGCTGAACATAATCAACTGTAAGGAGTGGAGGAGTTGCTTTTTACGTTCTACTTCGCGAACTTCAATCTGCCTCAGACTCTGGCGATCCCAGTCTAAAGTCGAGGGCGCGTCCAGGTTCTGGGTTTTTTGCCTGACGGCAGTTCAAAATGTTGTAGCCATAACAAACTGCAGAATTTTGCTGTTGTTGCATGTTGTGCATTTAAAGTTTTTGTAGCGTGCAATGCAGGAAATCATTTTAACAATTTTCTACCTCGTCTTCCCGCCAACTTTTCCCTCTTTTTACCATCCCCCTAGGCCAGTAGCAGTAGCAGCTTGTGTACAAGTTCAGTGCACCCGCAACAGACACGAAATGAAAAGGCGCTCGACGCTCGCCTTGCTTTGTTATTTATTTTGTGTATGGCTGAGTATCAGTGTGTGTACTATATGTCAGTGTGCGTGTACACTTTTGTATATTGGGTTTTTGGACAGCCTGCAGTCCTTTTTATTTGATGCAGAAGCGCAACAACATCAGAGTCGTTATGCCTTTTGGTAATTATGAATAGCCAGCGGGCAGAAAAGGTATACAAGTCATTGACTTGCTTTGCCAGTCCGCCCGCCTTTGTTCCATTAAAACTTTACGCAAGTTATCTCTATTTATTAAATGCATTTACACACGGCACGGTTAATCAACTCACCTTTCAGGCGGTAGACTTTAAAGAGTCGCTGCACTCTTTGATCTGATTCAACACGATTTCTACCTTGACATTACACAACATACAAGCGCAATTTCTGCATTTCGAGCGTGTCAGACACGTGTAGCAATTTAAATTCAACACTTTAGCAACCGTCGTATTGTTACGCCCACAAAAACAACAGAGACAATGCTAGCCAGCAAGTAAAAACGCTGTAGCCGAGAGTGCTCGATTCCAATATACCCTGCACCCATTGGTACGTGAACAAGAAAAAACAAGGAAATACAGAGCAAGCTCTGAAGGTTATAGTTATAATAACATTAGTGATATGTGTATGATCCAAAAAAAAAAAAAACTTACAAATACAAATACAAAATAAGATTTGACTGTATCAGGGCTATAGATTTTTGTAGTACGCTTGTAACTTATAATTAACAATAAAAAAAGAAAGTATAATTAAATATTACAAAAGCAAATTTGTTCAAGAATCCATACTTTATAGAATTGGAGACTCGACTTTCTCCCTATTACAAAATTACACATAAAACTATACTCTTTCCCAAGGTATGAAAAGCAAGAATATACAACTACGGTAAATAGTCTGCAGTCAGGCCAAGTGCCATGTGTTGTCCCTCTGCATACGATGTCTTTGCGGCAGGAGCTATAACCACCCGCCTGAGCGTCTTGCACCTGCCTGACTAATTGCAATGTAAAGTGTTTAGACACAATTTGGTAGTTGTAAGTTCTAAAGCCTCTTCCCATCTCTTTCTCTCTGTTGCTCATTCTGTCTCGCTCACAATCTCTCTTCCTCTCTATATTTCTCTTTTCTGCATGCAGACAAAATTGCTCAATTAAGTGTTTAGACTGAGCAGGTCTTCGGTCTCTTTTTCAATTCAGTTGTATTGTTTTTTGTGTACTTGCTGTTGGCTATTATTCTTTTCAACTATTGAGTTTGAAGTGCACAAATTGGCCTCATTATGTGTTTCTAAATAACATGAATACCTAGCATAATATGCAACTGTAAAAAGCTTGCACAAGGCCAAACATTCTTGACAAATGGGGCTCAACAATAGAAGAAACTGTTCGGTGGTTTACATATTATTGTATATTTATGTTAACAGTAATCAATTTCAGACAATATATATATTTCTATAAATACAAATATTTAAGAAACTGTGCAAACGAATATAAGCAAATTCATTTAAATGCATTTTATAATTTAATTTTCGGAAAATAATAAAAAAGCGAGATTTATCAGCATACCGGTACTACTATTGAAAGATAAATCAGTTAGAACTTTAATTGGAGCGCACAAAATAAAGTATGCTTATATAGGAAAACCATTTAAGAATGAAAACCTGTCATTAATTGAATTTATGGCAATAAAATGATCAATGAAAGAAAGCATTTGCTTAAGATATTAACGCCTTTTTGATATTTTTCATTCAACGTCGGGTTGAATAAATTATAATTTTGTTGAAAATATTTTTCGATTAAGTGATGTCTTCTTATCGTGTGAAAAATTCGACAGGGCGCACTGACAAATAGCTGACCATCAAGAAGCACACATACTCAAAATGCTGAACGTCCCATGCCCCATGATAATCGAAACGTTCTTCTGTGTGTTTCCCAATTTTATTTATGCCTTTAACCCAAGCACCCGAATAACGACTAGCCAACTAACTTTGATTTATGACAACCTAGTTCATTTGATTATTGCTACTCAACTCACACACAGAGGGAATCCAGTGGAGGATGCTGGCCTTGTCCAGCGCGAGCCAGTTTTAGTTCTGGATGGAAAACATTTTCATTTTCATTCAAATTCAATGCTAATCTACTTGCAGGACAAGCCGAATTTTGGTGAATTGCCGGTAACAGTCGGGGTAAGGTTGTTCAGGCATCATTTATCATGGGGGACGACCCAAGAACCGGGGAGTCGTTTCGCAGGCTGTTGGCTGCGAGTATTTGTACTAGGCCAAGCGCATAATCAACAAATAGGTTTTATCATTTTCATTCTGCGATACATTTAGATGGAGTGGGGGAAATCTCTTCCATTTTTTGGGTATTTTTCGGTCAGCACGTGCAGCACATTAGGTTGTGGCAATGCTATCGTACTTTACTGTTCGAGTTGCATGAGAACTGAGCTCGGATATGGGTGAAAAATGGGGGGAATAAGGTATAGTTTTTTGAAAGCTAGGCAACTGTGCGCATACGTCACCAGGCTGACCCATAAAGAAAATTTATATTTTATACAACTATATATTTCGCGTCATAGTCGTAGTCACAGTCCCAAATGATCAGCTGAGTGAAATTTTAGTCGAGTCGTGAGGCACATTAGTTATGCGCAACTTACAAACCATAATAAAATAATTTTACATTTCGTATGCTCACTGCAGCCACAGATTTGGCCTCATTTCGAACGACAGGCGGGTAAAAGGCGGAACAGTCAGTGGGGCCGTTTGGGCGTGCTCATTAAGTGTCCTGCAAAACCGTCAAGCCTTTGAGCCAAAAGCACTACGGCTGTCGCTCATTTCAGCGAGTGTGTGTGTTTTGTCTGCGGTTTTAATTTACTCTTGGCTTCATAAATGTTGTTGTTCCTGCTGTTGTTGCTTCTCTCTTATACGAGAATATATATACTTCTGTTCCTTTCGTTTCATCTGCTGCACACTCAGAGTCAGTCAGCAATGTCGCCGGAGGCAGCAGGTTAAGCTTCTACTTGAACTTCTAAGTGTTGACGTTACATGAGCTAAGGTGTTGTTTGGCAACTGCCTTTGACGTGTATATATACTCATATGTGCCCACAGACTTATGAGTGGATGACTCTCCACGATGTGGTGTGAGTGAGTGAGCTTATGTGTGGCATGTTTGTGTCTGTCTGATTCATGGGGCCAGCGCAGGTTAGGCATGGGCATGTGAGCCTCTTGCTGAACTACTTATTCTTTCACTGACGTTTTCAGTAACCACCATGTTATTTACAGCTTCCAGTTATTAGGTTTGCTACAAAACCAGAAACGCAACGCTTTTATTCCTCACCCAAATAGCTCTGCCCAGCCAAGCCCATAGAATTGAATATGAGCGGTTGGTGCACAAGGAAGTAAAATGACGTGCACATAAATTAAAGTACTTTAAAAAGCCTTTAAAGTGGGATAAAACCCCAAGAACGATAAGAAACAAACTTTGATGAGCAGAAAGCAATTAACAGTGGGTGTAGTATAATAACAGCAGAAATGGAGAAAACGACTTAACAGGAGAAAATGTGGGGGATTTACTAAGTAAATTAAAAATGTGAGTGTGGCAGGGAAGGGTGAAAAAAACGTCAAAAATATAAAAGGGATTATGATATCCGAAGACAGCAACCATCACTTAGAAGTGTGATCTTTTTTTTCTATCTGACCTCATGGAATAAAAAGTAGATATTTTGAGTGCAAGATCAAAGTGGTTGCTTACATTTAAAAAATACAAAAAAAAAGTCAGCGATAACAGTACGAACTTGATTCCCTATGAAGAAGTTATTATCAATAAATTGATGATTGGCGTGAAAAATCTTTCTGAAATAACTTTATGTTTTGCCAATTTTCGCAAACTATGTATACAATGTTGCCAATGATTTTTTATAAGCTCATCTTATATTTTAAGCCAAAAAGATAAGAATTAACGTTGTATAAATTTTGTGTTTTTAATGGATTTAAAGAAATTGAGAATTTTTGGAAAAGTTTTGGCCGATGTTTCACCTCAATTTTCGGCAAGCTAAGCGTAATTAATTATTTGCGTCACACTAAGTCGAACAATTTCCATGCCTGGCGCATAGCGTCGCCGCCTCCTTTTTGCATAATTTAACCACTGACAGGCGGGTCACGTAGGCAACGCAAACGGCGTGATTAGGGGTCTCGGTTCCAGGCAAAGCGACTCGGCTTGTCGACCAGCAAGATCACGACCAGGACCAGGTTGCAGAAGCCTTAGTCAACCACAACATGTGTGTATGCGGCAGCGGTGAATGCTACCAATATTGTTGTGGCACAACAATGTTTGATGTTGTTATGCTGTTGGCCTCATAAAATACCCAAATCAAAATTTTGTTGTGTAAGACAATTTAATTTGAATGAGAAGACAAAATGTGTAGCAATTTGCACTGTGTTGATTATTGATAATTATTTATATTCAAATTTAAATTTTTATTTACTTGAACCAAATTTAATTAAATAAGTAAAAACGGTAAGAAGTCATGAATTTTAAAGGGTATAATAGTTTGTGTGAAAATAAGTAACCAGCAAAGGACATAATTTGCGACCCCATAAAATAAATACGAGTACGAGTATATTCTGGGTCAGCGAAATCAACTTCTGCGTGTTCAGTAAATCACCGAATTTATTAAATCAGAACAAAATATGCAATATTAATTGTAAGCATTTTAAAACATTTTAAGCGTGGTCCACCTTCGCTATTCTTTCCAGCTCTATCGTGCCATATCCGAGAGCATGCTGTATTTGTTAAATAACTTCATTCTCTAAGGCTTCATTAGTTGGACGGCTGCTGAAACATCTTAATTGTTTCATTAATGCAATGCAATCCGTTTGCTTGCTACTTAATTTAATTTTATTTGCTGTCGCCGATGTCTTTGCTTTTGCTGTAGTTTTTAAATAATTGTACGCAATTATTTCACCCAATTTAACAGTTGTTTTCGTTGTTGGCTGTATGAGTGTGCAAGTGTTTCAAGTAAATGAGGAGGATTTTGTGCTTGCTGAACAACGTTTAAATTACGTCATTTATATTCCGGCGGGATAAGCACTTGAATGTAAAATTACAGGGGACGAACGCGAAATTCGCCAGAAAATAAAAATAAAATATTCAATTAAACCCGTTTCTTCACCAAACACCGTTGACAGCTCATATTAATCTGGCGTCGTTTTCATATCTCTCTTACGCCCACTCTCACATCTATGTACCTCTTTCCTGCTCTATATCGCTCAAACTTTTTATATTATTTTTGCGCTGTGAAAATTAATTAATATAATTGTTCTTACCGCAAGACGCCTCTCGGTAACATGTTTACTCTCTGTCCATTGCGTGCCCTAATGAAACAGTCAGCACACTCGCACCTTTACTGCTGCAAGGGCAGCGTTCCATAGAAATAGCAATTCGTTATTTGCATAAAACCCAGCCTCGAGAATCACTTCAACAGCGGAGCAACCACTCTAAACCGTCAGCCATTTGACCATATTTTCACAAATTTTTATATTTTATAACCGCAGAAAGCACATTGCTGAGTAGCACTTGTTCATTTTGCATCTGACATGGTGGTAGAGTATTAAATGTGTTTTAAATATTGTGTTAAGTTAGCTTTAACTTTCGTTTCTGGTATATAAAACAATAAAAAACTCAAACGTAATGGAATTTTTTAACAATAATTGTATACATAAGAAATTTTAAAAAACTAATGTTAAAGTTTACATTTCCACACATATTAAAATATGGAAGACATAATTATTCAAGCGCTGAATTTATTAAAAGTGTTGTTACCAGAAGTTAGTTTAACCGTAAAGTGTGTTCTATCTTCGACAATCCAAGTTCTCAGATTTTTTTTTAGCCATTTTTGGCTCAATTTTTGCGGTTTAATTCTATATACCTTCTCAGGTACATATTTGCT
Organism: Drosophila pruinosa; assembly: GCA_018150935.1. NCBI lineage: Eukaryota > Metazoa > Arthropoda > Insecta > Diptera > Drosophilidae > Drosophila > Drosophila pruinosa. The sequence continues at coordinate 5,886,077 of JAECWR010000034.1, read as the reverse complement.
TATATAAACGATATCCAACCCAAGCATACATACTCATTCACTTTGTATATAGTTTTGCGCTTGGCAGAACGCGAAATTTGTTTTGGCCAGCCAAAAAACCCACCATCGTCAAATTTGAGTGAATGACTGCAGTGAAAATGCATTTGTCAGTCAGTCAAACAAGCACACAATAACACAGAGAGAGAAAAAAGGATTGCCTACTTTTTAGCTGGAAGTGCTGCGGTTGCCGTTGCGGCTTTTTGCATTCGCAAATGGTTAAAGTCATTTATTTGAAACAAATCATTTGCCATGCGAACTAGCATATATACAATTGCTAAACACTCGAGCATTAGAGATATACGGGTATAAAGCTAAGGAGGCAGAGCAACAATAAAAAACATTGAACAGCTGACAAGTTAAACGAATGTTGAATCATTAAAGCCGAAACTGAGGCAGGGGCCAATTTTTCAAAAGCGTACAAACAAGAACTTTGAATGAAGCTTGTCGTTCCAAGATAAACTTCCCATTGGTTCTAAACTTATTGAAGCACAAACAGTTAGGCTTGGGGCTCCAAACAAATGTCTGTCGAATTATAAGCAGACGACGATAATACAACGACTGGTGCTTATATAGTCGACGGTCGACTGTCGGCTGATTGGCACGCCTTTTGTTGTAAGACTCACGCCCTCGAATATCAACCCACTGTCACTGGCATACCCCGAGCTTATTTCAGTTCCCGGTTGTATGATAAACTTTTCTAATTGTCAGTTTCAGCAAGTGACAAACGACAGAAATTATGTTATCTTATCAAAGTTGGTGCTACTTTTGCTCTGCCAAAGTGCTCGGAGATCAAGCGAGGGAATGCGTGTGTGTTGCTGGTAGCAAAAGTTACTGCCTTTCGTTGGAAATTTAAGAAAATTATCTTTAAGCTTGTTGTGTTTGTACAGTTGTCGTACCTCTTCATATATTGTTGTTCTCGTTGTTATTGTTGTTTGAGATATGCTAGCTGTTACTTATTAACATCACAAAAGCGCGCGGTGTGTGCCTTTTGGCGTAAATTGAGTTATGCCAAATTGACTTTTAGCAGTCTTCATTCACATCGCAGCTCAACCCCAACAAAATAAAGTGTATATTAAAATGCAGACGGTTTTTATCCAGTTTTATTTGATTTTCCTTGGTTGGTTTTCGTTCGCTAGCACTTAAGGCAATTCCGCTGACAACAGCTGCTGCAAATCCCAGGCCTAGTTTCTTCATTGGAAAACTTGCCAGGCATATCATTTACAATGCACATACAAAAATATATACTCGCACAACATTTACAAATGACTGACTGCAATGTCTCTTAAAGTCGTAGTTGACATGAAAAATGTTTTATGATTGATAACCGAGCCCAAGACATTGTTTATTTAATAAACAAAATATATGCATATACAGTTTCATTTTTAGTAGACTTTTGTTTTACTAATAGCTCCCAATAATACCATCTGCTGCTTCATAGAACAGTGAACAATTTGCTTCCACTCTGTACATTCAATATTAGATAGGGTTTTCTAGTCTATCGACGGCTTGGTTTATACAAAACAAAATGAGAAAGCTTGCACAACAATTAGTTGAATCTTGTTAGTACAAAAGTTCAACAAATGAGAAAACTAACTGTTACCCATTTTAAGTGAATGCAAACAAGTAAGAAAGCTACAGTCGAGTTTGCTCGACTGTGAGATACACACCAAAAAATACTATTTTTTAAGAATATACTAAATCAGTAAGAAAGCAACAAACATTTAAAAAGATCTACAGAAGATAGTATTTTTTGAGAATTTAGTAAACAATATACCAAAACAAAAATACCTCCGTCACAATTATTAGCTGACTACATTTTACTAGGTATATTGAAGACCTTTTTTATATCACAGTGTGACATAGCCACTTGATCACAGTATTTCTTGACTAACTTCGGTGTTTATTGTCCGATAGTAATTAAATTTGCAGAAGTCATTGAAATTGAACAGAAGAGGCCTTGGCAAATTCTAAAGCAAGTTTGATATAGAGGCTATATTAATGGTTGCTGAAATTAAGATTTTCGTACAGACGAACTGACAGACTAGCATGGCTATCTTGGCTATTTACGTCTTAAGTTTTCACTAATAATCTAGTACAAAACAACTACTCTAAATTTGATTGGAGCTAGCATGTTTTTATCGAATTAATTAAAAATGTTAATAACCCTTCCAGACATTACTAATTCCATGCATCGCAAAAAGGCGTGACAATAAATAAACAACTTAAATGTTTACTCGCTCAAAAATGGTTGCATTATTTGGCTTTTACCGGAGAAACAATGTAACCTGAAATTCTGTAAGCGTCGGGCGACAGACCACAAACAGCAACACCAACAGCAGCTTGAGCAAAAACATGGCTAACAAAACACATATACGGCAAATTTGCAGTTCTTAAAGACAAACAGAGAACTGCAATCTGAAAAAGGATGTGGCGGTCTACTGAAAATTCTATCGAAAATGAAATAAAAACTCACACGCCAAAAGCTGCACAAAATTGACGTAGTAATAATATAAATAAAAAATAGAAAAAAATGCAGCAGTAGCAAAAAAAATCATTCGTGCTTGCTTTATTTTTTGCAATGCTCACTTTATGGCGTGTAGCGGAATAATTCAATCATCGCAAAAGCGAAAAAAAGTCGGAAAAATAGAAAAATGGTAAGGGCTTGGACCGAGCCAGTTCAGCTCAACAGGATGCCGCGCAGCAGTTGAGCGCTGGATTGCGTTTAGACTTTACTGTCACTTTTCTGCTTGCACAAAATCCAAGCAATTTAAACTTAAAACGCTTGCACTGAAGAGAGAAGGAGAGAGAGCGTGCGTGCAACTTAAACAAACCGGAAAAGCAAACACAGCATAGCGACACAGTTAAGGAGGAACTTCCTGTTGCCAAAGCTCGGCTAAACAGTAGCGACTAGTTCGGCGGCAGCCGTTGCGACAGCAGTATCAAAGATGTGACACAAGTACATGGAGAACGATATCCGAGTCTCTCCGCTCTGGTCAAGGACATGTGCGTTGTGGATGTTTTGGGCGAAGTTTAGCGTTGTTATCTTAATTTCATTTATTAACCTAAAAAGCTGTTTACACGATTCTGAAATTACAAAATGAAATTTTACTCGCGACTTAAAGGAACAGTAAAGTGAGTCAGACTGTTTGCTGCATATTTTGCTGATGGCTTTTTAAGTTGTCCAAAGAAGCTGAGCGCATATATTAGTGTAATTAAAAGCCGATGCCACTCATATTTCAACTGCATATTGCAGAGTTTAATTTTCTTCCACAAATAATTTGTCAGTTTAAATAATTATTTGAGAAAAATTCATATTTATTTTGTAATATGGAATTTGAAAAGAAAATAATTTCTAGGACAAGGACATTTTATATTTCTTGTATTCCTTCGCGTCATTAATTTTTCGGTGACGTTTACGCTTGTGTAGGTGCCAGAAAGATGGGAAGCTGGGCAGGAAGAAAAACGATGAGAGAGCGACTTCTCTTTTCTCTTTCCTTTTCTCGCTGCTCGTTTCAACCATAAGAAATAATGTTGTTTATGTTGTGCAAACATAAAATGTTTCTTGCTTCTCCCCTTTATACATAAGAATTTGTATGTATACTTCATGGCTGCCTGCCAAACTATATATATTTATATAAGTATTTATATATATGTGAATGTGTATCCCATGTACGTTTGTACTTGTACATATACATACATATAAAGAGAACACTGCCAATTTTTGTCGTTGCTCTGTGGGCTGTGTGTGTTTGAGCCTGTGCTTTGCTTTTTTTTTGCGCTGGCAATAAAGTTGTTGGAATTTAGCTGAACCGAAAATAGTTTATGGCGGAAGTCATTAAGTGGCTCGGTTTACAGCAGCCGCAACATGAAAAACAGAAGTGCCCGCCCCAGGGTCCCCGTACCAACCAACTCCAGCATCAGGGTTAGCACCAGGATATGAACAGAAAGTCAACTCTGTATCTGGGCTGAAAACACTGCAGCAGTATGCCAGTGTGTCTTTTTACGATATTTTTATAGTCAAATTATGGTTTTTATTTGGCGCTTTTCCTATGCATATACTACATGCATACATCTACACGAATTCTTTATTTTGCAGTTTTTTATTTTTTATTTTACAAACTCGACCCTTTTAGGATATATTTTAATTTAATTATTTTAAAATGATTTGTGCATATGAAAACGGTGAATGGAAGACGCATCACAGAAGCACACACATAAATTGCTTTTTTATTGAGTTAGACGTGAATGCAATGCCATTCAATTAACGTTTTTTTATAGTTCAATATAGACAGAAATTAAGTTTATTGCAATAATATGTTTGTTTTTACCTTTTGCATTTTGAATTTGCATTACTATGCACTAAAAGCCATCGCACGTCGACTGTGACATTCGGCGAAACAGATTCCCATTGCCTAAGTCTCTTAAAAGATCTAACAACATTGCTTTCATTACTATTTTTCGGCCCATTTTAAATTCCAATTGCATGCATATTGCGTATCGAAAATACATTGACTATTATTTAGACAGACTGACCCGTTTTGACCCCGGACCTGAGTTGCTGCTTTTATGTGAAATGTGAAATTATTTTACGTGCTACTTTTGAAGGTTCAAATTTGAGCAAAACATTTGATCTATTATGTGAAGAACATAATGAGACATGTTTGTAAGAGGGCTGGTTTAAATATATCAAACTAAGAGAAGGGACAAAGGCTGTGCTATATTTCATATATGGTAGACACTTACCTTTATTTTTATATTGTTATCTGCTGGAGCATATACAATTATCTGTGTGCTTATTTATGCAGAGGGAAAATTAAGAATAAGTAAAGAAGATTGTAAACCGCCAAGTTGAACACCTTTTTACCATCCCAAAATGTGTAGAGATATACAATTTTCTTTTGTGCACACATCTTGGTTACATTTAGAGGTCGCTAAACAATATTTAGTTATTTAAAAATAAAATTGCATGTTGGCAGAGTGTTCCTACATTTGCAACATTCAAATATAATCAACCTTGAACAGAGTATAGTTGTTTTCACTTGCTCTATTGGAATACGCGTTTCTTGTAATGTAGGACAGTGTTATAACTAAGGGCTTAGGTGTTTAGGTGTTGGCTACGACCCTTTCGCCCCCGGCAATCGATAAAATAGTAAGATAAGTATAACACTAACTACCATGCTAATGATCCTTCAATGACTATCGTTTTCTTACATACGGCAAACAGATGTAATTACAAACATATGTATGAATAAATACATACGACTTACTTTCCTACAGCTACAGTCGAGTTTGGTCGACTGTGAGATATTCGCCATCTATTTTTATTGAATACAATAATAAATTACCACTGAAATATATTATATACTATATGATCAAAATTATACTTAAAAAATATCAAAGAATATTCCAAAATATACCACGCTTAAAATTATTTTTTTGATTGCACTTTGTTAGCTTTACTGATTAAGACATAAGTAAGAAGAGAAAGAAGGAGACCTCTTCACAAGTTTTAAAAAACTCACGGATTGTTGCTCAGTTGTGGACTCCGGGTTAAACAGCATGAAACTCTTGACTCTGCAAAACAGAAAAAAAATAATTTTAAGTTCTCGAGCACGCTGCCACTTTGTCCATTCTGCAAAATGTTGGGTTCATGTCCTTTGTCTAACACTTCCCTAGACACGCTCCAGTGTTTCCATAAAGGTCGGAAAAATTTAATTTTTCAAGCAAGCTGGAAATCTCCTCTATTAGTGAATATTTCAGCAAAGTTTAATGTAAAAATGTATAGCCGAAACACATAATTATAAAAGATTATATAAATAATTTATAAGATTTCTGACTTGATTTCCGATCGCAATTTTTTTTAAACTTATGTCTTTATTGATGAACTTTTTGGAGTGTCATTGTCTCAAATCAATGCTATTCCAAACTATCTGGATAGAACTCTTGACTTGGTTTTTGTTTTGGATCTTAGTTCGTGTACCGTATACCACTCCACTCCTATCTCCAAGATCCTTATCATCCAACTCTGGAGGTATTGATTGACCTACCATTGAGTATGTTTGCTCCGGATGTTTTACCGGAGGACCGGAGTTCGGCGTTTTCGTAAAACGGATTTTTAACTCCTTTTCCGTAAGTTGAATAAACCGTTATGGTTTACTAAAGAATTAGCCAAATTAAAGAACAGAAAGTCTATGCTGGTATTGTGACATACTTTGTATGTCTTCAAATTTTGTTTATCTATTATCGACCAATTTCCAATTGAGTACGCATAATAAGAGCAGTCCGGCAACTTGATCCGTTGCACCAATCTTATCAGCGGTAATTAATTAATAATACTAGATGCATTAATATACTAGATGCACTAGTATCTAATTAGCAACCCTGCCAAAACTACTGCAGGTTGACCTTTTTGACTAAGTGGCAACCTTGCAAAGTTTACTCGCAGCCAATATCACTTTGCTCGTTCACTTTTATTACCACCAGCGACCAATTTGCAAGTGACTTGGAAAGTATTGTTAAAACTAAAAAAAATCAATTGGCCAATTATATCATAATTTATATTATTACGCTTATTGTGAACACCGCGAAATATGAATTTTGTGAATATTCCCATCGATCAAAGGTAAACTTATATTCGCTTTAGATTCGCTTATTATAATATATTTTATGCAGGAATCGAATCCCCTCCTCCATTTAAAAGGCGTCTGCCATAGGATCTACGAATCTGCAGCGCCTCGGATAAACTGAGGAGAAGCTAGCGAAGTGATGCGCCACTGGAAATACTAAGATAGCCAATAGCGCCAATAACTAAACACCGCAAACATGGGCACCCGAAGTCATCAGGCCTGTCGACACCGGTCTTGCTCAGCAATTTGTAATTATCTATCAATAACCACGTAAGATTGGCATAGCCACTTAAAATGCGTAAGTGCATAGTCAATTTAAGTATATATTATATATCACAACCAGCAAAAACGCAAAACCCGTACAAATTGGAATCTATTGAAACTATTAACTAATGCTAGTCTAAAAGAACTGTCAGTTTTATAGAAAGAAAAGAAAAGTTATCATAAAGCAATTAAAATGTAGGTTAAAGCTAAAAACCATTAATATATTAATTTACCTTTATCGATTGCATTCTCTCAAAATGGACTTGAGTTCCATAATAAATTTACATATTTTCCACACCCAAGCTTAGGTCACAAGGGTAGAATCATGTATTCTTAAGGTTGGGAGGGTATAGATCTAGGAACTATACCAATTTATTAAGTACATCTCATAGTTCGTCCGATTATTTAGGTTTTATTGTCCAGTTATATTATACCTACACTGTCTACGATTTCTTCATTATGTCTCGACTTGATATCAAATGATTTTAGCAGCGCCAACAAACTCCCCACTTTCCCTGAGCACGGCCGGAACCGTAGTAGACAGAGGGGCTGCTTTTATTCAAAACAACACCATACACGTTACATTATACAATCAAGACTGGGTCTCATTAAATTTTAAACGATATTCTGTTGCTCTATCCAATTTCACTGCCTTTAATAACCATTGCTACAGGATCGTTTGAGAAAGTGCGAACTTATGTTTAAGAGCAATTCGAAACACTTTTATGATTTCGTAAACTTTTTGTTGCTATCGGTATACTGACTTTTTATACCCGCCTACCCAAAGGGTAGAAGGGTATTATGGCTTTGTGCCGACCGAAAATGTATGTAACAGGCAGAAGGAAGCATCTCCGACCCCATAAAGTATATATATTCTTGATCAGCGTCAATAGCCGAGACGATATAGCCATGTCCGTCTGTCCGTCTGTCCGTCCGTCCGTATGAACACCTAGATCTCAGAGACTATAAGAGATAGAGCAACAACAGTATGTCGCGACAGTATGTCTTATTGTTGCACGCAGATCAAGTTTGTTTTTGATTTTGGCCACGCCCCCTCCCGCCCCCGTAAATCGAATAAAACCGAATTGCAAGCGTCGTTTTAAACCTAGAACGTTCAATTTTGGTACGCACAATACTAATCACCATCTTAATGATCTCTGCGAATTTGGTTACAATCGGATAAAAAACACAGAAGTTATTAAGATATTACTTTTATAAGGCGTTACCACGTGCAACTGCTAGTGCTGCCTAGTTAGTAGCTATGACACTCCGCGACATAATAATGGTGTTCAATAAACCAACTAAAGTGCCGCCAAGCTAATAATTTCGAACAAAGAAAATGTTGATGTATTATTTTGGTATTTTTCAGTATATTTTTTTTAAGTATTTTTTTAGTATATTTTGAAAAATATAATATTTGGATGGTAAAATTGGGTGGCGGGTATCTAACAGTCGAGCAAACTCGACTGAAGCTTTCTTACTTGTTTTTAAACTACCTATTCTTCCTCTACATATTAAAATAAGCATACATATTAAATTAAGCCACTTTTAATATTTTGTAACTTACTATTAAAGTTGGGCTCTTTCCCTGATATTTGGAAAGAATCTTTCATTACTGACCTCTTAAAAAAGGGAAATAGCTGAAATGTTCAAAATTTTAGAGGTATCTCCAAGTTGTGTGCTATTCCTGAAAAAAACTTAACTTTGTGGATATCATATCTTTCGTGTTAGACTCAAATAATATTCTTGAAGTCTTTTTGTCGAAATCTGTACCATTGAAATCTGGTTTTCCACATGGAAGACATCAAGGTGCATTGCTGTGTTAATTATTTATAAGTGATCTTCCTTCTTCATGTTAAGCTCTGTCTGCCCTTCGTCTAACCTTTATCTAACTAGCCGTAGGTAACAATCTGATCTTGATTGTTTTCAATTGTGGTGTACTATAAATTTGATAAATGTTAACTTTAATGAATGTAATCATGTCATTTATTAGTTCCACTTTTTTACGAAGTCCTTGGATTTATTAAGCGTTGTTCAAAGAAAATTAACGTCACTCTCTATCTAAATATTTGTATATCTGACTGGTTCGTCCCATACTGAAGTTGCCTTGAATCTGAGCAGAAATAATTTATTATTTAAGGTCTCAGTAATCTGAACTTGAACTCAATTGCCACTTTATCGCAGTAGACTTGTTTTACTAAACCATCACTCCCTTTCTAAACGTAGAACTATGCTAAATGTACTGTATCCAAATTAACTCTTAAATAAGCTTTGCTGTTCTGGTTAGGCGAAGTAGAAATTTTCTTCCTCTCTCACTTGCCGTTGTTAATATTTTATCCGTTCTCTATATTTTGTCTGTAAAACCTGTGTTATGTGTTCGCGACCTACGTTCCCGGTGGTCAGGCGGTGGGAGGGGGCGTGGCTAAAATCTAAAAAAATCTGCGTACAAAAATAAGAAATCTATTCATTCAAACAGACGGACAAGACCAGATTGACTCTTCAGTTGATGCTAAATATATATGTATGGGGTCGACAATGGCTCCTTCTGCCTGTTACATACACAAAACTACCATACCCTTTTTTGCCAATTTTTACTGGGCTCAGGGTATAATAAATAATATAACCTTATGCTGGTAGGTTAATTCAGCCCACCGCATACGAAAAAGATGCTTCATGACATAGAAAAACACGTACTTACTTATAGAGTGTAAAAGACACAAAAAAACAAGTATGAAAGCTACAGACGAGTGTGCTCGACCGTGAGATACCCGCCGCCCAATTTTACCATCAAAATATTATACTTTTCAAAAATATACTGAAAAAATACTACAAAAAAAATATACTAAAATTATACCAAAATAATATACCAAAATTTTCTTTGTTCGAAATTATTAGCTTGGCGGCACTTTTGTTGGTTTATTGAACACAATTATTATGTCACTGAGTGTCATAGCAATTAACTAGTCACGGAGTGTCATAGCAACTAACTAGGGGCATCTGCACGTGGTAACGCCTTATAAAAGTAATATCTTAATAACTTCTGTGTTTTTTATCCGATTGTAACCAAATTCGCAGAGATCATTAAGATGGTGATTAGTATTGTGTGTACAAAAATTGAACGTTCTAGGTTTAAAACGACGCTTGCAATTCGGTTTTATTCGATTTACGGGGGCGGGAGGGGGCGTGGCCAAAATCAAAAACAAACTTGATCTGCGTGCAACAATAAGACATACTGTCGCGACATACTGTTGTTGCTCTATCTCTTATAGTCTCTGAGATCTAGGTGTTCATACGGACGGACGGACAGACGGACATGGCTATATCGTCTCGGCTGTTGACGCTGATCAAGAATATATATACTTTATGGGGTCGGAGATGCTTCCTTCTGCCTGTTACATACATTTTCGGTCGGCACAAAGCCATAATACCCTTCTACCCTTTGGGTAGGCGGGTATAAACATGTCACTAATCTTTAAGCATTAATTTGAATTCGTTCCAATTATTCGGCTTACCGTTTGTTCTTTGTATTGATAAACGTCTTATTTGTTCAAATCGATATATTATTGTGTGGACGTACATACATATCTATGTATATTCATATTTAGTACATGCTTGATTAATAAATATTTCTTTTGTATGTACAAGCTTTATATATTATCGAAAATGCATGCATAGAACAAAGAATGTATAAATATTTAAGCCATGTAGTCTTTCGCATAGTTATAAAATTACATTTTAAAGTATCAGTCAATGGAGTGACACATATGTATCTCTATAATTCTAGTTTAAAGCAATTCGCCTTTTTAATACTCACACATGCAATTTTATCAATAAAACGCTGCCAACCATTAATATTGAAGTAATAAATGGTGAGAAAATGCACTAATGATTCTGAAGCTATAAAAGATTATTTAATGCTGAATGTTGGAAACTGATTGATGGCTCTAATTAAATCTGCAGCAACATCAAAACTTTTATTGAAAGCCATAAAAGTGAAATTGTTGGCTAAAAACTGTGAGCAACAAAACCTTATGAATGCGAACGAACGAAAGGCAAAATTTAAACTTGACCAAAGCCACAAAATGGCTTTAAATATATATACGGGTATATAAATATATACATATTACATATAAGTATTTAAGGAGTAATATGACTGTTGTATGCAATGAGGCAAGGGCAAAGGACGACTGCCGTTGTCTCCTTATCTGTGTGAGCAGAAGACGATTTATGATTGCAGACTCAGCATAATCAATTCTTATAAATTATTGTTATTGTTGGCGGTTTTGTTGGGTGTGTCAAAGAGGCAAATACGTAGAGTTTTGGCAGCTGTTGACAACATTAAACAAGCAGCGTGACTTATGAGCTCGATGAACCAGAGAGTGAAACAAATAACTCGTTCACAAATTTTAGACCTTAAATTTAAAAGGCTTTAATAGAAAGGTAGAGCAAATGACTAATACATAAAATTGAGAGCAAAATTGTTGTCCAGCATTTGCAAAAAACAAAGTCTGGTGCAAAAGATCAATGACTCCGCCAACGAAGTTCAATAAAATGAAGGTACCCCGCCACAGTCTGCGACACACAAAAACCCTCTGCAAACCTATCAGACGTACGCCAATATCTGCGGCAGACTCAAAGAGTATTGCATGCATAAATAATGGGCTGGTTGCGAATACGCAGTTAACCAGCCCTCCCACGATTGGTTTGGACTCGGCCCTTGTACCACAGTAAATTTGGCCATTCAATATCACGTTATGCAAAATACCAGAAAAATACAAGTATAAAGGCTGTGGTTGCGAATACAACAGATACCCTATGAGATACCCTGTGCCTATTGGTTGACTTTGTTCAATAAATATAAAAAAAATATATCCTTTTTCTATTCTTATTTTAAATATTGCTTCCTTCGTTTTGTATCATTCTTACATAGGTTTGCATGTATACATACATATTAATTAATACTACGATTTTACTATCAGCTATTGATTTTACCTGAATTCCTCGCTTATTTGTTATGTACTTAACAGTCTTCCGCGCATTTATTTAACTGCTTATCTCAAACACACAAAGGAATCCTATAGAGAAATTGATAATTAAATTAACCAATTAAGCAATTCTCATTTGGTTGTACCTGCAGACAGTTTTAATTACGTATCCTAAAGCCGTTGCTCTGTTGCACTGGCGCAAAAGTTGACCAAATTAAAGTAAAACCAATCAAATTAAGTGAAATTCAAAATGTAAATGATTTCAAATCTAAGAAAACGCGCAGTTAAATTAGATGCTTAAAATTTAAACTTTAAATATTAAACAAGTCGAATTGAAAACTATAAACTTAATTAATCCACAATGCGCATATCAGAAGAATATATAATGTTAGCTAATGTCGTCTTCTTCATTACAGTAGTGGTTGGCTACTTTAATTCAAATTTACCAAAAAAACATTTATAAAAACTTGTTTTTTACTTTCAAGTTCATTATCGCTATACCTAAATTTACTGCTCTGTTTCCTAATTATTGCCTGATGAGGCCAAATTATGACACGAGAACATATGGTGAGTATAAGTGACTCGAAAGAATATGTCATCGCTTATTTTATATTAAGAACATGAAATTAGCCAATATTCCATTCCACATACATATGCCAAGGACCTATTACCGCACTTAATGGTATAACAGCTAACTGTACAAAATGGAACGGTACTGATATAAGTATCATAAACTGACTTCCGAGCCATAAACTTGAACAATATACATACACATCACGAAAACTAAGTAACCAGTTACCAATTGACTGTATGTTAAATACACTTTGGAAATTTTCTTCATTAATAAGTACAAAATAAATAAGGGTATATGACTTAGCTAAAAAGGCCTTTGTTTTACTATCAGAGTTTCCATTGACCATGACTGCAAAACATAATCAATATAATATTGTCCAACGTCTTTGTTACCACAACAGTTATAACTAAGACCTGACTAAGCAGAACGAGCATAATTGTATACCATTGCACGTGCAATGCCTGAGCAGAAACCAACATTAATCGACACGCATTGCAAATGTATACAGGCGCAATATGAAAAATTAATTTTCTTGTCTATCAATCAAGTGGTGATTGTACGCACAAGGTCAAGATTGTGGGTAGTTTATTTTTTGACTGGTCGAAGTGCCTTTAATAGGACATGTAAAGCTTAGCTCTGAGTGTCCTTATTAACTCCCAACCATATTTCATTTTGGTCACACAAAACTCATTTGAGAACATATATAATATATATATGTATGTATGTTCTTCTTGTTCAAAGTGAGAGGGCAGCACGCTTGCTCACGTATTGATAAATTTCGTGTGGGAGCGCGAAGCATGTGCGAGGCCAAGAAAAGCTGATGGAGATGGCTGTCAAAACTTAAGTCATGCACTGTCGGATGTCCTTCGAAATCAGAAATGTCATACCTTAGGATTGTTTGTAACTGCGAATATCCAGCGGTTCAGTGGAGCCTCCAGTCTCTCTCACACCTTGCCCACTCAGCCCAGCCCAGCTTTGCAAATCAACTCAGGCTTAGTGGAAGGCTCGCATCGGTTCACTGCTCAAAGGAGTGTCACTATCGTTCGGCACGCATCCGCATACTTGCCATGATTGTGAACCATTTCTATGATATGTGCGCTATGTCTGCTGGCGACCTCAATATTCGTCATACACCACCATACTATGTATGTATGTACTACTATGATGCAATGTATAAATGATAAATGACTTGCCTGCCTGAATGAGAGATAGTGATAAAGCAACTGCCGACCCGCCAGAGCAAACTACTTTTGACAAATGGCTGGCAGGAGCAGCACCGCCAACGCTCCTTTAGACAAGACTAGGCTGTGCTCCAGACAATGGCTTCCAAGTTGTTTTGCTGCAGTTGTTTTCTACTTTGTCTATTTTTTCCTTCGAAACACCGTCTTGTTCTTTGGCTTTATTATAAACTCACATAATCGCTGCCCATTTGAATGTGACATGGGCATGGGAAACGGCACGGCCACGAGTAAGGCGGCTTGAAGTTGTCTGAAGTTGCTTAGTTTGCCTCGTTAGCTAGTTGTAGTTGTAGTTGTAGTTGTGGCTTGGCAACAACTTTTATTGTATGCTAAAATGATTAATGTGCCGCTGTCATACAGTCTCTCCTCCGTCTTGGAGAGGAATGCAGAACGCTGTTGAGTTGTAACCAGTTAATTGAGCGTCTGGTGTGCCTTTAGCATTCCTTGTGACAACGCCTTTTCAATAGCTTTCAGTTGGGCACGCGGTGCCTTCGCAAAAACGATGAAAAACAAGCAAGCATGAGCAGAATGTCAGCAAGTCAAAAAAGTCAAACAAAGCTAAGCTAATGTCAGACCAAAACTTTATTACAGATTCCATTCCAAACACATACATATTGAGGAAGGGAGAGAAAGAGCAATAGAGAGGGAGAGAGAATATAAAGTTTAGCGGTAAATTTGCCCCTGTCTAATGGCATTGACTACTGCATTGCACTTGTGTTTTTCTGGGTTATAACAATGCGGCAAGCAGAACTTGACTTTTAATGTTTCCTCAATTAGAAGGCACACAAAAGTAGAAGCCAAAAAGGTGAAGTCGTGTCGGGGCTGCAAAGTCGAAAAACCAAAATAAAAAAAGTAAACGTAAATGCGCATTAATAACAAAGTGCAGCAGCAGCAGCTCCGGGTTTATAGAAAAGCGACACTCGCCGTACTTTTGCCAGCACTCACACTTTTGCTAAGTAGATGCAGCGCAAGAAGTCAACGACTGTCGACGACCACAACATGGCAACGGGCAACAGGCAACTTGGAAAGGGGCAGTATAACTCAAAAACGTTGACATCGTGCAGCACAAAATCGTGAGCAGTGGAATGGGAATAGGAATGAAAACCCAAACAGGAATGGGAATGGGGTGCGCTCCAGGAAATAGCAGCACGTTCAACACACAGAACTCTGATGCAGTATCCAACGAGTGCGACTGTCTAAGAAGATTGATGATGTGTAGCCGTAGCATCCAACAGCAGGCAACCACAGCGGCCAGCCATAGTTGTTGGTACTTTTGCATTTGGTAGAGCAACAACTCTCGAGAATCCCGTCTCTGTGGCTCACGCTTTACAGTCCAGATGCTGCTTAGTCCGGGCTTAACTTTATGCTGACAGCGCCTTGGCACTTGCTAAGTGCAGAGCTTTTCTTGTGCCTTTGCTTAGCTGATTTGCTGCATGTTTGCTTACCCGCAACGGAACCTGGCGGGGCAAGAACAACTGAACTCTACTCTGGTCTACAAGGGGAAAGCAGCCTGCATTTATTGTTGCTGATTTTGAATTTGCACCTTTGTCATCACACACACATAAACACACATTACTGAGGTTAATACAAGTCAGACATGCCCCCCCTCTTATCTGTCTCTGTCTATGACTGAACTGGCGAGCAAAGAATCTTTTGATATATTGACTATTGAGGTTGGGTCTTGGCTCAATTCAACTCCCTATTTGTGTTTGCACTTAAGACAGAATGAGATCACATTTTGATTGTCAGTTGCAGTCAGTTGACTGCACAAATAGAATCATGCAACTGACTTTCAATGTAGAGGTCAAATTGTAAATTGCACGTCATGTTACCATTCAAATAAATTTTTCATTTAAAAGCTTTCTGAATTACAGTCTAACATATTAAATATTACTGCAAGATACTTAATTATATAAATGGGCAAACTGGAAAATTTTCTTCAAATCATAAACACAGAGAATACTCGAATGAAGTTTAATTTCATATAACTTCGTCAGACATAATTTGCATGCAAAGTAGAATTGCAATTAATTGCACATAATCAGGACTTTCTGTCCTTCGAACAAATTGTGTTTTTGGGCTGGCCATTGTTTCGGACACTTAAAATGAAAGTGAAATCTGACAGATTAACATTATATATTTTTCCTCATTCCCTGCAACTTATATGCGGTTGTGGGTATTTTATGAATTACATCAAATTTTCTAAAGTAGCATAAATTCAACAATTGCCAACCGGAGCAGCCAAGCAGTTAACCAGCTAACAATCTAACCAATGCTTACCGCCCCCATCTCTCTTTCAACCAAAAATACAAAAACCGAAAAAAACTTCAAATGGCCAACACAACTTTGTAGAGAGTACATACAAATGTAAGTCTTTTGCCATCGGTGGTCCGGAGTGTAGGGAGTGTTTTGGGAAATGGGCAGATAGTTGAATGAGCTTATGTTGCTAGCCACTTGCTATGCACATGCCTTTTTTGCCAGTTGCATTTACAGAAAACCAATAAACTTAAATGGAAAATCCGTAAACTATAAATCATGGCTTAAGTCCATTTCCTTCGTTGTCAATACGTTTCCGCTTTGTTGTGGGTTTGAAATTGTAACGCACACAAACACGAGCAGATAGTAAGACGAGTACACATACACACACACTAAGCCAGAGCTCTAACGGAGCTCCAGGCGCAGCGTGCAACTGTTGCCGGCACATTTGTTAACCAAAAAAGAAAACTCTAAAAGCCCAGTACCAGTTTCAGTTTGAATCGAGTGGCCCAACGTTCAACGTTCGAGAAATGGCCATGATTGGACTTGCAGTGCAACAACGAGTTTCCATGCACATACAGGCCACATGCGACTGCTTTACATTTTTTTGACATGTCCATTTGCAAAGTCATTTACTCACTCTCGCAACACACAACCACGCAATCACACTACACACGTCGTATAGAACGAGTGCCCACCACTCACTCAAACTCAATATCCAAGTCAACGTTCAAAAGTCGCCGTCCTCTCGTCGTTTGCCGTTGCCTCTGACAGCCCCAGCCTGTCAGTCAATATATTTGCTGCTTGCTTGTTGTGGACCGCTTTCGACAACTCATTTTATTAGAGAGCTGCACACACTTCCACACACACACTGGTACATAGCTGCGATGCACTCGATTTTGTCGCACGTTTGCGGTCAACGTTAGAAAATTTATGTGAATTTTCTTCTTTTTTCTGTGTGTGGCTGCGAACATATAAGTTGTTGTTACTTCGGGAATGCAGTCTGTGCGATGAGCAATGCTTCTTGATTTCTCTTTCTGCAGCCACAAGTTGACAACCTTACTGTCTCAGTAAAACAAGCTACAAACATAATCCAAAACGCGATTTTGATTAGTTGGTCAAAAAAGAAAAACACACTGTGTTTTGGGTATTGAGTACTATTAAATATTTAAACCTTTCTAGCACTCTAAGCTTTCGACACTATCAAAAATTCAAAAGAGTGATATAACCTGAGCCATATACACATTAGTATTTATATAATTCATTCATACAATTCAGCCACTTTTAATCTTGTAGCGTAACTACACATTCAGTGTGCAATTATTTCCTTAATAACTTATCCGAGCTTGCTCGAAATAATTAGAATAGACCATATAAAGTGTGCCAATTTATACATCTATATGTTATTAGTTAGTTCACGGTTTATGCATTATGCTTTAAAAATTTGACTAGATAAGAATTTATTTAAAAACACGTATTTGAATCCAAAATTAATCTTCATTGCTGTAAATTATTAAATGCATATATATTATATATGCTTACATCAATAAAGCGTTCATAATGGCATAATAAGCAAGACCTTTTGTTTCATATAGTGAAATCATGTCAATAATTTGTATAGAAGTATATTAATTATGTATTTTTAATCAGCCCAGAAGGCTCCGCACCCTAACACATTAGTTACGCCAGCATTTTACTACTGTCACTGTCAGCATTCTTATATCAAGGAAATCAGCATTAAAGATTTACAGTGCTGAATATGTGTGACAGAAAAGCTTCTTGATAACTGCTATTTGCGTGAGGATATGAAAAGCTGCACCTTAATACAATCCGAATATCTATAATAAAAATGAGCCTTGTTCTTAATAACGGTCGGTGGGAGTCGTCTTGGTTGTGGCTAAATAGTGTACCATTTCAATATCTTATGCATAAGCCGTCGTCGTCGTAGAAAAGAGCGCGTTTCAAGACCATGGCCAGTTTCAGTTCGAGTTTGATTTTAGTTTCAGCACTCGAGGACTCGACTTGTGTATAAATACCACTAAGCAAATAAACACACTCAGCGCACGGCCAAACAATATGAGATATATATTGAAAACGTGCATGGCGACCCGAGCCACTTAAGGCGACCCGGTGACGGTATGAAATGAAAGGCAAACTTTACACGCTAATAAAATGGCAGCACGAAGTGAAGACGGAACCTCAGGCCGTGAAAGAAAGAGGGACCCTGCTGCAAGTTGGGAAGAGGGAAAATAGGAAGGGCTGAAACGCAGCTGGGCTCCTTGGTATTTTATGTGGCAACACAAAAGGCTTGGCCTGGCCAAATATGGGTTTATGGCTTGTAAAAATCCATGTTAATAATATTAAAAATACGGGCTGTGGTATGGAGTTCGGAGTTCAGAATGTGTAGCTGGAAAATGTCGGAAAAGGGTAACTAGTGACACCAGCAACGCCAACGGCCTATCTGAATCTCAAGGCTATAAGCCTGAGGTATGTATTCTGCACGCGCACCAAACTGTAAACTTCTCCTTTGTGTGGTCGGACACGCGCTGCCTCACAACAAAAAAGGAAAGTCGAAAACAAAAAGAACAAGATTACTGAAATCTTAAAAAGAAGATACCCTGTAAAACGAGCAAGAAAATGTATTGGCCTCTTATATGTCGCACGTATTTGATATACTCTTTTATATTAACTTTGTGTTAACAGAGTATAAAAGGAAAAATTCAACTTTGGCGCCGCATCATTTCTGTCATGTGAAAGAGCTATTTATATATATATTTATATATTATTGATATGCATAATAAATCAAAAATGCTTGCCGATAAATTTATTATTGTAGATTATCTGCACATACCACACCTTCAAAGCAGCCGGTCGCACACCTTGACAAAAGCAAAAGCCAAAAAAATAAATATAAAAGAAAACTGCCTTCGGTTGTCGGATTAACCCTTGGTAGTCAACAATTTATCAACATCAGCTCAAGGAGCACTATAAATTACCTTAACCACAATAATAAACAAGCAGGAAGGGCTACATTCAAGTTTTGACTGTATTAGGATATGGATTTTCATAGAAGGCGTATAACTCTTAATTTATAAAAACAAAGAAGAACAAATTTCCAATAATTAAAGAAAAAACAAGTTAGAAAACAACAGTCGAGTTTGGTCGACTGTGAGATACCCGCCACCTAGTTTTACTGAATGCAACAAATATTAAAAACGAGCACCAGAATATAGTATTTTTTGAGAATATACTAAACAAAAAGTTTACCACAATATACCACTGTCAACATGATTAAATTGGCTGCATTTTACTAGGATTATAGCTACTGAACAGGTGATGTTGCACCTGATTTCGCTCTTTAAAGTATTTATTGTATCAAAATTTAACACCCTATCTTAACAAACCACGCTTTAAATTTGATTTTTTCGATGTGCGACTTCTGTGTTTATTGTCCGATCGTAACTAAATCCAAAACTTAATAGAAATCATTAAGAATGTGATTATCATTGTGTGTACTTAATTTAGTGGCTATATTACTAAGAATTGTTACCAAATTTGGTTGCTCTAGCTCTTATAGTCTCTGAAATCCAGATTTTTGAACAGGCGGACAGACGGTCATGACTAAGTCAACGCGTCTGCTTATGCTAATCAATAATATTTATACTTTGAGGGGTCGGATACATACATTTCCGGTTGGCACAAAGTCATAATACCCCTTTACCCCTTGGGTAGACGAGTAGAAAAATTTGATGACTAAGAAATATTAATACGAGTATACCCAATTTTGGTGATTCAAACAAATGCTTATTTTGCTAAACTATTTTTGCATAAAGTCTCAAGCAGAACTATAAGTGTTCATTTGTTACTTTTAACTCTTTTTAGCTTTTGATAGGGGAGACGCTGCTGTTGATTTAAAGGCAAGAGTTGTTTGGCGTTTAGTCGCCCATTGCCATTGTCATGCCATAATCAAAACCAAATTAACGCCTCCTCGCCTGACATGGTTTCGTTTTTCAGTGCGCGGAAAAGTCGCGCCCGTAGGTTTGCTCCTCTTCGCCTTCTATTGTCGCATTGCAACTGTTGACAAATCTCTTTTTAAGAGCGCGCTTAAAACGTCGTTTGAGCGTAGACTTTTTATCCCTTTGACTCTCTCTCTCCATCTCTTTCATTCTTTTATTTACCCGCTCTTTCTAGAACGTATCAGCTGGCGAAAGCCAAAGCTAAACCAATCAATATTTAACACATTTAACCCTTTTTTGCAGCTGAAGCCGGTTTTGACGCCATCTCTCTTCCTTCTAGCCTATGTCGCGCTGATCGTTCTGCGTAAAATTAGCATAAAATTTGAATTTTAGAGCCAAGTGAAGCGTATGCAGCGCGTGATTGACAGCAGTCAAATTCAATTGAAGCAAAAGGGCCAAAACGCAACGCAAAGCGCCACCATTACAAAATGAAATAAAACAAAATTTAATTCAAATAAAACCAATTTCAAGCGCCCCGCCGCCTCCTAACCTTTTGGCTATACTAGGTTTTTAGCGACCTTGCGGCCAAAACTTTCTGCAGGGCGGCAAAGTTTTTGCCTTTCTCCCCCTCTCTCGCTCCAACGGATGCTCAGCGTTTGCTTTCCCAATGTGTCGCATTTGACGGTGAATGTCGAGATAAAGTGAGACGCATGGAGAGAGGGGGTGACATGGACCTGATGGTTGCCTAGGGCTGCCTGACGCGTGGTATAGCGCGAAATTGGCTGCAGGCTCTGTGTCAGCGGCGTAAATCAGTATCGCTTGCTTTTGAAGATTTTCGCTAGGGAAATTTGATTTTCAAAATGGCAATTGGAATCTAAGTATTTGCCCACGTATATGCCACAAAATAAAATGCACAATGTATAAGAAGGATATAAAATAGTATAATAACAAGTAGGAAGGGCTACGGTCAAATTTTGGCTGTACGTTATCGTGGATTTTAAGTGTACATGACTAATTTAGAATATTAAAAAGATAAAAAGATATTCTTCAGTACAAGCATTAGTTAATAATGTTATAAGATTAAGAAAAACAAGTAATGAAGTAAATTAAGATAAGTAAGACAAGAGGTAAGTAAGACAATTTTAGGTAAATAAATGTGTGCATACATAAAATGCCAACATATATAAATGCACGTAAATATTTTGTGCTGACACATAGGTTAATATTTCCTCTATGTATTCACTTCAAATTGACTACTGTGTTAAAGCTCACATTCAATAGGTTCTGAGTTCGAATCCTCACATTTTTTGCAATTGGATTCTGCAAACAACGTAAGAATTCGAAATCAGGACCTATTGATTGTGAGTCAAAGGCCTTCAATACCATTTGCAGTATTTCATTTAAAAATTTATAATTTATTTCGATAACAGTCAAAAAAAGACAAACATAAGAGGAAAAAAAAGTCTGTTAAAAAAATGACATGAAAAAAAAAATTACTTTACCTCCCATAGATTGAAACTTGGTCCACCCATCCACAGACTATCACCCAATCCACAGGACCACTCAACGAACAATTCAAATTATTATTTGCCTATTCTGTAAATTGATCGTTTATAAATAAGAGAGGGGTGCATTTCAGAATAGTGGAAAGAAGGAGATTCAACAAGTAGGAACGGCAACAGTCAAGCTTTGACTGTCTATGACCTCGGATTTTTAGTGTACATGCGCAGCATTTAATAATGTTATACAATTATGAAAATTATAATAATTTTTCGGTTAAACAAGTAAGAAAGCTACTCTCGAGTTTGCTCGACTGTGAGATACCCGTCACTCAATTTTACTGAATGGAAGAATAATAAAAAGCAGCCATCGAAATATTATATTTTTTAAAAATATACTGGAAAATATACCGAAATTTATTTTGTTCTAAATGATTAGCTTGTTAGCACTTCATTATATTTATTGAACACCATTATTATGTCACTGAATGACAACTAGCTGAACAGGTGCTGCTGCACCCCATTTCGCCTTATAAAAGTAATTCGTTAATAACTTCTGTGTTTTGTATCCGATTGTAACCAAATTTTCAGATATCATTAAGATGTGCAAAAACTGAACGTTCTAGCTTTAACATGATGCTTGGAAATCGTTTTTTCGATTTACGGGGGCGAAAGGGGGCGTGCCCATCTAAGATAAACTTGATCTTCCGCCAAAGTTTTTACATGTTGTCTCCAAATTTGGTAGCTCTAGCTTTTATAGTCTCTGAGATCTCGATGTTCATACAGACGGACAGACAGACAGGGCTATATCGACTCGGCTGTTGATGCTGATCAAGAATGTACATAGTTTATGGGGTCGGTGATTATTTTAAAATCCATGACCTAAACATAACACATGTATTTGCATATACATACATATATTGTGTGCATTGTCGCGACACACATGATAGCAATACTAAATCAAATCAAATTTTCTGCCAATACAGATATTGATATTTGCAAAACTAACTTGTATTTTTCCTGTTTATTTATTAACTTTAAAATTAAATGGTAGAACATACATATTATAATGAAACCACACATATAAAATTTATGAATTTGCATTTTTATATCCGCCTACCCAAAGGGTAGAAGGGAATTATGGTTTTGTGCCGACGGAAAATGTATGTAACAGGCAAAAGGTAGCATCTCCGACCCCATAAAGTATATATATTCTTGATCAGCGTCAACAGCCGAGACGATATGGCCATGTCCGTCTGTCCGTCTGTCTGTCCGTATGAACAGCTAGATCTCAGAGACTATAAGAGATAGAGCAACAGTATGTCTTATTGTTGCACGCAGATCAAGTTTGTTTTTGATTTTGGCCACGCCCCCTCCCGCCCCCGTAAATCGAATAAAACCGAATTGCAAGCGTCGTTTTAAACCTAGAATGTTCAATTTTGGTACGCATAATACTAATCACCATCTTAATGATCTCTGCGAATTTGGTTACAATCGGATAAAAAACACAGAAGTTATTAAGATATTACTTTTATAAGGCGTTACCACGTGCAACTGCTAGTGCTGCCTAGTTAGTTGCTATGACACTCCGCGACATAATAATGGTGTTCAATAAACCAACTAAAGTGCCGCCAAGCTAATAATTTCGAACAAAGAAAATGTTGACATATTATTTTGGTATTTTTAGTCTATTTTTTAGTATATTTTTTTTTAGTATTTTTTCAGTATATTTTTGAAAACTATAATATTTTGATAGTAAAATTGGGTGGCGGGTATCTCACAGTCGAGCAAACTCGACTGTAGCTTTCTTACCTGTTTTAACAATATATGTACATACATATGTATGTATGCATGCATGCATGCATGCATGCATGCATGCATTGTGTCCTCTGAGATCTAGGTGTTCATACGGACAGACGGACATAGCTATATCGTCTCAGCTGTTGACACTGATCAACAATATATATACTTTATGGGTTCGGAGATGCTTTCTTCTGTCTGTTACATACATTTTCGATCGACACTAAGTTATAATACCCTTATTTCTTTTTAGTATTTTCTATTTTTCTTTATTTTTGAGAACAATCAAATAACCTTCTGACATCGATTAAGAATTGAACGATAGATGGCACAACTTCCTACTCAATCACGGAGACAATTTTATCGATTTTACCGCCAAAATGAGCTATTAAGTCAAATTGTAAATTTCCTATGGCAAAAACATAAATAATTTTTGAACAATATTTGACTAATATTAATATTCGACAGCATTATGAGACGATTCTAATTACGTGTAAAATAATAATTGTGAAAAAAATAAATAAAACAAACTGAGCTGTACTGTCCGGTATTTCTTTTTCGCTCTACTTTTTTCATCTTCTCATTACACTGTATTGACATGTGGTCTTTCTTCTTGCACTTAAAGCAAAAAATATCTTTTTTTTCAATATCTATTAAAATGACTTTCTTCTCTACGGTGCTGTCTTTGACTTTACTATAGTGTTACTTACTTCGTTCTCCTCATTGTCGGTTTTCTGGCATCTGATGTTCTCATATGTTGACATATCTTTCTTCATTTCACTTATCGTCGATGCACTGTAAAGGACACCTTTGCTCTTCTTGTTGTCTGGAATACTGTTAATAAAATATAATTTTTTATTTACCTCTTCTAATTGATGGGCTTGCCTATTTCCATTAAGCTATATAAAGTGCCATTCATGTTTTCTGTCTAAGTCTGAACAATCTATGAATTTTGGCTGGACATAACTCTTTGCCAAATCCTTTATTGGTTCTGTTTTCAATTTTGACCATTTTAGATTCCTAATAAAGACTTTAACAAAAATTTGTCTGCTTTTTCAAATTTATTCAACCAGAGATTAACATCTTGTTGCTCTAACCCTGAAAATTAGGAAGTGCATTCTTTGACGTCTCTTAAAGTATATTGCGAACTATTGCGACCATTGAATGCTTCATTATGATGATGCTCGTTAATCGAACTCCCTGATATAACTTCACATGCTACATCATCGGCCCCTCGACAGCGTCACTCAGCCCATAGTCCACTCTTTCTACCATCAGTATAAAACGATAATTCATTTAGTCTTTCCTTTAACAAAAGCACGGTCAATGCAGAAACAAATCTTGTATTATAATGATATTGTGTTAATATTAGTTGGTTTCCCTTAGCGTTTTATTATCGTTGTTGTATTCTAGTATTCATGCACTTTCTTCTCGTTATTATCATCTTCTCTGGTGTTACTACTTCTTGTCGTTGTCATCTACTCTTAATGTTCTATTGATTGACAAATTCTCGTCAAGCTGTCGGCGAAGTTTTGCGATGTTTTGTTTTTTGCGATTTTTCTTCTGCGTATCTCAAAACAGTGCAACTCTTAGCAATTGTAATTATTATATTCATAAATAAGCAAATAATTTGATGCCAACTCTCCAAGACACACGATTACTCTTTCGACTCTCGAATGCAACTGACTTCTCAAATGTGACTGTCTTCGTCTACCTCTTACTTCAACGTATGCCGAAAATCATAATGCAAAACTAAACTGGCTGATGTAATCATTCCCTAAGTTGCACAAACAGGGGTACGCAATAGCCTGACATTATTCTCAAGCCTACATACATAGGTACGTGAATGCACAAATACCTCAATATGATTTATTAATTTCTACCAATATTCGAAACGTTTTTGTTGGTACGATTTATAAAATGTAATATAAATATACATAATTTATATTACATATAATTTTTCTTTTATTCCGTTTAATTATTTTAGTTTAAATATACATCATCGAGAAGCTTTAGAAATATCAACGCTAAAAAAATTTGTATATGAACAGTATAAGAGTCAATGTAATCAGGAGTTAAATCGAGGACCAAATGTATGGTTACGAATCCAGGGGCCCAATTGCAAATTTTATAATTCAATTTAAGCAGAGGCATTGCATGTAAAACGCGCAACAGGCTGGCCCATAACCCTTGAGCCATAACAATGACAATGAAAATGAATATAAAAAATAATCATATAATATAGTTGCGCATACACAGTATGGCAAATTGAGACAAGTTGCACCAGCAACAACCACAATGGCAATTGCAGTTCGCTTATTTGAAACGAGCTGAGCCTGAATCGTTAGAGAGGCCAACAGGAAGAGCTACAGGAAAGGAGAAAAAAGCAACAGTTGACGTTTATGTCTGACATGACACATAGAGTAATACACACATGTATAACTGAAAGTATTTTCGATGGAATTGGATATGCCATGCTGCCGCACAATGTGGCATATGTGTAAGTCTTAAAAGCTATGCTAATAATTGGATAGAACCATGTAGGTCATAAATGCAAGCAGCTACTATGGTTTCCTATGGAACATTTACAGAATAATTAATTTTCAGCGGCAAACTAAAATATTAATATTCATATTTCTCAATATTTATTTTCATTGGCGCATAAATATCATTATTGGTGTTGAAAATGTTTGGAAATAAATTATATTCGATAATGAGCAGGCACAAATAACATTGAAAACATTGGTTCTCAACCACATTGGGTCAGCCGGAATATTTTCCACTTCTATAGACTACAAATTTTAGCATATTTCCTAAAATTGTTTGATTGAATTATTTTATTTTTAATACGTCAATGACTTTATTCATTTGGTGAGGGAAGCATAAACTTATAAAAGAAACCAGATTGGAATTTAAAGAAAATTAAACGTAAGGATATATGCAGCCAAAGCCACAATTCATTTGCCTTGTGGTATCGCATATTAATACGCACTTGCAACCATTTTGCACTCTTTCCCAGTTCGTCGCACAAATTATGTAAATAGTGCGAAACGAAAGTTTGAATACAAAACAACAAAAATAATAATAACAACAGCAAAACAAACAAGAATATAATGCATTTAGCGAACCCTTTTGGAAGGTTGAGCACGTTAGGGTTACGATCTCTTTTTTTGGGTTGAGGTCGGATTACAACGGAAACACTTTAAGCAGAAAATTGGATTTTTCATCTTGAATGGTAACGAAAAACAATGAGCGCATACCACGGCAGCATGGCAATAACAGTAAAACCGGCAACAAAAAATAATAAGTAAGCATTAAACATCACAACACAAAAAACAACAAGGAGAAAAAATAAAATAATAACAACACCAGCAATGGCAAAGAACAACAGCAGCACCCACGACAACTACAATAACCAAAAATGTTAGATATGCTGACAAAGGTAATACAATAAATACGAAATGACTTCGTCGCCATTGTTGTTTTTGTTCTGGTCGCTCTTATTGTTGTTGTTGTAGTTGATGGTGTTGCCGGTACTAATATTAAATTTTACGTGGCACACTTTTGGGCTGTTGTACTCAACCCTTGAACGGAAGACTTATTTTCGTAGAAATCAAGAGCTTTAGGCCATTTGTAATCTTTAACGAAAAGCTAGAAAGTTAGTTGTCGCCACTGGAATACATATAGTTCTTGATATTCAAATTTAAAATTTTTGTTTAACGAAATATCTTAAAGTTAGATATAAACCATTTAGTAAGTGCATTTTTATTTTCGCCACCCCAAAAATAGCCAATGTTCTTTGTTTCATTTTGATACCATGTGCCCATTAAAAATGGGTAAAAAGGGATTATTGTTTTGTGCGAAGATATGTAACAGGCCGAACCCTTTTTTATATTTTTGATCAGCACAAGCTCTTTCTGTCTTTGCGAGTACATGGATCACAGATCTGTCTTTGTAAGTATATGGATATTCAAATTTGCATTTAATACACATATCAAGTTTATTTTTCAAATTGGTTACCCCGACTCCTTCGCATATAAATCGAACAAATTTTTTTTCTAAAAAGCGTTTCACAACTTTTAACGTAACGACTGAACATTTTCTTAAGTATCAAGTATTATACTCCTAATAAGCATTGAAAGTTTCGTGAAGCAAAAAACACAAAAGTTATTAACAAAATAATGTGAACATGAAATAACGGAAACAGGATATGTTGTAGTCGAGCACCCTCAACAATAGCGTTTTTACTTGTTTCTCTTGAATTTTTTATAGTTGAAACTTTTTCTCTCCACTAACTGTGGGGTAGAATGATCTTACTTAATGGCGATCAAATATTTTAATAAGAGGTATACTTCGAAATATATGTGTAAATGTTTTTAATATATTTTTGGTATATTGTTGTAAAAAATTATTTTTAAATATTATGATTTTTTTTCGTTTAATAAAAATGGGTAGACGATATTTTACTGTCGAGCAATCTCTACTAGGTTTCTTACTATTTTGTATTGTTGTACGGAGCACGCCAACTTTTATTTAATTTCATTTACCCATTGTTGTTTATAAAACATTCGTTTTTATTTTATGCGCTATAAAGTGCATTAGCTTTGTGAAGTTGAAACAGTGGTAAGAAACTTCGGGGGTGCAGGTGAGCTTAATGTAATGTTACTTTAGTTCATGTCTGAGTATAACGTTTTTATGGCTTCTCTTGGCATTTATATAGTATTTAGATGGGTCATTATGGACTTTTTTTAAACGACAACTAAAAATTAAATTTAATATTTAAGAATTGTGGTTATTGTTCAATAGTTATTTAATTTTTACATTACATTACAGGTTGATCACAAATGAGTAAAAAAAAAGCTGAATAAATGCCGTCAAACAAGAGATAAAAAACAAACCAACAAAAAGACAATCAAACATATGTTAACTGATTCTAGATAGAACTACTAGAACAACTAGACAGCAATATGCAAGCCGTACGGACATTCTGGAAAATGAATCGCAAAGGAAAGTAACACTCACAAAATGCAGCACTTTTCCATGCTAAACACATCAAAATCCTATTGGCGGCTCCACACCACGAAAAAGCACTTACGTTGCCCGATCATTTTGTTGCTACATATTGGCATTAGACTAATCCACACACATCCCCACAACAACTTAGTTATGGCCACGTTCACAGTGCAATACAATCACCCTCGCCGCCAGCCTTTTTTTTCCGAATAACTGACTGTATCTCAGTCTGCCTTTCTGGCAGTATTCCTTTTAACTGCAGTTGCTGCTGTTGTTGCCGTTACTGCTGCACTTGTTGTAGTTTTGTCGGCAAAAACAGTCAGAATGGTGACGAACATTAGCTGGCCTTCTGTTTGCCAATCCACCATCCCAGTCGCCGCACAAAAGGGGGCAACTTTTAATGTTCCACCAACAAAATGTGGAACGTGCCGAACCAATGGTATGCCTGCTCATCTCGCTCGGCAGCAACGCATGACGGTAGGATCCAATTTTGGCGCAGTTTTCTCATTCTAGTGCGATGCAGTTTGTTGGCCATTATGAGCTTCATTATGTGGTATTAGCAGCAACGCGGCTATATCAACTGCTGTAGCTTTATATGCCAAAAGTTGCATGCAATTTATTTGTGGTCACTCTCTCACACACAAGCACCCTGTGACTCACACATGTGTTAAAAATACTATTCCACTCATTTAATTAGCATAATATACAGCGCTTAAGCTTATTAACCAGAAAATCGTAATGGCCCAGCTCATAATACGAGTGCTCATCCACACTCGCATATTATCAGAGAGGTGTGCGCCTTATCAGTCAAGTGGCTGCTGCTGCTAAAATGGCGCTCCAAATTGAAACTCCTCCACAATTGCGTCAGCTTAGACCAGATAATACTCTAATAGCCGGTAACCGTGCAGTACCCACGCAGCTGCAGTGCCAATAATTTTTTATGAACGCTTATGGAAAAGTTTACCCCTACTATGAGGGTAGCGGCTACAAAATGTCTTATGTAAAAACGAAAGTTTCAGTCATAGTAGTACAATAAACCGATCATATGATGGCAACAAACTTAAAGCAATTGCAAAGCATTTTGTCTTTTAATTGCACCGCCTTGAAAATTTATGATACGACTAACGCGTAAATTGGTAAAGTGTTTTTTGTGAATCAGCTGAGCATTTTTTATACACGCTATACGTGTACATGAAGTACATAACTTTATATACCGATAAGTGGAGGCGTGGTGTCAAGTGCACGTGACTCATGATAAGACCGCGGCGTACTACAGAGTGCCTCCCGAGAATCGCTGATAAACATCCACTTGAGACTTTGTCACAATACTTTTGAGCAGACATAATGCTTTCGTAGGCTCTCGTATAACTGAACTTAATTCGAATTGTAATCCTCGAATATTACACAATCTACTAATAACTTATTGAGTATCAGCGATTGCTGTATTGAAATTGTACAGCAGACTATGAATAGAATTAATTGATGATATAAATATTATATTTGTTTATGACTTTATGACTTTTAATATGAATCATATGGGAAAATAGAATTAACATCACAAGAATAATATACGACGAATTTAAAATATAAATTAAAATTGAATATACTTTTTTCAATAATCACCACTACTTATTTAAACCCAAGTAGGCATTAGTTCTCGTTTTGGTCGAAACTACTATTTAAAAAGCAGAGAAAGTCGTATCGGACCCATTAATTTAAACATATTATATTGATCTGCATCAACATCCGAGTCGAGTTCGCCATGAGAGACTATTAGAGTTAAGCACTCCCATATCGGCATGAAGATTCAATAAAGAGCTCAAGATTATTTTCAATGTGGTACATATTTTGAGAAAATATTAACGTATCGATTTGTTATGGAAGCAGTATGTGATCTATACAATTTACTCGTAAATACCTCACACCTCAAGAGGTATTTTTGCGCGTAATCAGTATCAACAGCCGAGTCTACTTTACTATGACCATCTCTCTGTTTGTCCGTGTAAGTGTATTATTCTAATTAAGTCTATGACTTTGACTATTAAGGCTAAATATTTCCAAGAGTATAACTTATGTATCTTCTAGCATAATGATTTATAAGTAGAGTAGTTTTGGCTAAAGGGGTTCAACCGCCTACCGAAAAAGAACGTAACAGGCAGAAGAAGGCATCTCCGACCCCCTAAAATATATACACGTATAGTCTTAATCAGCGTCAACAAACGAGACGATATAGAAATATCCGTCTATATTTCTGAACGATAATTTTGATTTCAGAGACAATATGTAGTTATTTGTCCACTGAATCAAGTTTATTTTCGAAATCGGTCACGATTGCTTAAACCTATTTTTGCACCAAATCAATGGACACAGATCAAGTTGAGCTTTCTCGGTAAGAACATTCTTACTTGTTTGACAAACAGTATATTAATAAAATTGCAGCACTAAGATACTCCAATAATCTCCAAAATTGATCGATGCTTCATGATTAATGAATATTATCTTTTCAGTTAAGTGCAATTTTAAGATGTCACAATTTGACCGTCACATGGTGTATATACCTTTACCAGTATTCTACGTCAAGAACGAAATGCTGTCAAGAACGATATGAAGTACAATTGAGCAACTCGTGCTTATGCTCAATCATTGATTGAATTGATATGACTGTTAGCATGCTGAAGTGTTGTTATACTCAAGCTTTTGTCGTTGGTAATACCGAATGGATCTCGGTAAGCGCACACAGTGGAACCTTTGATAAGCTCCCCCGAACCCCAACACGACTATTAAAGTCGTCGTCCGTTTGTTTGGCAACGCAATCACACACAGAAATCGCAAAGTGTATGGCGTTGGTGTGCCGAGATAAAAAAGGTGCACAGATTATTTGCCTCGCCTTCTGCACAGTCTGCATATGTGTGTGTGTTTGTGAAGCAGGTGTAGATTAACCGTAGTTTAATTGGCGAAAGCTTCCAGTTCTATGACCGCTAGGTGATCGAGCAGTGCACAGAGCGCCGTTGGGCTGACAGGTCGCGAAGAATATAAGAACGGACGGAAAAAGCAGTTGGGAAATCTAATTTGATAACGATTACGGTTTTATTGATGTAAGTGTTCTCCGCGTGCGGAATGTGAACTGCGTCCTTGAAATTGTTTAAATAGTTGTGAACAAAAGTGTTTTGAAATTAAGAACAGCAATGAGTCAAAAACTCATTGTACACAAGTTAACTGCTATTTGAGTGCTATCTTTGGTTTAATGTTGCCCAACTTTATCTGAGCAAAGATGCGGGTTAAATCGAGTAGGTGAGGTTATCAATTTACCAGATAAGAGAAAGTAAAGAACATGACAAAAATTAAAGATTGTAGCTTAGTTTACCCACAACATTAAAAAAAAAGTCCCAAAAACTTAAATACAGCTATAATCGAATAACGAGAAAGTTTATCCTTTGCAAGGCTGTAAAAGAGATTACATGTTGACTAGTCAATAAGGCAAATCAACGAGCACACAAGGTAATATTTGAGGCCCATTAGGACTTGTAATCTGTCTCATTGTGCCCCACCCCAGAGGGTGCAATTATTCAAAACCATATTCAAGACAATTACGTTAATCTTAATAGCGACATGTTTTGCGATAACATATCTTAATTGATTTTTGATAATTGGCTGCTTGTTAAAGTTCGTCTACATTCAAATGCAAAACTATATATAAACTCGATTAAATTCGAGTCAATGTGAGTTTGTGACGTCAGAGCACGTGATGGATCATGTGAAACCAATCCCAAAACACACACATACATGGGCATAAATTGTTATACAAATTATTGCTTTACCGATAATACTTTAACGACCAGTGAACGGATTTCTTAATGAGCGTGAACACAGCGTGAATTGTTCGACGTACACCAAAGCCGTGAGCCAGCCTCACGGCCCTAAGCCAGCTATAATTATGGCTTCCATTATGCACTCGCAAACAGCAGACATATCGAATACCACTGGGGTGAATCCATATCAAATAGATGATTAGGAGCAGCTCGCAGCTTAGGTTATTTCGAAAGGTTATTGCGTTTCGTATCCGATTTCACTTTCATTTCTAGAAACGATTGCAAACTTTAAGGCAACTTTAAGGCAAATGTGCATAGAGTTTACAGTTTTTGCAGAGAGCATATCTTTATCATTTAAACACAAGGCATAAGCAAAAAATTAATCTGTTCCTTAGCTGAATCAACTAATGCCCAAAATCTACTTAATTTGGCCGAAAGCTTCTTAAATATATTTTAGTCTAACTAAGGATTGCCCATTTACATATCATTTCATTTTAATTTAAAAAACAAACATTCGAGTTTTCTCAACCGTGAGATACCCACAACCAATTTTTAGTGTTTTAGTGAGCGCATCAAACATCACGATATAGCCCCAAAAAATTAAATTTTCGAGATCATATCAAGTTTCAAAATTATCAGCTTGGTCGCATTTTCTTAGATTTATTGAACACTATTACAATATCGCAGGTGCAGCTGAACCTAATTTCAGCATTTAATAGTATTTCTTAAATCTTCGTCTTGGCTCTGTCGGTTCGGCTATTAAGGTGATCATAAATATATATACTTTATAGGGTCGAGGATGGCTCCTTCTGCCAGTTACATTTATTTTAAGTTGGCTCAGAGCTATAACAACTTATGGGTAGTAGGCATCAATAGGATATTTAGTTTTCTGATTGTCCTTCTATCTAGCACATATACATTTTAATTGGAAATTTAAATTCCTTTTATTGCATTGCTAATAGTGATGAAGGCTTTATGACTCCTAATATTTCAACAGATTAAAACACTTGAGTTGGATTACTATTATTATACAGCGTTTGACTTCCTGTGGTGCTAAATTATAAACTTTAAGTCTTGCAAGGCTCTTTAGTGGTTGAACAAACCGATAGCTATCAAAGGCAATTATCAAACCGGGCACAGACAGCGGCTGCTTATCAACCACACCAAATTGACTGAATCAATCATGTTTATTGCCAGACATGCGAGCGAGACAAAATCACAGTAGTCCACTGGAGTTACCCTGCCATAAATATCTATAATCTCAAATACCTAAATGGCTATCAACCAGCGCCATTATTCATGTGGCACAAGACACTTCTACTTCTTGTATCCTGCCTCTCTCCATTGAATTCCACCACACTTTTGTAAGTGTCGTCTATTCGTAGCAGTAATGTAATGTAAAACCTCTGACTTAGATACGAGTGCATAGAGCAAATGATTGCTCAGTAATTGTTAATAATTTCAAAATAATAAACGTGCCCTGCATAGATAGATAAGCCAACAGGTAAAAGCAAAACGCTTGCCATATCGACACCGAGCTCGGTATCTAATCTGTATTGCTTGGAGTACATACACAAACGGTTCAGTTCCCCTTATTTATTAGTGATTGCAGAGGGTGAAGTTGCCGGGACATTGTATACAAATTGCTGCCATAAACAATGCACGTCAGACAGGCTTAGATTTGATCATCAATGTTAAAGCATTATCGCAAATAAAATACCATTAAAGTAATTTTATAATTAAAAGTTTTGTTTGAGTTGAGCACAGTACTGATACACTGAGGTAAGATTAGGAAAACAAGACTACATTTAAATCAAAACAAATCAATTAATTTAAAAATTGATATTTCTCTTGTAAGAAAGGGATAAACAAATCGCTCAGGAGAACTAAACCGACAAAGATAGCAAACTTTCTTTTAAGGATGAGAAGTAAAATAAACTTTTATTTCACGACTAAATGCAATTTACAAAAAAAAATTGCAATATAAATTATTTAAAATCAATAAGAAGTTTTTTAAATTACTATTGGCAAAATATTTGTGAAGCCTAGAAATTTACATTTGGTATTGGCTTCCACAATACAAATTTATGACATTTTGAGTGTTGACTAATTTTCTTGAATTTAATACCCGCACTCTGAAGTAGTTCCACCCAGGGCAACGCTAATAAATAACACTTCATGTAATCAGCAACTAATCAGATAGTAATAAGCAACTCATTTCACATTTTGCAGATAACAACGACAGCTCCACAATGGGCGATATGTTCCGCAGCGAGCAAATGGCCCTGTGCCAGTTGTATATACAACCCGAGGCTGCCTATGCCTCCATTGCCGAGCTGGGCGAAAGCGGTTGTGTTCAGTTTCGGGATCTCAATGATCAGGTCAATTCCTTTCAGCGCAAATATGTGAACGAGGTGCGTCGTTGTGACGATATGGAGCGCCGTCTACGCTACATAGAAAACGAATTGCGCAAGGATGATATTAAAATGCCAGAACTAACACCCGAACAGGAGCCAGGTGCGCCGAATCCACGAGAAATCATAGACCTCGAGGCTCAGCTGGAAAAGACAGAAAACGAGCTGCGTGAAATGTCGGCAAATGGAGCAAGTCTGAATGCCAACTTCAGGCACATGCATGAACTGAAGAGTGTGCTAGAGAATACAGAGGGTTTTTTCTCTGATCAAGAGGCCATCAATTTAGACTCTAATCGCATAACTGATCCCAATGATCCCAACCTGGCAGGCGCACAACGTGGCCAACTAGCCTTTGTAGCGGGTGTCATCAAGCTGGAACGTTTCTTCAGTTTCGAGCGCATGCTGTGGCGCATCTCACGCGGCAACATCTTTCTCCGACGCAACGATATTAGTGGGCTGAGCGAAGATGATGAAACAGGTCGCCAAATACTCAAGACAGTGTTTGTGGCCTTCTTTCAGGGTGAACAATTGAAGCAGCGCATCAAGAAAGTCTGCGCTGGTTATCATGCCGATGTGTATCCCTGTCCAAGCTCTCATGCTGAGCGTGTCGAAATGATTAAAGATGTGAAGACACGACTTGAGGACTTAAAACTGGTACTTAGTCAAAGTGCGGATCATCGCAATCGTGTGTTGTGCTCTGCCGCAAAGCACTTGGCTCGTTGGAGCATTATGGTGAAAAAAATGAAGGCCATCTATCACATACTCAACTATTTCAATCCGGATGTCACCGGTAAATGTCTAATTGGTGAAGGTTGGGTGCCCAATAGAGAATTACCAACTGTGCAGCAGGCATTGGCACGTGGCTCCAAACTTTCAGAGAGTAGCATTCCGGCATTTATGAATGTCATATCAACCAAAGAACAGCCGCCAACGTTTACGCGCACCAACAGATTTACCAATGGCTTTCAGAACCTGATCGACTCCTATGGCATGGCCTCCTATCGTGAGGTGAATCCCGGCCTGTACACATGCATCACATTTCCATTTTTATTTGCCGTCATGTTTGGCGATATGGGCCATGGCCTTATCCTAGTGGCTTTCGCCTCCTGGCTAATCATCAAGGAGAAACAATTGGCTGCCATTAAAGAGGAGATATTCACCATATTTTTTGGCGGTCGCTATATTATCCTACTCATGGGACTATTCTCCTTGTATACAGGCTTAATCTACAACGATGTGTTCTCCAAGTCAATGAATATCTTTGGCTCTGGTTGGCAGAACACATTCAATACTTCAACAGTTACCGATGAGACCCTCCACTATTTAACAATGCGGCCAAAATATAACAATTTCAAGACCTATCCACTCGGCATGGATCCTATTTGGCAAATGGCTGATAACAAAATCATCTTTTTAAACACCTTTAAGATGAAGCTGTCGATTATATTTGGTGTGCTTCACATGTTTTTTGGAATCTGCATGTCGGTTGTGAACTTTATCCATTATCGGAAATATGCAAGCATTTTTCTTGAATTCTTGCCCCAAGTTATCTTTCTTTTGCTACTCTTCGGATACATGGTCTTCATGATGTTCTTTAAGTGGGTTATCTATAACGACACAAGCGACCAGCAAGATCTTTCGCCTGGCTGCGCACCCTCTATACTCATTCTGTTCATCAATATGATGCTCTTTGGGCATCAGGAACCATTGGATGGCTGCAAGGAGTACATGTTTGAGGGTCAAGAAATAATACAACAGATCTTTGTGGTAGTGGCTCTTATCTGCATACCCGTTATGCTACTGGGCAAGCCTTTCTATTTAATGGCAAAGAGACCAAAGCATTTGCCAGCACCGAATCAAGCGCCAGCACCACCTGCTAATGGTGGCCATGGTGGTCACGGCGGAGAGGATGAAGCTACGAGCGAATTGTTCATCCAACAGGCCATACACACTATCGAGTATGTGCTGAGCACAGTCTCCCACACTGCATCCTACTTGCGTCTTTGGGCGTTGTCCTTGGCTCACGCGCGTAAGCTGATCTCTCGCTTCATTCATTGATAATTTAATAAATATTTGTTTTGTTCTTCTAGAACTGTCCGAGGTGCTGTGGAACATGGTGTTTGCCAAGGCTTTCGTTATCAATAACTACGTAGGCGCCGTTGCTATATACATCATATTTGGAGTCTGGTCAGTGCTCACAGTCGGAATTCTGGTCCTTATTGAGGGTCTCTCTGCCTTTTTGCATACATTACGCTTGCATTGGTGAGTTTTTCATTGCTTTTCTTGACTCTGATGCAATAAACCAAGTTTCGTCGTTTTTTCTTCTAACAGGGTTGAGTTTATGAGCAAGTTCTACGAGGGCGCTGGTTACGCCTTTGAGCCATTCTCCTTTAAGACCATACTGGAGGACACCGGAGAAAACTAGAGCGCAGGACGCACTATCTATGACAAGTTACCAAATCACTTGCAAAAATGTTATTTACTTTTCTTTACGGATAATAAATTCGTTTTTCGTATGCATATCTTCAATATTCTCCAGCAAATTTCTGGGCTTGTCATCAGACGACTGCGACGATGATGACGATGACAACGATGACGACAAATGTTTGTCAGATGATGTTTTCTGCCAGTTTGGTTCGGTCAACCATGTGGCAGATGCAGATAGGGTCACACACACATGTACATACGCGAAATACGACTATCAGAAACAATCACAAAGCAAATTGCTTGGCTTTGGCTATATTCGTTTCTTCTCTCTGCCTGTGCAAAAAGTTTTTTCTCATTAGAAAAAATGTCATATGCTGAAATGATGTTGTCAGTTTGCCTGTCCATCGGGAGACGACAATTGTTTGTGTACTCACTGTCAATGCAATGTTTTGCAATTTAGATTCTGATACAACAATCATATGAATATCGATCAAATAGACGAGTTGTCGAGTTCCCGATTCCCACTGATTTTGTTCTTAGTTGATTTAAGAATGGTTGAGAACGTTGCAATGAACATAAATTACTAATTAACAAATTAAGAAAATAATTGTATTTTCTTGATACAAATTACAAATCTCTTTGCTAAATGATAAAACAAAAACTAGATGACTTATGTGACTACATAAAAATAAAATAAAAGTGGTTTGCGCTGAAAGTGCTATTAAAATATTCAGTGGGCTATGTCAAGCAAAAAAATGCTATGAAATTAAAAAGCTTTGTCACAATTTATGCTTCTGCTAGACAACCGTTTGAACCTCTTACTTCCCTCTGTGCCTGGCTGCTTGCCAACCGCAGCAACTCCAGCAATTATACTAATCTACATTTTCACTTTATCTAAATTAAATCCGCGTGTGAGCACACGCAACTGACCGGGTAACGACGTGCGCAGAGTATGCTGGGCGAGAGTTTGGCTACATATACGTTTTTCTACCAAAATGCACAGCTAAGGTGCGTAACAAAACACTTGAGCGTGTTACATAATTAACAAGAACGAGCCCAAGAAAAAAAACCAGTAGAAGAGCGTGAAAATAAGGCGAGATACAAACTATAAAATAAAACAAACTGAAATAATACTCCGAACACAAAACTAAAGCAAAGCAACAATACAAAGACTAAACATGGCCAAATGTATGTACATATCAGTACACACTTGAGCGCATAAAAGCGTTTTTATGGCACTCGCTCATTCGAGATACCTGAACCTTCTAGCTGGTCCGGCCAGTGTCAAGTCCAGGTCCTGTGGTCTGGCTGACGTTAGGTCGGAACCTGAATAATAGTCCGCGCGTCACATTGTCCTTTTCCGGTAATAATTTCACATTTTGCGTGACCCCCGTGTGACTGTGTGGAAACATAACACGTTCTGCTGCCTGCCTGACTAAATTAGCTGTGATGACAAGTCGTGCTTCTGGGTGCCTGTCTGCTGGCTCAGCTTCGTAGCGGCTTAAGACAGCCAACGAGGCGACTCCTTTCGTACACGTTATCATTTATAATGAGTTAATTACATTTAATGCGCATGTACAACGGCCTGTTGAACATGGCGCACAATTAAATGTGACCCTGGCACGCAGCACCAACCCAATAAGCAAGGCAATAACAACACAAAGAAAAGCCACCAACAACTACAACAATAATTGCCAATGCGGTCATCTGGGTGGCAGTCCTATACAAGTCTAAGTACTTCGGCTTGGTTGTATGTGCAGAGTGCTCAGTGCGAATTAAAGCTGTCGACGCATTAAACTGCCGCTTTGAGGTTTATTAGCTGAGAACTGCCCATTGCCAATAGCCAACTTCTAACTGTCGACTGAAAGCAAATCCAGTTTATATATTTTCAGAGTTGTGTAAGTACAGATCACGGCTTTAAACAGATAATATTACGAAAGTTTAAGCTCAACTCATTTCCAAGTGTTATAGGTAACTATTAAAAGAAATCAATTGTTTGTATATACATATATTAATATTGACGTCGCATGTATTTCATGTATACGTAACTTAAGATTATTTGAAAACATTTAATCGATTCCCTATTGAAACACCCTTACAATGGCATTTTTCATTTCGTTGTTGTTCATTGCATTGACAAACATGTTAAGACCGCATTTATTGTTAGCACTTTTTGGGTATTTTTTTACAACATTATTCTTTGTACCTTCTGCTATGCGACTGGATTGTTCCAAATTTGATACTCTGCCTCTGACAGCTGCACAATTTGTGCGCAATTCTTGTTCATTTGTTTGACCATTCGCTGTTAGCTTTTTTCCGTTTGTTTGTGTTTGCCTGTTTGTTGTTATGCCAAAAGTTGAACACACAAAACAATTGCAATGCAACATTTGTACCGAATTGTCACTTGGAATGAAATAGTACAAATAAAATTGCTATGCAATTGAACTTGCGAGCATCACACACACTACCGCACAAGTAGGTGTATCGAACGATTTGTTGATTTTGCTATTTTTATTGCTGCCTAAAGGCGGGCTTCGTAGCATTTTTGTTGCCTGTCATGTTATATGGTCAATTGTTTATTGTTAACACGACGGGACAGCGCCGAAATTCCCTTCCACAGTTTGATATTTCAGTTAAAATATTTGCTTTAGTTTGGTTTGTTGCAAGCGTTTTAAACTCAAACATTTGAAACTGTCAATGTCAATCCTGCCTGATTAATTAATTCCTCTGAATGTCTCCGAAATCCTAATGTCAGGGCATGCATTTTCTATGACTAATTAAAGTTCAAGGATTTTTCACTTTATGTGTGGTTTTCTTTTGATAAAATGATGGTTGCTAATGCAGTTTGTTGACACTTGGCACTTAAAGCAACATTACTACAGTAGGTATACGTTATTTATGCCGAAAGAAAGCTCAGAACAGACAATGCCGAAACTGCTGACCGACTTCATCAGCAAAGGCGCCGCCTGGGGCGAAAA
Source organism: Drosophila pruinosa (assembly GCA_018150935.1). Lineage (NCBI taxonomy): Eukaryota > Metazoa > Arthropoda > Insecta > Diptera > Drosophilidae > Drosophila > Drosophila pruinosa. Next base: position 5,846,199 of record JAECWR010000034.1, on the reverse strand, counting down.
TTTCAATGCGTTTGAAGCATTAAATAAATGTCCACTAAAAATGTCTGTGTGCCAGTTGTTGTCGTTGTTGCCATTATCGTTGTCCAAGCGTGTACCCTGTGGGCGTTGTGCAGCCATCCAAAGCACAAAAGGCGCATTTTATAGCACAAGCTCTGGTATCATCTCTACTCTGTCTCGTTCGTGTGCCTATTCTTTCAACCATGTACTGTCGCCGTCACTCGCACTCACAGCACACGCTGATGTCCGTCTCAAGGACATGTTCGTGGCTGACTGCCTGACTGGCCAAAATCGCAGCAAGTGCTTTCAAGTCGTTGTCAAATGCAAAAAGCACAATAATTCAAATTTATGACGCGCAATTGTGTTCATCTAAACGCATAGCCCACTTTCAAAGATATCCCTCCTACTTTGGTTTTTGTTCTGTATCTCTTTGAGAGAGACACAGAGTCTATGTGTCTGTGAAAAATAGAGGGAATGAGGGAAGAGTGTCCTTTGAATTTCGGCATAAATAAAGTAAAGTTCCCTGCAGGCAGCTCGTCATGGAGTATGTAAATTTACTGCCCACGACTGAACTGACAAAGAAAGTGCCATAAAATTGTTATAATTTGTGGTTTTCACTGAACAATTATATTCCATCAGTGCTGTAGTTATCATCTATATGGAGGTGCGTCAAGGTTCTCTCCCTCTTTCGACCCTTGGTTCAGTTTGGTAAATTATCTGCATTTGATTTAGAAGGTTTTCCTCAAAACCAGTGAAAACTGTCGTAAAATTATGCGAATTACATGAAAACCTTCATATACTCTCTAATATTTTTGTAAAACTACGAGTACATGATCATTACAAGATGATTCTTTATATATTTTTGAAAGTGATATCCGATGGCAACTTTACTTTTATACAATTTCAAATTCTGTAAATAATGTTTAGACCGCAACCCATAAATATAAAAATATAAAGTATAACACTAAAAATATTTACGTAGATATAATAATATATATGCGTATATCCAACATCGTATTATTTTTCAAAATATAATTTTGGACGATTAGTAACATAAAAGTTCATTAACTAAATTATTATATTTAGCACCTTATTCTGTAAATTAAGTAATTATAAATAAAAAGAATTTAAAAACAGATTTAAGTGAATAGTGTATATCTAATTATGTATATATACATAAAAAATTTGTTGGTCCTGACTGAGTAACTTAAAGAACAACTAAATATAGAATGCTGATAGCTATTAAATTACTGCTGCCGTTGATTATTACAATTTGACTTGATTATTACAATTTCTCTGTATCTGCTAGATATGTGTATCCCTCGTACTAGAGATGACTCATCGTCGCGTACTACGAGGTAGTTGTCATATTAAATGTATAATTGCCTTAGCTGATAGAAATATGCCTATAGTACCTATGTATATAAGTATACAAAATATACCTACTTGAAAACTAAAGTAAATTGTTTTAAAATCAATATGTTCGGCTGGCGAAGCAGCTAGTATTCTTCCTAGTCTATAAATAGAAAAAGTTGTTTCACTGACTGGCTAACTAAACTAAATTTCACACACTTTGCATTGGCAGGGTCCAGATCGCTAGAGCGCGAATACATCTCGTGAACTGCAGTACATATTCGAAGTTCCAATCTCAAATGTTCCCTGAATATTTCAGGGAATTATGCATATGTAAGGCCTTACCCACTGTCTACCACAAATGCTGTAGACCAACGCTCGAAAACCTAACCCTTTTAGTTGAACTAGCAATCTTCGGGCTTCGCTTGGTACTGCTGGAATTCTTTAAGCTTTCAAGAGACTCTCCTGAAGAACTATAAAAAAGCAATTCGTAAAGGCAAAAGGTGCTCATTGAGAACCTTCTGTCCTAACACATAAATGACACAGCTACACTCCGCGAGGTGCAACCCAAGCAGCCTACTACTTACTCCTGTCGTCTCACTTTCCAGGCTGCAAGGATATGGCCAATAAGCCCCTTTATCTCTCTTCCATGTCCAGCTAACTAGACTATTCCGACTGGGCTGCACAGCGCACCCAATGGCCGATTAAATCATTCTCCGGTTTCAAATCGCTCGTATTCGTATTCGAATTCGTATTCGTTTTTTTTTTTTTTTGTTCTCAAGCTAACATTTTTGTTTTCAACTTTCCTGCGCCTTTTTATTAAAATAAATCGCAGCCATGCGAATTCTGATGATTTCAGGCCATTCAGTAGTCTATCCTTTCTAGTAAAAGAAAGGAAAGCTACTAGCGTTGCACATCAGGAGCAGGCCAAACTTTGATGGGTCCCAACAATCCACAAATGGCAAAAATGGAAGTCCACAGCGATTGCTCGTCATGTCCTGACATCGAAAAATCATTTCACTTCATAGAGTATGCACTTGGTACATTTGTTGATATTTCAGGTGCCTTCAAAAACTAGTTCAGAGAGGCCGTCATGAAGGATTCGTCACCTAAATTTATGTAAACACCGCTATACATCATCTAATAGAAGGAGGCTGGGAAACAGCCGCTTTATCAAAGGAGATTTTAAGACAGAGTCCTATCACCTCTTCTATAGAATGTGGTGGTCAATAATCTTCTACTGAAAGTTGAAGAGCTTCCAATATTATTGCCTATATAGATGATATACGTATCCTGATCTCTGAGAAATGTCTGTCGTGTCGCATCTCCATCTGGGAACACATTAGGGAGACCAAGGTAGAGGGCTGCATAACACCATTCAGATTGTTTGCATTTACAGTACTCAGTCGTTTTAGTATGTATTTTATTGGTCACCAAGGCCGGGCACTGCATCAGACAATGCGACCGATGCAAAGTCGAAACTGCAGTCCACTACGCCGAACCGGTGTTCAAACTATCGTACAAATTGTGCGACCCAGCAGCATGGATAATTTTTTGTGTTATATTGTTTTGTAAATATATAATATATAGCAGATTGGTTTTAAAATATATTGGTAATACATGTTCAACAACAGAAAAGAATAAGATTATTTTCAAGCAATTTCAAATATTTCAATTAATCATTATTTGATATTGATGTTGGACGAATATAATTAAATCATTTGCATATCAATCTATTTATGTTAAGAAAATAAATAAACACAAGTTGTGAAAAATCTACAAACTTGAACGTATTACCGTATATATGAACAACTCCTTATCAGTTATCAAAAGTATTTACACTGTTGATATTTACATTTTAAGAATTTACAGAATACTTTAAATTAATTATTATAATATTTATTAACGAAATTTTTGGATTTTTATAACAGTTACTAATATTATTAAAATTTAGAATGTCACCAGCTTGATCTTTATCAATAGTAATTTGCTGTTTGAGAAAGTCCTAAAAATGTTCGATAATAATAAAGTCAGAACTTTGCCTAGCCCAGGGAAGTAAAACTTGGTTTATTCCTGTTTCCCTTTAGCCTATTTTCTGATACAAGGTTTCCTTTAAGGAATTAAGTCTCTTCATCAAAATATAACAAGTAAGAAATATACTGTCGAGTTTGCTTGACTGTGAGATACCCGTCACCCAATTTTACTGAACGGAAGAATAAATAAGAGCGACCATCGAAATAATATTTTTTTCAAAAATATACTAAAAATATTCCAAAAAATATACCGAAATTAACTTTGTTCAAAATGATAAGCACTTTATTATGTTTATTGAACATAATTGTTATGTCACTGAATGACATATCAGCAGATCAGGTGCAACTGCACCTGGTTTGGCTTAATAAAAGTAATTCTTTAATAACTTCTGTGTTTTGTATCCGATTCTAGCTCTTATAGTCTCTGAGATCTAGGTGCTCATACGGACGGACAGACGGAAAGACGGACATGGCTATATCGCAAATTTATTTTTTATCTCATGCTGCTAATTATGTTATAAACGGTTTCTTTTTATGTTTTGAACGATTTCGGATCGAAGTTGAACCGATAATTCAAAACAAATAATAATTAAAAATTATCCTAAAGTTAGCGGTACTAACTGCAACCCATCATCCAATGAAACCAAGAATAAATTTGGATTGTGTAAGTTTCTAAGAAACAAATAAAAATTGAGTACAAATTTTTGAAAACTGCTAAGAATCTATTTATTTTGGCTCAAAACCAGTTATGTATTTAATTTTTTCGCAACTTGCTTCCAATAATTAAATAATTTTGACCACCTCCGTATATACTTATAGAAGCAATCAAATGCAATGCAATCCTAAAATGATTTGCAAAAAAGACTTACATAAATTATAAATATGAATAATAAAAATATTAAATAAATAGGAACGGCTACAGTCAAGCATTGACTGTACGAGGTCGTGGATTTTAAGTGTACATGCGAACCCGTGGTCTAACGAACACCAAATGGCACAAACCTCTTTGAAACAATTAAACATCTTGATCACTGACGCACATATTGTGTTATCAAGTCAAATTGTCATATTCGTATGGAATAACATAAAGCATTTAAATGTTATGTTATTATATGTTGTACAACAACACACTTTTAACAATGTATATTTAAGTATATTATAAATATTTGGAGCAATTAAAAAAATGTCGAGTCTTCCTAATCTAATCTAATTACGATAAATAATATAAATTATGTATTTAGTTCAATTAAGTTTGATTTGTTATTAATGAATCGTCACATTAATACAAATTATGTTTTACATCCAACACGCAAAGCAATGGCTTCCAATGAAGAGACGGAGATATATTTTGACTTTTTGTTTCCTTTATTGGAAGGTAATGCTGCTGCTTTGGATCGTAAAATGAACTGACTACATATAATTTTAAAAGTAAAAAATGAAACCGAAACATAATGTTACGATTTCATATTCATAGCGAATATACTATGTTTGCCGGCTATGCAACGACATCCGGCATAATGCTGACGTTGCATTATGCCTTTGCTTTCGTTATCCGGTGTTTGAACTCGGGACCCTTCTACTGACCCTTTCTACTTCTATATATTCCATGTTTATAGTCCGATCTTAATGAAATTTTCACCAATCGTCCGAGCTAGGATTCTTCACAGGTGGGTCGTAAAACAAAAACTATATGTCTATAATTGTGGCTATGAATGTGTTAGTGTTTTAGAGGCGGAAAGGGGCGTGGCCAACATCTTAAATAAACTTCATCTGCCTACCGAGTTTTTACATGTTGTCTTCAAATTTGGTAGCTCTAGCTTTTATAGTCTCTGAGATCTCGATGTTTATACAGACAGACGGACAGAAAGACAGGGCTACATCGACTCGGCTGTTGATGCTGATCAAGAATATATACTTTCTCCTTCTACCTGCTACGCACATTCGGACAAACGCAAAAGGTCATGCATTTTTAAAATCCATGACCTAAAAATAAATAAGTTAGCTACAGCGGAGCATGCTCGACTGTAAGTTACCAAAATTTACTAATAAAAAAAAACTAAATCTGCTGAATACCGTTACTATATGACTGAGTGAACTAATCTTCTGTGATTATTGTTCGACTTCCGAAATCATTAGGGAAATTATTAATTTATTAATATTGTGTTTATCAAAAATTAAAGATGTATATTTAAAATTACGCTTGTGATTCATTTTTGGATGCAGAAAGTTATAATACCCTTCTACACAATGGGTTATGCGGGTATAATTAATAGCCGCACGGCTGCATTCGTCAGGTAAACAACAAATAGTATAAGTGTGTTACAACAGACACTGTCTGGCTGGACCAACAATTAAAAAGCGATATAAATTCGCTAAGCTATTATATAGTGCATTGTTCGTTGTGTTTGCGGATTTATAAACAAATCCCCAATGCAAATCATCGATATGCCGCTACAACAATAAATGCAATTTGATTTATGCATATTCCTACATTTGCAGCTAAAAGCAACATCGACCGAGAATGTTAGAATATAAAAAATACGTGCATATTTAAATGTCCAAAATAAAATGCAAATAATTGTGATGTGCAAATAAATTAGAATAACTACAAAAACAATGACGTACTTGTTGGCCATAAAAAATACAGAAATGGACGGGAGACACATTGATTAATACGAGGCCAAATGCATTAGGGCAACGCCCATAATTTATGACCCAACCAGATGTTATAAGTGTGTTTGTGTGTGTAAAAGTATATTTATTCAATGTATTTTTCTGGCATATTTGCATGCTGATCTTTGGGATATGTGCACATTTGTGCCGATGTGTCGTATAACCACGCAACGAATGTGTAATGTTTTCACTTTGTATACCCCGTGTCCGTGAAAATGTGCAAATGTATGTAACAAGCAGAAGGGGGCGTCTGAGTACATATATTCTTGATCAGCATCAACATTCGAATCGATTTTGTCCTGTGCGACTATACATTGGAGCTAGAGATTTTGGATTTTGACCACGCATCCTCTGACTTTATGTATCTTTATGAGTTTGTAATGTAACTTTACTTACGATCGGACAAAAAACACAGGAATTCTTCAATAAATACTTTTAATGAATGAAAGCCGCACCTATTATTTGCTATTTCACAAAGTGATATACTAATGCTATTCAACAAACCTAACAAAGTGCAAGCAAGCTACTAATTTTGTACGCGGTAGATTTTTAATTATATTTTTTAGTATATTCCGATAAAATAGTATGTTTTGGAGGACGCTCTTAATTTATATTGCATACTGTAAGAATGGTTGTACACTAAGCTAGACTGCAGCTTACAAACTTCTTTTGAATTTTATTTTGTTAAATTATATTATTTGCTTATATACATTCTTTATTTCTGAAACAGGCACAGGGTATTTTGTATTTGAGACTTCTTGTTTTATACTTTTATTTTTAATGCAATCCAAACTTGACCAAAATGTCAGCTGTACAAACAAGACTAAACCCTGCCGCGAGGCCTAACAAAAACATACAACCGACCAGTAGCCCACGCCTTGTTTTCATTTTTTTATGGTGTTTGTGCTTTATACATGCAGGTTCAAAATATTGCCAATTCGATTGAATTTCCATTTTGCCTTGCTCGTACATTTTCCAGGAAAAAGACGTAGTTTTGCCTGACCAGCTTTCACCCAGCTGACCGTTTGACCACTTGATAGCTCCCAACTCACTGGAGTATTGCAACAACAAAAAGGGTGGAAAACGTTAGAAAACGCGTTCAATTTTACCAGGTAGCTTGCAGCAAAAAGGCAATAAACACAAAACGCAGCCAATTGAGTTCTAACGCAAATATTTGGCAACTGGCACAGCGTAGACAGCAACTAGCTGCGTCTACAACAGAAACAACCACAAAATGTTAGAAGCCTACAGCTCGAAATTGGAATTGAAAAGAATTTCGCGCCATTTAACAAGTTTGCTGGTTGAAAACCAAACTAGGCATATAGACAAGCCCAACAGCGTTTCAAGTGCTTCTTCTGCTCCCGTTTGACATTTTTCGTTTGTTGTTTATATGTTTGAATTTGCTTTTGTGTCTGTATGTGTTTTCTGTTTGTAGGTCCAGTCAAAGTTACAGCTGCAGCTAGGCCCTTGTTTGTGTGTTTTTTGAGCTACTGCTTCCGCAAACTTATCCGAATTGACCGCTGAGAGTCAACAGGTTCCCATCGGTTTATGAAAAAATTCCATATTCCACATTAAAGAATACATTTATCTTATTGTTGCGAGAACATTAAAGGCAGTCATATGATTGTTCCAAAGCCGACTGAACTGCTACGTGGGAGAAAACGAAGAACTAGCCATCAACTTTGTGAAAAGTTTTGGTCTTTTGCAATGGCACCTAAGTAGTGTAAAAATTTCAGACTCATAGGCCTTACCATTTGGTCTGTGCGTTGATAGTTCACTCATAGAGTCGTTCAATAAGAAAGTTAAATTGTATACATACAGTAAATGTTAAAGAGACTAACTGCAACATTTAGCATCAATAGCCGCTGCTTATTCAAGTCAAAGTTTCTTATCGTCTGCCCCAGCAGCATCTTTAATGACAAATTGTGAATGGCAACTCAAAAGACTGAGAGAAAGAATGAGTAAGAAGAGAAAGTTGCCACACAGTTGGCCTTGCTCCTTACGCTTTGACAGTCCTTCCTCTTCATCTCCTTCAAGAATATAGTCGTGGTCGTGCTTGGTGCTTCCCCATCGTTGTCACAACTTGCCACTTTGCACGTAAATTTTTGTCGTCTTCGCCCTTGCCGCTTGCAATGATAAGAAAATTCATAAAATACTTTGAATTAGAATAAAAAGGCGAAAAAATCAAAATGCGAGAAGAGAGAAATCCAATCGGATTCAACTCGAGTGTGTCAGCAGCCGTGAAAGTGGCATTTAAGCTTGGCAAACTTTACCAACTTGCTAATCTAATGAACAATTGTGAATACCGCACCTTTAACACTTTTTGGGGGTTAGCAGGTCCTGAGTCCTGGGTCCTCTGTCCTGGGGGCCAACTGCAATTGGCAGCTTTCAACTTTTGACTTACATACAAATGCACGAAAATTAAAATTCTGGCCAGAAATGAGTCGGCAGGCAGTGTCAAAGGAAAATTTTTAATCGAATTTTCCATCATCACATGGCGCGTATGCGTGATGTGCATTAAGAACGATGTGAATTTAATGCAATTTGAGCTTAAATCGCAAGCAAAGTTTACAGAAGGCAAGCAATGCCGATGTGAACGGGAGCCAAATAAAGTCAAACAAGCCAACAGTCAACTTAATTGTCATAATTTGTGTTTACGAACTTGACGAATTTACCCAGACAACACACATACAAGTACACTTGTACATAAATGAGTGTATGTAGAAACAAGGAAAACAGCTACAGCTGAATTTGCTCGACTGTAATACACCCGCTACTTATTTTTACCGAATGTATCTAAAATTAAGATTGAACAAAATAGTATTTTTCGAAAATACAAGGAAAATTAATAAATAAAAAGAAATAAATCTAAAGAAGAATCTGCATGACTATGAGAATCTTAGCCATTTGTGGTGAGTGCAACACGAAGGTATTCCAAAAATATACTAAAAAGTATTTTAAAACGATAGCTTATATTTATAAATAAACCACATTCTTAAATAATAGCTTCGTTGTTCTTTATCTGGTTTATTAAATACAATGAAGCTCACTAATTTTAAAATATGGTTATTATATTGATCGAAAAAATATATCCTTTCTATGGTGCAAGATGCCTTTTTCTGCCAGTTGCCTAAATTGTCGGTTGACACTAAGTTATAATACCCTTTACCCAAGGAGTAGTAGGTGTAAAATGTCGTACAAAGAATATAACCATGCAGTAGAAATGTGTCGGGGACGAGGTCGGGAAACATGGCACATGTGGTCAGACAGTTGGCCGGTCGTTCTCAGTCTGGGCATTGGGCAAGTAAAACTTTTCCCTACAAAACTAACAAACAAAAGGACAAAGTAAATAAAAGTAGCGTAGAGCAGAAAATCACAAAAGGAATGCGGCTACAAAAATTGTGCTGTAACCAGCGAATGCCAAGTAAAAGTGTAACAACAAAAACAAGTGCAAATAGTCGGAAAATACCCTGCAAAAGATAGTAATTTGAACCAATCATTCTAATTTGAAATACCAAGGCATTGGACCATTGCAATGGTCGAAACATCTTTAATGTGTTGCTAAAGTTCACTTAGAGAAAACATTTTATTTACTTGATATACCCTTCTGTAATTTATGTTATCACATTTTATTTATAAAATTCGGAGTGGCATGTGGAAAAAAGAGTAAACTAAAATTGGATACTCAGTGGAGTTACAACAACGGCACATGACAAATAAAAGCTAAGCAAATAAAATCTAATAAAATTTAAGACACAAGAAAGCAAGAAATGCTGCGCGAGAATGAGTCAAATGCTTTCAAGGCAAGCCAATCAGCCGACTCTAGATGAAGGATAACAAATAAACTAAAGTTCTTTAAGTATGTTTCATTAGCGCAGGCGACAGTAACAAACCAGACAACAAACAACGGATAGCACACAATACATGACAGACAATTGACTATCAATATCGTCGAGACACTAAAATACACTACTCCACTTTCTAGATATAGAAAACCAAGTTCCAAACTTTGCATTGCTATTGCAAAACTCTTTTGCTTGTAATCATAACACAAGTTGAAGTTTATTTGCGACTGTTGAAATTAAAGAAGTCAGGATCCTTTTAAACAGATGGTTTCATTAAGATACTCAGTAATATTTTTGACAATGAAAACTTTTATTATTAAGTTTAAAGTCTCGATAACATCTCATCTAGGTCTAATGAATAGTTGATGCATTGATCAGCAGGTTAAGATTTAATAATACATTGCTTCATAGGCCCATTACCTAAGGTTATTTGTTGCTTAGAATTTCCAATAGTCGACTGATTATCTATAAAATGATCACAAAATAAATATTATAGATAATAAATGACAATCCTTGATTAGTTAAATTACATTTATCTAACAAGCATAGATTCATGCATCCCTTTTTACTTCTAAAATTTCCGCAAGGTGCAGAATATGGGGGAATTGAATAACATCTACAAGTATATTGATTAAAGCCCCATGAGTTCCGAGAGCACAAAGGGAATTCCCAATTACGTTTGCATTGTGCTACAAAAAAAATGTATTATTTGAATTAAGAAAATTTTGAAGCTTTACAAGTAATTAACCAACAACTATAATATTTTGACGCAGCAAAGCAAGAAACCAAAAATGTCAGTATTGCAATTTTTTCCAAGAGTTTCATTTTCCTAACAAAGTGAAAATTAAAACCAGTTCTGTGAAATATTTTCTATATATGTAGATTCATAGAACTTATTTGTTTACTTCTTAGTCACAGCTTTAATGCGTGTAATTGACTATTAGCCTTGCTATTAACTCAAATGACTTAAAATAAATAAACAATCGTACTGTGCACTGTTTGCTTTAAGCTTAAAATCAGCGGTCGGCACGAAGTTTGACCTTAAGAACACACAACAAAATTTGCAATAACAAGGACAATAAAACTTAACCGCGCGATCAAAACAGTGGAAGGGGCAGCCATCAGCATGCCTGAAAGTCCTGACAAGGGACATGGTAGCGACGGGCTCCTGTCGAGACAGAGCAGCCAGAAGGATACGGACGGCAAGGACAAAATTTGAAAGCCGCGAATCGTCACTCTAGACCGAAAGAATCGGGGGCACGTTATTCTTGTTTTGTGTAGTAGCGAGAGCCTCGAAAACGAACTGCCGGACCCTTGAGCATGTCCATGGTGATCTTGTGCGTAAGATTGAATAGATTCAAAAAGTAAGAAAGGCAGAGGCAAAAGACAATAGTTGTTTGTGTTTTGTGTGTTAACTCGGGTCTCTAATTAGAGCAGTGTCTACTTGTGTATGTCTTCTTCTTATATTATTGTATTGTATTGTAGTTAAATGTATTATTTTCAGGACACTTACCAAATCGCCTTACACAATCACAAATCGTTTACCGCCAGAAACTGCACAATGCACTTTATTCTTATTGCAGATTAAACAAATTGTTATGAATATTAAAATAAGAAAGAGAAAATATTTAGCCATGCAGCCCTTTTAAATCTATTTACAACTATTACGATATAGTACTGATTATTTGATTCGCATGATTAACTCAAGCAAACCAAATGCCATTACCATTTAGAGAATAAAACAACTAATTGTGAATCTTTTATTTGTGCCATTTAGAAGTGTAACAAATACAGGTCTTCCTTGATATCAGTAATAAGTGCAATTTGAAACAACAATGAATGTGGAATTCTATTATACAAAAAAACGAAATGTTCATTAAACAACATTAAATCTACAAAGAGATGAGAAATTGATATATATGACAATGTTATGCTTTCGGGATCAAATCCCTTAACCAAAGAAGCTGATAATAGTACTGACAGCAACTTTGAAACAGCCGTCGATGTGGTTAAAGGCAACGCTTGGTTAAATATTTCGTTTTTGGTGACAAAGAGAGCTAAATTCGTTATCTAAAGGATAACAACAATAAAAAGTTTTTGGATAATTGTTAAGAATCATCTCTTAACAATAAAATCTTTAAGGAAAACAATGTACAAAAATTTTAATTATCTTCTTTTATTTTTCTTGACTACTCGTCTTTGAGATACTCATTACGGACAGGCGGACAGACAGAGCGGTATCGCCTTTGCTGTCGATGCTGATCTTACGACTTTCCTAAGTTTATAGAATACCATTATTATCTACAATCTACAATTTACAAGTGAAGCTGCACCTAATTTCACCTTTGGCACGAGTTTTAATACTCTGACAAATAGCCAATATATGTGATTTTAATTTATTATTTGCAATAGTTAAAAATCTTCATTTGTTACTAGGCAATGTTCTAAGTTTTTTATTTAATTTAATGTAATTTCCAGAAGCAATCATCTCAAGCAGCCACACTCTAAAACTGTGGTTAAAAATAACTAATTTGTGACATTTACTACAATAATTACAAAAACCTAATATAATGTTTAATAGATTTGGTACTATTTGTTGTTGAAATTATTAAGATGAATAATTAATCTCCTACCGATAAGAGTACATCGGTGTTTGTGGCTGTGCGGGAGTGTGAGTTTGCATCTGCCAACTTTTTGACAAACTGTTACATTGTATTTCCGTGATTTACGTAGCGCGATAAGAGCATCAGCATCTCAGGGTCGTCGTCAGATACACAAGTGTATCGTTATTTAAAAGCACACGCGATGCCAACACACACATACACAAGTACATTGTATCAGCTGTGGCAATGTGCGTGTCCTACATGTAAAGTTGACTTACAATTACAACAGTACAAAGTGCGGAGAAAGTATTTGTGGTATCTGCATTTGTATCTATATCTATTCTATCTTCTAGCAATTGGGCAATTTGAGCATTTTGGCAAATTTAGAAACATTGCCAGACGGCAACATTTTTGTGTTTTCTATTTATTATTGCTGACACGCAAAGTTCAACACGAATGCAAAAATTATAAATGTATATGTGCCGTTGTACATATATATGTATGTATACATTTTTTGAAAGAAAATGCCGCAAGTGCTATCATAAATTATGTCTAAAGTTATAATGGCTGGTGCGTCTAGTTTTCCCATTGTTCTCCTTGTTCTTGTTGCTGTGCGTTTAATAACATTTTATGTGCCTTGCGCATAGTAATGCCAAGTCACGATATTTCAATTATGTGCTTCCTGTGAATTATGTGCATTGCTTGACTGCTTCCTTTAAGCGGCAAAAAAAGGGGCGTGTGGCTCTATCGTGCCGTATAATTGGACATCAAGAAATTCTTATTAAAAACGCTCACTTAGATGTATTATACTTCTTGTCATAATTTTGGCTACTCTTTTGTTAGTGGTTAGTGCTCTGATGTATGAATTGTCACCTCTTCATTTATCTAATTGAAAATTCTACTAAAAAACTGTGAACTGAACTCGTCTGCAACTTCGTCTCTACATATTTGCATAATGTTATAAAAAGGGATATGTAAATGATACGAGTGTTACATGTTATAACTTTTGTTAACAGAGTATTCAAATTAAAATTCCCGTCGTTAGATTAACAATTACAACATAATATATCGATTAAACCTATTTAGTGTGTAACACATTAGCTGAGGCTATAAACTTTAAGCTAACAATCACTTTAAACTGTCTTCAAACTGGAATTACACATGCACAATAAATACATCCCTGGTCGTTGCGAACGATTTTCCTCCTTATTAACCCATAATTAATCACTTCGTTCGAGGATTCACGCACAAATCTATTAACATGTCTTTATATGGGAATGATGCTGATGTGCCTTTGTCATAATTTTGGGGCATGATTCAAATGAAATTTACTGCCTAACTGAAATTTGCATGAATATCAACGAAATGAACTCAAGCATATAAACTTTATAGAAATCTATATATCAGAGTGTGTATATTGTGTGTGTGCTTAAGCATTTAGTTTATTATGAATGCTTGAATAAATTTGGCTATAATTTATAGTCACAAATAGGCATAAGCCTAATTCGAAAATGACATATACATTTATGTATGAGCTGTGTCAATTTGCTTTGCTCAGTCATTTATGCTTTCCGCTACTTTTATCTTGGTTACGTACATATTTCGAAACTGTAAATAAGTTAATATTTAGTGAGCGTTATGTTACAATGTGATTAGCAAACACTGAGCCACTTCATGTTTATAATTACGTTTCATAAGTTCAAATAGTATTTACATACTCGTATATATTATACAAGAGAGCGTTTGTAATGCCTACATGCTCAAATAAGTCAAGAGATATTTACAACTTTTATTCATTTAAGTCTAGCTATTTTGTGTACATTTTCCAAACATTTTCTAGCTTTGGTTGTGGTGGTTATAATCAAGCGGACATCGATTTTAAATAAATAAGATCCGAAATCACGCATACGCACTGTTGCGTGTACACACATAAATGTGGAAAACGAAAATTCATTTAAAATTTTATTGTGGATATCTATTGCTGCAAACTGCCACTAATGACACTTCCACAAAATGATTTGTTCTGTGACCGATTGCAAAATGTATAATTATAAACAATTTTGTTCACGAAAAGCGACCAAAATTGGCGACTGGAATTGGGCAAGGATGTGGAGAATCCATCAACATAAACTAGCTTAAATGCATTAATTAAAATTTGCAATTACACTTTTCACTGTATTAGAAAGAATATATACTAGAATATTAAAATTAGACAACGTCCATTTATATTGAACATTGAACCAAAACATTGAAATTTTGAATTCAAAAAATTAACTTGTGAAATACAGTTTAAGTAGCCAATGTTAATGTATATACCGATCCAATTTCCGAATATAAAACAAGCTTTTGGTGACCCATAATGTGGATAAAAGCAGGCATTGTTATTTAATTATTTACAAGGCACGATAACTGGCTAGTAACTGCATAGCATGGCCTAAATCTAAAACAACAGCCACGCAACGGAACTTTCAAATACAACAAGTAAAAATAATCTAGTCGAGAGATCTCGACTATGAGATACCCTTGGTTTTTCTCAGCAACTCTTTAAGTTCTAGTTTATTTACCACTATACGCATTTATTTATCACACAGCATAATATCAAAATATTCATTTCGAGTTTTTGATTAGCGAGCACGGAAATTATCGTGGACAGAAACCTACACACTAAATTTAGAGTATCTAGCTCTTATGAGCTCTTAGATCTAAATGCTCATGCAGACGGACGCATAAACAGACAATGCTAAATCGTCTCGGCCGTTTAAGCTAGTCAAGAATATATGTATAAGCTAATAAATATCTCCTCTGCCAGTAAGACTCATTTGCATTTAACCTATAATAATACTAGCCTTTTTTGCCAATTTTCAATGAGCGCAGGGTATAAAAAGTACAAACACTGGCATGTTTTTACAGTTACATGATAAACAAGAACAACAACGCAACAACAGCTAATGTCCCAAATGGGAGGAAAGTGTAGGTCGAAGGGAAGCCATCGGTGCTGGGTATAGTCAAATGTAGTGACAGTTAACATTAACACCAATACAAGCGTAAACAGATGCTTACACGGAATTCGGGACAGGCAGAGGAGAGGAGACCATCAAGGGAAGCTGCATATGCAGACGTTATAATGAGCCACCGCTGCGTTGTCGTTGCAACAGCAGGCTGCCAATTTTAATTGAATTAGAAAAACATACACTAAGCGGCACAGAGCACAGCCCAGCTCACGCTCCCATTTGCATTTGGTTCCCCTCTTTCCACCCCCAAGCACATACAGCGGCAAACAAACAACCAGCCAAATGCCACAATGTCACTCAAGCAGGTACTAAAGTTAATTATTGCAATTTCCGTTGCAAATTGTTTTATGCATTGACAACATGTGGGTTGGTCGCAGTCAAGGCGAATGGGAAACAGGGGCCCAGCCATATTACCGCACGTTTATTTCATTAAGTGCCGCTATTTTTGGGTTACAGCTATTTTTACAACCTCTGCACATGGCATGGGGTTGCTATAGGTTATACTAAAGGTATCACTAACTAGCGCCCTCAAACAATTTCTCAAAAAGCTAGAGATATAATAATAACTATTTTATTGACAGAACCATGCAACATCTAATTATATTTACCTATATGTAACTTAGTTGAAGGTTTGCTAAAATAAGATGCGTAAATGTTTTGTTAACAAATTGTTAATGATTTTTTAAATAAAGTTAAGATGAAGTACTTATTTATTACATTACGGTGTAAGCGTCTCTGAGAGTCGGTGTGATCATTGTGCAATTTGCGACTTAGGTTTGTTTTATTTGTTGCTATTTTGTTAATGGTTTAGCGTGTTTCTCTACGCTGTGGCAACAATTTTTGTTTATGCGCCGCAAACATTTTCACCACATGCCTGGGGTTACCCCTTGGCCACCAGTCGTCACTTACTGCCCGTGTCCGCCCATTTGCAGTGCTTGTTGATGGCATTAAATTTTATTTTACTCAGTCAAAAGTACGCGCCCATATAAGTATGCTATGGGTTTGGCAATTGCCGTTGCTGTTGCTGTTGCCATTTCTATTTTCGCTTGTTGTTGTTGGCCCTACATTGTTAGCTGCTTCGTCTGATGGTTGCACATGCTGCTGTATTTCGATAAATGGCGGCTCTAGCCATGCAAGTGTAGCCCAAATTGCGCTAATTTGCTTGACGGTCGAGTTTCATTATTTGTATTTAACTTTAAAGTTCTCCCTATTTGCTTTATGTATGTTAGCTACAATTATGTAATTATGTTATCACTCTGAGCCATCTAGTTAAAGTAATTGTTTAGTCACTTTCTCATAAATAGACTACCTGAAATGTGCGCTAAATTTGTAAAAGTATACTATCTAATATAACTGTTTTGGGTTTTCAATAGGCATACAGCCAAGTGACGATTTGTACGCCTTTTAACTTACTTAAGATCACGTGTAATTGACCTTCTAGAGCCATCGATAAAAGCTTAAAAGAGCAACAGGAGCAGACGGAAATCCAAAGAATGAAGCAGAAGCCGAAGCAAGAGCTAAAGGAGCTGAAGAAGCAGTGAAGAAGCTTAGCAACTTTCACATCAGTAAACCACTGAAAGTTGTTGACTTTATGCAACTTTTTCGTGGCCACAGACAACTACGTGAGACCCCCACTAAGCTTCCTTCCTCACCTTATCACTTTTGTTACTCGGATGGCATTGGCAAACAAGTTTGTTGTACCATGCATTTTTTCCACTCATACGACATTTCTTTTGCGCAAATA
Source organism: Drosophila pruinosa (assembly GCA_018150935.1). Lineage (NCBI taxonomy): Eukaryota > Metazoa > Arthropoda > Insecta > Diptera > Drosophilidae > Drosophila > Drosophila pruinosa. The sequence goes on along the minus strand of JAECWR010000034.1, from coordinate 5,828,940 downwards.
TAAACCCGATAAAGTGGAGGCGGAGCCTGCGACAAAACTGCTGGCGTCAGTTGGTTTTAACATACCAACAGCAGCAACAACAACAATACTATCAATAAACCGCCACATACGACAACAGAAATAGAGGGAGAGAGAGAGAGAGAGGCTTACAAGCTCACACATCCCTCTACACATGGGTGACGACACGTGCTGCAATTGAATTTGTTCGAAAAACGCAATAGAAAACACCCACAGAACTGAATGAAACGAAGAGAAATTACAAAAGCAACAAAACTATATGGAACAGATGGAGTTGATGAACCATAGTATACGCTCTAAAAAGTTATAAAATGCTTTTATCTAAGCAAATTGGTCTACTTCCTATTCAATATTGTGAATCACGAATTTTCCAGAATTTATTGAACTTAAAAATTCTAATATCACTTTATCTATGAAAGCTATATACCCTCTATTGATATCTAAACACATAGTAAGTCTGAAAACAAAAATACACAAACGCTGCAAATTCTTGTTGAAAAATCTAATGCTGTCGGCCGGGCCAGGAAAGCAGGACTCAGTTCGGGACTGCAAAAGAAGCACGGACCACGTAAAGCTGTAAAATTTTGCAGTTTGTCGTCGTTGCATGCACGCATGCTTCCGCAACAACAACACAACTATAATGCTTGTGGCAAGCACTTTTCAGGCATGTCCTTTTCAAGCGGGCAGGGTTGAAGTTCTTTGGTCAGGTTACAGACACCTTTCCAGCGAGGAACACTTGTATACAAACCTATGAGAAAGTTGCCATTTTCTTGCAGCGTCCAAAGTTCTCAGCGAGTGCATTTCATTAGCGTTCTTAACAACATCAAACTATTAATATTTAGTATTCTGAAAACTATAAACAAAATATAAACAGCAGCAGAAGAAGCAACAGAGTCTGCATCATGGGGTAGCGTCATCAGCGACTTCTGCTTCAACTTGGACAGACAAACTTTGCTTACACTTTGGGCAAAGCTAAGCAAAAACTTGGAAACATCCTCAACTGGTGAAATTATTTTGAAATTAAGTTTTTCCCTGTTGTTAGTGTTCGTGTTTGTTTTGTTGCAGTTGCTTTTGGCATTAGTTATTTATGGCCAGCATTGCGTATCGATCGAACGTTTAATGGGCCATCCTGCAAAAAAAAACTTTCTTTAAATGTAATTAAAAATGTCGTCGAACTTATTTACGAGCGTTTTTTGCATAGTTGTGCCAACTTTTCAGCAGCCATTTGCAATATGTAAGAAGATAAAAAGCTCGAAAATAAGTTTATACTGCCTTGTACAATCAAACTCAAAATTCAATCTAATTACTAGTGTCCTTCAAAAAATGTACTCTATCTCTAGAAAGAAAACGAGAAATTTAAAATAAGATAAGATAAATTTTACAATACTTCTTATATACTTAAAAATATGTGCTAAATTCATTTTAAAATAAAATTTAGCAATACGCCTAGTAAAGAGTAATAAGTAGTAACCAAAAACCATGAATAGACGTGCTCAGCTATAATCTTCATCCAACATCATACGTTTCATGTGGGTCTACGTGCTAGTGTGTGTATGGTAACCTTGAGCTTCTTTCAAATGCCACCAATGTTCATTCATTCGCACTTATTTGCAACTTCAATTTGAAATAACTGCTGAGCGATTTGCTGAACTAAAAACCGTTTTACTTTGTGGTCAAATGTAGCATGTGCATATTTGACCTAAAACTGGATCATGCCCTTACCGCCACAGCCCCTCCCGCCTCCACTATAGCAACCATGACCATATACAAACGCTCTGCGGTGCGCTGTAAGTAAAAAAAAAGTTGTTTGATAGTTTCTCTGGTTGTTGGTGGTGCTCTTGCTGTCGTTATTGCTATTAACCCTCTACTTGCTCTCTACCCTGTCCACCTACACGTTTAATTTATGTGTAGTAAATAACATTTTGGTTTAGTCTCACCGTTTTTGCAGTTGTTGTACATGTTGGACCTTGTGTGCGATATGAAACTGAAAATAATGACATTTGGCGCTAAATGGACGCAAAGTTGTGTCATTAACGAGTTATGTGATCCGAAAGGAGCTAAATAGATTTGGTAGTGCGAATTGCCGTCCATAATTCTGTTTAATAGTCACTTCGATTTGTAATTGTAAAGCAAAGTTGTACGAAAAGCCAGCGTAAGGAAAAGAAATAAAAAGCTCTTGAATAATGTTTATTATATTCACCCAGCAACATAATTAAGTACTACAAGTCAATAGGACACAACATTTCTAGTCTTTCCTTAAATTTATTTATAAGTTTTTTGCTTATTTTGTTCTCATCGGTGTGTGTCTACGATGCATAACAAAACCCAATCATTTAAACGCCCATCAGTTGGCTATCAAGTTCATTCGTTGCATTTTTTTCTTTATCTGAAAACTAGCACACAGTGATTGCAATTAATATACCATTTGGACTATCTGTGTGCTCGATCCTTTTTAGCTGAGCTCTCAGTATCAGTTTGCGCCGCGTCACTATAGCCACTAATGTTGATTAAATGGTTACGAGGTCACGCATACAGGGTCCGTCTGTCTCCCACAGACAAATTTCCTGAAGTTGCCATTCCATGTGCAGTTGCAGTTGCAGTTGCAGTCGAAGTCGCATGTGCACTTGCTCCATCAGAACCAGCATATACAAGGTTTATGCGTGGCAACACGCACCAAAGTCCTTGCCACTAATGCTGATGCTGACAACGAGCAACTGCAGCTGCAGCAGGGGTAAGCACTTGCTCTTAGCCAAATGGCTTTTAAATAGATTGAATTTAAATGCACTAAAAAAAATTAGTTGGTTAATCCTCAGGCGATAGCTATCATACCACTGCATAATTTGTCTGATATTCTATTTCGCCTCTTCCAAAGGTATTCATATCACTGTGGCACTGGTAACCAAAAGGAATCAACCAAAATACCATTAATAAGCTTATTTCGAATACTTTGACTAATGCTTAAAGCTGAAAGTGTGAGCGTCCACAAGCTTTGGCTGGTATCATTTCCTACTACTTGAATAATTTCAAACACAAACTGGAAATGCTCGCTCAGTCAGGCTGATGGGTACTTTTCGGCTTTTGGGAAGAAAAACTACCATAAGTTAATCAAAGGAAATGCATAGCCCAAATTCATGATATGGTTTACCTTTTCTGATGTAAGCTGTCCAAGGCTCAGTTAGCAGCTGCCAACTGCCAGGCAGCTACTGCTAGTTGCCACAGTTGCTAGCTGCCAGTCGTCAGTTGAAGCAGCGGCCAAGTCACTAAGCATTTGTTATGCACATGCCGCACACCGCACACACCACTCTCGCACACACATTCACGGTAAAAACAATAACAAGAGCAGCAGCATCAGCATGAGCGAGTCGTTGGCCTCGTCAGCTTTGCAGTGATGGCAAGGGAGTGATGAGAGGGAGGGGGAGCAGTAGCTGCCGCGAGTACGTAGCACATTTTCTTTACAGCCATTTACCAGGCGATTTACGTAAATCTTTTATTTATACAGAAAACGTATAAGTTACAATTTATCAAAATCTAAAATGTTTACCCGCACAAGTTATTCACTTGAAATCTCTACAGCGCAGCAACTGCATACATACATATGTATGCGATGGTGTATGTGAACGCGTAAGTGTATGGGTGTCGTATGTATTGCAGTTGCTAGTTGGCATTACATATACGCGCTATAACACAGAAACCAAGAGACCCAGAGCAGACAAGCCCAGACAGCAGCTATACAACTGTGCCATGCATATGCTTAGTGGTGTGTGTATGTTAGCTTGTATACGAGTATGTGTGTTGGTGTATTGTGCGATTGTATGCTGTTGTTTGTGTGTATTATTTTGTGTTTTGCGCGCACAAATTGTCTTGTGACAGACAGTGAAAACTACAGAAGAGGCGCCGGCTCACACCAAGAATGGTGCGGCCGCATCCGTTGCCCACCTCCCCTCAAAACGTTGTTATCCCTTTGCCTACGCTCAATTCAAAGCCCCCTAGGCGTGGGGCATGGTTTTAGTCAATTTGTGGTTGGTGTTGCTGCAGTTGTTTGTGAATATTTGTTTGTGTATGTGTCCCCATGTGTGATTGTCTGTGTTTCTGTGTAGTAGTAAAAGTAGTTTATATCCATCTTATCTCTTAAAGCCAATAATGCGCTCGCAAGCGCACTTAAATGCGCTGCAATCATACTATTTTTTTGTACTCTTATTTGTCGCTTGTTCTTGTTATTGTTGCTTTTGAGTAGCTGTTGCCGTAGCCACCCCATAGAAGGCGTGGGTAAGAGGGAGGCATTCTAATGCAGACGCCTCTAAATATATTATATATATACGTTTAAACAAAAGTACATCAAGTGAAATATTTTTTAGTTAGACTCAAAAAGCTTAGGTACAATTAATCTAAATTCGTTAATTACGGTAAATGTTTAATCGTAATAACTGCACTATCTTCCATAACGCCTGATTATGTGACTTTGACCAGGCATGTCGAATAACAAAATTTTTCCATTAATTATACATATTTACAGCTGCGGTTAAAAAAATAGCACTATGACCACAATTTTTTTCGTCTTAATTTTTTTTTACTTTTTGGACACTTTTTGATTCTTTTACTTACTAAACTTAAAAGATACAATAATTATCAAATAATAAATGAAAAAAGTTAGTCGGTCTTAGCGGAATTTTTTTTAAATAATTGCAAAAAACAAAGAATGCCTCAAATTCAGGCGGTAACAATAATAGCACTATTAGTCGAAATTGGCTTAAAACTAAATAAGGAAACAAAAAAAATATCCGGGAAATATTAAATATTTAAGGAAACGTATTCTAAAGTAATAATAATAATATAATTATATTGTGTTGAGTAGCTTTTATTGGCGATCACAGCTGCACAACGTCTCGGCATGGAGTCCACTAAGTTTTGGCACCTCTCTTTGGGAATTTTGTTCCACGTGTCCTCTACAACGGACCAAAGGTCCTTGTTACTCCGGGGCTTGGCTTCAGAAACCTTTTTCTTGATATCAGCCCAAAGATTTTCTATTGGATTCAAATCCGGCGACTGGGCAGGCCATTCCAAAAGGCGGATCGAATTATCCTCGAACCATTTCCGAGCAGTCTTGCTGGTGTGTTTAGGATCGTTGTCCTGTTGGAACACCCAAATCAAAGGCATTTCCTTCTCGGCATATGGCAACATGATATTTTTCAATATGTCCGTGTAATCATGTTGGTCCATAATGGTTTTTATTCAGTATTGACCCTCCGTGTTTTACCGACTTACAAGTAAAATGGGGATTGTATTCCGCTTTTGGTGGATGCCGAACATATAATCGAGAGCCTTTTCTGCCAAACAAAACTATTTTGCTTTCGTCTGACCACAAAATCTTGCGCCATTTCTCCACGGGCCAATCTTGGTGCAACTTGGCAAACTGTATGCGCTTTGCCACATGCTTCGCTGCCAAAAGTGGGGCTTTCCTTGGACTGTGGGCATTAAGTTCATTTGGCCTCAAATGTTTGCGAACTATTTCCACGCTTGCGGTTATCTTAAGCTCCTTTTTTTAGCTCCATGGCTGGCTTAAAAGGCTCCTTCTTGCTTTAGCGAACCAAGCGCGGGACCCCCTTTGGAGTCATTGCGGGCTTTCTTCCTCGTGTTTCGGCTTTTTTTTTATACAATATTGCGTTGGGGATCATTTTATTTGAACAGCCGATAATTCGCCCAATTTCGGCATAAGTTTTGCCTTCTGAGATCATGTTTTTGATCCTACTTCTTCCTTCGTCACTGCAACGTTGTCCTCGACCCATAGCTTGAGAAAACTTAATTTTTTTTTGGATAAAACTTAATATCAACCTTAAATGTGATCCCCTTTTTAAAATTTGGTTGCAATTTCGATAAATAAATCACTTGTATTACTTTTATTCACGTAAACACGTCAATGGTGCTATTATTGTTACCGCCTGAATTTGAGGCATTCTTTGTTTTTTGCAATTATTTAAAAAAAATTCCGCTAAGACCGACTAACTTTTTTCATTTATTATTTGATAATCATTGTATCTTTTAAGTTTAGTAAGTAAAAGAATCAAAAAGTGTCCAAAAAGTAAAAAAAAATTAAGACGAAAAAAATTGTGGTCATAGTGCTATTTTTTTAACCGCAACTGTATATTCAAATATATGAAATACAATAATTATTGAATTGAGTTGTTGTTTTGCGAGTCTTTCGCTAGCTGACAGCTAAAGCTTATGAGCGAGACGTATGCCCGAGAGGGTCGCTGAGCATGTCAACGTAAAGCTTTTCGGCGAGAGCTTTCATGCAAAAATATTCTATAATATTTATAAGTATGTCTGTATGTTTCAATAAGAAAAGAGAGAAAGCTTTTTGCTTGAGAGGTATACGAGTATAAGAGTCAACGTAAGAAATGAGAACACAAATAAGAAAGTAAATCAAAAACCTAGTGGGAACAGTTAGGATTGTGGCTACCAAAAACGCAAGGACTGGGCTAGTTTTGAAAGAAGCCAAATGAATAAAAAAAATTATTATTATATAAAATAATTCAATATAATACCTTAATAATTTAATATAGTAAATAAAATATTACATTATTTTTTGTCTAGCAATGAATGATATATGGGTAATAGACAAATTGCGTGCATTGCTTAAAGAGGAATTTATGTTATTTATTATTTCATTGAAACTAGGCCGAATATTAATTATTTCACACATTCGGTCCACGTATACGAGTATATATATTTAAAAGCGTGAATGATCATTTTTGATACTAAAAATGCAAATATAACATTGATAAGTAATTGAGTATAGTAACAACATAACTCTCATTTCACTAGCTAAAATATAATATAAATTAAAATATTCTAAATGCTACACATTAAGTGTCAATTTATATTGGAAACAACAGCAAATATGTGCATAATTAGCTTTGCAACACACACAAACCAATCCGATAATTTAACCAACAAAATGTCAAATTAAAAGTTGAAAAACTAAAGTCTTTAAGAACCCGAAGAGAAAATGCTCTTACGGTAGCTTTAAGCTTGCAACTTAAAGTTTCCTAATTGGTAGCTTATAGAAAGCAAGGGATGCAATATAATATCCTATTGATAGTTAAAGACATCTTAATTCTATTTGTATGCATTTGTTAATTTAATGATTTAAATACCGATTGCAGGCGAGCAGTGTAATCCCTTTTTCGAAAGATAACTTAACCGTTAATTATAGCCAATGTCAAACCACTTGTACATAAGTTGAACACTACAAAATGTAATAAATGTTAATTGATAAAAATCCCAAAAAAGAAGCAACAAAAATGATTATAATTAAATATATTGCTAACACGTAAAAACCGAAGGGATCAAACGTTACACCACAAGCTACAAAACTTGAAATTCTATGCCAAAAATGTGCGGACATATTGCTGAATTTACAATAAATTCAAATTATATTTAACAAACTGAAAACAGAGCAAACCGCAGCAACAAAATAAGCAGCTCAATGTGGTTGACAAAACTGCTGGGTTTAAAACTAATATCGAAGCTCATTAGCTGGCAAAATGTGCGCGTGGTGGGCTGAAACTATTTTTAATACATAGCATAAACAAATACAAATACATACACACATTAAAACACTCAGACAGACACCCCCACATACAGAGTGCGTAATCAGCATCTAATAACTAAAATCCAAATTAGCTAATTCAGAAATCAACACGCACAATTGACAAATTATGCCGCAGCAACATTTCCGGGCAATTGACTACGTGAGGGGAGGGCTAGGCTCGCCCTGGATCGGTTCTAGGTTCAGAGTTCAGTTTAGTCCGATATAGACCGACAGGTTGGCTTGGCACGTGCGTTGTCAAATTATTATACTACATTATTTGTTGTAATTGTCAGTCACAGTTGCTGTCGTTGTCGATGTTGATGCCGCTGTTGTTGCCTCTGTTTCTGAGTTATTCATTAAGTGACATCATTTGCACTTATTTTCTATTTGAAGCAAAACTCATAAATAAAGCCACACGATGGTTTAAAGTATACATGTACACACATATTTAGAGGTGGTGCTGCATGTGGCAGGTAGCTGGTAGCAGGCAGTAAGTCGTTGCTAGGTGGCAACGCCCTGTCCTGACATTTCCAGCTCATTTACAGTTCAAACACGTCGCATGCATTAACCCCAGGCAGACGTTGGCTGGTTAAGTGCGACGTAACTGTGACTGCGGTGTCGTAATTATTAACTAATAACATCAAATTGATTTGCAACAACATCACCATCACTGGCACCGTCGTTGGCAGGTAACTAAACCAGCGGTGGGTTGCTCTCAGTGCGCCTGACTAGGCTGCAGTAATTAACATGCATTCCACATGATTGCGCCACGGGCGCATAAATCTCTGGCATACACCAAGTACAAGTACACTTACAATACAGGCACACACTCATACTCACACATAAATACATATAGTATTAAGTATTATATATATATGTAAAAGACGTTCACAAACACACATACACACACACAGCGCATAAAACATGTCAGCAATCAGTTTTGAGTAAAAGCCTCAACCGAGACGCAAGAGGAAATTAACATTGTAACATAAAACTGGCCATTGAACGGGCACTTAACTTGCTGCCAAGACCAGGCCAGTAACCAAAGCAGCCAGAAACCAAAGAGTCCAAACCCAGCGAACCTCGCCTGACCGACGTCCACTTCTCTAATGCACGATGATAGATGGCATACGATACGTTTCAGCATTTGTCAGCTTGTCTTCGGCGAAGCGCAACAAAGCCAACGCCCCGCAGCCCCAGGCCCAATACCGCCAGCAGGCTGCCACAATGTGAATAGCTTAGGGAGTGGGCAAGTGGTATTTGTAGAATCATGAAAAACCATTTTCACGCTCACGCGAATGCGCAGAGTAACTTTTACTGCCAACTATCAAATGACTCACACCTGACAGTGCCCGCCCCTAAGATAAGCACAAGACGCCAAGCAAAAAGACGTTTTGAATTTTTTACCATCACCCTGCGAAATACTCAAAAGAAAGAGGAAAACAAAAATATGGAGGAAAAGAAAGACCTCTCTGAAACTGAGGAGTCTGTTATTGGCCAAGGCAACTGAAGGTTTACAGCTACAACAGCGGCTGGCTCCGGTTGCGGTTCCCTTCTCCTTCGCCACCTGTCGAGACCACGTCGCTGTCATAATTTATGTGGCGCTGTCTACGCCGGAAATGGGTTAATTTGCTATGACTTAAGCGTAAAATTATTGTATTATTGGCGTGCAGGATTTGGTGCCCCAAAGATGTGCGACAGTTCTTTAAGAAAGGACACCTCATCGGCTCGACGAATGTTAGTAATCTTTTTAATAATAATGGACTAGCCGTGTCTAGGTGGAAAAGCCAGAAATGCATTTCACTTATAAACCAGACATCGTTTCGATTAGCCAACCCCAGAATTTGCATGTCAATAGCTCATTAAATATGCGCCATTATTTTCAATATTTTGAATTATCTACATATTTGTTTAATTTAGCTAATGCATGGCTTCCTAAATAACTCCAAAATCGAAATTTATTATACTTGGGATTGGCAACAAACACATTCACATTATGAAATATTTATTTCATACTTTATCAAATACAAATTTCGCATATAATTTATTTTATTGCATATGGCATTTTTGTGCAAATGTGTTAGAAACTTAATTAAATTTTCATAGTGCAGCCATAAAATTGTATGCAAGCTCAAGGTAAAAGTTCAAAATAGTTTGTTGCCATTGCTTAAGCTAAGAAAATGTTCACTGCAAGCATAATAGTTAGTACAGGCTCTATATGATTTAAAAATATGCGACTTGTTAGGTACTCTATCACTTCACTTGCTTAAACTTTTACAATTCTCTAAATTTCCTTTCCAATTAAAGCAAGAGAAAATATCAGAGTTTTTCTAAACTATCCAATCAATATCAAACTGTCATTAAAAATCAAAAGAAACACAAATTTTCCACTGCCACACAGTTTTGATAAGACCTACTTAAAAATTATCATGACTTGATTTGAATATCCAACAGGACTTAGAAAAAGTTTGCCAATTGTAGTGCACTCCAGCAGGTCAACACAACCCTCAGCCTCGACGCAAAAGGACTACGTTCACAAAGGCCATAACTGAGCACTTGCTATTGCACTTTGCATGCCAAAAATATGCAGAAATGTGAAGTAAGCTTTTAGAAAATTACAAGTCAAGTGTTTGGTGTGGCAGTAGTCTGGTTTTAGTACATCCATACATCCAAATGTATGTATATTCGCATGTATGAGTATTTCTATATTTTGGAATACATTTTCTTGTTTTATTTATGGCCGGTGCACTCTACTTTAGTCCTTGACATACGCAATGAAGATAAACGACATGCAAAAAATGTCGCCAAATTTAAAGTGCAATAAATCAGGCGGCCAGTCGTCCAGTCATCCTTACTCTACGTCAACCACTTCTTTGCCTTTCGCAATACTGAGCAACTTGTCTGACTGCCTGTCTGCCATTCAGTCTGTTGCGCTGTTGACTTGACATTGGCGACATGCTCATGCGGAAGTTGCGCCATTTTTAAGCCGCGTGACAGCTTCCGGCATAAGCATAAATGTCCAGCAGCCATATTTTCCACTTTAGCCTCCCCATGAGACTCGCAGCTTAAGCCTTTCAAGTGCCAAGAGATTGCGGTATTTTTCAGCGAAGCCAATTAGCTTTATAAAAGTGAACAAGGACACACTCCAAAAAAGATTTGAAGGCGCTGTTGCTGTTGCTGATTTACAACTTTTCTTGAGTATCGCCGCTTGTCGTCTTTCTTCTATTGAATGTCGACATCTTTGTATCTCCGCCACTTTTTTTACGGCGGCATCATTGGCATGTCGTAAAATATGAGTGACGTCGCACATGGCGTGAAATATTTCATAAGCTTGTGCTACATTTGGCGGCGATGCGAATAACAAGCCATTGGCTCTGACAGCTTGAATTTTTTGAGCATGCCAGCGAGTCAGTAAGCAGCCAGTGAACGCCTCCAACAGCTGCAAGGATTGTAAACCAGTGTAAACATGGCATCATTATCGTAATAATAACGAGGGCAGCCCCAATGATTATAATGTACACAAGTGAGTATATTAAAAAATACGTTAAATATACATATCACAATTTCACAACAGATTTCTCACAGTTATTAATGTAGTTCACAATACACTTGGAAGCATTGTGATAGTGGTTCCTTCCATGAATAGGCGTGATGAGCTACGCTAAACTCCAAATAGGAGGTAGATTTGTCTTAAAGTTACAAGTCAAATCACCTTTAAGTAATTTTCAACTTATGTGTACTTTCAATAATTTATCAAACTTTTGTTGTCACCCTTGTATGCATGCCGCCTCACTATAATGGAAATTGACTGCTGATTTGAGTGGCTGCCGAAGTCATGAGTGACACAACTAACCAAATGAAAGTTTGCGCTTTTCTTTTTCTAACATAAGACAATCAACAACTAGTCCCACATGATTGATATACACATACGCACACATAGACATAAAAACCGCGGGGGAAACGGACAGAGGGAGAGACGTGATATCATTCATCAAATAATCGTCACTCTCAGCCCTTGGGTACTCAGCAAAGTATGCTACACATTTTTGACGTAGATAGTCTCTTCATTTGTGGCATGTGCCTGCTATCAATAGCCGCAACAGGCTGTTCACCCAGTCGAAAAATGCAAGCCAACGGCTATTCATTATAAACTCAACAACGATAACGACGAAACCACAAAGCCCCAAGCCGTTGCTGAAAGCCAGCCCAACCGAGCCAACCAACTCAAAACCACCCAAACCCACATCACAACAAGTTCATCGCTGCGGCTTCCAGAATGCATTCCAATTCGATAGGATTTGTTTGCATCATTTTATTATTGTTGTTTGGCATTTCCCTAGGGTTTCCCCTACTTGTCAAATATATATAAGAAGAGAAACAGTGCACGACACACTAATCTTATTGGTAGTAAGAGCACACATGACGCACTGCTACATTTTTATACCTGATATCCAAAGCGTAGAAGGATATTATAACTTTGTGCCAACCGAAAATATATGCAACAGACAGAAGGAGCCATCTTCGACCCCACAAAGTTTATTTATCCTTGATCAGCGTCAATAGACGAGACGATATAACCATGTCTGTCTGTCTGTCTGTCTATATGAAATCTTGGAGATTATAACAATATGTGTTATGTTTGCAGACAGTTTGAGTTTGTTTTACAAATGGAAACAAAAACCAATTGGAATCGTTTTTTTAATATATAGTGTATAATAAAAATTACCATTTTAAAGATTTAATGTTTTAATGATAAACAGAGAAGTTATTCAAGAAATACTTAAAGGGTGCAATCATGTGCAACTGCACGTACTAATAGTACGCAATAAATCTAGCAAAGTACAAATAAGGTAATTATATTGCAGGTATTATTCTTGTGTACATTTTTGGTTTAATATGGAGTACATTTTTTTAATATTCTAGTATTTATCTCTTTATTGCATTCACTAAAAATAGGTAGCGGGTATCTCACTGTCAAGCAGACTCAACTGTATCTCCCTCAATTTTTGCAAATAAAATCACTCAATGGCTTTTACATTCAACTGCAAAATAAGTGGCCATCAGAGTGCTCTCAGTGTAGTGATTTTTATCCTCTAATTAGTGTATTGAAGTTCCTCCTTATGGAAATCATATGTACTCCTAAATATACTCGTACATAACAAGGGTAAGCTAAGAAACTAGTCGTATTTGCATAACACAAAAGTTGGCTATAATTAAATGAGGACTTGATAATATGTATTTGATTATTACATACAAGCAAGATTTAATTTGATGATTGTTTGCAGTTTTAGTTAAAGTGATTAACCTAAAGGCTACAAATTGAATGGTATTTTAATTAAATTTACAAAGCTTCTTTCACACAATGGCAAATTATTTCTTATTCTGTTGCAACTCAATTCTAAATAAGTTGCACAGTTGCAACTTTGCTGTCAATGCTTGAAATGCCTGCAGATTACTTACTGCCAAAGATCTAATTCATTTTCGGCTTTAATGATATTACTTAAGTTATTATTTTCAGTACTGAAATGCTATCCTCCTTCCAAGGACACACAACTGCAACAGCAAAAGCAAGAAGAATTGAAGAAGTGAAAGAGCAAATTTTCTTGCTAGTGCAGTGGCAGCAGCAGCTGAAGCAGCAGCAAGTAGCAGTTGCAACATTGCCCTTTCTCTAAGTATTTGTGTGTGAGTGCGCGCAAAGCGAGCGCATTTCATGTAATGGACTTTAATGGAATTACAGTTTTATATACGAGCATAAGCACGGGAAGTTGGAGGTTGCTCGTATTTAGTTACAAAGTTTACTCGAGCTTGGGCTATTATATTTTTCTTAAGTGCCAGCGATGTGCGCACTTAACAATACCGGAAGCACCGGCTAGCATATACAAAGCAATTTGGCTAAAATGCAACATGGATGGCCCAAAACGGTATTGACACTTTGAAGCTCCACTCAAGAGGCATAAATCAATGGTCAGCCAATGGCCATCACGTAAAATATTTCACAACTTTCTATCTATCTCTTGCTCTCTCACTCGCTTGCCCCAGGAGGTCAACACGTGCCATTGGCCCTTCCTTAATCTTCGTTACTTTTGGCACTTTGCTAAAGCAAAGCTTTGCATGCAAAGCAAACATCATACAATAGCCCACGCGAAATAGCGTACATCCAGACGCAGGCGAGTCACATGCCAAGCCCGTCAAATGTGTGAGACATGACATTAAAGCAACCTGCTTGTATCTAGCCTTTTTCTCGCTAGACTAGCTATTGCAATTGCATCAACAACTAGAAACAGCTGAAAAAATGGCATTGTTGTTAAGCAATAATAATATCTTGACAACAATTTTAAGTGAGGTATTCAATCAATACGAAACTTTAAATCAGATTTCGTATAATTTAAACGTTTTCTAGAGACTTTTTTCAGCCAACTCTACTTCACGAGAGCTGGCTACGGACTGGCTACAGATGGGCGTGTTTGCTTTTGCGTGTGTGATATGCATGTAACTGCTGTCAACGCGAATAGCGGAATATTTGTTAGCCTTGCAGCAAACTGCTTAAAATGCAACAAGATAGCAAAAAATGTGATTTCTGAGTTCCGAGAGCGGAGAGCGGAAGAGAGAAGTGTGCGTCGTTCGTTCTCATGTTCTCATGTTCACATTTTCTTTTCTATTCGCACCCATATCGTTATCCATATACGTTCGTATGCCGTTGCGATGTTGTACGACGTTCACCTCAAAAATGCATGCGTGCTGCATTTTTCCAGTTGCAACATTATAAATGCAACAAACAAACGCGCTGGCAGCCACGCCGCGCCCAAAACTATGCAAATCAGACAAATGCACAGGCAACTCTTTGGCCCTATGCTGCTTTCCCTACCCACATGTTAGCCATTGTTTTGCCGGGAAGCATATGTCTTGCAACTTTTACAATATGCGCGGTGTTTGAAAATTGGCTGCCTTTCAGAAGCGTCTGCTCTATATTTTCTTAAAAATTTCAGCATGTTCTTGCGCATATATGTGTGTGTGCGGTTGTGGAAGTTTGTGCACATGTACATGTGTAAATGTGTGTGGTCTAAATGTCTATTATCTATAAAATGCCCGCAGGTACTTTTCCACCGCTTTTGGCAATATTTCAATGCGAGTGGCTACTGATATCAAACTGCAGAGGTTCCGTTCTGCTCACTTCCCATCGCTTCTGTTTGGTTTCGGGTTCGCATTGTTGTAAATTTTGGTAATTCAAAAGTGCATACGCTTACACTCGCCACATACTCATCCTGGCAAGAACTTTGAAGTGGCATTAATTCGTTGAATTTCAGATGCACAGGAACCACTTGCGCAGATCCAGACAACCAGCAGAGCAACCATGTTTGCTGTCTTTATCGTCGCCATTGCCGCGACTGTTCCCCCATGGAGGTCGGTTAGTTGCTTGGATAAACGGACGTTGGACATTCGCTTCCGTTTGGCACCATTGTTCTTGGGTTATGGCGCACAATGGTCCCATTTAAATTAGTTAGCTTTTTGAGGCAAACATTGTGAGTGTGTGTGAATGTGTGTGGAAATTTGTAACTGACACAATTCTTGTCGCTACCAGTGAGTGCTCCTGCTACCCAGGTATTATCCTTCTATCCTGCAACAGTTTAAAACACACAAACCCATTCTTGAGTATTGTTCGACTCAAGTTAGCGAGACGCTGCTATTGCCATTGTTGATGTAGCTGCCGTGATTTCCAACTATCAAATTAGTTATACCCTTATGCACATTGATGAAATCGGGCATACCACTTTAGTTTAAAGTGGAGTACCTAAGCAAGTAAGAAGCTTCTAGGTATTCTACAATCGATTCCAGTTCTTTGAACCATTATAAATATATTCACCTTATGCAGCTTTTTTCTATTAATAAACTATAGTTTGATTCATCAAATCGTGGTTCGAGTTCTTTGTAAAAGCAATTCTATAAGCAAAAAATATATTTTAACTAAAAAATATTGAGAGACAGTGTATTGCAAGGTGTCATAACCTTTTAAGCAAGTTAAACAAGTTTTGGCCATCGAAACTTTTGGCCATAGCTTTGTTTGGCTCTCTTCTTTGCATTTAATAACATTTAATGTTTGCCTACGGTTACTCATTGTATGTTCTTATCATGGGAGTGGCACGTACTTTGTAGTGTATCCGTTCGACTTCTTATATTATAATATAGATGAAGTGCAGCAGCTGGTTTTTGGCTCTTTTGTTGCGTTTACCGCATTGTCTGCCACGTTTTGTGAAGCAAAGTTGGGCTGGTAATAGGGTAGGTTATGCATACGTAAACATACCTACATAACATACGTGTTATTCTATGCTTGATTGACTGCCAAATTGAGTTATCAAGTGAATACCTTAAAAAAATTCAATTGTTTGCAGCTGGCTGCATTGAATGAATGGAATAGACAAGCAGATCAAGAGATGTCTAATTGAATTTACGCTTGAACCAGATAATAAAGCTGCTTTGCGCAAATAAGAACAAGATTGACGAATCAAAGAGGCTTAAAAGACTTAAAGGCATAGGCATTAACTAAGCCTTAGATATTTCATAATATTTTCAGAACATCTCTTATTAGACAATCAAAATGTTCGATAGGCCTGACTGTTTAACACAGAAAAGCAAATTACAAAAAATACACTTGTAAATTTAGATTACCGCTTGCTTTAATCAAATGTAAAGAAATTTATAAACCTTAAACTTACAATGAAAAGAAAAATGTACAAACACACCACAAGGTTAACTTTTCATATTCAGTATTTTCATTATTTCTATTCTTAACTTCGTCGACAATTTTGAAACATTTCAATAAGATTACCACTTTATTAATTTTTAAGTATGTATTTACATTTTCCACATTTAGATACAGTCCATTTGGCTGCACATTGTTGTTGGCACTTTACCCACGTTGCCACTCATTTTGTAAACTACTCATTTACTTTTAAACGTCTTGTCCATTTTATTTGCCAAGGCTACACATTTCCTTTAGTTTCAAGCTAGTCTGGTCTGGTCCGAGCACCTGGGCCGCTGGCCATAACCGCTGTGCTGCATCCGGAGCGAGGCAAAAACAATGGCAAGAAGCAAAAGCAACAACATCTCTTGATTGCATTTTGAAAGAATAATGAAAATTAGCTGCCACAACTACATGTACGGGAAACTCATTCACCCCCACAAGGCACTGAGTTTTCTTTTCAGTTTTTTTTCCCAATTTCTTCTTAGCCAAGTCCGACTTGAGTCGAAGGTGGACGGAGGGTTTGCCAACGTGGATTGGGTTGGGTCCAGGGCTACTCGTATTGTATTTACGTATTCAGCGCAGCTTTCAAATTGCTTTTGCTTGCGCACTTTTTAGCAGGCAGCATACAAAGCCAGTTCCAGTAGCTGCATACTGCCTTGCAGATAGCAAAATTAAATAAAAATGTAACACAATGTTTGACGCTGAGGGAGAAGCGGCGACGATTGGTCTGCCATTCTTGTTTGTACACATCTCTTTTTCTCTTCACTCATTTTTTTTTTGTGATATTGTTGCTTTGCATTTCTTTCGTCTGTCTTTTGTTTCGCTTTTTCTTTTTGAATCGTTTTGGCGTATTTGAATTTGAATTATGCTGAATTAAGAATGTTTGTTTTGCCTTGTCTCTTGTTATTTCTCATGCCATTTGCAGCAAGCTTCATTTCGATATGCAGAACTTGATTAAAGTTTGCAGTACTAGGGGTATGAAGACAATACCAGCTGCCGTCAAATGCATAATTCATTGCAGTTCTGTCATATAATTAGTCTCGAAGAATAAAACAGGACTTAAAAAATGCATTAAACTTTCAACAGCAGCAAAATTTCGAGCAGATCCTCCAGTTGCTAGTCAGTTAACTTCAACCTTAAGGACAACGACGATTCCCATTGCCTCCTGCTTCCCTGTAAGTGACCCCAGGACCTTCATAAATCTTCATTAGCGTGGTGCGAGGTGCAAAGCGTTGAAAAGTGAAAATGCAGCGCCCTTAATGAGCACCGTTGAGTAATTAGCCAACATTGTGTGCGGCTTCCTGCCCTTCGACTGCCGCCCTCTTACTTACATTCTCTCTCCCTATTTCGTTCCCTCTTTCCCTCTTTCTGGATATTTTGCTCTCGGGTCAGAACTTTGACCACACACATTTTGTTAGCAATGTTTTTTCAATTATTTATTGAAGACTTCTCGTTTTTTCTTGCATCCCCACAAATGGATGCCAGGACAAATAGCAATAGTTGTTTGGGTTTTTAACACACTTGATTCTAACGTTGTGCTTACAACTCTAAAGTGACAAGAACTGAGTGCTGTTTCATTAGTTTCATTGTTTGAGTCTACTCTGTTGTACAAGGTATTAATTATTTGTAAATCAACTTATTGTTAAAAATTATTTTTGAATTGCTAAACCCAAAACAATTCTTATAACAGAAATTAAAACTCAATCATCTATCAATCAAAATTACTTAATTCTGTTAAATTTTCACTGCAGCAATGTAACATATTGTTGATCATAACTCTGATCAAAATGTGATGCATGTGCTTTATTCAAAAGAGCCGTCAAATCACTTATATGCTAACAGCAGGTGATCGCCGGCAGTGTTATCACTCTGAATGTATATTTTTAGTGTTTTGCCTTAAAAACCAACATTACTTTATAAGCCACTCAACCATTGTTATTTTACACCAACTTTTTTGGTTGTGGTCGCTTGTATTGATTACCAACTATTTTGATTTATGAAATTTACTTGATGGTCGCACATACATATACATATTTACTAGCATGTACACTGACTACACTACTCACTTAAAAACTCTCTAGTCGCCAATACTCGGCTACACGATGCCCAGTGCACATTAGCTAGTTGTCCAATACGTATACTGGCTCGAATATGCCTCAATATACTTGTTATATGCATTTGCATTAAAAAATAATACCCTTTTATTACCCACTTGCAATGGGCACAGGGTATAAAAATGCGTATAAAAACTTCCGAAAAAATATGCAGACAATAAGAAACAAAGAGACAAAATAAAAAATAGAATGAAATAAAAATATATTTGTGATATCCACAGCAGGTAGAAAATTGTGTTGTTGTTGCATGTATCAGTGAAAATAAAATAAAATTGATTTTTATTATTATTATTTTTCATAAATTTTATGAATGGCTGACTGCACGTTGTCTGGCTGACTTGCTGGCTGCGCGACTGAATGGCGCTGGGCGGGTTGGTCGGCAGAGGAAAAGAAAGTATGGAAGAACTATTCACAATGAATGAATAATTGACAAAGAAATTATTTTTAATTGAATACAAATTCACAGTTGAACGAATGCACCACCTGAATGCGAGGCAGTCATATGAGCGAGAGAGCGTCAATCGCATATCTATACATATTGCATCAGTGTTTTAAGCACCACTTGCGGTACTTTATTTATAATTGAAAAAATGGTGGAAATTGGCTGCATTGCAACCTTCTCTGGTCAGCTTATGGCCATGACAGTACGGCCATGACTCACACAGTGCCAGTCGAATTTGCCGGCTTAGAGCGCCAGAAACAACAACATAACAAACAACACAAAAGCCAAGTGCAGCTGCTCAATTGCAAAGTAAACAGGCGCCAGACCAGGTTCAGTTTCAGTTCCACAATTTTAGTTCCAACTAATGGTCCCGGTCCTGTTTCTGATGCTAGTCTTGGCTGGAGTTATGCTACCATTACAAAGCGGCAATAAATGCCAAATGCAAACCACTTGCATGGCCAAAAACATCTGCCCCAGCCCAACAATTCTAATTCCAGCACGATACGATTCCACAGTCAAGTTGTAAATCTTTGATGCAGTCCAATGAATTTACAACTGAGCGGCCAATTAAACAGCATAGCTGCTTAAAGTGCGTTCTTGTGTTACAGCCACAGCATAAAAGTGAAAACAATTGAATAGTCAATAGAATGTAGGTTAAAATTACAAAACGACTACTATGTTCTAAACAGACATAAAGTTGACTTAAACAATTTTTCAAATCACAAATCTTTACAAACATTGTTAACTGATATTCAAAGGTATTTAAAATGCATGATAAAGTTTGACAGATCATAAATTTCTTTTATTAATGTGGTGTTTTAGGATTAACTATATAAATGTTTATTTATTATACGTAAATGTGAATCCCTTTTGTAGTTTATAATAGTTTAGTATTGAAATATTTAGAATTTAGATTAATTGAACAATTCGCGGTCTTCATTAGCAACTCATGCTTTTTTACGTCGTCGTCGTTTTTCGCGTCTTGCTTCTCTCGTCGTCGTCTCAAAAGGCATCTTCGCCTCTCTTGTTGCAATCGATATCTTCCATTTAACTTATCGATAGGGCCCTGACACGTAGTTGCCAGACCCATTCCCACAACTCGGCCATCCTTTCATGCATTCGCCCCGAATGCGTCGTCGTCATTATCGTTGTAGTCGTTGGGAACCCACGGCATCATGAATTCTGCACATGTCGTCGTTTGCCTTGGACCCTCATAGAAGACTCCATCTTTAACAACGTCATAGGTATCGTTTGTTTTACATTTCGTCACACGGTATGGGCCAAAGTATTTAGGTTTTAATTTAAGCCCACTGCCAAGTTGGGTGCGTTTAATAGCGACAAGATCGTTGATTTTATACGTCGTAGCTGATTTTCGTCGGAGATTGTAAGATCGTTTATTCTCTTCTTGTATGCATGCGATCTGCTGCTTCGCCTGATTTCGGAGTTCGTCTCTATTTTGCTTGAACATATCTACCATCTCGTCAGTTATCATCTGCTTCAATTGGATTTCGTCTTTAGTGTG
The DNA here is from genome assembly GCA_018150935.1 of Drosophila pruinosa. Lineage (NCBI taxonomy): Eukaryota > Metazoa > Arthropoda > Insecta > Diptera > Drosophilidae > Drosophila > Drosophila pruinosa. Next base: position 5,808,513 of record JAECWR010000034.1, on the reverse strand, counting down.
CATCTTGATACCGAAAAGTAGCTCAAATGGTGTAGAATGAGTGCTTCTACAATACGTCGAATTAATCGTCTGCTGCATCTTGCCTACGTGCTTGTACCATTTAGTGGGGTCTTCAATGGACATCTTGGATAAAACTGAAATAATAATAGAGTTTAAACGCTCAACTTGCCCATTAGCTCTGGGTAGACCAGTCGTTATTAAGTGGTGTGCTATATTCTCTGATGCGCAATAGCTTTTGAATTCTTCGGATGTGAATGCAGAACCTCTGTCCGTGATAATTTGAACGGGATTGCCAAACATCGAGCTCTGCGCCTGTAACCGTGTTGTAACTTCTCGCGCTGATGTCGTCTTCGTCGGATAGATCCAGCTAAACTTTGTAAATGCGTCGATAATGGCAAGTATATGTTTGTATTGTTTGTGTGTTGACTCTAGAGGCCCTAAAAAGTCGATGTGGAAAGTTTGTAGCGGTTGTTCTTCTTTGGGTATAGGATGTAACCCTCCTTCTTTTTTCCCACTTTTGCGGTTGAGTACAATGCAAGGAATACAACAACGTATTTGCCGTTGTATCTTTTCCTCAAGTTTTGGAATATAATATTCCTTTTCAATAATTTCCTTCGTCTTTTTAACAGCAAAATGACCTCTATCGTGTGCTAGTTTTATGATCTCTCGTTGCATTGTCAAAGGTACTACAATCAGTTCGTTGTTATCAATCAATTTATATAAGAGGCCGCCTCTCATAAAATAGTTATTATGAGAAGTTTTGTCCTGCAAAACGTCAATAATAGCTCTCAGTTCGTCATCTTGCATCTGTATGGCCTTCAATCTACTATTCAAAGTTTGGTCTGTGATCATCATCATCGTCGGATATCGGCTAAGAGCATCCGCATGTCGCATCTTATTGCCGGCTCTATGCTCAGGTGTGAAGTCAAATTCTTGGAGAACCATAATCCATCGTGCGACTTTCTGACTTATACCTTGCTTGTCCATTGTTTTTATTGAAGCATCGCAATCACTTATGAGTTTAAAATGCTTGCCCAGCAGATAAACACGAAACTTTCGTAGAGCTACTATTACAGCGAGAATTTCCAATTCATAGCTTGTGAGTCGTCGTTCAGCATCCGAAGTTTTCTTGCTCATGTAGTATACAGGATGTATGCTTCCATCGTCAGGTGATTTTTGTAACAGCACTGCGCCAAATCCGTCGACCGATGCGTCAGTGTGTAATTCGGTCTCGTGTTTTGGGTTGAAAATATTCAAGACTGGTTTCTCTGTAATTAAAGTCTTCAATTTGTTAATAGCAATTAATTCTTTTTCGTGAATACAAAATTTGGAGTCTTTTTTCAGTAAATCTGTCAACGGCTTAGCAACTATCGAGAACATCGGGATAAATTTTCGAAAATATCCTACCAGACCTAAAAAGCTTTGCAGTTGTTTTTGGTTTTGAGGAACCGGAAATTTTGTTACGGCGCTAGTTTTCCCATCGGATATCTTTATTTTATTGTCTTCAATAACATGTCCTAAAAACGTTATACTTGTCTTTAAGAAGCTGCATTTCTTGAGGTTTATCTTCAATCCATAATCTTGGCATCTTTGAATGACAATCGAAAGATTTTTTACCGCTTCGTCTTCAGTTTTGGCAGGTATGATTATATCGTCAACGTAAGGTAAAGCAATACCCTCTCGCGTCAAGTCTCGAAATATGGCATTCACGTGTCTTTGAAACACGCCAGGTGAATTGCTTAAACCAAACGGAACTTTACGAAATTGATATTGACCACTGTGTGTCACAAAGGACGTGTACTTCCGACTCTCTTTGTGAACATCAACATGAAAGAATCCGTTTTTGAGGTCAATGGTGCTAAAAAAATTTGCTTCCTGAAGTCTGTCAAGTTGATCTTCAATAAGGGGCAACGGAAATGGGTCTCGCACTATTACCTTGTTTAATCTTCTGTAGTCGACGCATAAGCGTGGTGTACCATCATGTTTTTTTACCAGTACCACAGGACTGCAGTACTCTGACTCGGAATATTCGACTGTGCCATCTTTCAGCCATTGATCTACTTGATCATCGATTATGCATCGTTCCGTGTATGGAAATCTACTTTGTCTATCTATTTTGTACTACGATTCTCATTTCAACGTTGGTTGACTTTATACACTTCGGTTTATAGTTTTTCATAAGTTTGTAAACATAGTCTTTGGCAGATATTCCGGCTTTCACATCGACATCAATGTTTTCATTTTCAGCAATTTCTGTTTCTATTTTCATTATCATTTCTATTTCACTTTCTTGATCAATATTTTGTACTTTTTTCACTTCGATTTTATCATGTTCTTTTTTAATTTTTCGTACCGATACACCATCTGGTTTTATTATTATTTCGGCATTTTTTGCGAAAGCTTCACCTAAAACTATTTCGTTTTGAACAAATTCTGTGGATACTACCAAAAAATCGGTCTCATATTCTTCATCGTCTACTACGAGTTTTTCTTTAAATGAACCGAAAGGAGTTATTTTATTTTTAGACCCAAAACCAGTTAAGTAAATATTAACTTTACTTAAAATCGAACCGCTTAAACTTTTGTACACAACGTCGTTCATAATATTATATTTACTTCCTGAATCAAAGAAAGCTAAAAAGTTCTTCTCTTGAATTTTCACATATTTGTGCATCACTGAGTCATCGTTTATAATTTTCCGCATGTTCGGTTTACTTTGGCTTTCAGTTTCATTGTTTTTAGTCGGACAGTCTTTAGAAATGTGTCCAAAACTTCTGCAATTAAAGCATTTTTTACCTTTACTCTTATGGTCGCACTGTTCTGCAACATGTCCCTTCGCGCCACAATTATAGCATTTTATAATATTAGTATTTTTCTCATTCTCATCGTATTTATTCTTTTTGTCACTATACTGTTCTTTCTTATTCGAATTTTTACCATTTTCTGAGTTTCCATTGATTTTCACATAATCCGTTTTTTCTTTTATTTTCTCGTAGGCTTTTAATTTCTCTTTGAACTCTTTAATGTTTCTGGCATTATATAATATTGATTTATTAACACTGCGATCGTTTATACCGTCAATAACATATTGTATTAAAGCATCATTCTCTATATTTCCGCGCGTTGCTAGCTCTTTCATTATCAATAGATACTCTTGTACACTTTCGCCTCGTTTTATCTTTCTTTCACTCATCTGTTTGTGTAACTCTGCGCTATTTGTCGTCATTTTATATTCACTAATAAGTGCTTGTTTTAGTGCATACCACGTCGCTATGCCTCGTTCACTCAATATAAACATTCGAGCCAAACCTCGAAGTGATCTTTTAGCAAATATAAATTTTTGCAAGTCGTCCCATTGCATTACGGAAGCCATGTCTTCAAAGTCATTCAGCCATACTTCAACCGATAATGTATCATCGCCGGTAAACACTCGAATTGAATCTTCAATATCTCGAAAATTTAACGCAAACCTCGAAGCACGCACACTGCTCGCAGAGGTGTTCTCAATATTTCTAACTACAACTGTCGAATTCGCACGATTTGTCTTCGCCCTGTTATTCGTTGTGCGCGCCGCCAAAATTTCTGCTGTTTTAAATGGATCACTGCTGCTTGCTTCACTTCTGTGTTCGTCGTTACCGCTGTTCACGCCGTCTATCTGTACATCGTTTAACTCATCAGCTACATCGTTACCGTCAAAGTCATCATCGTATTCATCGTCTTCATCGTCTTCTCCGTCTGAACTTGCATCGTCGTCGTTTTCATCATCATTGGCATTAAGCAGATTTCCCTTCTTCATATTTCGAAATATATGTGCCGCTACGTCATCTAAGTTGTGTTGTATATCCAGCAAATGGCAAATTATAGTTAGATCTCCGTCCGTAAGGTTTTCAGCAACGTATTGGATTTTTTTGTTATAGTTTTCATCTGTTACATCATAATCAAATCCCTGAAAATCTCGTAAGCGTTCACGATTTTTGCGATCTCCTTCTGTTTCAAATACGAATTTATGCAGCAATATAATATTCTTCTTCTTTGCGCTACGCAAATTCTTGCTGACTTCTTGGAATTCACCGAGTCGCGACATGTTCACTGAATTTCACCAGATATTGTTAATATATGTATACGTCGTTCATAAAATGTCATCAGTTGTACATACACATGCGTCTCTCGTGATTTTTCAGAAAATTGTGCAATAGCTCTACTTGCGTTTTTATTTATTTTTTTTCTTTTCGATTTCTTCTTTTACACACACTTTTACAAAATCGTGGTACACATCAATTGGAATTCTTGTAGGTTGAGCCCCCATATATGTGGTGTTTTAGGATTAACTATATAAATGTTTATTTATTATACGTAAATGTGAATCCCTTTTGTAGTTTATAATAGTTTAGTATTGAAATATTTAGAATTTAGATTAATTGAACAATTCGCGGTCTTCATTAGCAACTCATGCTTTTTTACGTCGTCGTCGTTTTTCGCGTCTTGCTTCTCTCGTCGTCGTCTCAAAAGTCATCTTCGCCTCTCTTGTTGCAATCGATATCTTCCATTTAACTTATCGATAGGGCCCTGACACGTAGTTGCCAGACCCATTCCCACATTAATGCAAATCCATGGCAGCAACTGTTATGCTTAGCATTATAAGGAATTATACCGCCTCTTTATGACACTATTAAAGCAATTGCTTTTATATAATAACTTTTTCAGTCAAAATTCTATTTTTTATACAAATATTCTATAAATTCCCTTGTGGTAAAGACAATTTAATGACAAAAATGGATGTCCTTAAATTCCCGGAGTACACAAATGGCTCGAAAGCAAAGCAGGAAAGACGACAAACAGTACCCAGGAGTGCCTGTATGATGGCCCCCATATGTTGCAACTTGGCAAACACATTGTACCACATGTAAGCCCCATAATATATATCGATAATATTTCATTAGTCTTCCATGTAAGTAAGTGTGTTTGCATTTGTGTGGGTGCGTCGAAGTGCGCCCATAAATTTAGCGAAAGAAAATGCACTGCAAATTGGAAAGTTGTTTCCAGGAGTTGTTGGTGTTCGCCCACTCTCTCTTTGTTGGCCAAGAATAACCATCACGCAGTTTGCTTTCAATGGAGCTTAATGCAATTTTCCGTTTTCGAAAACTTCAAAATGGGAGGTGTTGCTTGGCTCAATGCAATTTCTCACGGTTAAAATATTCTTACTTGGTCTATATGGGTCAGCGGACAGCAAGTGGTAAAAAGAGAAAAGTAGCCTGACTTTCATATTGTGCACAGAAAAAATGCCACTTACTCGGTGCATGTTACGGGGCGTATACACGATGTCGACATTTGCCACTCTGGACTCTGCTAATTAGCTGCGAGCAATTTCTCTTAAATGCTCAGAAATAGTTGCAAGTCTGCTTGCAAAATCAACACCAACTAGAACACAAACTGAATAGCATATTTTTTCATGTCTTTCCATTTGTATCTACTTTACTTCTCTTGCTCTTTCTTTCTATTTCTTTTTGGTCGAAGAGCACATAAAAAATCGCTTAAGTTAAGCGAAGCGTCAAGTCGTTTGCTTGGCTGGCTTACTGTCCCACCACAGGGGATTTGGCCAGTTAGCCACTCAAGTGATCCGCTCATTCCCAGTTAGAGATGAACAGAATTTTTATGCAAATGTTTGTCCGTATAGTTTGAAGAATATTTGTTAAGGCTCTAGAGTAAACTATAATATATATATACTACAAATTATGTATTAAATGTATATTAAAGATCAATATTAATTTGTTCAACTTAGTATAATGTTAGAAAAAAAAGAATATTGAAGAGAACCGAATGGTCACTTTTGAAGATCTATCACTTACTAACTACTGAAATATGAAAATTAACTTTATCAAAATATATTCGAAAATAGAGTTATACGAAATTAATTAAGTATTCTCTTTAAAAGTCGCAGTGGTGAAAGTCACTACCAAATACTGTGACTATGAGGTTGTCTTGCAGGACGGCTCATCATTCGTTGCAGTCCAGTAGAAAACTAACCAACTGAAATGTTTTCTTTGACATGGTTGTGTCGGTTTATCGCGCCGCTTGTCAGCAGAGCTTCTGCTTTGCTTATTCTAGAGTTGCCAACTTCTCTTCCTTTTACACTCTTTGCTGCCTCAACTTTCAGTGCTTTTATGTAGCATCTGCTGTAGCACTACTACTACCACTGTTGCCTTTTGTTGCATGTCATTTACATTCGAGAGAGGGCCAACGAGACGGGATAGCCGCAATTTATTTGCACTTAGATAGCAGGCATTGAGGTGGAGTCAAAGGCAAAAGGTTAACAATGCATCCGCCAGCAGATGGCAGCTGCAAAATGCAAGCTTATCTCAATGCGCAGCTCAGCTGTGGTCTCAACTCGGCATGCCGGCATACCGCACTTGTGGCCAGAAGAATCTGATTCGCTTAATTGCTTCAAAATGTGAAAGTAATAGTAGCGAATGCCATGCAGCAAATTTGCCAAAAATACCCAGGTACAAGAACCCGACAGCGGATTTCATCGTTGTTGCATATCAAAGTGCAATGCATTTTCATTATGTTAACGGCGCACTGAACAAAAGTGTGGAAAAATGTAAAACGACGCACGAAAAATGCAATAGCATTTAAAGGTGGAACGACAATTGTCGCTCCGTCTCTGAATTGGGCCCGACCCCACGAACGACAAGCCCAATTCCGACTGCAACTCTCTTTCTCCGGGCGCATCTGGTCTTAGCCTTCAGCCATGTAAATTCAATTTGGACCAGCGAACACTGAAAAAACAGCAACATGCGTACGAAAGTCGCGCGTGGCAGGTGAACACAGCGCTGCAAAAAAATAAAAATAGTACAAAAAAGGAAAGCGAAAAGAAAAGATCGCAAGACCAAAGGCAAGGCATGGTAAAAACTGCACAAATGACGGCTGCAATTGTCCTAGCAGCAGCTTGTGCATCCCTGCTGCCAGATGCGTTGTTGTTGGGTGTGCAGTCACCGCCTTTGGGCAATGTGAAGCGGCTCAAAGTTAAATATTCACACCACCACACTCTTCGCCTCAACTTACCCAGCCAACAACAACAGCTGCCTGTCATTTTGCTTATCTGCAGAAAACCATTGCAAGCCCTTTTGGGCTCTTTAGGCAAATTGCGTTTACTTTGAGCTTCTCTCCATGTCTCTCCCCTCTTGTGACCGCTTTGAGCGACACAAATGCAGCTTAATTTTTGGAGTCGTTATGGTTGTAATAAATTGGTCTGTTCATTCAACATATCATTATTAAACTACACAATTCAGAATGGTCTTTTCAAGTTATTTTATATAAAATAAAATGGTATATCTTTCTGGCCGGTTTCACATCAGGCTTCCTTATTGTATTGTGCTTAAAATTCGTCTTTTTTTTAAGTTTCTCTGATGTATAATATATTTCCAAATTGTCGAGCTTTGATGCATTCTAATTTTGTTCTTATCTATTTACACTAAATTATACCTTGATAGTAAGAACTGCATTCTCTTGGTCCACAAGTTGGAACCCCTTTGAGTGGAACCTTGGAGATGTATTGGATGAAAAAGAAAAAATGTAGCATGAAATTAATGTTGCGTAACCTATTTCCAAATCATTGATTAAGCAGCATTCAGTAATGTTGGCAACTTTGCAGCGTCTAACGTGGCGTGTGAGTGCTTCGCGTAAATTTAGCCAGTCAGCCAGTCAAAATGACAGCTGCTACAATTGCATGGACGTACGGCTCGTCTCGACTCGACTTGACTCGCACACTCGTATAGGCACTTTTGTTGCCAAATGTGTGAGAGTGGCTGTGGGAACGTGTATGTGTGAATGTGCGTGTTTGTGCAGTCGTGTGTTATTTTGTGTAAATTATATTACCGAAAGATGCAAAATTAGCCAAATAATAGATGCCTAATGTGCTGGAAAGCTGGCAAGCAAATTTAATGGCAAATCCTTTCTCACGATGAAAACATAAAACGTGGCCAGCCAGCCAACGAAACAGGCAGTATTACATTAGGAAATTGTGGGCGATTCGCAATTCACTAATCATATATTAGCTGAATATTGAACGGGTCTCATTGTGTGCAATGGGAAATTCACAAAATAGCTAGTTAATTTCTTATGGTCTAGCTAATAAAATTACCAGACTGGAGGTTTTCATTTCATATCGTAGGACTGGGAAATGAATTTTAGCATTTGTTTTGTTGAATCCACGGTTTTCTTTTCAAGCATTTGTACAGCAACTGCTTCAAAGTCTAAAGAAAGCGCAACTACAACAGCAAATTTGTAGTCAGAGACAGTCAATAGGACAAATTTATTGGCAATTTTTGGGATTTGCCAACTGTGCTTCAGCATTGATTGTGCAAAATTGCAAATCAAACATGACTAAGGAACACGTTCTAACCCAGACATACTGCATACCCATTTCATATAGAAGGACAGAGAGCGAGACTGCAAAAAAGAGAAGGAGGAATAAAGTTGTAGAAAAGAACTGTGTACACATAGAAATGCGAAAAGCAAATAAATAACACAAAACGGATAGAAAATTGTGCAGATGGAGAGGTGCATTGAAAAATATGCAAAATAAAAATATTTTACTGCATCTGGACGCAAAGTGTAGAACGTTTGTTGTACTTGTAGTTGTACTTGTTGTTGCTGTTGTTGTAATTCCCGGCAGTTGACGGGCTTCTGCTTCTCATATTACCATCCTGACTGCCTAACTGATTGTCTTAAGTGTGAGAATTCAAAGCCCTTTACTCATATTGCTTACACGACTCCAAGCATTTGTGTATAATCGTTTTGTTAAAATATTTATGCATAATTTATAATATTTGTTTTTGCTTGTTTAAGTTTGTTGTTTATGCAAATCACCATACAAGCTTTCAGATTGTTAAAAAAAACAATAGGCACTTTGCAAAATTTATCAAAACAAGTGGCCGCAACTATTTGTTGGCAACACTTCAAGGCACTTCCCTTACAAGGGAGCTTTGATGCAAGTACTTGTGATGCCATTCAGATCACATGATAAATCGCCTCGAATTTATATCCTTAAACAAAATTTGCAAATTAATAGTATCTCACTGTCCAGCAAAATTAATTGTAAATATATTGTTTAATATCGAAGTTAGTTGCATTTTGATCAACATTTGATATTACTTTAACTGCATTACAGGATTATCATCCTCCACAATTTCATAGTAATAAAGAAAAGTTTTAAAACCTTATAATTAATAGGATTATAAATTTTAATTGGTTGTTCTTACAACATAAGCAGATTTAGTAACCACAATTCGTATAAAAAGCAAGTAAGCATGCTGTAGTCCAAAGTGCCACACTCCGAGATACCCTGTGATCATTGGTTGGTTATTCAAACACTCTACAAAAAATACAGTTTTCCAATATTCCAATATACAAATATTCCGAAAATATACCTGACTATCGAAAAGCTTCCACTTTATTCCCGATTGGAATGAAATTCAGAATATATTTAGAACGTGGTTATAATACATACCAAATTCATTTTAACATTTTTCAAATTTAGTCCTGAAGTTCGTTTTGTTTTATTTGGGGTGCAATTAGAGTCTTTATTGTTTCAGGCAATCAAGCATGAACATGCAAAATCTCTATCACATTCTTAATATATTACTTGATTTGATTTTTGATATTGTACATTTAGAGTAACGAGTTTAGAGAAGTAGCCATACCATTTCGCCTCATACCGTCCATCAAGGGCATTTGTTTACTAATTTATCAACCACACTTAAAAGCCCTCAGCCCTTAAAAGTATGCTAGACTTAACTTATTATAAAAACAGCAGTTGCTTTGTACATGCGCACTAAAATCCCCATGCATTTATTATACCCGCCTACCCAAAGGGTAGAAGGGTATTATGGCTTTGTGCCGACCGAAAATGTATGTAACAGGCAGAAGGAAGCATCTCCGACCCCATAAAGTATATATATTCTTGATCAGCGTCAACAGCCGAGACGATATAGCCATGTCCGTCTGTCCGTCCGTCCGTCTGTCCGTCTGTCCGTCCGTCCGTCTGTCCGTCTGTCCGTCCGTCCGTATGAACACCTAGATCTCAGAGACTATAAGAGATAGAGCAACAAATTTTTCGCGACAGTATGTCTTATTGTTGCACGCAGATCAAGTTTGTTTTTGATTTTGGCCACGCCCCCTCCCGCCCCCGTAAATCGAATAAAACCGAATTGCAAGCGTCGTTTTAAACCTAGAACGTTCAATTTTGGTACGCACAATACTAATCACCATCTTAATGATCTCTGCGAATTTGGTTACAATCGGATAAAAAACACAGCAGTTATTAAGAAATTACTTTTATAAGGCGTTACCACGTGCAACTGCTAGTGCTGCCTAGCTAGTTGCTATGACACTCCGCGACATAATAATGGTGTTCAATAAACCAACTAAAGTGCCGCCAAGCTAATAACTTCGAACAAAGAAAATTTTGATATATTATTTTGGTATTTTTAGTATATTTTTTTTTAGTATTTTTTCAGTATATTTTTATTCTTTTATATAAATATAATATTTTGATGGTAAAATTGGGTGGCGGGTATCTCACAGTCGAGCAAACTCGACTGTAGCTTTCTTACTTGTTTTTACGTTGTTTTTATAAATGTTATAAAAAGAAGATGTGCAAAAAAAACGTAAAGCATAAATAAAATCAAACGAAAACTCTGGCAAGCTGATATAACTAAAAAGAAAATATACAAAATAAGAATTAAGAAAGCAATTGTCAAGTCTGCCTTACTGTGAGATACCTTTGATTTATCTCTCTATAATATATTAAAGTTTTCTGCTCCTCCTCCGGGCATCATTTTATAATATACTCCAAAAATACCAAAGAGGTGAGCGAGCGAAACGTACTATCTCTCTCTCTTTATTTTATATATACAAGTTTTCTACTCCTCCTCCTGCTCCGTGCATAGCGGATCGTCTACAGTCAAGCTTTGACAGTACGAGGTCATGGGTTTTTTAGTGTACATGAACAGCGTTTAATAATGTTATAAAATTATGAAAATTATAATAGTTATTGGGTAAAACACGTAAGAAAGCTACTGTAGAGTTTGCTCGACTGGAAAATATTCTTTAAAAAAATATACTAAAAATATACCAAAAATATACCGAAATTAATTTTGTTCTAAATGATTAGCTTGGTAGCACTTCATTATGTTTGTTGAACACCATTATTATGTCACTGAGTGACAACTAGCTGAACAGGTGCAGCTGCACCCGATTTCGCCTTATAAATGTAATTCGTTAATAACTTCTGTTTTTTGTTCGATTGCAACCAAACTCTCAGAGATCATTAAGATGATGATTAGTATTTTGCGTGTGCCAAAACTGAACGTTCTAGCTTTAACATTACGGACATACGGACAGACGAACAGACAGACAAGGCTATATCGACTCGGCTGTTGATGCTGATAAGAATATATATACTTTATGGGGTTGCAGATGCCTTCTTCTGCCTGTTACGCACATTCGGAAAAACACAAAAGGTCATGATTTTTTTAAAATCCATGACCTAAAAAATACACAGAAAAATATCAAATTCTTTCTTAATAGATGGGATGCACTTTATTAAATATAATTTATTTTATGGTCACACTAGTGACAAAGTAACTGAACATGTGAAAGTCCATTTGATTTTCCTTGAATAACTGAGCAGTCTCCCCAAATTTGCTAGCTCCAGCTCTAATTGTTTTTGAGATACGGACAGACCGGTCATGGCTAAATCGACTAAGCTATTGACGATATTAATAACAACAAACTTTTACTTCATATGGTCATTAAAGAAATAACACCAACGCAAATGATAGAAGTGTACGTGATTATGTAACTGTTTTTGTTCAAGTGTAAGAAAATATCTCAGTTTGTATAGCTGAAACCCTTGCGGCACTTACATACACACTAGTGCATGTATATATGTATGTTTTGAGTTTAAATTAATGGCTGAATTTGTGCTACTTGCGCTTGTGTAGATTTTGTTGCCTCTAGCGCAACATTGGAGAATTAAGTTTTGAATTTATAAACCGCCTTTTTACTTGGCGAAAGAATGTTAATTAGCCTATAAACAATGCAACTTGAAAAAAAAATGCTCAATTTATTGGGCCATGGATATTTAAAAAATAAGTAAAAAAAGCTCAAGTCGCTGACCCTCTTTTAACGGAATGCAACAATGAGAATATTCTACAAAAATATACAAAAGAATATAATCTTATCCAGGGTTGCACAACAGCCTTTTTTTTGCTAGCTACGGCTAGGCTTGGCAGGTATTTTAACGAACTCGCAACATCCCGCCCACCGTAAAACTACTCGAAAGACTAACCCAATACATCTAATATTGCTAGCTTTGATATGGGTCGATTAAGTGTTCCAATTGAGGTCTGTACCTCTGCGATTCGTATTCGCCATCCTTGGCATTGCCACTGTTCGATTTTTCTAATTGTTGACTGACACGTTGACTGACTTTGTCAAATCAGATCTGATCTTCACTGGTATACCTCGCCGATTCATAATATTACGGATGCGTAGTATGCATCCTTCAGTGGATAAATCAGCTGCCAATTCGAGGTGTACTACACTTATTGTTAGACAAGTGAACAATGTAACATATCTTCTCATGTCTTGGGCCTATGGTGGCCAAAAATACTAAAGTCCTGTATAAAGTCCTGTGTGCCGTTGGCAATTTGTGCCACTGTCTATTGCAAAGACGCCTGTGCCACCCTGTGCGTCCGTACCATATGAATGTACAACATCGCTGCCCATTGCAGAAACTCCTGTGCCACCCTGTGTGGCTGTGCTTGATGGACCCATTGGATTTGTAGCTATCAACTGCTCAAGCTTGTTCATTCTTGAAGAGATTGCAGATTGTTGCTCAACCATGCGCTTTAAAAAAAATGTATGGATTGTTTGGCTGCCGCTTATATTCGAAACACTTTCTGACTCCATTTCGTAAGATCTCTACGGTGTTGAAGATCCAGACCTCTCTCCAGCTCGCAATTCCATCAAATTTCCATATACTTGTATTTCACCAAGTAACACGACGCAAACTAATTAAAATAAGAAATGTTCTAGCTCCAATTAGAACACACCGTTGAAAGACATATGTAAATAGAATTACAAACACTCCTCTTCCGATTTAAAATAAGAATTTAAAAAAACCGAAAATTTATGTAACATGCCGAAGAAACCAACTCCGACCCCACAAAGTATATACATTCTTTGTCAGCGCCTGTTTTTGTAATTTCGAATTGGCTTACCTGAAAGAAATATATTCCAACAAAATAAAAATTTGCCACAAAATAAATTGTTTTTAAATGTACATATGTATGTATGTATGTATATGTTAGGCAGGGGAAGCATCGGGTATACTTGCTAGTTTCGCTATGCATATTTTTTGGTACATTTTTGGTTTTTTGACCCATCTAAGAGGATTAATGGTTAAGGTAGCCTCATGTACATTCATTATATTTCTTAGTTCAAAGACTGCAACTTATCGTTATCAAAAGCACAACTGTAACACAACTACAATATATTCAATTTAACCCGTACGCTAAATTCATTGAATCCACCCTTCGTCCTTTCCCCACTTGCCCATTTAACTAGAGCCTTCGCCTTAAATTTCCCACATATTCGTTGGCATATTTACACACAAACGTACACAAATTTAAACTCATATTCACTTATACTCGTATGTTATTTTGCTGGTAGCGCAATTTCTTATTTTATTTTATTGCATTTGCATTCGACACTCCCTCTTACTTCGTCGCTCCTTCTATCTCTATTTCGTTCTTTTAGTTACTTCTTATTCTGCATCATGTTGAAATGTTGCTTCGACAAAATTCCCTGTCCCTTTATCGTTCTTTCATTCGCTGCATGTGTTTTGCATTTTCTGTGGTTGCATTTACACATGCGTTCGTGTAAGTGCGGCGTGCGTGTGTGTGTCTGAGTATTTGCCTATAGCAATGTGTGAGTAAGCATGTTTGTGTGTTTATATGTATGCGCATTAACACATGGTTGTTGTTGATGCTTTCACATACCCGCTAAAAACTTAACGAAGCGAAATATTTTTTTCTTTTTGCATTTCGTTTTGTATTGTATGCCAATTTTTCCATGTTTTTGCGTGTCTCTCTCTCTCTCTCCCTCTCTTTGTTCTTCATTCGCATGGTTCTGTCTTTTGTTCAGCTTTGCATATTTAATTGTAATTTCCAGCACAAAAATGATTAAGGGGCAACAGTTATGTCTATTATACGACTAAAAGATGCACTGAAAACAATTTTACACATTTTCATTATTTTAGAATACTTGAAGATGATTGAAAATACATACGTTATGTAGAAACATTGTTATTTTCCGCATTTTTGTAAAGTTCTAGTAACTCATCAGTTTTTTTTAACCGACATTTTTTAATACAAGGTATACAAGGAAGGTAACAAAACGTTCTTCAGCTAGTTTAGCAGTTTATTTGTTTGCTTTGACTGCGAGTCGGGAAGGTAGATGAAATGTGGTGGCCATAAACTGTTATCCAAGCAAAGTATTCAAGTACAGCAAAAGAACAGCAGGAGCATTATGTCGGTCCAATAGCCGACATATGTATGTATGTACATATGTACATACATGCATCTAGTTAAGGAGCCGCCCCAGAAATGGAAATTTTCAAACTAATGTAGACTACTTTGTTGTTGTCTTTGTTGCTGGTAATTTCTTTTTGCTGTTTGGCTTGTGGCTGTTGCATGCCCTATACTTGACGTTGACCGCACCCTAGATCTCCTCTACCTACCACTATCTTTGTCTGATTCAACGATTCTCTCGCTTCCTGTTGTCAGGACGTTTTGTTAGTTTGTTGTCTTTATGTGTATGTCACTTTTAAGTCTCTGTCCGTCTCTGTGCCAGTGTACTTTGATTGCCTGCCCTGCCGTTACCTCACATAAGTGTCAAACACAAGAGCATGTTAGTTGCAAGCACTACAAGGTGCAAGGCAACCAGGAAACCAGCCTTTCAAGCCAGAAAAAGGTACGTTGTTGCGTATTTTTTGTGGACATGCACAAACAGCTGTGAACTGTCAGTTATGTTGTTACAGCTTTATCCCATGTATTTCACATTTGCTGCTTTTCTATAAATATCCACAACAGAAGCGCTGGGCTAAGAGGCGCATTTCTACAAGTGTTTCCATACATATAACATACATACACATACATACATATAACATATAGGATACATATTGAAAATAATTAAAATAATTTGAAATTACTGGTTCGATAAGTAATCGATAGTCTTTTTGCAAAAACGTAATACACTCACACATATGAGTAACTGATCACTGAAAAGATTTGTTTGAATTCATTTTTTACTGACGCTTTGGCAAAATAACAAGGCAATGCATATTAAGCACATTGTTGCTTGCTGCCCACCGGAGCCCTATATTTGATCCTTGATATATTGGATGCTTGATATATTGGAAGCTTGATAATTATGATGAATATATGATTCTTTTCAATTGTCATGAGGAAGTCAACTTATATATGTAGTTTTAGTATACAAAATATCTATCTTCAAAAAAGAATTTATAGTTACAGCTTCATTGTATCGTATTTACGAGTATCTAAATTACACCAATTTTGTTTAAATTTAAATTCATTCAAGCTGAAATGTGTTACCAATTTGGAAATATTATCCTTTAAAAAATAAAATTAAGTAGAACTCAAAATATTTTGAAAATACTATTTACTATTTACTACATTTCACCATTTAGCCCACTTTTGTTTCTTTCTACATCACATTTATTTTCATTCAAAAAATCCGTATATTTATACCCGCCTACCCAAAGGGAAGGGTATTATGGCTTTGTGCCGACCGAAAATGTATGTAACAGGCAGAAGGAAGCATCTCCGACCCCATAAAGTATATATATTCTTGATCAGCGTCAACAGCCGAGACGATATAGCCATGTCCGTCTGTCCGTCCGTCCGTATGAACACCTAGATCTCAGAGACTATAAGAGATAGAGCAATAAATTTTTCGCGACAGTATGTCTTATTGTTGCGCGTAGATCAAGTTTATTTTTCACGCCCCCTCCCGCCTCCGTAAATCGAATAAAACCGAATTGCAATTTTAAACCTAGAACGTTCAATTTTGGTACGCACAATACTAATCACCATCTTAATGATCTCTGCGAATTTGGTTACAATCGGACGAAAAACACAGAAGTTATTAAGAGATTACTTTTATAAGGCGTGCAGCTGCACCTAGCTAGTTGATATGACACTCCGCGACATAATAATGGTGTGCAATATACCAACTAAAGTGCCACCAAGCTAATAGTTTCGAACAAAGAAAATGTTGATATATTATTTTGGTATTTTTTAGTATATTTTTTGTAGTATTTTTTCAGTATATTTTTGAAAACTATAATATATTGATGGTAAAATTGGGTGGCGGGTATCTCACAGTCGAGCAAACTCGACTGTAGCTTTCTTATTTCTTTTAAAATGTAGACGAAAATTCAAAATGGAATTATAGAATCAAATATGTGCAATGTTAAAATAAGTAATTATAAAATTGGCAATTGAAATATCCAAGCCTATGGCGAAAATTAAAATCTATTTTCTCGGTAGCAATTAATTTAAATTTTTAAAGCATAAAATGCATGTATAACATGATTTTTGGTGCCTAATTAAATACATGTAAAATATAACGTAACATCGTTATTAAGCAGTGTGCGATGGTATCGGAAATGATTTGGGTTTGGAGCTCTGGACCTTTACCAATTTGGGAACCTATTGGACTCCTTTATAATTTAAGTAGAGATTTTAGGAGAAGATATGGGAAAACAACCACTGAATCAAGTGAGTCTTTGTTTCATTCAGTAAAAATGGGTGGCAGGTACTTTGCTTATATACTTATACTTTGCTTATAATGTACATATGTACATACATTTCTATCAGTTAAGCCAATCAGAAATGGAGTATTGAGTGGACCCACGCCGACTCCATAAATTCGTTAAATGTTTGCGGTATAAAAAGTCTTTAAGCCTAATTTCTTAATTCAGTGCAATAAATGAGTGTGAAAAATTAACGAGTCACTTTTAACAGCGAAAGGAAAATTAACTAATATGGTGTAAACATATAAAGTATGAACGAGCAACAAACATTCACGACAAACACACAATACTAGTAGAAAATAAAATTACCTCACACCTTTTTTTAAGTTTGTTGAATTTTCTCTTATAAAAATGCAAACATATTTATTTTACATAAACTATATTTTCCAAGTGCAACATAATTTTGTTTTAAATTAACTTGACCAGACCAGCGTTAAATATGAAATACATATAAAATACATAAAAATTATCATTTCATAGAATTTTCTTACTCTTATGTCTTACCGCTACACCGCTGACACCATTCGAATTAAAAAACCTGTATTATTTTTAAAATCATGGTATAGCAATGTGATGTTTATGGACAAAGCGAAGCGGCAGATCCTTGTTACTATTGCCCTCATCCTCCATCCTCATCTATGCTCACATCCTCGTCGTTGTCGCTGTCGTTGTACTCGACATCGCTGTCGTTCTCGCCAGGGTTTGCCTAATGTCTTCTTTATTATACGAAATTTATCACCGAAACCGAAATTGGCCTGGTTGGCTTGTCGCTTCTCCTTGCCTAGCTCAGCGACGAGTAAGGGGAAGCAAAAGGACGACAAAAGCAATGCAGAAGAAAAGAAAAGCTTGCACATTTTTTTGCAGCAATGTTGGCTACATATAGTTGCTCACACCAACACACATGCACTCACGCATACGAAGCAGTAAAAACATGGCTTATATCCTTTATGGTGACAAAAGCAAACACTGACACACACAGATAGACACTGTAACAGACACACATGCTTTTTCACTCCCTGAAGATTAGCAGAACAATCACACACACAATACACAAATATGTGTGTATGTACATATGAAATTAATGTGTGGGTTTTGTGCTAATGAACGGCACCTATGTATGTACATACTTGGATAGTGTATGTTCATGGATGTGAGTCGGCACTGTTTTTGAATTATAGCATAATTTTTACCACCAAAGAGGGTGGCTTCATATTTTTTTTTAATTTTGCCCGTAAATTGCCTGAACAAATTTATACAACTATGTACGAAAAAATTAAATTCCAGCATAAGGATTAAGTAAAAATTAAAATATACTGCATGTAAAAAAAGTGAAAGAAAAACTATGCAAATAGTACACTATTACAAAGCAAACGTTTTTTATCCTCATTCATTTAAGTTCACTTTTTTGTTTTATTTTAAAGGTTAAATGTTTTAATTAACGACTAAAGCTTATTATGGAGCAAGAGGAAATGTATAAGTTAAAGGTGGGTCGAACATTGATCATAATTAGTCAAAGTTGCATGCCAGACTTACTCTAAATTGATGGAAGAATACTTGAAATAAGAGAAACCTACTTGATAGAAACAGAGGACCGTAAGTAGTTACATTATTATATCTATGTAACATATGTATATCAAAGTTCTGCTACTTTCTAGGCATACATAGATTAATTACTAAGCTTAGGTAAGGTATGTTTTTAGGATTATTTTATGTGAGAGAAATTAAGTCGAGGACCGGACGAGCAGGACCGGTGGTGGCATTTTAGTCTTCTTCTACTTCTTAACCGTATTGTGCAGCAACATTTTGTCGCATAGACTGTTAGGATGAGATTCGAGCCTCTTATTGTCTCCTGGACCTTATCTGCAATTTTAGGCACCTTGAAAAACTAAGAAGACTGTGATCTTCTTCAGAGTTTTTGGAATTTTGATTGTTGTAGACGTGAAAGTCTTCCGGATGTTTAATTTCTGTCTAGATTCTAGAATAACACCAATTTATTTGTGTTTATTTGTGGTCAACCAACCTTCCATTAAGTAATACACAACTGCAGTTTCTAGTCCGGTTTATGAACGTCGCATTTGCGCATTTGCCAGATTTACTCCAATTCTTTGCCCATTCTAATAAAGAGTCCAAATACTGCTGCTGAGCATTCAAAGCGTGGATAAAGCAGCTGTATTTGTGATTACCGCAGTGTGCACATCTTTGGCAAATCGGCGGTAAAGATGGTTTATAAAAAGGCGCTTAATACACTTGCTTGTGTTACACCAGCTTCATTGACTTGCGTCAGCGGTGCTCACAAGATTTGCCCTTCGAAGCAAACAACACAATTTCCAGGACAGACAGGATCACTAGAGTTATAAGAAAGACATGGACAAAAGACAGCGTCGCCGAGATTGTCGCTCTAGACCGAAAGTGAAGTGGGAACGTTGTTCTTGTTTTGTGTCTTAGCTCTTAGCTCTGTTGCCAAGCATTGACTGCATGGGCATGCTCTGAGCCTGCTCACGTCAATTTTGTCGATGCTCCCCAAAATTTGTGAGAATCGAGAGCAAATGCGTGACCATCGCTATTGTAACTACTATTAGATAAATAAAAAGGGTATCTAATCTCTTGTTTCCCTAACAAACACGGATTCACTTGGATGCACTGTGCCCGTAAACCTGTTTCAGCCAGATGCGTAACTGTAACAGAAAATGGTCTCACTTGAATCAAATTGTAGAAAATGAAATAGGTGATTATTAACAAACGCAAATTTTCCCAGAGGGTAAAACTTTAAATTGGGGATGAATTGATTGAAATTGCAAGTCTCAAATTGAAATTTTGTGTTATAATCAATTTTTACTGATGATGAATTAAGACCGTAGTTGCTAACTCATGTTCAGTAATAATTGAAGTGTATGGATTTGTGTCTTGAATGTGCCATTTGCACACACATAATTTTCGGCGCTGAATAAAAAACTATAGGCGATATTTTTGTTTTTTATTAATCCCAGATGTATGTGGTACAATTTGTAAAGGCGATATTCGTCACATGGAAAGAGCTTTCACCATAGCAAGCAGCTAAAATACAAAAGCATTTTAAATATTTGCTCACTGACAAAAGCTCAATGATAATTTAGCAAAAGTTCATATCTTCACTATTATGACGGAAGAAACTGAAAGTGTATACAATCTTTAAGCAATCAATGAATAATATTAATTTCTTAGTTTGTGAAAATTAAAATTAAATATTTTAATTTTCATATAATTGTTAAATAGCTACTCGTGTGAATTGATTTTTTTAATTTTATTTTTCCTGGATAGAGCTAGATTTATCAAGAATTTTAACGATAAGCTTTTCTCGCGGAAATGCGCAGTTTTTTTTTACAGAATTTTAAAGTTTAGGAAAATACCATGTATTTTGTTGTTGGCAATTCACTCTCCCACTCTCCTTCTTTTTTTTCTACAGTGGCCAAAATCGATTTTATGCAAACCAAATATTGCATACATACAACATGAAGAAGAAGTGCCACGTGTGACGAGGCGATAAAATAATTCACCCGATATGGAGAAAAATGGGGGAAAGGGAAGAAAGAAATTAGCGCCGCAGGCCAAAAATTAAAAAAAAAAAATCGCGCGATTTAAAAAAAAAACGCATTTCCGCGAGAAAAGCTTTTCGTTAAAATTCTTGATAAAACTAGCTCTATCCAGGAAAAATAAAATTAAAAAAATCAATTCACACGAGTAGCTATTTAACAATTACCACAAGTTTAGCTTAAGTCAACAGGACAATTGTTAAATTAGATGTACTATTTTTACATAGACAATAAACGTTTGTTAGACATATTATTTCACCTAATTTCATGATAAAACAAAGTACAAATAAAAAAAATACAATAAATAAGTTGGTGACATAGGTGTTTAACAGTTACCAAATTATCTTCCGTTATACTCTAGTGCTTTTATATACAATTTTAAAGATGAGGCACCAATCTGTCTGTTACTTATTGTGATGGTACAATCTCCCATAAGCTAATTGCTTGCTTTCATATAAAATCTGGGAAGGTACTAAAATTAAATATTTTGTGTATAGAAAAGAAAATCTCTTTTAGATTTACGGTGGCCATCCCTGATTTAGGGGGTAAACGCAAACGTTTTGACGTTCGAATGCAATCGCTAACGGACTTAACGCAACCGAATTTTCTGGCACATTTTTGCTCGAGCCAACATGCAACTAAGCGTGCTCCACACTCTGACTATACCGCAAAAGTGTGTGTGCGTAAAAGCTTGTATGAAAGGTATATCTACGTAATGTATGATTAGTGCGTGTGTCCTAATCTTTGAGAATACAGAAAACAGTGTGTGCATAAACTATTGTAGGGGATGCCATATATACGTATTATATGGTTAGTGCCACTAACTGTTATATGGTTAGTGTTAGTGCTTAAACTGATGGACATCAATATGCGATTTTATTTTTATGTGATTTTTCTTGGGGCAATGATGTGCATCCGAATCTGATGAGATTTTATGCAATTATATGTGGTGTTTCAGGTTGCGGTGGAAAGGTAAAAATTTTTATTTATCGATAGTGAAATTATTATCGATAGTTTCTCCCAATTGAATATCTATCACGTATATTTACGCGTGGGTGTTCAAATAACGGCGTTTTGATACTTACTAAAAATTAACTTAAAAAATGGAAATGGAGCTGCGCAGTCAGAGTAATAAATATTTGATTGAGAAACTGAAATCCTATGGGGTTTACGAGGTTGGCATGGATAAGGAAGAAATGCACCAATTAGTACAAGCAATGGAAATATCAGGAGCATCAACTAGTGCAGTTGAATCCATGGATCTAGAGCGCGCTCTCCATGTACTTATGTGTTCACATTGAATCATTTTAGTTAATTTAACATTTAGAATTCTACTTTTAGGAAAGTGAGCTCGATTTTCGAATGTCAATCAATTCGACAATGATTGCTGACCCAATCTCGCCATCGGCCTCCTCGTCTATGGAATCTTTCATCAGAGCTCGTAACCTTGATCGGACTTGCGATAGTCCACCAAGTAATCCCAATTACTTGGATGTGCAAGCTGTAGTCCATCATGAGCTTAACTGGAGTCCAACTACCACATTTAGGTCACTTAAGAGGCAAGCTAGCGAGATGCTAGTCTCTGGTGTAAGCCCAAAACGTCAGCAGCGCAGCGAATATGTGGAGCATATGGATAATCGAGATGCTACGCGCATATCGTTAACCAACTCTGACTCAGGAGTTTGTGATGAGATTGGCACGCTTTCCAGCATCAGCGACAACAGCACATTACCGTCTATTGGCGAAATTCCCAGTCGTCTGTTAATTAGCACAAGCAGCGTGGCCATCTCTGACTTCTCGAATTATGACCACATGGACAGCAGTCTTTAAAGCATACCTATATAACTGAAACACATTGTCATGGCTGTGCCTTTGTTTAACAAAACTCTTTAATACATGCGTGCTTAATTTAAAGTAGTCTGTCTCATTGACATTGCTTCACCAACCAGACGGTCAAGACGCTCTCGAATCTGTGCAAATGGCAAGAGACCGACTCTATGGCTGACGAGACGCGCAGATATTTGACTGAAATATTCGGAAACATCAAGCGGTCGTGCTATCTTATACGGTGACTTATTAACTGATGGTTTTTGGGCTGGGCTTCTGGTGACTTCTTGCCTCGGACGTTTAGCAACTCGTCCTCCAATTGTTGACCGAATTGAGCTTGTAATATTAATCGCTGGCTTCGATTTCGCTTTTCGTACACGACGCCTCCGAACTGCGGTGTTTGGTGGGGTTATGGCTTTTGGTTGCTTTGTACGAAATGCTGAGCGTAAAGTTCGACCACTTGAAACTTTCCCAGGAACATCAAATACCAATTCATTCACCTCTACTCCAATTCTTTCAGCCCTCTGGTGTGAATAAGGACGACTTTTTAGTTTGGTCGAAGACTGCGTTGTAAGATCCTTCGCCTTATCTGCAACCAGGAAACTATGTTTAATATTTGAGATAAGTTCATTAGGAACCATATGCGTACTAGGTTCTACAGAAGAAACGTCGGAGTCAACTTCCTTAGGAGTCGCAGAAATTGTATTTTGATTTGCTAGCATCGAAAAACCAGCTTCTCTGGGAGAAATATGAGACGATCTAGATGTCAATGAGGAGCAAAGTTCCATTTCCGACGTTAGTTGGCCTATCTCACACTCTAAGCACTTACTAGACTCTCTGTCTTTAGTCGAATTGAATTGATGACAGTACTCAATTCCAACATCTGACGGAATCATCGCATCTGCTTCATTCGGTGTGATCTCTATGTTTGGTGCATATTCTCTAGAGAATTTGGATTACTAAACTAATTGAAGTTGCAGCCAAAAATGTAAAACTTACAGAGCGCGATCTAAGTGAGAAACGGTGTGGGACCAATCCTCCCCCTCCTCTTCTGTTTCAATGTCAGTCGAATTATATCTATCTAATGAATCCGAGTCGGATGAGTCTTCGTCATGTGTATTTTCATTGTGATCTAATAAATAATTGTATCTTTTCGCACGTCGAAATAGTAATAAATATTTCTGAAAAGATAATTTTATTTTTTTTTTTTACCGATTTTCCTTCTCCGTTTGCCCTTTTTCTACACCCTCTGTATCGTCTTCTCCAACAATGTGAGGTATTTTCGGCATAAATGACCTACAATTAAGAAGTATTTATGTTTAATGTTAAATATGAAAAAAAAAAAACTCACATTGCGATTTTCTCTTTATCCTTAAAATGTCGAAACGAGGCGTTATTTTCAATCAAACTCCAAAAGTGTTGTAAGTCGAGTGGCATTCTGTGTTGTGAGTCGTTTGCTTGAGCTTTTTCACTTTAAAAAAAAATACCACTAACCATTTGATATATAGATATGTCATCGTTTGTAATCGTTCGGCGACCTGTCGCGTTTGTATTTTCAATGCTCAGCTACCAATGTTATAGCAGTTGTATCGAGCACAGCGGTTCCTATAGAGTCGGTTACAATTAAGTCTGGTCAGCAGCAGAATTCTATCGTCAAAATGTTCAACATATTATATATACAATTCAGCATATTTAATAGCGAGTTAATAGTTAGATTTACAATTGCATGCATATTTTATTAATTTTCAGTCGAGTGTAAAATTTAGGAATTTTTTTGCAAAAGTTTATTAATTGTAAAGTAAATTATTAATACAAAATGTTTTAATATTAATACATATAAATACATACATATAAATACATATATATATATATATATATATATATATATATATATATATACATATAATATATTAATATATTTTGTATGAATAATCGTGAATACATTCATATTCAGAATCCAGATGAGAGATTCTGAATTCAATAAATATAAAAAACCATATTCATTGTAAATAAATGTATTTTGTTAAAGCTTTTACTGTAGTTTTTATACATTTTTTTTTTTTTGTTTTCTCATATCTGCATATACATACATTTCTTTTAAGAAATTAGAAATTTTAGTTATTAGAAAAACAGAATGTGAATGAATAAGTGTTATGAAAAATCCATAATTCTTTTAACAGGCACATGGTAGCAACAAACATTTGCAATGTATTTATATATATGTATATGTGAGTTACCTGCTTATTATTCGTGTATACTACTATCATCCTTTCTATAACAATGCAGCAGCACCTTTGTGAAGAAATATGATGGAGCTTCGAATAACACTTGCGCTATGTTTCTTGTTATATTCTTAAACACATATGTATGTATATTAGATGGAAAGATGAACCTAAGCAACAAAAACAACAAATGCCCCAGCATATAAACGAACATCTCTGTTACACATATTATTTGTAGCCTTATGATGATCTTTAAATACCACTTTTAAAGTGGGATTATTTCTTTGTTATTTTTTCTTTCTAAATACATATAGTAGATAAATTTTATAATAACATAGTAAAATCTTTTCAACACTAAGCCAGAAAAAGAAATCCTTATCTTTTAACAGTTTCATATGTTTCAATTAATCGTAATTTGTAATTCTTGTTAAAATTTTTACTCGTCAATCCTTAAGAAGATAACGAAAAACGAATCTTATAAAATGGTTCGACCATCAGGGAAATAAATCGTCAAGAATAATAATCCACACGCGATACATGTTATTATTTGTTGAACATTTCACGCGCTGTAAACGTGCTTTTACTTGCCAAAAGTAACTTACGAATTAAATTCAGAAAATGGTTCCGAAGATCAAGTTCACAATAATTGTTCTCTTAAATGAATGAGTTCGCTCGCATAACCAACTGTTTATTACTGAAGTTTCGGTTGCAATTCAAATATGAACTTATTTCAACGCCTCTACTCAACGGAAATGAACAAAATACATTTTAATTAATATTAATACATTTTAACTTCAATTATTGAAGTCCAACTAATTTCAATAATTTTACATGTTTCTGTATAGTCAAGTCTGAAGGTGAAAATTATATCTAATATCAAATTATATTTTATATCTTGCGTGATAAGACTGAATTTCAATATTATTTTTTGAAATGATGTCTTATTTATTGGCTTGTCTTATCGATAAGGCCTCACTTCTAATATAAGTTGTCGTAGATACAATGTCTCTTTTCCAGCTGAGTAGTTCGTTTTCAACATTACCACGAAAAAGCTGTTCCAGCCAAGATTAACATATAGCCGGTAAGAGGTCTATTATCTACCTGCCTGATACTAACTTGGGTCTACAATTTTTGCATCGTCTTTAGATGTGCCGATCTGATAACCGGTTTCTAGTCAAGTAATTGCATAACGTACTTATTACAGGGAGATACATCTCTTGATAGTTTACACAGTATGGTTGGCTGCAACCCTTTGCCGCTAGCCTAGCTTTACATCATTCAATACTGCCGTATGGTTTTCTTTTGAGAGTAAATTTCCATTTGTTATCTATGCTCCTTTTACCCGAAGGTAGGTCAAACCAAAACTCATATGGTGTAGAATTGTCCAAAGCTTTTGTTAAGCCTCGTTTTTTAATCTGTGCTGCAAATTCCTCAGTGCAAAATATTTTCGGTCTCCCGAAGTGTACTAACATAGATCGCGCCATTTCGACAATGGTTCCATTATTGCGCTTTGAGACACAGTTTGGCAGGGGTGTATGAGGAACGGTTAATTGTCGTCTAATTCATTTATCCCGCAAGTATTCATCGCCGTTCTCACTTCTCAATATTTTTATCTTTTGTCCGATTTGCTTTTCTACTAATGACTTAAATTCTTTAAATTTATCGAACACTTCGTTTTTTCGATTCATTAACATAACTGTTGCACATCGCGATTTATCATCGATAAGTGTTACAAAATATTTAAATCGACCAATTGAGTTTATTTTAAAATGTCTGCATACACCGGAATGAATAATTTCTAGCAACATTTCAGTTGCTGGTTCCTTCTGGCTGTCATATTATATACATTTTCGGTTACCACAAAATAATAATACCCTTCCTCATAGGGCTTGAGTTTTTGAATCAATAATAGTCTTTTGAACACAAGATTATAATTATTTCTTATAAATTAAAATTACAAAAAATGAATAATAAAATATATAAGACGAGTTTTTCTTTTAATTTTCACAGTAATCACACTGTTCGCCACTAGCTTCATCGCAATTGCAGTAGGTGATATCAGGTGCTAGATCAGACGCTAAATCATCTTCCCCCAAAATAACGCATCGTACATTCCGGGGATATTTTACCACAACCAGAGGTCGGCCACTTTCATCCGTAAGGCCTGCACTGTCACAGCCATCACCAACATTCTGTCGTTGTAGTATATACTTGGTAAAACAGCATAGGAAAATCTACAAATATTTAGTTTAGCCCCAAATTTCAGATTATTTGCGTGGACTCACTAAAAACTTTAAAGCCAATAGTATAAGTAAGAGCAGAATATAAAAGTAACGCCATACAATGTCCGTGAAGTCAGACAAGCATCCATTCGTGTTAATTGAATCGAGTGTGAATGTCGGAAAAGGCGCTTGTTTCCCCACGATCATATTTTTTAGAACAGGGTCGCTGTGGCTTTTTTTGTGGCATGCAGTGGGAGCCAAAACTGATTTTTTAGAGCAGTTATTATCTTGTTTTGGCATCCATTCCGCTTTCATCCAGTCCTTGTAGTTATACACGCCACAACACTGCCGACGCAACTGTAAGCCGTCCCAAAGGAGCTTCCACTCTGGATCTATGTAATACTCATCAACGCCTCGAAAGAGAGAATTCTCCGCCGCGTTTTCCAACACATCGATGTTATAGTACAGGTTCCACACGATTCCAAATCCAGACGCTATAATTACACAGGAATAAAAGAGCCACACTGATATCATTAACCTAACGTTTGGTGTGCACCTCCTATTCCACAAACGGTTCCACAAAGAGAGGCTGCAAATAAAGGTGACCACCAGCTGTGCGCCAAAGATGTAGATATTAAAGAGGTAACTAAATAGCAGACTGTTTTCTAAGTCGTCCAAATAGCTGGCCAAAATCCACTGATAAACAGCTGTTACGATTATAATCAGGAGCCCGGTAACGGCCTCGAGTATTAGCAGGAGTGCAATATATACTGACGCTTTTTTAATAGGTTGGTGCATTTGGTCATCTTTATCGACTTAAGGATTTGGTTTTCTAATTTTTATGATAGCAATTGAAGGTAAAATATCTGAAAACGTTTTTCAATTGTAGTGACTTTTATTTAAAAGGTTATTGATTATGACAAAAAAAATTAATTCGGTAGAGCAACTGATTCACATAAATCCTTCGTTTCATATAAGCACTGGACGACGCTGGATTCCAGATTTGTTTTTTTTTTCCTTTTTAATTAGTATTTATTGTAGTCAAATGTTATTACTCGTATAATAAGTAACCTGGACTACAGTGGAATTATAATTTAGAAAATTGGATACTTAAACCTAAAGTAATAAAATACGTTTTATTTCAATTACTTAATTTTTAAATTTGCTCGGCAGATCTGTTTGGTTGATTGATATTGTCAAATAGTTCATAGGAATTGTTAAAATTTTTTTTTTTTTTTGAGAAACTTGATTTATCCAGAATTTTAGTGAAAACTTTTTCTAGGGGTAATTAGTAGTTTTTTTATATCCACCTACTCTTTGTGACTTTGTTCCAATCGCAAATGTATGTATGTAATAGGCAGATGGAAGTATATACATAAGTAAGTAGTGTCATCAGACGTGCCGATATACATATGAAGCCATGTCTGTCAGTCTACCTGTCTGTCCAACGTTTGCCAACTTCTTCGGTGAAAAATTGCTTTTTCAAACCGCTCGGCTATGACTCTCTTTAGTCTTGTCTGCTGTATCTAGCAAGCAGATTGGTCTATACTCTGATGGATGTCCGCTTGCTTGGTATGAGCACCATTTGCTACCTCTTCTAGCGCAGTCCTTCAAGATAGGCAATCAACGCACTGTCAAAGTAGACAGGTTGCAGTTCGAATGTATCCTTAATAATGAATCAATGTAGTCTTTCTTTTTTGACCCCTATCGACGTCCTAAGCTCCTCCTATACATTGATCTCGTCTCACTGATCCGCGAAACCATCCGGAGCTTCTTTATATCAACAACCAACAATCTCTCACATGAGCCTGAACACCTGTAACCTATTAATTGTATGTTTGTAGGCTGTCCCACAAGGAGCTGCATCACCTTGTCGCATACTTCCAGGAAGCTGTATCTTTTGTTGGACGTAATTAGTCGCTTCAGCACACTCCGAATGTCTCATAATTTTACAGCAGCAGTTGACAAGCGCTCTGGCAATTTTACCAGTAAACTGGTGTATACTGAGCTTCCTCATCAAAGTGATTCGTTGCATTAGCTGCATTGGCATTTCCAACAATCGGTTCGAAGCCTGCAAGTATGCATTGGAAAACATTTCCTGAGAACAGCAGGTTGTGATCCTCGCGTGTGAATCTGAGTAATTATGGCCGATTGTCACTATGCGTACTCCCACTGTTGAGGGTCTATGCTCTTAAAGCCAGGCGTCTGGATATAAAAGTATGGTCGATTATAGAGCCAACAACGTCGAGAAGAGACATTGCGTCTACTCCCGTCGCTCCTCTATGATTGGTGCATGGGCCACCAGTCAGTTGCCTTGGCATTGACATGGAAATCTGACATACATATGCATTGACACTAGTGGGCACAAGCCCTGGGCAAGTCATCATACGCGATCCATCCGATGAAAACAATTATACCGTGACAACAAAGTTAGGCGGACCAAAATACTTGGTTGTCGATAGAATCGATACCGAGTTCTTGTACTTTTGAGAAGTTTATGTTTTATCCGCCTACACATAGGGTTCAATTGTATTATATCTTTCTGCCCACCGAAAATGTATGATCAGGTAGAGGGAGTTTTCCCCATCTTAAGCATATATTATATATTTATGGGTCGATCGACCATAACATTTTCTCCGCCCGCAGCCTCAGTCATTACACATCCACCTACCACACAACATCCAACAATGCAATGCAAAGCCAAGGTAAGTTCCGACTGTGCAAGCCTGTGGGATACCTGTCACCCATTTTTACTGAATGAAACAAAATAATACAATAAGAAAAGAGCTCTGAAATATAGTATTTTTTAAAAATATATTAAACAAAAAAATTAACTGCAATATATAACTGTCAAAATTATAATATTAGCTTGAATGTATTTTATCTTTAAAAGTTTATTTTCCAAATCTAAAACAAACTTGATCTTGTTGCTCTATCTCTTATAGTCTCTGAGATCTAGGTGTTCAGACCGACGGATAGCCGGACAGACGGACATGGCTTTATCGTCTCGGCTGTTGACTCTGATTAAGAATATACATATATACTTTATGGGGTCGGAGATGCTTCCTTCTACCTGTTACATACATTTTCGGTCGGCACAAATTTATAATACCCTTCTACCCTTTAGGTAGGCAGGTATAAAAACCGATAACTTAAGATCATTGGCTTAATTTTACCATAACATTAAAAAAAACTCTTATTGTACAAATAAGATTGGGCAACTTATTGTTAGTTTCATAATGCACGAGATCTACTTAAAAAATAAAAATATTAAGCAGTACAAAAAAAACGTAGTAATATCTGAAAAGTTCTGATTGCATTTAAGTCAGTTGTATCAAATTGGCTAATCAGAAATGTGAGCGATTATTGTAACTATGGTAAAAATTTATGTTGAATCTCTGAATATAGATAAGAGGACCCGTTAGGATTATTTTAGACGAGAATAAACGAGTAATAAAGCTTCAGTCGAGCTTGCTTGTCCATGAAATACCCGCCACCCATTTTTACTCAATGCAAATCGAAATATGTTGTTTTTTTCGAGAATATATTGTAAACACTGTAGTTTTACCCTATCGATAAGTCTTAATCTATGTTCACATCTAAGTCAGTATATACTAGAAAGTAAGGGATTCGGCAATAAAGTCGCGTTGGTCACTTTTGAATAAGGGACGCCAGGCAACGCGCGCGCAAAAAGAAAAGCTGCGAAGAAAAATTCAAAAAAACTGAGAAATAAACTATTTAAAATTAGATATTTAACTGAAAAACCAAGAAGTTTACAAATCAGGTGTGGGGTTTGCCCAAATAAGTCAATATGCTCACATACAACGACATATTGAGGTTGGAAAAGGAAGAGCTACATGAGCTGTTAGTCGGAAAAGGAGTCCCGTTAGACGCTACTGCGTCATTGCACCAATTACGTATGGCGGCAAAGACGATATTGACTTTTGAAGCTGATGATGAGACTGATAAGGATGATGATGAGATCCTGAGTCAATGTGGTCAGCAAGTACATATCAACGAAGCAATTGGTGAATTGGCGAATGATTGTGGAGACAACAAATTGTGTATTGCGGCAGAGATGCGTGAAATTTCACAAGCCACTGAAATTTACGCAGCGCGTAAAAAACTTGCAGAGCTTAAGCTCGCCGTTGTAGAAACAGAGGCGAAGCTGGGTGCTACACAAGCACGTAGCAAGTTGGATCTGAGGGATATCGATGCCATGATACCTCCATTTTCTGGGGACAACAACTTGTCTGTGCATGCCTGGATTCGAGAACTGGAGAAATCAGCGTCAGTATACTCTCTTGACGATAAGCAATGTTTATCTCTTGGCATCAGACTGTTGCAAGGATCAGCTAAGGAATACCTAACGTATGAGAAAGTGTCAACATGGACTGAATTGGAAGTCCTCTTGATAAAGGTGTTTGGATACCAGAAGTCAACTCAGGAAGTTGCCAAACAATTGGAGAAGCGGTCAATAGGCAAAGACGAGAGCCTACTCCATTATTTTATTGCGATGCGTAATATTGCTCAACAGAGTAATTTCGACGAGATAGATGTCGTAAAATATATCGTCGATGGACTTGGTGACCAGACCGCCAACCCGCTATACTACTGTTCTACTTTGGATGAATTACGTCAGAAGTTAATGCGATTCCAAACAGTGCGTATGGAACGCAAACGTCCAGATCCTGTGATACGGACTAAGCCATCCCCGTCCAAAGACATCAGATGCTACAACTGCAGGGAGATGGGTCACACCGCTAAGGACTGCCCGAAGCCGAAGAGACGAAGGATGCTTCAAGTGTTTCGAAGTGGGTCATCAATATCGACAGTGCCCTAACCGTGCCATAGGACTATCTTCAACCGAGGAAGAAAGTAATATTAATAATAATAAGCCGTATACACAAACAGTAAGTTTAAAAATGAAAAGTACAGCAGGATGCATAATTGTTCATAATATTTTGGCTTTATTAGATACCGGGAGCCTAGTAAGTTTTGCTAGAGTTTCGATAATTCCCCAGTTTCGGAAAGATTCTCATTTAAAGAAAAGTTCCTTTCGTGGCCTTGGAGGCCGATCAATATACACTTTTGGAAAAGTTAAATGTTTTATTTTGTACGATAAAAAATATTTTGAAATTGAAGTTTATGTTATACCTGATATGTTACTACCTACAGCACTGCTCCTTGGCAGAGACGCTCTTAAAATTATGAATATTGAACTCGTAAAGAAAAGAATGAATAAAGGTTTATCTTTTAGTTATGAATCTATATGTGCATCCTTGCTAGACAATTTATCTAATTATAATTTTGATAACCCTATTAATCACTATACTAATTTAAACAAACAATCTGTAAATATGCATGCATCCATGGCCGATGAGGTACCGTTGGAGAATTGGCTGGCTGATAGGGATAGTGTTTGTTCGTCGGTAATGGACTCGGCTGGTATGCATGTTGGTTCCGAGTTTGGTTGTGTCATGGCCGCGAGGTGTTTGAGTGTCCTACAGGATCATTACATTGGCATGAGCATAAATAAGTCTGCACAGCCGAAATGTCTAATGAGCATTCATCTGAAAGATACGACGCCATTTCATTCATCCCCTAGAAGGTTGTCTTATTATGAGAGGAGAATTGTTAATGACACCGTTAATGAGTTACTTGCTCAGAAGATTATCCGACCTAGCGAATCGCCTTATGCATCTCCTATAGTGTTAGTCAGAAAGAAAAGCGGAGATGTCCGTATGTGTGTGGATTACCGCGGACTGAACAAAGTAACTATTCGTGATAACTTTCCATCGCCATTGATTGAGGATTGTTTGGAATACTTGGAGAGTAAAG
The DNA here is from genome assembly GCA_018150935.1 of Drosophila pruinosa. Classification (NCBI taxonomy): domain Eukaryota; kingdom Metazoa; phylum Arthropoda; class Insecta; order Diptera; family Drosophilidae; genus Drosophila; species Drosophila pruinosa. Next base: position 5,775,926 of record JAECWR010000034.1, on the reverse strand, counting down.
TCGTATTTTCCGTTATAGACTTGAAAAGTGGATTTCATCAGATAGGTATGGATCCAGAATCTGTTAAATACACCGCTTTCATAACACCCGATGGTCATTACGAATACCTCCGCATGCCTTTTGGCCTTATGAATGGGCCCGCAGTATTCCAACGCTTTATTTCAAATGTTTTGAATAATATGATTCATTCTCATCAGGTGTATGTGTACATGGATGACATAATTCTTGCAACAAAAACTGTTGATGAGCACATGGTACTGTTAGCAAAGTTGTTGGACCGACTTGTAGAGAATAATCTTGAAATCAATTGTAAGAAGAGTATTTTTTTGGAAAAGCGAATTGAGTATTTGGGATACAAGGTTAGTGTAGATGGTATTTTACCCAGTGATGCACATTTAAAGGTCATTAGAGAATATCCCGAACCCTTAAATAGTAAAAGTCTTCACTCGTGCCTAGGCTTATTTTCTTATTTTCGCAAATTTGTTCCGTCATTCTCACGAATAGCTAAACCCTTGAATGAATTATTGAAAAATGGTGGACCCTTTCCAATGGGAAAATTGGAATCAGAGGCTTTCAATTCCCTTAAGACTGCTTTGTCTAGCCCTCCTGTCCTGAGTTTGTTTAACCCGGATTCCGAAACTGAATTGCATACTGATGCCAGTTCGCATGGATTTGGCGCGGTACTTTTACAACGTCAAACCGATGGCAAGTTGCATCCTATCTTTTTCTATTCCCGTAAAGCTACAGCTGCTGAAGCTCGTTATCATAGTTTTGAGCTCGAAACCTTGGCGATAATTTATGCGCTACGAAGATTTCGTGTGTATTTAGAGCATAAACCGTTCCGTATTGTAACCGATTGTAATTCGTTAGTGCAAACCTTGAGTAAGAAAGCTATTAACCCACGTATTGCCCGTTGGTCCCTGGAGTTGGAAAATTATAATTATTCTATCGTTCATAGACCTGGTTCCAGCATGGCACATGTAGATGCCTTGAGCCGACAAACTGAGCTATTGGAGTCTGTTGCTGATGAGTGTTGTGACCCCTGTGTAGTTCCTGAAAAATCTGATTTAGAACCGTGTGATTCCGTAAAATTGATAGAACCGTGTGTTACCGTGGAGCCGTTAGAACCGTGTAGTACACTAGAACCGTGTGATTCCGTAAAGTTGATAGAACCGTGTGTTGCCGTGGAGCCGTTAGAACCGTGTAGTACACTAGAGCCGCTAGAACCGTGTAATACCCAGAAACTGTTGGAGGATTGTGAAAGTATGATCGGGATTGTGGGCGCCACACCCGATGATGTCGATTTATTGTTGCAAACCGAACAAAATAGAGACCCGATAATAGTGGAAATCCGAGATAAATTGGAGAAAGGAAGCCTTGAGGGCTTTGAATTAATAGATGGTATCGTTTATAAAGATGTTGCAAATGGTCAGGTCCGAATGTATGCTCCTATTCATATGCAGGATCAGCTAATTCGTGTGATCCATGAAAAACTAGGCCACCTAGGAGTCGACAAGTGTGTCAGTAATCTGAAGGCGAAGTATTGGTTTCCTTGTATGAAAACGAAGGTGGAATCTTATATTCGAAACTGTTTGCCATGTATACTACATTCCGTTCCGAGAAGTATGCATCATCGAACACTTCATAGTATACCAAAGATTCCAATTCCTTTTGACACCATCCACATCGATCATTTGGGACCATTGCCTAGTATCAATTCAAAAAGAAAACACTTGCTAGTGGTAGTAGATGCTTTTACTAAATATGTAAAGTTATTTCCAGTTAACTCTACGAGTACCCGTGAGGTGAATTGTTCTCTTGTTAAATATTTCGAATACTACAGCCGACCTAGGAGAATAATATCCGATCGAGGAACATGTTTTACGTCATTCGAATTTACTGAGTTTCTGAATGCTCGTAACATCGAACATATTAAAGTCGCTACGGCCGCTCCACAAGCAAATGGTCAAGTTGAACGTATTAATCGAGTGTTAACACCTATGTTGGGAAAGCTGTCTGAGCCCTTAAACCAGGCTGATTGGTATAAGTTTGTTAACCGTGTAGAGTTTGCTTTGAATAATTGTGTTCAGAAAAGTACTGGTAAAGCCCCTAGTGTATTGCTGTTCGGTACCGAGCAACGTGGTCCTATAGTTGGATAGTTGTAAGCCGTGTGATTTGAAATCTGTTAGGGCAGAAGCTAGTGAGAGTATAATAAAGTCGCAAGAACAAAATGAAAGGCAATATGCTTTGAAGCATAAAGCACCTAGACAGTACAAAGTTAATGATTTTGTTGCAATTCGAAATGTCGATGTTACTGCAGGACGCTGTAAAAAGTTTGCGCCCAAATATAGAGGGCCATACAAAATTAATCGTGTTCTGCCTAACGACCGATATGAGGTGACCGATGTTGATAGCTGCCAGCTGACACAACTCCCATACAGTGGAATCCTCGAACCAGCGAGACTAAAGCCATGGATGGATGCGTGTAATAAAACGATAAATTTATGTAGCTAATACGTACAAATATTTTGTAAACAATCAAAAATCGATATATTGTAATGTAAATTTAAGATCGAGGTCGATCTATAGTCAGATTGGCCGAATGTAAACACTGTAGTTTTACCCTATCGATAAGTCTTAATCTATGTTCACATCTAAGTCAGTATATACTAGAAAGTAAGGGATTTGGCAATAAAGTCGCGTTGGTCACTTTTGAATAAGGGACGCCAGGCAACGCGCGCGCAAAAAGAAAAGCTGCGAAGAAAAATTCAAAAAAACTGAGAAATAAACTATTTAAAATTAGATATTTAACTGAAAAACCAAGAAGTTTACAATATTAAATATAAGACATATTATTCCCAAAATTGTTGGATACTTTAAGCTTTTCTTGTTTCTAAGGCTTATATGGAGAGATAGACGGACATTGCTATATTATCTCGACTGTTGACGCCGATCTCGATTTTACATACTTTATGGGGAAGATATTTATCGAAGATGGCTCTATCTGCCTGTTACATACATCAATTTTCAGTTGAAACAGAGTCATTCTTTCTCTCTACTTACATATATTAAGCTTGATAGAAAAAATTCATATAGTCGAAAAAAATTAGTGTGGCCAGTATTCACTTATGTGCCAATTGTCTGCCGTTTTTTAAAGTTCACTCTAGCTGGCGTTGTAAATATGTAATATCACCCGCTATATGATATATGCATATTATAGCTCTTGGATCACATTTAGCTACCCTGAAGATTTAGTTTTGCAGCGTACTTATTTTCGGAGAAAGTTCTAACACTATGTGCAGCAGTCAGACCACTGTTTCGAGTGTCTATCCGAAGTGCATGTATTTGGTGTCACAGCTTATTATATTATTTAATCTTTTTTCGTTGATCTGAGGACCATATCAACAACACACTCTGAGAAAATTTGCTTGTGGGGCATTTGCGTCCCGCTCTTCCCTATAGCTTCAATACACTTTTTGTTCATTTGACGACATATGTAGGTAAGCCTCAGATATGCGGCATAATTAATTTAAAAAGTCAGTAAGCACTTATCGCAGGCTATTAAATTTGTGAAAAGTAGTAAATAAATTATCCTCGGGAAAGTCTAAAGCAAACCCAACCAAAATGTAGCGTTTATTTTTACCTTTTCCTATATTTAAAAATTCATCAGTATTTTTCCATCAAAATGTAACTTTTTCAAAAAAAAAAATTATGGAAAAACTTGAATTCAAATATTCAATGCAAATTTTCAGCGGCCCAGAATCTACTGAATCGCTGAAATGTTGGACAAGTTTATTTTTATGGAACAGCTGACGGAACAGCTGTCACAATCTTTAAAGATTCAAAGTTTCGGGAAAGCCCTAAATATGAATGATTGTATACAACACTGTTCAACCGGTACCGTTGTTGTACTCAAAATGACATTTAACTTAACAGGAGCTCAACATTGAACACTGACTTTAGCTGTAGATAATAAAGGTCATCGTAACACCGGCTTTAGGGAGATAAGATCGAACAGAATAAAACCAAGGCAGCTGAAAACTAAACATCAAAAGAATAACAGAAATAAATATCATCTGTCTGTGCCCTGTTCATTATGGGAAACAATAACATATTTGCCTATCTCTGTGGAACTTTATTGATATTGGCTATTAAGTCATGCGCATCTGCAGATGTGAAATTCAAATATGAAATAAAAGAGTTTTCGGTGCCCCTGGATCACTTTAGTTTCCGAAACAATGCGAGCTTTAATATCCGGTATCTGTATAACGAATCGTTTGCCGACAAAACCAAATTGGAGAATCCGATATTCTTTTATACAGGCAACGAAGGCGATATCGAGTGGTTTGCGCAGAACAGTGGCTTTGTTTGGGAGTTGGCGGCCAAGCTGCGTGCCGTGGTTGTCTTCGCAGAGCATCGCTACTATGGCAAATCGATGCCCTTTGGAAGTGACACATTTAACACCAGTAAACCAGAGCATTTCGAATATTTTACCGTCGAGCAGACTTTGGAGGATTATGCTATGTTGATAACCTACCTACGCGAGGGCAGGGACCTGCCAGTTGTGGCGTTCGGTGGCTCGTACGGTGGTATGCTATCGGCTTGGTTTCGTATGAAGTATCCACACATTGTAATCGGTGCCCTGGCTGCCTCGGCACCAATTTTACAATTCCCCGGACTGACCCCGTGCGAAATTTTTAATAAGATTACCACAACGGTTTATGAGACGGCTTACAATGCCAATTGCAGTGTCAACATTGGTAAATCATGGAAGACCTTCGAGACATTGGCTGCTAATGATGCAGGCAAAAAGCAATTGGGTGATATTTTTCGCTTGTGCGATCCCATTAAAAACGCTGATGATTTAATAGAGTTTATGGATTATTTGGAGGATGTCTACGGCAATCTGGCTATGGCCAACTATCCATATAATTCAAATTTTTTGGCTCCGCTCCCAGCGTACCCTGTGCGACAGTTGTGTTTCTACCTAAAAGATCTGCATCAAAACGACGCTGATTTAATAAAGAGCATGGCCAGCGCCCTTGCCGTCTATACAAACTATACGGGCACTGAGAAGTGCGTCGACTACAAATACTCGAGCTCTAGTACCACGCTAGATAACAAGGGCTGGGATATACAGACCTGCAATCAAATGGTCATGCCATTCTGCTCCAACAGCAGCGACACAATGTATCGTACTAAAGAATGGAATATCAGGGACTTCTCCGACAAGTGCTTTAAGAAATTTCATCTCACGCCTAAGCCCTATGACATTTTGCTGCGCTATGGGGGCAATAATTTGCAATTCGTTAGCAATATCATCTTCAGCAATGGTCTACTTGACCCCTGGAGTGGTGGTGGTGTTCTGCAGGCACCCAACAATCAAGTTCATGTCATCATCTTGCCAGAGGGCGCCCATCATCTAGACTTGCGTCAAAGCAATCCATTGGATCCACCATCTGTAATAGATGCTCGTCAGAAGGAAACTGACATTATTCAAGGATGGATTAACTAAGCTTCACACCTGGAGTTTACCTTATATTTAAATATTTTTCAATTATTATAAAATCCGACAATACAACCTATCAAATATGTATCTTCATTACAATAAAATATTGTCGTTTTAAATTAAATCAAAACATTATGGGATTGTTTACTTTTAATTATTTCTTTAATATATGCATAAAGGTACAGTTGTTCACAAGAAAGGAAATCTTAAAAAGTATAGAAGCAGCAAAACACACAAAAGTATAACATTTAATTCAACTTAATTAAAATATAGTATATGGTGTAAACTTAATAAATAAATATTTATGTTGTTTCTCAATAGTTGCTCGTTGGCATTAAATAATATTGCCAGAAGGCAAATAGAAGTAAGGATTATCAAAATATATTAACAAAAGTTTAGTTTTATGTTCTAGTTTCTTTAAATTGTTTATAACTGGATGGATAATTTTTCCATTTCTCTACGCAAATTTTTCAACATTTTTCTCGTTTGCAATTTTTGCACTTTTTTTTAACTTTTTTTACGCAACTCGAAAATTTCAGTATTAGGAAAATCGTTTTGTTTTTTTAGTTGTGGTTTAGCACCGGCATAGGACACTTACTTCGTTTTTTAATCAATTCTCCCGTTCCGCACACTTGCTCCAGCAATAATTTTTAGCCCATATACTGGTTGACTATAGTTTTAGCTTTGTCTATGGTACGAATTTTGGAAATGAGTTCAGGAATGCTTAAAGGTGTGAAAGCCAAATGCTGCACTGGTTTTTAAATGAGAATCACATGTGGCTGATGTTAAAGAAAAAGTACTGCTGCATAAGCCGTGGGAGAGAACTTGGCTTAAAACAGACCAATCCTTATTCTCTGGCAACATTGACTGTCTACTGGGTATGCTATTCAAAATAATCTCAATACGGCAGCTGCAACGCCCCGAGTTTGGGAGATGAACGTCCAGCTAACCCGTGAGCATTTATGTTTTGTATAGCATTCCCAAAAATTGGTCTATGTGGGTCATGGTTTTTCTTATGGCTAGTTAAACAGCTCGGGATTGAGGCCAGATTATTCTATGCAAAAATGTTCCACGAAATTTGCAGAGAATCGTCTAACTTCACGACTATTGCTGAAACAAGGGGCGAAAACTGAGTATACAAAATTTCGTGTGCGTATTTCGTTTTGTCTGTCAGCTTAGATTTTATATACAAAATGTTGGGCTTCCATATACTTTTTTTTGGGCATAAGGATTATAGTTATATAAATGTTTGCTGTGCAAATATATATGTATAATGTATATATCTCGTTAATATATATATATATATAAGTTTTTGTAAAAATGTTTCTTTCGTTACTTGTCGTTAGTTTCATTTTGTTTTTGATTTTTTTGTTTAGTGTTTCTTCTCGTCGAGTTTTTTTTTTATGTACAGAGAAGTATTGTTTGTAAGTATGATTCTAGCTAACCAACAAAAATAAAAATACAATGTGTTTAATAATGTGGAAAATTATAAAAATTTACATGACATTACATTACTTGTCGCGATTTACTACTTGTACAAGAATTTTGCATATGTATGTGTGTTCATATCATATAGTATCGCATCATATAATTATCGTATCATATTATCTTTTTAAAGGCATATTCGTGTTGTTGGTTTCTTTTCTATTCTCTCTATTGTTCTGTTTCCACAATCTGGTACATTTACATTATCGTTGGTTGTTAAATATTTGTTGTGATTTTACTGTGAATTTATTGCACTAATCCAATGACTTTCTAATAGCTTTTTTATTATGTTGGGGGCGGTCCATGTGGATACGACAACATTGGCTCCAGGCTACGGGCGAACGTGTTGGAGAACATGCAAGTGTAGTCCTCACCGTGGGGCACCAGTGTTGCCACACCTAAAAGCAGCAACATTAGCGCCTGTATGGGCAGTGAGGCACGTGCAACGCGTCCTAGGAATCGAGCACCTCGCGCCAACACCGTGGTATTGATGACATCGCCATCTGCAGCATCGCCATCTATGTTGGTATGACTGTAGAACCGATAGATGAAGATTAGTTGTATGTTGGTCAAAGATCAAAAAGATATACATATGAGGAGCATGCAACAGGCAGATTAAGTGCCAGTTAGAGATGGTACAATTGTGCAATTTGCATTTGCTATTCGAAATTATAAACTAAATACTATAAGAACTACGTTCGTTTTACTAGTATAATTAAAAATTAAACAAATTTCTATCAATATTTACTTTGCATTTTCTGTGTTGGGTGCGGCGGCCTGCATAGAAGAGGTTGATAATGTAGTATTATCCAAAAGCTAGATATATGGCAGAAAAATAAATAAATTAAAATAAATAAGTTAAATTCAAAAATTAAATCAAATAAAAAATATCTTTTTATTTATTTAAATGGTTGGTAGCCAATTTTATCAAACATTTCACTTACTTCGGTGCGATCACAAATAATTAAAATCATATTGTTGGATAAGGACAAAATTGTCTGTTAAAATCGAATAACCTATTGGCTTGTACTCACCTCATTTGACAACATGTGCAACGGCACACCCAAATTATCGCCCTCATAGCCAAGAACGGCACCCAGTTTGACAATGTAGATGCCGGAGAGACGACGCAGGGATTGCAGACGCAGACGGAGATCGGTCAATCTGGAAAGTGTTCTACAATATTTAAAACGATTGCTGGCGGTTCTTGTCTTTTCAGTTTTGATGAAGTGTTAGAATGGGCGGACGAACAAATTTTGAGTACCAAAACAACACAAATTAAAATACGCAAAAAAAAAAAAAAATACAGCAAAAATACAAAATATATTGAAGCCAATGGGTAAATAATATAACGAAATTCATTTGCAAATCGGAATCACCTTGCCAAATATGTAGCATACTATTTGGGTGAAGTCGATGAAAAAACGAACATCTAAATAATTCCAGCATTTTTAAAGCAAAACGAAAGTGTTCTAGCTAATAAAGTGTGTGTATTGGCTATAGAGCCTAGAGTAGATAACAAGCTACTTTGGGGTAATGTAAAGTGTGAAAGGGTCGATTGCCGAAAGAGGGTGTTTTAAGAAACATTTTTAGTAAAATTTTGTCAGGAAAAATATTGCATAAACATAATAGAAGTTCGAGTATGTGCAAAGTAATTGGCAAGCTAAAGAAAAGTTGTAAACAATTGTGATAGAAATAATATATGTATGGAAAATATATGGTGGAAAATGTAATATTACAACTGTTGACAACGGTAATATTCTCTGCATACAAATACACTAAAATAATATAATTTTAAGTTAAAATGCCGCCCAACTAGCGCTGATCCCAGTTCATCCTTTGATGTTCCCCCCTTCTATCTAGGATGTATACGGCACAATTTATTTCGTTCCGCCCTCAGCATTGGAGCCTGCTGCACTTACCTCTGATAGGTTTGCTGAGACTGTTCCTCGGATCCTTCGACAGCACGCAGCAGTTGATCTGCTGCATCTTGTAGGCTGACTACACGTGGTTCACAGCGTTCCAGTTCAGCGCGCAGATCTTTGAACTTGTTGAACTTGGCCTCGAGTACAGGGCGTTCAGCAGTTAGATCCACCGGCTCCGAGGCCTTGATAATTTTCTCGGTGCGCTGTAGCCAAGCGACCAGCTCATCGATTGTCTGATGGAACTCACTGTTGCCCATTAGCGCCGTTTGTAGGAGACCCTGCCATTTGGTGGCATTGATGCAAACATTGTTCCAGCGCTCATTGTCGCCTTGGAGGCGAGCCCGCAGCTGGCGTGCCTTCTCCGTGTCCAGGGTATGAGTGGCCAGATGATCACCCACCACATTTAGCGATGATATAATCGATTTGTGACTTTCCAGATCTAGCAAGAACTCGCGATGATCCTGTGTCACATCCTCTAACAGCTCGATGTTCGAGGGCGGCGTTGTTTGGGACTTCTGTGTACTTTCGGCAAACTGCAGCCACTGCTCCAGACGCCACAGATCGTTATCGATCTGCTGCCAGTTGCGTTGCGTGCAGAGCGGACACGTTAGCCGGCCGACCTCACTACTTAGATAAAGAACAATTTGATCATTAGAAATAAGATCAGCACTATTTAGATTAAGAATGTTAGCTATAGACGATCAATCAAAGTATTCATTGATATTTCCCAGGCAAGCGCCACTTGCTTAGTCTGCTCCACGCTGGAGTCTAGCATTCTAAAGTGTGAGAGCTGCCAGCTTTTGTCAGGTAAACAAACACACACAGAACAAAGATCAACGAAAGTGCAGGAGCAGGAGCCTGCCTGGGTTGTGACTGTTATTTAATTGCGGGTAGAAGGAATGATTGCGAGAGAGAGAGAGAGAGAGAGAGACAGAAAGATCAATATAGTTATTCAAAACTTACTGTATGCATGTGTATTTGGTGGACTCAGGTAGAAGGCACCTGCACGCGGCGTCATGAATGCGCATGATCGAGCAAAGCATTTGGAAATGGGATTGTAGATGTGTGTGTGTATGTGTGTGCGTGTGTGACAGAGCAAGAGCGGGACATAAAGCAATAAAACGTTGTTGTTAGTCATAAAACACACCCCAACACCAACAAATTATAGGTTAAGCAGAACTTGGATGAAATACTTGCAAACTTGATGAATATTAATTACTACTCGAATTGATTATTGTCATCATAAACTAATTTCATATAATGCACGTTGAGAAGCAACAATATCCATATCCAAAATCTTTATTTGATTGATGTTTTTAAGAGAGTGAGGAACGCCTTGAAATCAATTAATATTTCGATTTTGTATATTTGATTGGCATTAACAAACATTTTTAAACAGTGAAAATGATATAAATTGAACTGACATTCGCAGATTGCAAGTATTTGTGTATAATTAGCAGCCTAAAAGAAAGATAGGAGTTTTGGCCAAGTTAAAACGTACCTTGCATTCTGATCGTGCTGTTGTCGCGCTTTCCACTGCGATTGCAGAGTTTCAAAGCGCAACGTTAGCTCTGACACGGACTCCACCTGTGCAGCTTGACTATCCGCATTGCATTCGGTCAGCAGCAGGTGGCTGAGATGCTTGACTAGTTCCGTCGACGACTGGGCGTTGCCCAGCAGCTTGGCAATCTTTTGGGGCCCTGGCTTGCGGGTCTTGTCGGCAATGGTGCGCTGCAGCTCTTCCAGATTGCTGTGGCATTCGGCAATGGCCGTCTGCAATTCCATGATGTACGCATCCTTAGCCGTGATGGAGGTTTCCCGTTGCAGTTGTGCCTGATGCAGCTTGCGCTGCGAAAGCGTATTTACCTGGACACTGGCGTGTGTCTCATTGACTGCATTAGCCAATTTCTTGGCGGCACGAACCGTCCATGTTGTCTTTACTGTTACTAGATTCGTCTGCACTGTCTTCCACAATGTGGTGTACTCCGTGATCAGTTTGAGAAGCTGCTGGAGCTGAGCCGGCTGCTGCTTGCTGCGCTCTTCAACCTCCTTGCCAAGGACATCTGTTTGCTGCAGCTGTTGCTCTGTCTGCTGCAACTTACGCTCCAGACCTTCCACACGCTGCAGCACCGCTTGTGGCTCAATATTCGCTGACTCATCCTCGGCATTGGGCACTTGTTCCAGCGCCTTTTGGATGCTCGTCAGAGATTTGGTTATCTCGAGTTGGGCGTTGTTAAAGTCACGCATCAGCTTCGCGTCCTTGTCGATGGCATCGAGTAGAGTTTGGAATCGTGGCGTCAACTGCCGCCACTTGCTGACCATCACCTTGGTGGGCAATGTAAGCTTCTGTATATTCTCGGGCTCCACGCCGGGACTGCTCGTCAGTTTGGCATATGCTTGCTCCAGCTGACGCAAATTGACCGACTCCATGTCCAGCTCCTGCAACTTGGCACGTAATGCCTCTTGCCGTTCCTCCAGCTTCTGCTTGTTGTGGTACTTCTGATCCCGTTCAAAGCTAGAGAGCTGCGACTCCTGCTTGGCCACCCACGATTTTTGCTCGGTGGTCATCTTGATGAGCTCTTGCAGCAGATTCCAGGTGGTGAGTATTCGCTGCTTACGATCTGCAGATTGATTGCACACGTTCTTCCAGCGTTGCTCTAGATTTTGAGCTGATGATGCCAGACCCGTTGTATTGACCTGAGTGCGCCAGCTGTCCGCATCATTGAGTAGCATCTCGACTAGGTTCAGCACCTCGCCAACATTGCTGCTGTGATGCTCAATCGAGCGCTGGATTTGCTCGTGTTCGTGCAGCTTTGCTGCAATCACATTCGGCGTATAGCTATCAAAGCTCAACGGCTTCTCTAGCTGCGATTCCACATCGAAGAGCCAGGCGCGGATTAGCGATATGCGCTCCTCCAGACGCAGCAGAGTCTGTTTCAGCTCGCCAATCTTTGTTGCACGCTGTTTGCACAGGAACTTGAGGCGATTCCAGCGATCGATAAGCGCATCACTCTGGTGCTGCACCTGAACACGCACCTCCTGGGACTGCGGAGAAGAGTCCGCGTAGAGCGTTAGTAGTTCCCGGCTAGCGGAGAGCAGCCATTCACGTTCCTTGTCTCGTAGTTGCAGTTCACCATTGACCTGCTGTTCAAGTTGCTTGGCTGCCTGTTCTGGATTGCTTATTGCAGCCACATCGGCATCACGTTCCACACGCTCCTCCAGGCCGCGCAGCCACTGGGAGATGCGGTCATACCTCGTCTGGTAGTTGGACAGCAGCGAGAGCCGCTCCTCAATCGAGTTGATGAGCACGGACAGCTGATAGTCGAGATCGGCATGGTGCTGCCAAAGCAGGAAGCTGCGTTGACGTATCGTCTTCATATCGTGCGGACTGATGCATTCCTTTAGCTCTTCCTGACTAACTGTGAGGCTCTCCAATGACGGTGTCTGGGCAGCCAGCTGTATACGCTGCGCTCGTAGTTCTCCCAATCGCTGCTCAATCTCAGCCGGCAGTGTGGGCAACGCATCGTCATTATCCAGCAGTTGCTGGGCCTTGCCAAACTCCGTCTGCAATTGCTGCACCCGTTGCTCATACGATTCCGACAACTGTTTGATTCGCTTGAGGAAATTCTGCCAGGTCTCGAGAGCGGCACGCAGATTACTAATACGCTGAGTGATGCTGGCCTGCTCCATACGCATGGCGGTGGCCAGTGCATCGTCGCAGTACATCAGCAACTGTTGCTGCTGTGCCTTGAGAGCGGCACTCTGCTGCTCGCCACGTGCCAGCTGCAGCAGTAGAGCATCCAAGCGTGCCTTCAGATGCGGCACTCGCTTCAGATGAATGTAGCGCAATTGGAGCGCATTGCGTTCGGCTTCCCGCTGACGGAGCCAGTCGAGCAGCGATGCCAGTTGCTGGCGGTAAGCATTCCACCCGCTGACACGACGCTCCAGTTCATCATTGCGTTGCATAATTCGTGAGAGCGTCTCGTTATGCAGGTTCGTCAGCGTTTTGTACTGCTCCGAGAGCTCAGAGTCAAGTGGCGTCTCAGAGAGCACGCTCTGCTGGGAGATGAGCAGATTCTGGTGTATGGCACACAGTTGTTGTTGCTCTCGCAGACTGCTGTAGTCCTCGGGTATGGCACATGCCAAGAAGGATTGCACATGCTGCAGGTACTGACGCCACAAACGCAATGCCTCCGAGCTGTTCTGGGTGCGTGCTAAACGCGTTGATAGGCGATGATACTCCTGGAACGTATCCTGGAATATCTTTTGCCACAGAGCTAGCACCTCCAGTATGCTATCATCGGGAGCATTCGCATCGGCAGGAGCTAACACATTGTTGCTGTTTTGTTGGCGTTCGCGCAGTTGACGCAGTTGCTCCTCAGTTCGTGCGAGGGTCTGCAAATGGGCTCGTAATGCGGCCAGCTGCTCCTCGCTCTCCTTGGGTGTCTGGGGCTCGCCACGTGCAATGTCCTGCAAGAAGAGAGAAGCGCAGACAAGACACGGTTATACAGGTTATACTCGGGCAATACAGGTGTCCAATATGTAGCGATTTTGTGTGCTTGGCTAGTTAGCATGACCCTAATAACTATAGCGCGACTGCTGTTGGTCGGTCTACAGTTACCAGTTACCAGTTACCAATTACCAGCTACCATTTGCCACTGCACGGCTTCACAATGTGCAACAACAACGACGACAAAACCTTGCAACGGTAACTCTTTCCGCCAACTGGCAATGACCTCATGCCAACGACACACGCGTTGGCTAGTTGTTCAACTGTCTGGGCATACAACGCGGGTAGAGGGAGGGGGACGACTGTTTAGCAATGTGAATAGGAAATGGGCGTACAGTGGTTTGAGTACACTTGAAAAGGGCTAGGTGAGCTGTTAACAGTTATAACGCATAATATAAATAAGTCTAGTCAGTTAGGTGATCGACTGTTCAATTGATTGATCGACTTATATTTAGAAGCATTACTTACTCAAAAGTAAGTACACATTAATATATAATGACTGACTGTGTGGTAGATTGACGTGTGCGCTTTATTTTGCAAGGAAAAGGACTTCATTAGAAGATTACCAGCATTGATTTTTTTCTAATAATAAGCATTTTCTTTCAATGCCTCTCTTTTAAGCAAGTACAAGTAGTTTGAACTTTATTTGTTTGAAATCGTTAATTATTCAACACATGGAACACGTACTACACTTATGTATGTGAGTCTAAGCTGCCTGATTGATTCGTTAACCAATCCGATTCTCTATATATGAGTGAGAACTTGTTTAAATATTCATGTAGTCGCTGTATTGTAGTGCTGTTGGCTTGCCAGTCGGTTTGACAAATGTCAATGGAAAATTTAATATACCTGCCAAACTCTCACCACACCATACGCCTTTCATCAATCAATAATGACGATTATAAGAATATATATTCGACTGTACCACTGTGACTACACCTAATACATACATAGATCAAACTCTAGCTATAGCTCTGGTGTTTTGAAGCTCTAATTCGTTCGCGAAGAGAAAGTTTTTCAACTTTTAACCCACTTAAAATAGCGTGTCCTTCGTATTGGATTAACATACAGTTGCCGGTTCCCCTTTTTCATTTGTATTTCTCTATTTCACTGTTGTTGATTTGTTGCTGCTGTTGGTTTTGTCCTCGTGTGGGAATTTCCACACGCTAACCCTAATATATGTAAATGAGCCACACTTTCTAATCGATAGACGACATAAAGTGCAAGTTCGTAAGTAGATTCGGTTTAGTCATTTGAATGCACTCACCTGCTGCACATTGTTGAAGTAGACTTTAGCCTGTGTCACCTCCTTGTTGAGCTGCTTGCGCTCCTTATCTTGTATCTCAGCCACATTTGCCAGCGTCGTTATCGCATCCTTGCACTCAGACAAACGTTGACCCAACGCATCCAATTCGCCTTGCATTAAGGACGATGCATCCAGGCCAACATCAGCGGCAATTTTGGCAACAATATCGCGCAGTTCCAAAAGACGGTCGTTCTGTGTACTAAGGTTGTCTTGACAAACCTGGTGAATAAAATTAATTTAATCATCAGCTGACAATAAACACCTCATAATTTTGGTAATAAAGTTTTGGATATTTGACATTTTTCAGATAATTCTTAGTAGATTATTTTATATTTAAATTTTTATATTTAAATTCCATAAATTCCATAATTATTAAAAAGCTAATTCTTTAATTTGTCATGTATCCCTATTTCACTTCGATATACTTAGATATAATCTATTTAACATTTATTTATTATTTATTATTTATTTATATTTAGTGAGGTTTATCCAAAACTCTTCTAGAGTGTCTTAAGAGGGCTTAGGCAAATGCCATTGTTTATATTTTTAGCTCTAGACTGCGGGGTCAGTCATTTCCCCCTAATGGGTCTTATCAATTGTCTCTGTTCATGCTCCCGTTCCCATTTATATACGTAACTAGCACGTTGAGTGCACTTTCGGTTTCATTTACAATTTAAATTTCGAAAACAGGTCGCCCGCAGCTAATGCAGCTAAAGATCTATTTAAACAACGAGCTCTCTGAGAGCACACATGCCATTGCCCAATCTTAAAGGGCAAGTTGACGACAAATCGGATGCCCTATGATATCATCTGTGAAGTATTCATGCTTTATCACAAATAACAACAACAACAGAACATAAGCAAATAAACGCTTTGCGTTGACCTTCACAATTTTTGTGAGCCCAAAAACGAAGAAATACGTTTTACATTTATCTTAGCTCGGACAAGCTTAGGGCATGTGTTATGCATGTACATATGTATGTACATATGTGGCATTCCTATATAATTTCTCATATTCATTTTATTTTATTTTTTCGACTGTGGAGATAAAGCAGCTATATAAATACGGAGAGCTTACGGTCTCTGTTCAGCCGGGTTGATAAACTTCGCCATGTGAAGCGACAGTTGGAAACATAATTACATCGTTTGTTGTTGTTCGCCTCTTATAATGACCCTAATGATCAATACATATAAATACCAAAACTATGCGGTAATTTTTAAAGCAAATAAAAACAAAAAATCGAAATTTTACACCGTGTCCGCCTTTTTGACTGCCCGGTTCTGTCTATTTGTGTCAAACAAAATAATTTATGACACAAACAAGGCGCACGGTACAAACGCAGAGCTAGCAGACTACATGTGTACTTATATATGTGTTTACATCGAAGTTACTCCACACGGTGGCTTTTACCCGCGATTACAGTGACGCGCCCAAAATTGATTGGGCTGAGTGTTACGGTTGAAAATCAATGTAATTACAGCCATCTGCTACCGGTCAGAGAGTAGGGTAATTAAACGTTGTCATAACTTCTGCTGCCCGCCAAAATCAAAGGTAATCAAAGTGTGCAAAAGTAGAACAAATACTCCTAATAGTATTTTCACATCCATCGCCTCCCACATCCACACTTCATCGTTACTTACCTTGGCATGTTGTATGGCATCCAAGGGCTGCTCGAGCGACTTTACACTATCCATTTGCTGTTCAATGCAGGTGTTGACCGCTGCCGAGGCGTTACGATATTTATCCCAGAGCTCAACGGCCCGCTGATAGCGTGTGCAGAGCTGCTGCAGATTATCGGTGGTATCATTCCAGGCAACTACCGCATCCTGTACGGCCGATTCAATTTGCTCGACTATCTGCACATCACAGCTTTCGATCAACGGCTTCGCAGCGCCCTTAAGCTCGCCTAGCAATTGCTCTCGATTATGCAGATCACCAGCCAATCCCTGCAACGGACCGGAGAGAGAGATTGAGCGAAAGCGCCCCACAGATTAGTTAAATGATTGTTTGGTGTTTGGAGCGACAATTATCGCGACGACATGCGCGAGTTTCGAAGCTAATGTCAACTGTGGCTGCCGCAACACAAAACGAAACGTAACGAAAAACGTGCATGGAAGCTTTATTGAAAAGCTTTCAATATGAAGACTTTGCAGCTGCTTGTAGAGCTTTTTGTGTAGTCTAGAAATCGTTTTAAATTTTAAATTTTAAAGTAATGCGCGTGTTTTCACCCAATGCAAATTTCAAAAGGGCGGTTTTCTAGGGTATTTAAAAAAAGACTGATTTGAAAATAGATTACCACTATTCTTATTTAATTACTTTTAAACCGACTATTTCTTCAGTGTACGTATATATATATATTTAATTTTAAGTACAGCGGAAGTTTATTTTGCAAACAAATATTCTGGACGCTGTGAATGTATGCGATAAACTGAGAGCGAACAGAAAATGAGCTCAGTTTTTATAGTGTTTTGAGCTAAGAGTAACTCTAAGAGCTGTGTAGCCGACAATCTTGAACATGTTTCGGTATGCTGCGCAGGTAGCCAGGTCAAGCCTGCTTGTAAATATCATAAATGCAACTAGTAACTTACCTCCAACCTTTCGGTGGCCTTACGAAGGCGTTCATAGTCAACCTGACCATGGACACGTATCAGTTCCATCATGAAGTCCGTCTCCTGCACTGAGCCATGTACCAGTTCAAGCTGGCGCTCATAGCGCAGCCAAAGCGCCAAACGATTGCGAAGTATGCTCTTGATGTTGGTCCACTTGCTCTCAAGGAACGCGTGATCGTCTTGCAACTGGGAAATGTCACGTTCCAGCTTCACTGGTGACACTGACATTTTAAGGCGCATGGGCAGCGTGTGAATCATCTGGCGTATGCGCATTATCTCCTGCCAGCTGCTAACGAGCTCCTCCGCCGCTGCCTGACAGTCTGCGTCGGCTTTTTCGATGACATCGGCGCCTTGACGCTCGGCGGCCTCACATTCGTCGAGTATAACCGAGATCTTGGCCTGATGCTTGCGCTGATTGCTGATGCCCTCGTGTATGGCCTGGAGTTGATCCCGCAGCACGGAAGCAAACTCTAGTTCCTCCGCAATCTGTGTGGTGATCTTGTGCGACAGGGCAAACAGTTCGCCCACCTTCTCGGGCTCAATGGCCGGCTCCTGCAAGCCAATGCGACCCAATTCGTTGCCAATGAAGCCAACGCGAGTGCGCAATACCTGAACCCGTTCAATGTACAGGCAGAGCTCCTCCTCGTTTTTAATAACACCCTTCATGCTGGTCATGGTTAGGTAAATTTCCTGCAGCTCACGCTCGACCAGCTTGAGTTTTTCGTCGGACGGCATATCCTCCGAGGACAAGCACTCCACAATATTGTGTTGGATGAGCTCAATGGCCTGGAAAACGGCTTGCCAGCGATCCTCTAGCTGGGCATGGAATTGACGCTGCAGCATCTCATCGGCCAGCGGGATGACTTTCAGTGATTTCTCTAGGCTATGTGCCGCCTCGTTGCGAATGTTGTTGTGCAGCTCAAAGCGGGCTTTGATCTCCCAGAATTGTCGTATATGCGGTATGGGTTCATCTGTTGGCTTCGAGGGTATCTGAATGTGTCGTAGTTCTTGCTCCGCTTCGCGTACAAAAGCCTCCATCTTGTCGGTCTGCTGTTCGTACTGCACCCATATCTCCTTGAATATTAGCAGGCGATGCAGATAGAGCGCGACCTCTTCGCGTAGCTTGAGCAATACGATCAACGCCTCGTTGGTCTCCTCAACTAGGTTGGGCGACTGAACGAGCAGCTGCAGCTTATTGGCAATGCCCGAGAGCTGCGTCATCTTGACATAATGATGCGAGATGTCGTTACTCAGGGACTGATAAAGCGTGGCATACTGATCATAATCGGCAGATGTAACTGCCGATAGATCTGGCACACGTTGCTGTGCCACCTGCAGCCACTGAAGCTCATCCCGCATGCCTTTCTCCAGCACGGTCCAGCGTGATGCTGCTTGCACCAGCTTCGAGGAACGTTCAGAGGCACGCTCCAGCAACTGAGTCGCCTTTTGGTAGAGTTCCTTGTGCAGTTCCGAGTGCTTCTCACGCGTTTCGCTGTCAATGTTCTCCTCGAGCGACTCGAGCATTGCCCGACAATGGCTAAGGTTGACAAAGAACTTGCGTTGCTTCTGTACCTCATGGTTCAATTGTGCCAACGAACTGGATACAATCGGTGTCTCCATCATCTTGTCGGCTAGCACGGTAATGTTGGTAAACTCTTTGAGAGTTTGTTCGTACTCCTCGGCCAATGATTGCAGCTGCAGCAGACGATCCCGTTCCGCTTCAATGCTGTTGCCAATGTTCATGTTCATCTCATAGGCGCCGTGAACATCCTGAGGCATCTTCTTGCCGGGGAAATCACGCTGCACAAAACGTGCCGTCTGTATGAGATCAGCCAATGGCTGCTGAGATCCTGCATGCTGTTGCTCCAGCTCTTTGAGCATCGCTAGCTTTTTGGAAAGTGGATGCTCTTGGCTGGTTGCTTGTTCGTAGCGTATCTGCAATTGCTCCTGCATGAAGCACACTTCTTTGAAGAGCGACTCAAAGCTGTGACACTTGTCGAGATCCTTGCTATCTTGTTCTTGATTCTGTTGTGTCACTTGATGCACCGCATCCACGTGCTCCTTCAGCGTGTCCACGCACTGCAACAGCTCTTCAGCCATGGGCTTCTCCACATGCTGGAGCTGTCCCTCCAGAGTGTCAACATTGTGCTTGATGTTTCCCAGCTCATCGTTGAGTATGTTGTAGTTGCTCAACTTCTGCTCGGAGGGGCCTTCATTTGAATTTTGACGTATCAAATAGACCCGATACTCAATGGTTTCCAGCCAGGTGGAGACCTTCTCAATGACCGTAATTACGGTGGTATGTATGGTGGTTTTATCTCCACTGCGAATTGCGGCATTCAAGGTCTCCAGCTGGTCGTTAACCTCCTCCAGCCGCTGTTCGCTTGGCATTTGCTTGATCTGCTCAGAAAGTGTGGCCAAGTGCAGCACATCGCTCAGCGGTGTGTGTTGCAGTGGCGACGCTTGTTTTAAATGCCTGATGCGATTATCGATGGCCTCCTTAGTTTCGGTCCACAACACCTGCTTTTGCTCCTGTTGTCTGCCAGGATAAAGCTGTAAGCTCTCGCTCATTATCAAATTCTGTGAGGCATCCCGTGGCATGGTCTGCTCCACATTGACGATGTTTGTTGGCATCACCCAAATGTTCTGTTGGTTAACATCGGGGCCAGGTGTTAGAGGCACAATAAGCTCCTCGGTGGGCGAGACAACTTCTTCAATGGTCACCGATGCAGTGGGTCCAGTACGTGGCTTGGTACTACTGCTACTCTGCTGTTGCGAGGCAATGCATACCTTGTTCTGCTCGGTAATGTGCACCGGCAGCTCGGGATACTCGTCGTACACCGTTGTTCTTGTGATTTGCAGCTGCACGCGTTGCGGTTTCTGTTGGTCACTTTCAACGGGCGTGGGTTCTGGCTCGACCACCGGCGACACATGTGGCACATCTTCGACTTCTTGGTTAGTGGAAATCACAATGCCCGATTCGGTAAGAAGTTCAGGCGCAATTTCGACAGTCACACTGATTTGGGGATCCACTTCTGATGCTACTTGTGGGACCTTAGGGTTTTTCTTTGCCTTCTTGCTCTTTTTGCTAACCTTCTCCGGCTTTGGCAACTCAATTGTTTGAGTGTATTCGTAAAGGGTGGGCTCCGCCAGGGATGAATCTGTGTCTGCGGGTATAGCCACTGTGGTTCTCACTTCCAGTTCGTATGGTTCCGAAACTGAAGTGGTAGTCAGTGAACTATCCTCAAGGGATGCGGGCTGCTGATCCTCCTTTGGCATGGTCTGCACGAACACATCGCTTACTTCGACTGGCTCTAGAATGTTGGCAATTGGCTGGTCTATAGGCTCCGGCGTTATTGTCTGCATCTGCGTCTCGGTTGTAGTCGTCATTTCAGTGAAAGTAGACTGCTCCGTTGTGGGCACCGGCAAATCAATGGTCATATCTTTCACCAGGTCCTGGACAAGCGCTGGCACCACATGTTCACTCTTAGGCTCAGCTTCTCTTGGGGATTCTTTCGGCGTTGTTTGCAGCTCCCTTTCAATGGTAGTCGTCACAATGGTCTGACTGGAAATTTCCATAGTGTCGCGGGGCTGACCACTGACATCGGTTTGCATTTCCGTGGTGGACAGCTCCACGAGTTCAGGCTGTTCATCTGTGGCACGGGGCGTGGTCTGAGCTTCGGTTTCAGTAATCTCCACAATCAGTGTCTGTGATTCATTTTCTTGATTTTCAGGATGCATTTGGAGAGTTGTCTGCACCGACGACTCGTCGAGCTGAGGTTGATGCTGTGGCGATGTCTGCGAGGATTTAATCTCCTGCTCGACTTCCACATTCGTTGGCGTGGGCACACGCGGTGTAGTCTGTTGTTCCACGTCCTCAACGAGAGCCAATTCAACAACTTCGGTTGGGATAACCAGCTCGGTGAAAGGATGCCGTGGTGACTCTGAGGGTGAGATGATAACGGCATCTTCAATCACTTTCACGCTCGTATCAATATCCATACTGGACAAGTTACTCTCATCACTGATCTCCACAATCGATTCGTGTCGCATTTTACCCTCCGACTCAATGCTAGCGCTATTATCACGTGGCGAATTATCGGAAGAGATGGGTGCATGTGAATCCTCCTCTTCGGTCTTTTCCTTTTGCTTCTTCTTTTTGAGACGTTTTTTCTTCGAGTCTGTGGAGTCATCATCGTCGGCAACAGTTTTCTCTTCCGCCTCGTAGCCAGTTTCATTGACAGATTCTGCCTCGATTTCGGAAACAGCAATCGGTTCATCCACGGGCCCCATTTGGACTTCAGGTTTTGGTTGTGTGCGCTCTTCAGCTGGCACATCATCTCTTCTTTTCTTTTTCTTTCGACTTCGCTTTGTACTGTCATCATCTCCCCGATCTGGGGTCGACGTTACAGTTTCCACAATAGATATGGTCATCTTACCGGGCTGATGAGCTGTGGACTCAGCCATATCCATGGCTACCTTCAACACACCAACTCCGGTAGCTGTGGCCACAGATGGTGCCGTAATCTGATAGGTTCTGTGGGGCGATTCGGCGTCAGCTGCCTCGCCAGAGATGAACAGTTGAGTGGCCATACGCACGTCTGTTTGTGGCACTTTCTTAGCTGCAATTGGAGTATATGTTTCCGATGTCTTGGATTGTTCCTTTGCAGGCTGTTCTTGTGATTGTTCTACTTGTAAGAAGACTTCATTGTCAGTCTTTCGAATCGCCTCAGGCTGTTCCAAAGTTTCTACCATGTCATTTTCAATTTGAGGTGGTTGATCAATGTCACGTTTCAGGGATGTTGGCTCGAATTCATAGGTTTCGAGAGAGACGGAATTTCCAGTTTCAGGACTGGTTGGCCAAATGGTATCAACTGGCATGGATGGATCTTCAACTGGAATTCCGCCAGCTTTCTGCCGTATGAGCGTTGTTTCGTGTTGGGAGAAATCAATGTTTGTGGGACTGAGATGATGCTCAACTGGCCAAATTATATTGATGTCTTCTACCACAGGCTCAAACTCTGTCTTGGATTCTATTTCAGTCTCTGATGTTGTTGTTGGGATTGCTTGGGAAATTGTTGTATTAGTTGTTGTTGTTGTTGTTGATGTTGTTGTGGTAGCTGTAGTTACTGACGCTGCTGTAACATTAACGGGACTGGTAGTAGCAACTTCTACAATTTCTTCAATGTCTACTTGAGGTGCAGGCAATTCTACAAGTGCTTCTTTAGTCGATTCTGTTGTTCTTGTTGTTGGTGCTTTCTGTATATCGAGTTGTTGTTGTTCTGGTTGTGTTGTTGTGGTGCTGATGTTGATAGACTCAATATCAAATACCTGTTGCTGCGGTTCCACTGTCTCTGATTGGGACAGGTCCGTTGCAACTTCTTCGATGACGACACCTGGCTCCTGCATCAAACGCTGGAACTCCTCCTCGCTTACTATTTTGCCATTCACCGTTCGCACGATATTGATATTCACTTGCGGCGACATCTCCTCCTCCGTCACCTCAATCTCTTCAGGTTCCTCAACAACCTCCTCGGTTATATGCTCCTTGCCGTTGATAATAACTACATGCTTGATAATCTTACGAGTCTTGCGTATCACCTTGCGAGTCACCTGCTGCATCACAGTGCGTACGCTGCCATGTGTCTCCAGATCGGATTGGCCAGCCTCGGCGTGGAATTGCTGCAGTTTGCCATCGGAATCGGGACTTATAATCTGTTCGTATTGCTCAATTACTGGCTCCGTTTCGAACTCGCTGACTTTTACAGTCTCAGGTTGAGATCCATCCAAAAGAGTGCCACGTGTTTGTTGGGTGATCACAGTGCGTACACTACATTGCTGTGGATCAGCTATGGTATCTGTGTGCTGCACATTCTCCAGATTGATTTGCCCTGTGGATTTCACTTCAATGTTGCCATCGGTGTCGCTGATTGTTTCAATGGAGCTAATCTGTTGCTGTTGCACGACTTGCTGACGTGTTCGCGTGGTGATCTTCTTCACTACGATGTGCTTGGTGCCATCAGCACCCACAACCACCTCGGTTGTGGTATCATCGGGCTCCACAAAAGTCGTCTCAAATGCCTGGGGCACATTCTTCAGTATTAGCTCGGTGGCACGATCCACATCGCCATGGGGCTGTTGATGGTAACGTGCCTCAATCTCCACATCCTCTGGTGGTTCGGCCACGTGCTTGTTAAGCGAGGTATCAATTTGTATAGTCTGCTGGCCATCTTGCAGGGTTTGCGTTACCAATATGTTTTCAGTCGGTGGGCGCTCCTTTAGCGTTTGCAGTGCCACTTCAGCTGTTTGTATGGCAGCCACAGGTAGTGGCTCTAGGAAACTTGTTTGTGCCTCCACATTACTTGTTGAAATCTGAGGTTGAGTCGGTTGCTTTTGCTCTGACTGCTGAACTCTATCGCTGAACGAGGTCTGAGTCTCCACATAAACGCCAGTTGGTTTGATCTCCTCTTCGGGCATGGAACTGGAGTCAATTGTGTTTTCATTGGACTCGATAGACTCAGGTGCGGTATGTGTGCTTAATGGTGGCTGGATCTTGGCATCTTCCAACACACGTTGCCGCTGTGCATTATCACTCTTGACCTTGCGTAGCTCTACGATGCGTTTCTCAATGGTAAATATGCGTGTGGTGGCCACTGTAATTTGTTCACGCAATATGATTATGATGCTCTGCAGCTGTTCCATTAGCGTATCAGCCAAGTGTGCTACGTCGGGTTGTCCCTGCAATTGACGTGTCTGTTCAACCAAATCATCCATGGACTGTTGACGATCCTTAAGCGTGCGCAGCAATTGTTGACTGCGTTCGACTTGAGTTTTGAGGACATGCTCATCATTTGTGCTGTCAGGTGTGGTCTCAAACGAGGCCAGCTCAGCAGTCACTTCATTGATCCAACACTCCAATTCCAACAAATGCCGTTGATACTCATCGATCTCCTGCTCGCGCTTCTTCTGACCGTGCATGGCATTCTGATAATGAATTATATTAAAGATTTAATATAAAATGGTTAAATCAGTTTACTTACGGCTATCATGGTGATACCCTGCTGTGTGCGCCGCAAAAGCAGATCAATGCGATCTGTGGTCTCGTTTAGAAGACGCTCGGTGGCAGGATCCGTAGGCAGTGCTTTTGCTTGTTCTTTGAGGTTGCGTGCTTCCCGCTCATGCACTTCAAGATTGTTTTGGATTAGCTATGCATTGGGTAAAAATTAATTCATTACAAATGAAAGGATTGAAGGGATAATGTGTAATTAGAAGTAATCGTAAGACTGGAAAGACCTACTTTTATAGATATTTCTAATGCTTCTACAAAACGTACTATAAATATTTGTTCTATTCAAATATAATTCGAGTTCAAAATGTACGATCGTTTATGGATTATGCGATTGTGTTATTTAATTTGTGTGACACACGCCAGCATCCATTCATCGGTTCAAAAATAAAAAAATTAACAAATTAAATTTTATATATACAGTGTAAGTACTAATTGGTAAGTGGTGTCTACTAAATATTGTTGTTATTATAAGATATTGCAAGTCGAACGCATGCATCCAAACAATTCTCTTTCGAGCCTACTCTACAGTTCTCTACACAAGTATATTGTCCAAGATATTATTACCTTCAATCCCTGTAGCATGCCCTCCAAGCTGCTGTAGTTCATATTTCCGATGCCATTCTCGACGGTTGAGAGCGATTGTAGAAGTTCGTCAAGTTCTTGCGATATTAATTCCTATAATTGTGCACAATTACACAATTTTAATTTGTACGGGAAGGAACATTAATAAAATTTTGAAACAAATAAATATTGCTCAATTGATTGTTTCTTGTAAATATTTGTTTCCGGCTTCTATACAGATACAACATATTTACACATTGAACAAAGTGTATAACATATTTTTTGGGATGCAATGCAGTCGTCAGCCACATAGGAAAGATAGGCAATGCATAATTGAATATAACTTAGCCTTAAATTTAATTAAATAAACTGCAGTTAATTTAATGCATGCGCATATAGTAGAAAATATATATAACTTAGTTATTATATGGGCGAATATTTTATGAGATTGGCGAAAGGGACAGTAGATAGACAATAGCACCAAATGCAACAAAGTCTCTAGCAATAGAATTGAAATCAAATGACACATATATAAAATAAATTTAATAATGGTAAATATTTTATATATATTAAAAATAAAAAGTTAAGTGAAGTATATGTATACTATTAGTTAATAGTCGAATATACCTAGAATTCGGCATGATCTGCGGCACAGTTTTGCTTAAATACTAAAATATATTATTTGGTGGAGCATTGAATTTTAATTGATTATGATGGTTAATATAGTATACAATTTATTTATCATCAAAGATGCTGAGTTCAATATTTGAACTCCATAAAATTGTAAAAATTGTGTCCTTAAAAAAAACCATATACACAAATTTATTACTTTTTAATTAATTAAGATTAATTTCTTACTTCTTCTACAAGCGCCTTTTCTGTGAATATGTCAATATTTTTTAAGTACTACAACACTTTTATGCCTGAATATACTCACACATACTGTCTATGCAAATATTGTATTTTTTTACACAGCTTTTCGTATTCTTTGAATCGTTTTTTCAATTGAAGTATTATAATTGCGGTCTGTATGGCATTCCACATTGAACTCCCGGTCTAGACTAAAACTAAAAATTGACTGGCGCTCTGAGATATTTTTGAGCAAGTAAATCGAGGCTGCATTACATGGATTTCTTTGCAGATGGATGCAACACTTTATTTATAGCAGAGAGGCAGAATTTAATATTGTACAATTGGCGAGTTCTGCAGGGCGGCAAGAAGGCAATGAACTCATAAGTACACACTATTTGTTACATTCAAATGGGCATAAACTGCTTGAAAGCTGTGTTGGGTGCGCACTTTTGAGCAGAACTATGCAAGTGTGTCTCTATGTGCATGTGTGTATGTGTGCAAAGTGCATGTGCGAATGCTTGTAAGTGGCAGAGTATTTGTGCAAGAATGTCTGCGAGTTTGCCTATTCGAAAATGAAAACTGTGCAAATAAAGCAATAAAAATAGATATCAAATATTCAAACGTGCAAATTGGTTAATATTTTATTTTATTAAGTTTAGTTTTACTGGCAATAGGTTTAAAATGTAATAGTTTAATTTACTACATCACTACTCTTGTTTTTACAAAATGTTAAGATCAATTAGTAAGGAACATAGGCGAATGCCAGCAAACTAAAGAGCATTAATTCTAAGTTGATAGGAATATAAAATCAAATTAATATTACGGTTATACTAATGTCATACATATTATAAAGACGAATGCAATTAAAGGAAACAAAACATTAAAAATAAACTTTTAAGAAAACATAAATTGTAATCAGAATGAACAATTGAATACAGTTAGTATTAAGAATATATTTTTAGTTTTGTAATATTGTTTGTTATTATTGTTTCGGCACAATTGCCAAAGGGCCAACTAGCATGCAACAATCGCCATGGTTCGACCTTATTGTAGGCCATTCTCAGGGTTTGTTACTGATGTTGGTTGCAAATTGTGGTAACATGTGGCTGAAGCGCCGCAACAACAACAACAGGAGGAGGAGGAGGAAGAGCAATTGCTATATAAAAGCCATGAACAAATACCAAAACCACACACAAAAGCTGCAAATATTAGAATTATGAATAAACGAAGGCTCAATGTGATGTTCACCTTCTGGCGTTGTTGTTGTTGCTCTAGCAAATCATTGCCAGGTGTTGTTGTTGTCGTAGATGTTGTGCTGTTGCTAGTCGTTGCTGGCTCTGCTGCTGCTTCAGTTGTGGTTGTTGTCGTTACAGTTGTTGTTGTGACAACAGTGCGTCTTATCACATTTGTCAAGTTGTCATCGACTTCTGGCGCCACCCCCACGTCGGATGGAAACTCTTCATCGCTGACGGTGCTAGACTTTGTTGTCGTTGTCGTTGTCGTCGTCGTCTTCTCCGTAATTGTTGCTGCTGCTAGTGGTAGTGTTGTCTCCTCTGGTGTCGATGGTGGTGTTGTCGGTGTTGTTGGCGCCGCAGTTAACTTATTAACTACGGCTGTTGCCACCGGCAAAATGACGCCACTTGCCGCCAGTGTTGTCGCTTGTGTAGCTGTTGCTGCCGCATTCGCAGCAGCGGACAGCGTGTGAGTTGTGGCGCTCGCCAATTGGATTAGTGCATTTGCAACGTTAGTTGTGGATATAACAGAGGGGCTTGGACTTGTTGTTTCAGGGTTGTGGGGGAGAACTCTTGCAGGTGGCACAGAAGGTGCCGATACAATGGATTTTGATTCAGTTAGTATTTCCTTATTCTCGACTGTTGGTGTAAATTCAACTTTATTCTGCGGTTCGGCTTCTAAAGCCAAGTAAGTACTTTGGTCCCTCCAATGACCTACCCCACCTGGCAAATCGGTTGACATATACTCCGATGAACAACTGTGATTCTGTTCGTAATGTGCTGAATCGGTTTCTGGTGTCGGTGTTGCATTGCCACTGCTACCACTACCAGGATCGCGGTCGTTTGATTTGTCATCATCGTCATGCGGCTTGCGAATTTCAGGTACAGTCATTTTATCCTCATCATCGTCATCGTCAGCATCATCATCATCGTCGTCGTTATTGTCATTATCGTTCTTCTGGTCTGGTTTGTCTGGCTGTTCAACATCATCGGGTTTTATGTCTTTGTCAAGTTTTGCATCCACGACAGAAACATCATCACACTTCAGTTTATCGATACTGTTATCGTATAAATCTGCATCGATGACAGGCGTTGCCCACTCATCCATGAACAGATTTAAACGCAACTGGTCGATGTTGCTAAGCGGTTCTGTTGTTGTCACTTCAACGCTAGGAATGTTTACAATTGACGATGCTTCTGGTTCAGTCTTATCTACAACGTTATCAGCAACCAATTTGCGTGATTCTGTAATCGTAGTCGTTTTCACTACAGTTTCAGTAATGATGTCAGTCTTATGCTTATCGTCTTGGGTATCCTGAGTTTTTCCCATATCTGTACTAGTCTTAATCGTTGTGTACAACGCATAAACGTTGTCTGTCATCTGTCTATGATGATTGGTTAGTTTCAAGAAG
Source organism: Drosophila pruinosa (assembly GCA_018150935.1). Taxonomy (NCBI): domain Eukaryota; kingdom Metazoa; phylum Arthropoda; class Insecta; order Diptera; family Drosophilidae; genus Drosophila; species Drosophila pruinosa. The sequence continues at coordinate 5,747,455 of JAECWR010000034.1, read as the reverse complement.
TTGTCTAGACTGAGATGCCACAGTAGTTCACTTGGTTTACTGGGCTCTGCCGTTAACGGGAGCAAGGAAATCTGATCTAGGTTTGTCGGCTTAAAGTTTTCTACGAGTATATTTTCCTCAAGAACACCTATTTCGGATTTTTCTTCGGTTATCTCCTTAATTTTAACGTTTTTAAATGGCTTTTCGACACAAGGTGCAACGGATTTGATTAAATGCAACTGACTAATAGCATAATCAATAGAACTGTCAGGTATCGAGCGCAATAATGTTTGCCTATCAAGATGTAAATTAAAAGCAAGGATCTCGGAGTTTAAATCTGGGACTGCTTCGGGTTCAATTATCACATAATCATCCAAAAATGTTTCATCCTTTGAAGATGCAGGAATTTCTTTTATCACAATTGGTTCGTCAATTACCTTAGGTTCATTCGCCTTTAATAGCTGATACTGTGCCTCAATTATGTCATATCTAGGACGCAGCTGATTTACCTCAATCAGTAGATTTCTCACCAAGTCTTTTTTTGAAGGTTTATCTCCTAGTTCCTTGGATTCAGATGCAGGTTCAGTTGACAGTTCACTTGAATGAGATGTCACTACAGTAGATAGATATGATGTAGGTTCTTCCTCTGTAGTTTGTACATCTTTGTGTGTTGTTACGGTTGTTGTTACATAGGTTGTTGATGTTGGGGTTGTATTTGTCGTTTGTTCTTTTTCTTGTCGATCTTGTTGTTTAGGCTTTTGGAAATCCTTGGTTTTAGTCACAACTACAGTGGACCAAGCTGGCAAGACAGTCCGATCTTCTCTCTCATCTTTTGTAATGGACGATGGGAAAAGCTTATTTTCAGTTTGAACTATAGCTGACCAAGTTGTTGGTTGATCGGTTGGCGATTGTACTGCAATTTCGGAAAAACTATTATCTGTTGGTATATTAATTGTAATTGGAGCTTCCTCCTCTGTTGCAATTTCAATGATCTCCTTTTCTTTCTGGCCAGGTTTCAATGTGGCAGACCAGTATGACGTCTCGCATATGAATTCATCAGCTTCCGCTGTGCTTTGGGAATCGTACGTCGTGGTGTCAAGTTTCTCAGTCGTTTTGAATGGAGCCAAAGGTGTTTTTTCAAATGATGTTGCTTTTAGAACTGTTTCCTCGATAACTGCTGTTCTGTCAGACTTAGTAGTATCTTTAGTTATCTTAAGTGAAATTGGATGTTCCCGCTCAGTGACAGATTTTGTAGTTGCTTGTGTTACAATCGATGACCATGATTCAGTTGAAGATTGTGTATCAACAACGTCATATGGCTCTTGAACAATTATCGGCTTTTCAATAACTGGTTGATGTTCTATGTGTTTCTTCTCCTTCTTCGTCGGCTTAACAACTTCCTTAATGTCCCCAACAACAGTTTGTGGTTCGGAAACGGACCCTTCAACTGTGATGTTAAGTTCTTCGGATGGCTTGAATGGAGCTAAGGGTGTCGGATCAGAAACAGTTTCAATTGTAGTTGTTTGTGTTACGATTGATGACCACGATTGAGTTGGAGATTGTGTATCGACAGTTTCTTGATCCTTTGCATGAATCTCTTCTTTAGGCTCTTTAACAACATTTGCCTTTTCAACTACAGGTTCTGGTTCGGTTTTTTTGTCCTTTTTGGGCTTTTTCACGGGCTGTATCGCATCCATTACCTCCTCAACAACAGTCACAGTTTGTGGTTCGGAAACGGACCCTTCAACTGTGATGTTAAGTTCTTCGGATGGCTTGAATGGAGCTAAGGGTGTCGGATCAGAAACAGTTTCAATTGTAGTTGTTTGTGTTACGATTGATGACCACGATTGAGTTGGAGATTGTGTATCGACAGTTTCTTGATCCTTTGCATGAATCTCTTCTTTAGGCTCTTTAACAACATTTGCCTTTTCAACTACAGGTTCTGGTTCGATTTTTTTGTCCTTTTTGGGCTTTTTCACGGGCTGTATCGCATCCATTACCTCCTCAACAACAGTCACAGTTTGTGGTTCGGAAACGGACCCTTCAACTGTGATGTTAAGTTCTTCGGATGGCTTGAATGGAGCTAAGGGTGTCGGATCAGAAACAGTTTCAATTGTAGTTGTTTGTGTTACTATTGATGACCACGATTGAGTTGGAGATTGTGTATCGACAGTTTCTTGATCCTTTGGATGAAGTTCATCTTTAGGCTCTTCAATAATCGATTTCTCAACTACAGGTTCTGCTTCCTTCTGTTTCTTTTCCTTTTTGGGCTTGGACTTCGTAGGGTCATTCATTTCCCTTAGCTCATCAAAAACATTTTCAATTTGTGGATCGGAAACTGTTTCTTCAGCTGTGATATTAAATGCATCAGATGGCTTGAATAGTGCTAAAGGTGTCGGTTCAGAAAAGGTTTCAATCGTTGTTGTTTGTGTTACGATTGAAGGCCACGATGGAGTTGAAGATTGTGTATCGACAATTTCTTGCTCCTTCGGTTGAAGCTCTTCTTTAGGTTCTTCAAAAAGAATTGTCTTTTCAACTACAGATTTTGGTTCGGTTTGTTTCTTATCTTTTTTCTCTTTCTTGGGCTTCTTTGTGGGCTGACTCACCTCCTTTACCTTCTCAACAAAAGTCTCAATGTCTGGTTCGGTTAGCTTAAATGGAGCTAAAGGTGTTGACTCGGAAAGATTTTCAATTGTAGTTGTTTGTGTTACGATTGATGACCACGATGGAGATGAAGATTGTGTATCGACAGTTTCTAGATTCTTTGGTTGAAGCTCTTCTTTAAGCTCTTCAACAATCGATTTCTCAACTTCATGTTCTGGTTCCTTCTGTTTCTTGTCCTTTTTGTGCTTGGACTTCTTTGCGGGTTGAATCATTTCCTTGACCTCCTTGATAACAGTCTCAATTTTTGGTGCGGACACTGTTTCATCAACTGCGATATTAAGTTCAGATGGCTTGAATGGAACCAAAGGAGTCGGCTCAGAAACATTTTCAACAGAAACAGTGTTAGAAATGAATTCAGATATATTGTCCTCCAAGGTATCAACTGGCTTAGCATTGTTATGTTCCTTAACGTACATAGCATCTTGCTTCATAATATCAACGGTATCACTTGGTTTCTTTTTGGACTTTTGCTTAGTTTTCAAAGGTTTGGTTTCGGTTTCCAGTTTTATTGGAATTACAACCTTATTTGTTGTGGGTTTACTTACGACTTCAAACTCAGTTTCTTTGATTTCCGTTTGAAGTTGTCGAATTTGTTGAGCTGGTGCGGGAACATTATATGCTGCTATGGCTGCCCACGACATTCCTGATATATTTGGAGCTGGAGAGGGAGTGAGAGCGATAATTGGCTCAATTACTGCTGAAGAACCGTCTTTCACTGGTTTAAATGAAATAGGTTTATCTGCAGAGGGCATCGAAGGCATATGTTGTTCACTGTCTTTTGGCTTTTTAGATTTCTTTTTCTTTGGTTTTTCTTCGAGATGTGAATTTTGGGATTGTTGAGAACGGGATCGAGAGCGATTTCGTTTCTTTGAAGTTACTTCAAGAAAACCATGATCTTCTTGAGGCTGAAGTGTTTTTTCAAGTTGAATTACTTCAGTGACTTGTATAGTCGGTCGACTTATTGTTCGAGAAGGTCTTTCAATCTGTTCTTCCTTTCCCTCCCATGGTTGTGTATCTGAGGTCCAAGATAGTATATCAACATCTGTTGGGCTTACTTCCTCATCCATCATATCTCTCCAAGACATTCCAAAAGATACTTCAGGATACTCATATGTCTCAATAGGACGTACGTCTGGAATTCTGACTAGTGGAGGGATGATGGGATCTGGGAATTCGGTAACTTCTATGGCAGATGATGTTTCAGGAACAGGTTCAATTTCTCTGCTGTCAAAATTGCTAGGAGTTTCCGATTCTGATTCCTGATAACTGATATAAGTGTTGTCTGTGAAACCAGATTTCTTAACCACTTCGGCATACGTCTCTGACTGAGACCAAACTGATGGTATTGGTTTTGGCAACTTAATTCTGAAGTCAACAGATGTGGGTTCTATGGCAGCTAAAGACGTAACATCAATAGCGGGCTCCTGTTCTTGCACAATAACTTCTTCTAGAACCTGCTCAACCTTAATAGACTTATTTTCCTTTCTGGATTTTTGCATCTTGGATTTGTCTTCCACAACATCATAAGCAACCTGAGTCTTCGTTTCGACAACTTCCTCAACCAAACTAATGGCAGGCTTGGGATATTCTTCCACCTTAGGTGATTTCTTGGACTTTACGGATTTTTGCGATATTTCCTTTGCAACTGGCAACAATTTCTGTTCCTCTGAGATGAATTTGTCAATCTTTCGAGTTTCAGATGCAATTGGAGACACTTCCTCCGTTTGGGAAACTATCTTTGACCATGACATCGGTTTTAGAGATAGATCTTCAGTTTGATTTGGTTTCTCCTCTGTTGCGATAATCATTGTTTCTGGTTCCTGAACTGGCAATTTTTTCTCCTTTTTAGACTTTAACTTAGGTTCAAATACTTCTATCGGTTCGTCAACAATAGTCGGCTTTCCAACGTGTATCTCAACTTGTTTCTTTATCTTTTCCTTGGTTTTATCGTTCACTAAGGCTGAGAAATTCTGTTCCTTGTGAATAAAGTCCTGTATGTCATCCGCGGAGGCAACTGCTTCAGAAATCATTTCATATCTTTCAGTGACCGCTGGAGCAATGTCAATTGCCTGAGAAACAATTGATGACCACGATTGCGTTAAAGGTTGAACATTGACGAAACTGTGTTTATTCGGCTCAAGCTTGAGTTTCGGTTCTTCAACATGTATCAATTTTTGGACAAAAGGTTCATTTCCCTTTGGTTTCTTTTCCTTCTTAACCTTCTTCTTATTTTCGATCACTTCCCCGACCTCTTCAACAACAGTGTCAGTTTGTGGTTCAAAATCTTTCTTTTCATTAAGTCCTTCGGATGGCTTGAATGGCGGTAAGGGTGTCGGTGCAGAAACAGTTTCAATTGTAGTTGTTTGTGTTACGATTGATGACCACGATTGAGATGTAGAGTCTGCGTTGACAGTTTTTTGATCCTCTGGATGAATCTCTCCTTTACGCTTGTCAACATCAATCGTCTTTTCAACTACAGGTTCTGCTTCGTTATGTTTCTTCTCCTTTTTCTCCTTCTTGGACTTCTTCGTGGGCTGACTCACCTCCTTTACCTTCTCAACAATAGTCTCAATTTGTGGTTCAGAAAGTGTTTCCTCAACTGTAATATTAGGTCCTTCGGATGGCTTGAATGGAGCTAAAGGTGTCGACTCAGAAAGAGTTTCAATTGTAGGTTCTGGTTCCTTCTGTTTCTTGTCTTTTTTATGCTTGGACTTCTTTGCGGGTTGAATCATTTTCTTTACCTCCTTGATAACATTTTCCATTTGTAGTGCGGACTCTGTTTCATCAACTGCGATATTAAATTCAGATGGCTTGAAGGGAGCTAAGGGTGTTGATTCAGAAACAGTTTTTATAGTGGTTGATTGTGTTACGATTGATGACCACGATTGAGTTGGAGATTCTGTATTGAGAGTTTCTTGATCCTTTGGATAAATCTCTTCTTTACGCTCTGCAACAACAACTGTCTTTTCAACTACAGGTTCTGGTTCGGTTTGTGTCTTTTCCTTTTTCTCCTTCTTGGATTTCTTCGTGGGCTGACTCACCTCCTTTACCTTCTCAACAATAGTCTCCATTTGAGGTTCGGAAAGTGTTTCTCCAACTGTGATATTACGTCCTTCGGAAGGATTAAATGAAGCTAATGGGGTCGGTTCAGAAACAGTTTTAATTGCCGTTTTTTGTGCTACGATTGATGACCACGATGGAGTTGAAGATTGTGTATCGACAGTTTCTTGATCCTTTGGAGGAATCTCTTCTCTAGATTCTTCAACAAAAATGCTCTTTTCAACTATATGTTCTGGATTGTTTTGTTTCTTATCCTTTTTCTCTTTCTTTGACTTCTTCGTGGGCTGAATCACCTCCTTTACCTTCTCAACAATAGTCTCAATTTGTGGTTCGGAAGCTGCTTCTTTAACAGTGATGTTAAGTCCTTCGGTTAGCTTAAATGGAGCTAAAGGTGTCGACTCAGAAAGAGTTTCAATTGTAGTTGTTTGTGTTACGATTGATGACCACGAAGAAGATGAAGATTGAGAATCGACAGTTTCTTGATCCTTCGGTTGTATATCGTCTTTAGGCTCTTCACCAACAAACGGCTTCTCAACTACAGGTTCTGATTCGTTTTGTTTCTTCTGTTTTTTGTCCTTTTTGGACTTTTTCACGGGCTGTATCGCATCCATTACCTCCTCAACAACAGTCACAGTTTGTGGTTCGGAAACGGACCCTTCAACTGTGATGTTAAGTTCTTCGGATGGCTTGAATGGAGCTAAGGGTGTCGACTCAGAAAGAGTTTCAATTGTAGTTGTTTGTGTTACGATTGATGACCACGAAGGAGATGAAGATTGAGAATCGACAGTTTCTTGATCCTTCGGTTGTATATCGTCTTTAGGCTCTTCAACAACAAACGGCTTCTCAACTACAGGTTCTGATTCGTTTTGTTTCTTCTGTTTTTTGTCCTTTTTGGACTTTTTCACGGGCTGTATCGCATCCATTACCTCCTCAACAACAGTCACAGTTTGTGGTTCGGAAACGGACCCTTCAACTGTGATGTTAAGTTCTTCGGATGGCTTGAATGGAGCTAAGGGTGTCGGATCAGAAACAGTTTCAATTGTAGTTGTTTGTGTTACGATTGATGACCACGATTGAGTTGGAGATTGTGTATCAACAGTTTCTTGATCCTTTGCATGAATCTCATCTTTAGGCTCTTCAACAATCGATTTCTCATCTACAGGTTCAGGCTCCTTTTGTTTCTTTTCCTTCTTGGGCTTGGACTTCGTAGGGTCACTCATTTCCTTTAGTTCCTCAAAAACAGTTTCAATTAGTGGTTCGGAAACAGTTTCTTCAACTGTGATATTAAGTGCTTCAGATGGCTTGAATAGTGCTAAAGGTGTCGGCTCAGAAAAGGTTTCAATCGTTGTTGTTTGTGTTACGATGGATGGCCACGATGGAGTTGATGATTGTGTATCGACCATTTCTTGATCCTTTGGATGAATCTCTTCTTTTGATTCTTCAACAAAAATGCTCTTTTCAACTACATGTTGTGGATCGTTTTGTTTTTTTTCCTTTTTCTCTTTCGTGGACTTCTTCGTGGGCTGAATCACCTCCTTTACCCTCTCAACTATAGTCTCAATTTGTGGTTCGAAAAGTGTTTCCTCAACTGTGATATTAGGTCTTTCGGATGGCTTGAATGGAGCTAAAGGTGTCGACTCAGAAAAAGTTTCAATTGTAGTTGTTTGTGTTACGATTGATGACCACGAAGGAGATGAAGATTGAGAATCGACAGTTTCTTGATCCTTCGGTTGTATATCGTCTGTAGACTCTTCAACAACAAACGGCTTCTCAACTACAGGTTCTGATTCGTTTTGTTTCTTCTGTTTTTTGTCCTTTTTGGACTTTTTCACGGGCTGTATCGCATCCATTACCTCCTCAACAACAGTTACAGTTTGTGGTTCGGAAACGGACCCTTCAACTGTGATGTTAAGTTCCTCGGATGGCTTGAATGGAGCTAAGGGTGTCGGATCAGAAACAGATTGTGTTACGATTGAGGACCACGATTGAGTTGGAGATTGTGCATCGACAGTTCCTTGATCCTTTACATGAATCTTTTCTTTAGGCTCTTCAACTACATGTTCTGTTTCGATTTGTTTCTTTTCCTTTTTCTCTTTCGTGGACTTCTTCGTGGGCTGAACCACCTCCTTTACCTTCTCAATAACAGTCTCAATTTGTGGTTCGAAAACTGTTTCTTCAACTGTGACATTAAGTTTTTCGGAAGGATTGAATGGAGCTAATGGTGTCGGATCAGAAACAGTTTCAATTGTAGTTGTTTGTGTTACTATTGATGACCACGATTGAGTTGGAGATTGTGTATCGACAGTTTCTTGATCCTTTAGATGAATCTCTTCTTTAGGTTCTTCAACAAGAATGCCCTTTTCAACTACATGTTCCGTGGACTGACTCACCTCCTTTACCTCAACAAAAGTCTCAATATTTGGTTCGTAAACTGCTTCTTCAACTGAGATGTTAGGTCCTTCGGTTATCTTAAATGGCGCTAAAGGTGTCGACTCGGAAAAAGTTTCAATTGTAGTTGTTTGTGTTACGATTGATGACCACGATGGAGATGAAGATTGAGTATCGACAGTTTCTAGATCCTTTGGTTGAAGTTCTTCTTTAGGTTCTTCAACAGCAATTGTCTTTTCAACTACAGATTCTGGTACGTTTTGTTTCTTCTCCTTTTTCTCTTTCTTGGGTTTCTTCGTGTGCTGAATTACCTCCTCAACAACAGTTTGTGGTTCAGAAACTGATTCTTCAACTGTGATGATAAGTTCTTCGGATGGCTTAAATAGAGCTGAAGGGGTCGGTTCAGAAACAGTTTTAATAGTAGTTGATTGTGTTACGATTGATGACCACGATGGAGTTGAAGATTCAGTACCAATAGTTTCCTGATCCTTTGGTTGAATCACGTCTTTTGGCTCTTCAGCAATTTTCTTCTCAACTACAGGTTCTGGTTCGTTTTGTGTCTTCTCCTTTTTGTCCTTCTTAGACTTCTTCGTGGGCTGAATCACCTCCTTTACCTCTTTAACAACAGTTCCAATTTGTGGTTCGGAAGCAGTTCCTTCAACAGTGATATTAATTTCTTCGGTTAGCTTAAATGGAGCTGATAGTGTCGGCTGAGAAACAGTTGTGATATTAGTTGATTGTGTTACTATTGATGACCACGATTGATTTGAAGACTGTGCATCAATAAATTCTTCATTTTTCCGTTCCAACAGAATATTTAATTCTTGTGGTTTCGGTTGCTGTTGCGGCTTTGCTAATTTCTTTTCTTTTTTGGTTTTTTGCTTAGACGGATTAGTTTCTACATGTTTATGAACAACAAGAGTGGACTCAATCTGCTTTTCTTTTCCGTCGTTAGGCTTTTGAGATTTATCGTTGACAATTGAAGAGTAAATCTGTTCTTTATGAATAAAGTTTTGGGTTGAAGGTACAACTCTAGACGGCGAATCGGTTTGAGGATCTTTAATTGGTTGTGATACAATCGACGACCATGACTTCGCTAAAGATTGTGTCTCTACAATGTCAGGCCCTTTGGATTTAATTATTGCTATATTTTCAGAGGGTTTCGGTTCAATGGCTTCCACCTGTACAAATGGTTTTATTTCTGGTTGTTGTTCAATATTTAGCAATTTATTCTCCTTCTTTTCCTTCTTTGACTTTTTCTTGGATTCAGTAACTTTCATTGTAGCTTCAATTGGAGTTTTGGAAACAGTTTTTTCAACGGCGATATTGAGTTCATTAGTTAGGTTAAACGGAGCTAAAGTCGTCGACTCAGAAACGGTGTCGATTGCAGTTGGTTGCGACACAATTGATGACCATGATTGAGTTGTAGGATGTGTATCGGCAATTTCTGATATCTGGGGTATAATGAGATCTTTTGTCTTTTTAATAAAGCGTTCAGAGTCCTGATTAATTTTGTTAGATTTTTTCTCCTTTTCTTTAGGTTTCTCAACAACAGTCGGATTTATTTGATGAAATTTAATATCCGGCTTTGTGTCTAGCGTGGATTTTTCGTTTACAATTGTTGAGAAGTTCTGCTCCTTGTGAATAAAGTCCTGAATGTCTTCAGAAAATGTTTGTGAAACAATCGATGACCATGTCGGTGTTAGGGTGGGTACAGTTGGTTCCATTTCCGGTTGATCTACCCGTTTTTCGGACAGTTTATTTTCCTTTTTAGAATTCTTTTCTGGTCCATGAGAAAGTTCAATAGGAGTGGCCGGTTCAATATTTATAAGTGGGCTATTATCTACATGAGATTTCTTTGATTTCTTGGCCTTTTGCTTAGTCTTAGCAGTTTCAGCACTGGGAACCTGACTTGTTATTGGGAATTCTATAACTTCCAATTCTACAGTACTCTGCTGAGTTATCACTGTTAAAGGATCATCGGTTCCTTGTCGTACAATGGAGGACCATGAAGCACCAGGTTGTGGCTTTTCAACACAGATTGGACCCTCATCGTCTACTATTTCCGACCACCTTTGCGGATGTTTTTTTGCTCTCTGCTCTTCATTTACGTCTACAATAGATGTTACTTCGATAAGAGTTGAAACTTCATTTGTCGATTGTATAATTTGTTTCTTTTCCAAATTCATTTCGTATTCAGTATCTATATTTATCTGTTTTTTGTCCTTTTTAGGCTTGGATTTTTTAGAAACAACTTTTTCAACTTGTGAGGGACAAGCTTCTAGCTGCGGAATTTCCGAAAGTCTTTCAACATGTTTCTTCTCACTATTAATGAAATTCGTTGTGTGCTTTAACACATCAGCATATGATGAATTCAACTCCCACACATTGGCTTGCTTGTCTTGTAGCTCACCTTGTTTCGTTTCTATAATCGAAGTTACAGCCTTTGAGTCTCGTACCAATAGGTCGATAACTTCAGATGTCTGTGGTTGAACAATATCTTTCTCAATGGCTGTAGCTTTCTTAGGCTTTTTCAACACATCCTTGGCGTATCCAACCTTTTGTTTTTCATCTATTTTCGAATTTTCGGGTATATTTTCTGTTACGGAAATGTTTGTTTGTCTTGAAAGGGATGATTGGGTAACTGTTTTATCAACACTTGTTGTAGTGATGGTAAGAGATGTCTTTGGTCGTTCTTCATCATCTAAAAAGACTGTTGGTTCATCCAAGACCTCCATCCAAGAGTTGCTTGATTCATCAACCGGCAAACCTGCACATGCTAGTTTCTTAGGTACCTCCGGATTTTTCTCGGATTCGACTGCCAGAGGCTGTATGCTTTCTTTTTCAAATATCGTAGGTTGTTCTGGAATCGCAGACTCGCTGATTGTTTCAGTCACAGTTGTTGTTGTGATCGGCACAATGTTTTTGGAATCTTCCGTAACAGACAATTCAGTAGGTGTTTTTGGCTCGACGAGTTTGATAATCTTTTTCTCGATGATTGTCTCGGTGAGCTTTTCAGGAATGAGCTTCGCAACCACTGGTTCTTCTTCTTCTTCTTCATCAGAGAATACCATTGGCTCGTCCAAAACATCCATCCAGGAGCTGCTTGATTCATCAACCGGCAAACCTGCATAAGCTGGTTTCTTCTCAGGTTCGACTATCAGAGGTTGTACACTTTCATTATCAAATGTCGTAGGTTGCTCTGGAAGCGCAGACTCGCTGACTGTTTCAGTCACAGTTGTTGTTGTGATTGTCACAGTTGTTTTGGAATCTTCCGTAACTGACGATTCAGTAAGTGTTTCTGGCTCGACGGGTTTGATAATCTTTTTCTCGATGATTGTCTCGGTGAGCTTTTCAGGAATGGGTTCCGCAACCACTGGTTCTTCTTCTTCATCAGAGAATACCATTGGCTCATCCAAAACATTCATCCAGGAGCTGCTTGATTCATCAACCGGCAAGCCGGCATAAGCTGGTTTTTTCTCAGGTTCGACTATCAGAGGTTGTACACTTTCTTTATCAAATGTCGTAGGTTGTTCTGGAAGCGCAGACTCGCTGACTGTTTCAGTCACAGTTGTTGTTGTGATTGTCACAGTTGTTTTGGAATCTTCCGTAACTGACGATTCAGTAAGTGTTTCTGGCTCGACGGGTTTGATACTCTTTTTCTCGATGATTGTCTCGGTGAGCTTTTCAAGAATGGGCTCCGCAACCACTGGTTCTTCTTCTTCATCAGAGAATACCATTGGCTCGTCCAATACATTCATCCAGGAGCTGCTTGATTCATCAACCGGCAAACCGGCATAAGCTGGTTTCTTCTCAGGTTCGACTATCAGAGGTTGTACACTTTCTTTATCAAATGTCGTAGGTTGTTCTGGAAGCGCAGATTCGCTGACTGTTTCAGTCACAGTTGTTGTTGTGATTGTCACAGTTGTTTTGGAGTCTTCCGTAACTGACGATTCAGTAAGTGTTTCTGGCTCGACGGGTTTGATAATCTTTTTCTCGATGATTGTCTCGGTGAGCTTTTCAGGAATGGGCTCCGTCACAACTGGTTCTTGTTCCTCGTCTGAGAATACCATTGGCTCGTCCAAAACATCCATCCAGGAACTGCTTGATTCATCAACCGGCAAACCGGCATATGCTGGTTTCTTCTCGGGCTCGACTGCCAGAGGTTGTATGGCATCTTTTTCAAATGTCTTGGGTTGTTCTGGAAGCGCAGATTCGCTGACTGTTTCAGTCACAGTTGTTGTTGTGATTGTCACAGTTGTTTTGGAATCTTCCGTAACTGACGATTCAGTAAGTGTTTCTGGCTCGACGGGTTTGATAATCTTTTTCTCGATGATTGTCTCGGTGAGCTTTTCAGGAATGAGCTTCGCAACCACTGGTTCTTCTTCTTCTTCTTCATCAGAGAATACCATTGGCTCGTCCAAAACATCCATCCAGGAGCTGCTTGATTCATCAACCGGCAAACCGGCATATGCTGGTTTCTTCTCGTGCTCGACTGCCAGAGGTTGTATGGCATCTTTTTCAAATATCTTGGGTTGTTCTGGAAGCGTAGATTCGCTGACTGTTTCAGTCACAGTTGTTTTTGAGTCTTCCGTAACTGACGATTCAGTAAGTGTTTCTGGCTCGACGGGTTTGATAATCTTTTTCTCGATGATTGTCTCGGTGAGCTTTTCAGGTATGGGTTCCGTCACAACTGGTTCTTCTTCCTCGTCTGAGAATACCATTGGCTCGTCCAAAACATCCATCCAGGAACTGCTTGATTCATCAACCGGCAAACCGGCATATGCTGGTTTCTTCTCGGGCTCGACTGCCAGAGGTTGTATGGCATCTTTTTCAAATGTCTTGGGTTGTTCTGGAAGAGCAGATTCGCTGACTGTTTCAGTCACAGTTGTTGTTGTGATTGTCACAGTTGTTTTGGAATCTTCCGTAACTGACGATTCAGTAAGTGTTTCTGGCTCGACGGGTTTGATAATCTTTTTCTCGATGATTGTCTCGGTGAGCTTTTCAGGAATGGGCTCCGTCACAACTGGTTCTTGTTCCTCGTCTGAGAATACCATTGGCTCGTCCAAAACATCCATCCAGGAACTGCTTGATTTATCAACCGGCAAACCAGCATATGCTGGTTTCTGCTCGACTGCCAGAGGTTGTATGGCATCTTTTTCAAATATCTTGGGTTGTTCTGGAAGCGCAGATTCGCTGACTGTTTCAGTCACAGTTGCTGTTGTGATTGTCACAGTTGTTTTGGAGTCTTCCGTAACTGACGATTCAGTGAGTGTTTCTGGCTCGACGGGTTTGATAATCTTTTTCTCGATGATTGTCTCAGTGAGCTTTTCAGGAAGGGGCTCCGTCACAACCGGTTCTTCTTCCTCGTCTGAGAATATCATTGGCTCGTCCAAAACATCCATCCAGGCGCTGCTTGATTCATCAACCGGCAAACCGGCATATGCTGGTTTTTTCTCGGGCTCGACTGCCAGAGGTTGTATGGGTTCTTTTTCAAATGTCCTAGGTTGTTCTGGAAGCGCAGATTCGCTGACTATTTCAGTCACAGTTGTTGTTGTGATTGTCACAGTTGTTTTGGAGTCTTCCGTAACTGACGATTCAGTAAGTGTTTCTGGCTCGACGGGTTTGATAATCTTTTTCTCAATGATTGTCTCGGTGAGCTTTTCAGGAAGGGGCTCCGTCACAACCGGTTCTTTTTCCTCGTCTGAGAATACCATTGGCTCGTCCAAAACATCCATCCAGGAGCTGCTTGATTCATCAACCGGCAAACCGGCATAAGCTGGTTTCTTCTCGGGTTCGACTACCAGAAGTTGAACACTTTCTCTTTCAATTGTCGTAGGTTGTCCTGGAAGCGCAGACTCGCTGACTGTTTTAGTCACAGTTGTTGTTGTGATGGTAACAGATGAACTAGAATCTTCTGTGAGTGAAGAGTTGGGGTTTGTTAATCCAGCATTAGCTGGTTTTGCCGGTTCCTCAGTTATTTTTACTGATTCGATTGATTTTGATTGAACTTTATTTACAGTGGTATTTGGCAGTTTTTCCGGCTTTATTACAATCATAGACTCATTGATATTTTCTGACGTCGTTCCTGAGTCTGACGAAATGGTGCTTGTCACTGGCTCAAGAGTGGAGGTCATGGTAGTTGTTGTATTTTGTTTAGGAACGGATGTCTTATTGAATGATTGGGTAATGCTTTCTATTGCATTAGTGACAGTGGTAACGGTGGAAGAAGTTATTGATTCTGGAGATTTATCATCAGATTTAATTTCTTGAATAGTTTCGATAATCTTATTAATGTTTGATTCGGTGCCATTTTCACAAAGAAGTGAAATTTCATCTTCATCTTTAATAATTTCTTTCCATGATTTGTGTTCAACTACAATGTCGTCGCCTTCATCATCACTCATTTCTGCCCAAGATTTATGTATTTTTTTCTCAGGCCTCTCAGCAGTTCTTGACACAGCTTCGGTTTCTGGAGATGACACGGTTCCCCTTGGAGCATTCTTTTCAGTTTCAATAAAATGGGTAGTTTGCTGAGTAACGACTGAAGACCACGAAGAATTCGAAGTTTGGTCCTGATATGGAGTGTTTTCCTTTGCAGTTTTCTTTTTCTTTTCGGTACGATCAATTTTAACTAGTTGTCTTATTGGTTCTTGCTTCTTTTGTTTGACTTCCTTCTCCTTTGGTGGTAGGTCCGACATTGTATCGATTTGGCTGGCAATCTTGGCCCAAGTTACTGTTCCATCATTACGGGTGGGAGACGAAGATGAGACGATAACATCGCTATCATCGGATGATGAAGAAACTTCTTTTGGTAATGCCTTTTTAGTTGTAGTCTCAGACACCTTGTCATCTGAGTCGGAGTGGAGCTCTTTCTTGACAAATTTAGGAAGCTTGCGCTCCTTACGAGTCTTTGGTTCTGGTTTCGCATCATCTATAGGTGCAGCAATTGTCTTCTTACGAAGCGCAATATCATCTACCCAGTTGCCTGGCTTCTTAACTAACGAAGCCCAAGAAAATGAATTACTATTGCTTTCATCATGAGGATTAATAACTGTAACAGTTTCTGGTTCACTTTCCACTGAAATTTCTTGTTTATTAATTGGTTTATGAACACTTTCTTCTGTCTCTGTCGGTTGTTGCTTTTTAATTTCTACTCGTTCGATCTTCTTTTTTTGCCGGGTCTTCTTCGGCTTCTCCTGTTCCTTTCGTTCAGTTTCCACTTTTTCCTTGGAGGATACAACTGCTGACTTTATGTGAGTTACTGTTGTATCGACCCATTCTCCAGGCCGTTTCACAAGAGACGCCCATGAAAAGCCAGTGCTTTCAATCTGCTCATCCTTCACTTGCGTTAGTAGAGGTTCTTGTATTGCTACTAATTTTTCATGATCATGTTTCTCGTCCTCAGAAGTGGTCAAAACAGGATCCTCGATTGTTTTCTTTGATTTCTTAGTTTTCTTAGATTTTGTAGATTTACGTTCGTCTTTAACGAAATTTTTGTCTTTCTTTTCTTCCGCTCTATTAAGAGTAGGCTGAACTATTTCTTTTTTGGTGATAGTTATATCGGACCATTCGCCAGGCCTTTTGACTAGGGCAGACCAACTAAATTCGGGTGTTTTAGAAACTTCACGCTCATCAGAAGATTGCTCTTTCGAGCTCTGAGTTGAGGGCTTAGACTTTTCATTGCTCGAGTCTTCTTCAATGTGTTTCACAGGCTTCTGCTTTGTTTGTTTTCGGTTGAGCTTCTGTTCCTTAGTCTCTTTTGATTTGGACAATGACTCAACAATTGGCTTTTGTAATTCCACAATTGGTTTTTCATCAACCTCAGAAGCTAAACTTGAACTGAATAAGACATCTGCATACGATTTACCATCGCGATTATTTTCCCATACACTTGGTTCGATAGATTCGTCAATATTCAAGATAAATGAAGGTGGTTCTGTGGGTACAACTTGAATTTCTCTAATATCTTCTGTTGGCTTCTTTTGACGCTTTGCTGACTTAACTTTCTTCTGTTTCTTTTGAGTCGTGAGTGTTTGGTCTATTCTATTTCGTGGAATGAATTCGTTATATACTCTCTCATTAGCAAGGAATGTATTTGTTTGGTCAGCATATACATGCCTTAGATATGAAGGAGTAAACTCGGGAGCATCAGCAGACAATGTTGATGTAAAAACGACGCTTCCTGAGTTCGGTGTTGGTTCCTCCAAAACACTAGACCAAGTATCAATTGGACCTTCAAGTGTTAAACCAGTATAAACAGGTCTGTTTTCAAACTCACTTTGATCTTCTGACGAAGTATCAATCATTTCAGTAACAGTTGTTGTAGTAGTGACTCTCACAGTAGCCTTGGAATTCTGAGTAACTAACGATTCGGTGACAGACTCGGGCTTAACAGGATTGACAATCTCTTTCTCGATAATTGTTTTGTTAGTTTTTTTAGGGATGGTTTCCGTCACAACCGGTGCTTTTTCCTCGTCGGAGAATACAATTGGCTCATCCAAAACATCCATCCATGAACTGCTCGATTCGTCGACAGGTAATCCTGCATATGCTGGTTTTGGTTTTTCTACAAACTTAGAATCGCTGACTGTTTCAGTCACAGTTGTTTTTGTGATTGCCACAGTTGTTTTGGAATCTTCTGTAACTGATGAATCATTTATTATTTCTGGCTCGACAGGTTTGATATTCTTTTTCTCGATAGTTGTCTCGGTAAGCTTTTTAGGGATGGATTCCGTTATAACTGGTTCTTCTTCCTCGTCTGAGAATACCATTGGCTCGTCCAAAACATCCATCCAGGAACTGCTTGATTCATCAACCGGCAAACCGGCATATGCTGGTTTCTTCTCGGGCTCGACTGCTAGAGGTTTTATGGCATCTTTTTCAAATGTCTTGGGTTGTTCTGGAAGCGCAGATTCGCTGACTGTTTCAGTCACAGTTGTTGTAATTGTCACAGTTGTTTTGGAATCTTCCGTAACTGACGATTCAGTAAGTGCTTCTGGCTCGACGGGTTTGATAATCTTTTTCTCGATGATTGTCTCGGTGAGCTTTTCAGGAATGAGCTTCGCAACCACTGGTTCTTCTTCTTCTTCTTCATTAGAGAATACCATTGGCTCGTCCAAAACATCCATCCAGGAGCTGCTTGATTCATCAAC
Organism: Drosophila pruinosa; assembly: GCA_018150935.1. NCBI lineage: Eukaryota > Metazoa > Arthropoda > Insecta > Diptera > Drosophilidae > Drosophila > Drosophila pruinosa. The sequence continues at coordinate 5,730,209 of JAECWR010000034.1, read as the reverse complement.
CGGCAAACCTGCATAAGCTGGTTTCTTCTCGTGCTCGACTGCCAGTGGTTGTATGGCATCTTTTTCAAATGTCTTGGGTTGTTCTGGAAGCGCAGATTCGCTGACTGTTTCAGTCACAATTGTTGTTGTGATTGTCACAGTTGTTTTGGAGTCTTCCGTAACTGACGATTCAGTAAGTGTTTCTGACTCGACGGGTTTGATAATCTTTTTCTCGGTGAGCTTTTCAGGAATGGGCTCCGTCACAACCGGTTCTTCTTCCTCGTCTGAGAATACCATTGGCTCGTCCAAAACATCCATCCAGAAACTGCTTGATTCATCAACCGGCAAACCGGCATATGCTGGTTTCTTCTCGTGCTCGACTGCCAGAGGTTGTATGGCATCTTTTTCAAATGTCTTGGGTTGTTCTGGAAGCGCAGATTCGCTGACTGTTTCAGTCACAGTTGTGATTGTCAAAGTTGTTTTGGAATCTTCCGTAACTGACGATTCAGTAAGTGTTTCTGGCTCGACGGGTTTGATAATCTTTTTCTCGATGATTGTCTCGGTGAGCTTTTTAGGAATGGGCTCCGTCACAACCGGTTCTTCTTCCTCGTCTGAGAATACCATTGGCTCATCCAAAACATCCATCCAAGAGCTGCTTGATTCATCAACCGGCAAACCGGCATATGCTGGTTTCATCTCGGGTTCGACTGCCAGAGGTTGTATGGGTTCTTTTTCAAATGTTGAAGGTTGTTCTGGAGGAGCAGACTCGACGACTGTTTCAGTAACAGTTGTTGTTGTGATGGTAACAGTTGAAGTAGAACCTTCTGTTACTAAAGATTTGGCGACTGTTTCAGGTACGATGATTGTCTCAGTGAGCTTTTCAGGTATGGGTTCCGTCACAACTGGTTCTTCTTCCTCGTCTGAGAATACCATTGGCTCGTCCAAAACATCCATCCAGGAACTGCTTGATTCATCAACCGGCAAACCGGCATATGCTGGTTTCTTCTCGGGCTCGACTGCCAGAGGTTGTATGGCATCTTTTTCAAATGTCTTGGGTTGTTCTGGAAGCGCAGATTCGCTGACTGTTTCAGTCACAGTTGTTGTTGTGATTGTCACAGTTGTTTTGGAATCTTCCGTAACTGACGATTCAGTAAGTGTTTCTGGCTCGACGGGTTTGATAATCTTTTTCTCGATGATTGTCTCGGTGAGCTTTTCAGGAATGAGCTTCGCAACCACTGGTTCTTCTTCTTCTTCTTCATCAGAGAATACCATTGGCTCGTCCAAAACATCCATCCAGGAGCTGCTTGATTCATCAACCGGCAAACCGGCATATGCTGGTTTCTTCTCGTGCTCGACTGCCAGAGGTTGTATGGCATCTTTTTCAAATATCTTGGGTTGTTCTGGAAGCGTAGATTCGCTGACTGTTTCAGTCACAGTTGTTTTTGAGTCTTCCGTAACTGACGATTCAGTAAGTGTTTCTGGCTCGACGGGTTTGATAATCTTTTTCTCGATGATTGTCTCGGTGAGCTTTTCAGGAATGGGCTCCGTCACAACTGGTTCTTCTTCCTCGTCTGAGAATACTATTGGCTCATCTAAAACATTCATCCAGGAGCTGCTCGATTCATCGACAGGTAATCCTGCATAAGCTGGCTTCTCAGGTACTTTTTGGGATTCAACTATTTTTGGTTGTTCCTGTATCTCAGGTACTTTAGATGTAATCACTGTAGTAGTTGTTGTAGTGAAGGAGTTTGTTGTTTCACTGATCCTTTCTGATTGGAGTGGCAAAACAGCTTCGGCAACCGGAAGTTTGATAATATTTGTTTGATCAACTGGCCCTACTGCAGCTTCTGCCTTGATTTGGTGATAATAGCTTTCTGATGAACTCAACGATAATACATCGTATTTGGGTACTTCAAATATTTGATAAAGTTTGTTGGGTCTTTTTTCTGTTGGTTGTTCAGAGATTGTCGTGCTTATTATAGCAACATCGACTGAAGGACTTATCTTTGGAAAATCGACAGAAGTGTCGACTAATGTTTTAGAATCGTTAATTTCATGTGTTGTTTCGTCAGGTTTAGTGCTTTTAATTACGCGATAATTACTCTCAGCTGTATTGTATGAGCGTATGTCGTATTTGGGAATTTCATATATCTTTTCATTTTTAAGAGAAACTTTTTTAACACTTTCTACAGTAGAATTTTCCACCAAAGTTGATGGAACAACGAGTTCAACCGAACTTACAATCGGTTCAACCTTAGTTATTATTTGTTGTAGTTCAGAGGTGGGAGTTTGTACACTGTTTGTCTTGGATTTGATTATGTGATAAAAGCCCTCCGAAATATTAAATTGAGATATATCGTATTTTGGAATTTCATAGATTCTATTGTATGGGACAATATTTTGAATATTAGTAGTAACTAAAGTGCTTACCGTGTTAGCCACAAATGCATCAGCAATTAATGCGCTTGGTTTGGCAGGAACATTTTGTTTAGCGGTATTAGTAGGATCTGGGAATAACAGATTTTCACATGGAATATGTTTATGCGCCTCTTTTGAATTTTCATCAGAAGGAGAAATATTTTGCGTTTCTTGCAGTTTTTCATAATAGAGAGTATCAGCTTTGGCATGCTCGATTGTGTTTGCTTTGGAAATTAAATGCACATCTTTTAAAAGGTTTTGAACTAATTGCACTGGTTCATCATTGGATGAGGTAATATCGATTAGAGCTTGCTTTTCATTTACAGAAGGAACACTAATTGATTTATTACCTTTGCTTTCTTCTACAAGGACCTGAATAGTTTCTTGCTTGATGAATTCTTCGGGAATTGCTGGCCGCTTTTTCTTGTCTTTCTTGGAAAGTTTTTTTTGAATGTCTTCGAAAAGCTTTTGCTCTTCTGGACTCATGTCAGTTGGAGGCTCAATATCTTTTGGGCCTATAATTGGCTTGTCAAACTGTTCTAAGGGAACCTTCTTAGTATCTTGATCATCTGGTACTTGCTTTGAAGACGATTCTACACTAGTTACCAAAGATTCAGTTAAGATATTAGGAATTATTTGATCCACTGGGTCTACAATATTTGATTTTACTTGAACTAAGGAATTTGAACTTGCTTCGACAGATCGTTGAAGGGACTCAACGTTTTCTGTCACAGTCTCAGTCACACGAAGACTAACCTCCGGAAAATCTAGATGCATTTTCACGATTGGTGTCTTCAACTTCTCCTCATGAGTAATGAGAGAAATTTTCTGCACTGTACCTGGTGGATAGGCTCCGTCAATGCCTTCTCCCACGAAAAGAACATTTGTGCCATCTTCGGTTTCGAAGCTACGTCGTTGTGTGGTCGTTAGTATCGTATTTCTGGTAGTTGTCGTAGTAGTGGCAATGGTATCTGTTTCGTTTACAATACCATTAGATGAATTGTGCGTTGTTTTCTTGGAGTGTATAGAAGGTAGTTCCGTTGTCTCAATGTCAATGATCTTTACACCTGATTTGCTTGCAGTGTCCCTAATACCCAATTCAATATTGCTACCAACATTTTCTAATTTCTGTTCGCTACTAAAGGTAACAACTGGGAAAGTTGCACTCGCAGATAAAACTGGACTAACTGGTCTTTGATCGGGCATTTCAATACTGGATGTAACAACAACATCACTTGGTGTATCACTTTCAGTAAGAACTATACGTCCGTCATTTGTAATTCTCTTTGTAATTCGCATTGTACGAATTGTGGTTGTCTTGATGATGGCACCATCTATTTGACTAGATGTGGTTGAAGTTTCACTAGGTATTTCCGAAATTGTTGGGGAACCGCACCGCACCGTAATCGGTTCACTTATTGTGCTGCTCTCTTCTGTTTTTGTTTCTCCATCTTCATTCAACTTTTTCACAATCTTAGTAGTACGCACAGTTGTTGTTTTAGTTACACCACTAGCATCTTCGGTAATTGGTTCTTCTATAACAGCGATGGGGCTCTCAATTTGCTGGTTTTTCAATTTCAGAGTAGATCCCAATTCAGACTCGGTCTGGTTATCATCTTTTTGTGAGACTTTTTTAACAATCTTCGTTGTCCGGACAATTGTAGTTTTTACAACATCATTCGAAGGGTTTTCATAGAGGGGCTCGGTTGCAGTGACCACTGGTATTGGTTTCTCAATAGGTAGAACAACTTCATCTTTTGCTGTGTTTGTCGGGATTTCAACAGGTTCCCCAGTAACTGGAGTTTCCGTTTGTTTTGTTTGTTTCTTTAACTTCCGTGGCTTCTTATTGGGTACTGATGCGATATTCAACTGTTCAGACGTTATGAAATCCAAAGTAGTTGACTGAATATTCGCACTTTCAGTTGAAATCGCATGTTGTTCAACAATTTGTTCCGGTTCGAAAATAAGCTGTTGAGGAGCAGCAGATTCGGTAACAGTTTCATTTACAGTGGTTTTGTTAATGGCCTTCGTGGTTCGCGATGTGGTTGTCTTTGTTATACCCTCACTGTTCGATTCAGTGGTAACTGATTCAGCTACAATTGGTGCATCCTGAATGATCGATTCAACAATTGGCTCAGATAAGCTGCTAGTTTCACTAATATTTTCACTGTCATGAGAAATTTTCTTAATAATTCTAGTTGTGCGCACTGTTGTTGTCTTCAGAACAGAATCATCTTCGGTTTCTAAAGTATCTTCGGTTGATTCTCTTTCAGGTATGATTTCAACCTCACTAGCTGTTTCAGAAACAGTTTCCTTGTCAGCTTCAGTCCTAGCATTCTTGATTGTACGGATAGTTGTTGTTTTCGTGGTTTTAACAACACCCTCATCGCTGACTTCACGACTACTCATTTCAGATTTCTCAACCTTGGGTTGGTTTGCAGCTTCTTCGACGAGTTCAAAGGAATCCAATGATGGTACTTCGGAATGGACTGATGTTGACATATCTTGGCCATCTTGTTGGCTAATTTTCTTAACGATCTTTGTTGTACGTATAACTGTTGTTTTAATGAGGCTGCCATCATCACTGATAACAGATGTCTCAATTGAATGTGGTTTATTTTCATCAATTGATATTGCACTTCTTGTATTCAGGGGCTCAGTGGTTTCTAGAGGTTCTTGTGGCTCAGTTATTTCGGCCACATTTTGCATAATAGGACTTTCTAATTTTGATATGGCATCATTATTTGGTTTTTCATTCTCTGATTTTAGTTCTTTCTTTTGTTTATCTTTACGGCTTGGCTTTTGTGGTTTCTGCTCGGCTTCGGCCGCAATGAAATCGACAGTTTCCTTTATAATCGATCTAGGTTCTGGCTTCTTTTTGTCCTTACGTAATGGCTTCTTAGGCTCTGGTTTAATTACCTTTGCAACGTTAAATACAATTTCATCAACGGCACTTTGCGCAGCACCACGGATTTCTTCCTGATCTACATTCGATTGCTCTTCGACACTGACATTTGTCGAAGTGAGGACTGTTGTTGGTAGTAGTCTAACATCACGTTCCACTTCAGGCTCATCCTCAAAGACCTCTTCCACAACTTCCTCGCCATCGGCGTTTATGCGCTTCAGAATGCGTTTTGTTTTAGTTATGGTTGTTTTTGTAATAGATCCACCTTGAACAACAGTTGTATCCTGTGTTGAAGTAAGTCCAGGCATGGAAACGCTACCAGGAACAGTTAAGGTTATAGTCTCAACCGCTGGTATATCATACTGCTCCACAGAAATATTCTCCTCGGGCAAATCATCGATGACATCTTCCTCAACAATCTCCTCTTTGCCATCGATAATGCGCTTCACTATGCGCTTGGTAATATGTTTGGTTATTGTTCTGGTTGTGATTGTTGTAGTACCACTTTCTGTGGAAATCGTGTTAGTTGATGTTGTAATCGTTGGCTCGCTTTCCACTAACGTCTCATTAGTTTCGGTTGTACCAATTGTTGATATTGGCTTCGTTAGAGCAATAGTGGAAGACACATCTGGTGCAACAAACTCTTCTGTCTGAACAGTGGTAACAATCTCTTGCGCAGGCTCAATAGCAGTTGAAACAGTTTCAATTCTATTTGTTGTCGTCTTTGTTGGCTGACGACTGATGTCAGCAACTAATTCTGCTGTGCGTTCAACTGGTTTCATTTCTACTACCGGAGTCTCGCCTTCTTTAATGTTCTTAACATGAGCAACAGTTGTAACTGCATCATTTTTGACTGTCGTATTTTCTAAAAGAATCATCTTCTTTTCGTCTTTCTTAGTTAGAGGCGGAACGGGATTTTTAGAAGTGATTGGTTCCACTACAGGTAGAGCTTCAATATTTTCAATAACCTCCACTGGTTCCACTGCATCTCTTTTAATAGCCATAGTTTCCACAACAGTTGTTGTCTTCTTTTTATCCTTTTTCGATGTAGATTTCGGAGTCTCCTCAACTTTTTGCACGATTTTAACAGATGGTTTCTTTGTTTCCATAAGATTTTTCTCTACAGTTGCAATTTCAATTTGCTGAACAACCTCTATGGGTGTTGATATTTTTTTCTTATCCTTCCTTGAATGAACTGAAACTGGAGCTAATTCGGTAATTGGCTCTACATCAATTTTAATGTCACTAATTGGATTTATTGTATCCTTTGTGCTTGTCGTGGTTTCCAAAACAGTCGAAGTCTTTTTATTTTCCTTCACGGCTTGAATTAGAACAGAAACTGGTCCACTAATTGGTTCCTTAACACCAGGCAGATTTTCTATGTGTCGTACGACCTCCACAACTGGTTTAACTAATTGCTTAACGGTAGTCGTTGTTTCAATCACAGTCCTTGATTTCTTCTTTTCCCTCTTAGATGTTGACGCAGTTGATTTGGGTTCAACATTTGGCTCTACAGCCAGCTGAACTTGTGTATCTTCACTGATCTCCACAACAGGTTCAGTAGTTTTCTCTAATAATAGAGAATGCTTCTTTTTATCTTTCTTCGATGGTACGGATGCAGTGACTGCAGTTGTTTCCGGCACAGTGACAAATTCCTGTTGTTTGACAATTTCAACTGTTGGTCTGGTCGTAGACTTTATGATGGGTTTCGATGTGGTTTCCCCAACATTTATAGATGGCTTTTTCTGATTCTCCGACTTGATATTCGATTCTGGATCCGTCGCAGGTTCAACCAACTGTTCCGCTTGCTTCTTAGATTTCTTCGACTTGCGGTTTTTGGGTTGCAGTTGTTTGTGAATCTCTTCGAGCTGGATGACCTCAGCAGTCGCATCTTCTACAATGATTTGGCGCTCCACTTGAGCACTATTTGTTTCAGGTGATTTGTGAGTTCTGCTCTTTTTTGTCTCCTTTCTGGTGCTCATTTTAATGGGCAACGGCTCCGGTTGTGGTTCATGTCGGTGTCGTTTGGGCCTTGTAATATTTTCTGCAGAATTGTCAACAAGCTTTTCTGGCCGTTTGGTATGTTGTTGATTCTTTGATGTGCTAATTAAAGTTTGTTTGGTGGATGTTGCATGATCAACATTCCGAATTTGCGGTATGGGGGCAGCTACACGTACTTGAATTTGTGGTTGTTGTTGCTGATGACTGGATGGCTGGAAAACTGGATATTGGGCTCTATGTTGTTGACCAAAAAGCACTTCGGCATACGTGCTGCCGCCACTTGTGTCTTGGCCTAATTGCTGTTGCTGATTCTGATTGGTCTGTTGCACTTGGGGACGAATAAAATTAGTTTTTTGGGCTGCTACGATTTCTGGCGTCTTTGATGCTATCACAATTGGCTGTATTTGTTGTGAGTGAACCTTTTCCTCAACAATTGTCGTCTGAGTTTCGGATGGTAATTGAGATTGTGGTTCTTCGATGGGTATTGTTTCAATGGCATCTACCTCAAATTGACCAAAGGTGATGTCGGGACGCGGCTCATTCATTTCGAATTCTTGCGGTTCGACTAGGCGAAGCATCTGGACATGCTCCTCAACGTATACCTGCTGTTGAGGCGGAAGCTCGACTTCTTGATGGGATACGACAGAGGGTTGTATTTGATGGGTGCTCGTTGTCAGGGTTTCGGCATTCTGCTGCACCATGGATGCCAATGTAGTGACCACACGATCTAGTACACTATTACCTGTTGTTGATGAACCTGTCAGATTGATATCCGTACGATATGGCTCTAATATATAGGATTGTTCCACAATTTCCGGGTGATAGGCAGCCACTTCTGGATTGAGTTCTGGTTGTGGTGGTTGCTGCTGTTGATATTCCTGAGTAAATTCAGGTGTCTGTTGTGTGTAATAAACCTGCGATGATAACGCGGGATAATTCTCTACAGGCGAATAGTATCCTGTCAGTACTTGATATCCTGTGGTGGATGGCGGCACAGCAACTGGTTGATACTGTATGGGATACTGCATCTGCATAATTGGATCATAGTAGTTCTGAGGCTGCTGCTGTGGATCGCTGTTCGGATCGCTAGTGACATAGCCCCACTGTCCACTGTCGGCCACATTCTCATACATGGTCTGATACAGTTGTGGATCTGGTTGCAAATATGTAGCTGTGATCTCCTCTGCTGTCATGGGCACTTCATAGCTAGGCTTCTGCTGCTGCTGTTGGTGCACATAGCTGAGTTCTGGTTCCACTTGGCTAAAGTTCTCGATTTCTTGGGGCACAGCTTGCGGCACGTAACTGGCGTCAATCACATCCTGTATGGTCAGATCCACATGTGGCTGGAGCTGACCTGTTGTTTGTCTCACCAACTCTTCAGCCCGCAAGCGCTCCAGCTCGAGACCACGCAGCACCTCCGCATAGGAGGTGGAGCCGGGCACCCACATGGGACTACGTGAACGTGCACGTTCCTCCTTTGGAACAAAGAGTTGCTGCTGTTGCTGTTGTTGTTGCTGTTGCTCTACATGCGTGGTATCCCCATGCTGCTCATTACGACGTCGGGGTGAACGTCCACGTCGCTCTGGACGTGGTGGTTGTAATTTCTTACCCGCATTCGAATGATGTTGCACTAGTTGCGATTGTTGCTCACTTTCTATGAATTGAGTGTTGGAATTGTTAATAGGAACTTGTTCTTGTTGATCTGCTCTAATGGTTGTTGTAACAATTTCGATTGGATCAGTTGCTTCTTCATAATCAGAGGTAACATGAGTGCTGCTCGATGGTGTAACACCTTGATGTTGTCTTCTTTCATATAGCACAGTGGGTAAATGAGAGTTTGATTCAGATGCTTCTGAATCGTTCTCGAATGTGAACGTTCTTGTTGTTGTCGTTGTTGTTGTTGTAACAATGGTTTGTTGTTGTTGATTTGCGTTCGATTGTTCTTGTTGTTGTTGCCTTGTCGTTGTCGTTGTCGTGTCTTGTCTAGGTACAGTTGTTGCCGATTCATTACCGCTTACCGGACTCGCATGTCCTGATAACACTTCAGCATAGGTTAGACCTACTGCCGTTGGCTTCATAAGCAACGAGACAGTTGATGAAGTGGTTACCACTGAATGTGGATCCAGAGCATAGGATTGGGCGGCGGTTGCGTCGTACGTTTGCTGCATGCCATCGATTGATTGTCGCATTGCCTAATGCGTTCAGAGGAGTAACGGGCGGGCAGGCGAGCGAGAGAGTGCACGTGTGAGAGATAGAGAGAGAGATAGGGGGAGATTTGCCAAAAAAAACGTTAGCTTTCATTTTCGTTTAGAAAATTCAAGGGCCTAACAAAATCTAACCTGTCACCATGGTAGAGAGGGGCTATTTCACCTAGTCAAAGTAATACTCTTCATAGTTTTTAATTTTAAAAATATATTTAATAGTAAATTTTTTTTGGTTTTTTTTTCATATGCATTTGGGTCATGTATGATAATAATAACATTGTATAATAAGTAGATCCGACGCCGGTGCAAGCCGCTGCCCCTGCCACATTAGGAGACTGTTGCAGTGGTAGCAGAAGACCAGACGAAGGTGGCTGCTCTGATTTCTTTGGTTCGATCTAGTCTAGATTTATAGGTTTATATTGTTATTGCTTATAAGTACTGTGTTGTATTGCCATAGCTGTGTGGCGGCATCTAAAATCTCTAGATTTCTAGATCTCTAGATTAGCATCGTCCGGCGTGCCGCGATGTATTAACAATTTGATGCGCTCATTACGTGCAGTTATTTTCGAATGCAAATTTTTGACACGTTCACGACATGCCTATATCGATATATATATATATATATATTTGTGAGAGGGTTTGACAGAGACAGAGAGAAAGTATATATTGTTTATGCGTTTGGTGCATTTTGTTGAGAATTAAAATGTTTCGGCGTGAGCATTTTTATAGAGAAGAAATACAAAAAAGTCATCATAACAATCATTTATGATTCAATTTATTAAATGCGGCGAGCATAATAATGCCATACAATACAAAGCAACCATATACCAGATTTTGATTTTGATTTGTATGTTGAAGAAGTACGCAATACCCATGTGTGTGCGATGGTGTGTGAGGTGTGTGTAAGTTATGGCAATAGTTACATTAATTAGAGGCATGGATTTGAAGTTAGTCACATGTTTTTTTTTAGTTTAAGTTTAGCACAAGAGGCAAGCAAAAGCCCAAGAATCCAGTTAAAAGTTAATTATTTTTTTCAAATATTAGTAAAATATGTTTAAATGTATTCGTGTGGGGAAATCGTTTTCAATTATTCAAATATTTTGTAAAGCGCAACGACACCAGATTTTGTTTTTTACGAAGAAAAAAGATAAAAAGATAAAATACAAAATGTCAAAAATAAAATATATATTCAAATGAAAACCGTAACCATTACTTGTAACTAAAATACAATTGAGAGCGATATTGAGCTTAAAGAGAGAGAATTAAATAATAAAAGAAGAGAGAAATTGCTGTGACGTCGAGCGATTTTTAAGTGTATTTTGTAATGACTGCCCGGTCATAAGCTAATTACTTAAAGTAAAAAGAAACTAAAATCATAAATGAATAATGTCTATGCGAAAGCTGTGAAACTTAATGTGGATGACTAGTGATTGTGATTTGTGGGTGATCTCTTAGTGATGACATTTTCTTTTAATGTGTGCCGACATTTCTAAATATGCTTTGAAAGTACATATGTGAGTGTTTCGGCAAGATAAAATAAGGTAAGTTCTCATAGCAAGAGTTGCCCCAACTACTACTAGAATCCAAAAATCAAATTTCTTCACTTATCAAAAAATAATCATATAAAATTGTATTAATTTTTTGAGCTTGTTTAAATTGCCACTTACCGCCAACATTGCAATTCGCAATGTAACTTAAAACGAAAATTTGTATAAATCTAACTATATGTATGTGTACTATAAGATAAACTATGGCCTGCTGCTCTACATAATAGTATATGTATCGTATATATATTGAGGTGATCAATTTGGTTGTGTGAAATAGCTAAATGCGATAAGTCTGGCAAAGCTTAAAATAGTTCGCTGAATAATGAGCTGGAGAAAAAATTTATTGAATGGGGTACCCCGGCAACAAGAACTTATTTATATTTTCTTCCTTGTTTCTTTTCATTTGAGTTTAAATATGATTTGGCACGTGACAATGAATTGGGTTTCTGTTTTTGCATTTTACAAACACAAAAAAATGTATTGTAGAGTCAAAACAATGATGGGAATATATGCAATGAGAGGCAAGTCGGGCTGTTTTTCAAGCTGCACGGCATGACAAGAGATTTTGCAAAAGAAAATGAATATGAAAACATAAACAAAAACAAAAAGCACAAAGATGAACGATGAACTAAAATGGAATTTATTTAGCCGTATTTACTGTATGTTGATGAAATGAAAATGGCATAAATCGAATTCGAAAATAAAGAAAACGTAAGAGAAAATAAGCAAAACCAAAGAAACTAATAACTGAAAAAATCTAAATGACATATACAAGATTTATAATATGCGCATTTGAAAAACGAAACTAAGCAAATCAAAATATGTAATTGAAATTAAGAAAACAAAAAAAAATATAATTTAATCAAATTTAATTTACGTAGCCAGCGTGCAACTTTGTTTCGGACCTATCCGCATATTTTATTTTATTTAATTATTTTTTATAGGGACTTGCAGAACGTTCTTTTATAAACTAAAGTATTAATCATAATTGATTTCGTCTATATATTGGTTACTTGTGGGTTAATAACTTGGTATTTTTTCGGCCAACAAACTGGTTGTTCTGTCAACTGTTGTATAGCGTTAAGTTAAAAAATCGTTCAATATAGCATGAGAATGATGTAGGATAATCTATATATCAGAAAAGGGGTCGAGATCTCAACTTAGCTTATAGTTGCTGTTATTTACGAGCTACTAAAGAGATATACACGTATATTTTTATAGGTACAAATTAAGAGATAACGAAGTATGAGATCCTATACTGTTGCCTGTTTAAAATTCTTCTAGCTAACTGCTATTTGGGTAGTTCTACACATAAACTTGAGATTCAGTTTGGAAAGAAAATAGTACGTACCTGTTGCTCGGCTAATGCGCGCTCACGATCATGTGGCAAGTACGTAGGCGCCATAACTAGACGCAGCTGCTGCTCCTCCTGTATAATACGCTGGCGTAGCGTTTGCATTTGATGTTGATACACATCGATTTGGGACAACGTTTGCTCGAGACTCTGCGATTTAGCCTTAACCACCTCGCCAAGTCCTTCGAGCAGTTGCACCAAATCATCAACATTCTCGCTAAGACGTGGATCGCCACCCATGCCATTGCGGAAATGTACCTAGCGAGGGAAAAAGAGGCAAGGCGCATGGAAAAGGTTTCCCCGTTAGCTATGATATGTTCGATACTTACCTCTAGTTTTTCAATAGACAATCTCAGTTTAGTTTTTTGCACGTTAATATCGGCCAAAGTCTTTTCGCAGTAGCCAAGCTGATCGCGCAGTGGTTTCTTAAGCTGTGGTGAGGATTCCAATGTTTGTTTGGTCTTTTCGTGCCATTGTCGTATATCCTTGATCTTGCGTTCACATTGATCCCACTCCTCGCAAGCCTCCTGCAGCAGCGAGTTCTAAATAAAGATAAATACAGCAAGTGTTCGGATGGGTATTAGTAGTCATCTAATATGTAAGTGAGCAATTTGAAGTTTACCCTCTCCAGCAGCACCGCTTCCACGGCTATCTTCGCATCCTCGGCCTGCTGCAGCTTGTCCTTGAGATCGCCCACAGTAGTCACTTGACCAATGTGATCCAGTTCCTTATCCATTTCGCTCAAATGCTTTACAATCGGTTTAATACTCTTTACAGCCGTGGCATAATCGTTCAGTTTGTTGCGTGCCTCGGGCAGCGTGTGCAACTCAATCGTTTGATCAATAAATGTCCGCTTATCAGCCACCCAGGACATGACAATCTGATACAGATTCATGAAACGGGTCCACGCGTCCAAACTATCACCAACAGCCTGTTTCTTTTCATCCAACCAACCGCGTACCTGGGCCAATTGAGCAGCCAACTGATCGATGGTTGTCTGCACCAGCGTCTTCTCCTCACTGTTGCGACTATTCTCAATGATCAGCTGGCCGTTTGTCTTGACCAGGGTAAAGCGTTCATAGATGGAGCCGATTTCATGATTAATACGCTGTAACAGCTCCTTCATTTGTGTGGGTTCCAATGTGCGCTCCTGCACCTGGACCTCTGCTTGCATAAGCCAACGCTGTATCTCATCGACACCGGCAAGATATTCCGTGCGTACGGTCTTGGCGCGTTTGAAATCCTTCTCTTTGGTCTCCATGGCTACCTGCACGCGTTCCGCTAATAATTCGAGTGCGGTAAACTCTTGGGCAATATCACTGGGCAAAAGGTTCTGCTTGGTTTGATAGTGGGTCTGTGTTTGCGCGACAAGCGCACGACTTTCCTCGGCGGTCTGTTTCACCTGGCTGTTGACAGTGATGAGCGCTTGTTCCGTTTGGACAATATGCTCGTCGTAGACGTGTACGGACTGCAGTTGATCGTGCAATGCGTTCAACTTATCCTGCAGCTGCGAGATGCGCCGGAACACTTGCTCGATCTCCTCGAGATCCTTGCTAACCTGTTGGTCCTTATCGCGTAACGTGTCGTTCAATCTGCATAGAAAGGGAAAACAAAAGAAATATTGCCCGGGCGCATTAGTCGATGGCGTATCTCATATAAGAAGAATATATGCCTATATAATATGTAAACAGTGTGTGTGTTTGAGAAAACCACGCGGTCGTTTTTGGCTCTAGAATAGAATTCAACTACGCGTGCTGCACAATATTTTAGTATATGATATAGACTATATATCGATATATATGTGCTATATATATTATACAAAAAGTTTTTTGAATAAAGCACACAAAGGCAAAATGGCTCTGAAGTTTTTCAATTATTTTTATATATCCAAATGGGCTAAAGATGATGGTGTTGGTCTCGAGGCGCTGCGAAGATTTCCGTGAAAATTAATGCTGCCGCTTCGCTACAAGAGATTTTTCTAAATGACTGAACGCTACGCCAAAATTTAGCTATCAGATCCCAATTCGAAATTCGAAATTCAAATTTCAATATGAGATTCTACCTTGAACTGTTTGCGAGTCGGCGAGAGATAAGTGCGAGAAAGAGAACTATTGAAAGCTTGAGCATTTTTCGAAAATGTTTCAAATTTGTTCGTCTTTTGTGTGTGACTGATGAAATTAGTTAGGTCTTTTATTATTATTTGTTAATATTATTTATGTTTTTTCGCTGGCCTGCTTCTCAACGGTTGCGTTTATTTTTATGCTTCAGTTTATAATTAAATTCGGTATTTATGTTTATTTATTTGCAGTCAACTACGAAATGAACTGCAGCTGACGTCACCAGGGCATACTGCACATTCAAAATGATACAATCCGCAGACTGTGGAAGATTTTTGAAATTTACTTTTCACTTCCACAGATATATCTTGATTCCATTACGTGACGCATTACATACAAGTATGGCTCATACGCCATGTGGGCGCTAGAAAATGATGCCAACAAGTGTTTCAGTCCTTGAGGCAACAATTAAAACATGTCGGAGCAGTTATACTTAATGAAGGACGCTGCCTTTGCACTCTCGTTGAATGCCCTTTACAACAAAAATAACAACAAGAACAATGATGAAGGAGTGGAAGAACAATAACGGAAGAGCAATGTGCCATGATGAGGCCAAGTCAACACATTTGGCTGACGGCCAATTAAGGCTGAAACACATTTTCGAAAAAGTATTTAGAGAATTAATTGTAAAAAAAATAGCAACAATAAAACAATGAATAACAAATAACAAATGTTAAAGTTCAGCTAGCAAGACTAAGAACTTTGCTGAAAATAAAATATGGATGTGATGTTGGAATTCTCTTTTTAGCTTTCACAATACGCAATTTATGAATTTAAAGGGTATAAGCTCGTAGCTATAGTTTAAAGTTTTAAATTTAATAATTTTCGCCAAAACGAAAACAAAACAATAGAAAGCTACAGAAAACGGCGACAAAAACGAAAATTGTCAGTAAAATTTGCATGCTATTTTCAGAGTCGTTTGCAAATGTACAAATTAACGTATTAGATTTAGTGCATATCTGAGATTTAAATGGCAAACTATGCGAGAAATGCGAGCGCCAATGTGAAAAGCGAAAGCAAAAACACACACGCGTGTGTTATAAATAACAATGTATTTATGTACTACGAATATCCAGAGAGCTAACGCTAATGCCCATAACAACAAACTGACAGTCATAGTTTGATCAATTATTGTAATCAGAGTATTGCGCTGTCGATAAGTAATTTTGAGTTTTGTTTTTACTTTTTATTCGCTTGTTCTTTTTTTTGAGGGGGCTATTTTTGCCCATAAGTCGACGACGTCATCGACATCGACATCGTTTTAAATCAGAGACACGCGCTGAATCGCAAACACTCTCAATAATAAAAAACCGACATCAACAACAAAAGCAACAGCAACACCTGACGACCTCGCTAAAGACCGGACCCAGACCAACCCCTTTAGTCTGATATTGAGGCTGATTTTAACATAGACGACGACGGCGACTTTTGCGCTTTATGTCGATGACTTAATCATGCCACACGGTGGAATCAACACAACGCTATTTTTTAAAGTTTCGTCGTCTTGTTTATTTGCTATAAACATTCACCTTTTGCTTTTGACGATGTTTTTACAAGAGTGCGTGTTAGCAATTAGCATTCGCTTCTTTCTCTTTTCCTATTCTGCGCTTCAACTGCCGTCTTTTCTGGCCAAAATTTAAATTGTTAGTGACAACAGTCGCACCTCCTCTCTGGGGAGGCAGATGTGTGTTTAACAATTGTTAAGTTCTTTTTTGCTTGCTGTTTTCGCTTTTGCGTAAAACTTAAATTTCTTGCGAAATTAAGCAGCTTTTATAAGTCCTCGTATTGCGTATACGCCTGGTAATCCACAAATAGGCGTTTTCAAGTGCATCGCATGAAAATAAAAAAAAGAAAATTGCATAGAGTCTGCTGTATTACGACAGCGTTGATTTTGAGTTAAATACTTTTCCGTTGCTTCTCTTTGGGATCTCTGCTGCTTTTGTGTGTATGTATAGTTTACTGCTTCTATTTTCTAAGATCTCCTAATTAAGATTTATATTATTTGATTTAAAAATATGCGTCTATATGTATTTAATGCTCGGGCGGGCGTTCGCTTCTTCGTATTTAGTTTCCAGCCATCCAGTTATAAAAAACACGTCCGCTTGCAACTAACTCTAAATAAAAACTAAAATATTCTCAGCGCGAAAAAGTTGCCAAAAAGTGTGTTTCAGTCTGCCTCTGCCGTTTCATTCGTTCAAGAAGCGAGGTGAGGTGAGGCAAGACGATCGTTAACAGCGGAACGCGAGACGGAAATAAAAGAACGAAAACTGCTACCGCAACTCACCACACTCAGATACAATACTTGCATACACACAAACACAATATTACAAATTGTATTGCTTGAGAGTGAAAGAGAAAGGCGAGCAGTAGTCAAAACACCAGCAATTATTATTATTATATGTCTGCATATGCGCTTGGCATTGAATATGAAGTAAAACGGCCAAGCGTTTGTCTTACTTATTAGCAGCGCAAATTCGCTGACTTCAGCTGACAAATATGTTGCTAAATTCCTCAAAAAAAAATTAAACAAAATGTTCAATTCGCAAATTGCAGTTGACAAAAACTTTTGCACGCAGCAAAGCAAATGTTGCATGGTTATAAAGTCTGATAAAGGCAACCAGATATTTGAATTTGCCGGTTTAGATAACGCCGGCTGCACACGACGCCGGCTATACACACATACACACAATAACACTCAACATTTGTGTGAATGAGCAACAGCGTAAGTAGTTGCCTTTGAAATGAAATGACATTGGAACAACAGCTTTTCAGCGATTAACAGTGCTCTGTTACCCAATAACAGCAGTGGCCGCTTAACAGTGCCAGTCAAGGCAAATATATAAATTTATAATTACGCGATTACCTCATTTGGGCAAAGTTTTTGCTTTAATTGTTGTTGTGGTTTCTGCTGCTGCTTTTTCGATTGTTTTCTCTTGAATTACTTTATTCAAAAAATTAGCAATTGTCAATGCAGATGCCCAACAGTTTTATTTTCGCTTTTATTTAGACTTTTTAGCTGTCGTTTGCTTTGTTGGTGATGAAATACTTATAAAGTATTTATTTCCTATTCGTTAACTGCTTATCTTAATACTCTGCATTTCAATTTGCTTTTTTTTTCGCTCAATTGTAATGAAGTCAGCAACAAGATTTGGTTTATTACGTTATCGACTTTTCAACAGCTTCTTGGTTTTTTTTATTCTGCAGTCAAAGCTAGATAAAAACGATCAATATAGATGTTTTAAATTTGCATTGTAGATTAAACAAAACACAATCTCATTTCGTCGAATAAATCAATCATACGCACAGTATTGTCTCCTCATGCAAACACATTTACTGCATTTTGCATTACGCCGGCTATTTATAAATCTATTACGAAAGTGTAAGAAATAAATTGAGCCTAATGAATTTAATTGTTATCTATTTATAATATAAAGAAATTATTTAATTCCCTCGAGATACATCGAAAACTTTTTAAATACGAAAAGATTACGATAATTATAACCATTTTTTTCATACAAACCAAATTTTGATTAGAGTTTCGCATGTTTACCATACGAAAAAGTAATTCTCAAGTATAAATTGCATTGATATTTCTGCGTCGCAGTTGAAGAAATGCTATGAGTATAGTTGGACGTATAATTGTCGATGACACAGCATTCGGGGTATTAGATCATTTTGGGTTTCATGACGGCATTGTCAATATCTTTTTCGGCGAATGGATATGAAATGGCGTGAATTTATAGAGCACTTTCGACACTATGCATTAAATAGGAGAGTTTGATATACTTAGGTTAATTATTAAGAATGAAAAATTAATTCATACAAATATTACGATGTGCAGCTGTTTTACATAACAGATTATATTAAAGTTGCCATTTACTCAGCCATAAAATGAATTTTCTCAATTATCGAAAATTCATTTTATGGCTAAGCAACAGTTGGAGCAAAATTGGGCTATAAGCATGTAATAGTTATGAGTTGTGTTTTTTGTATATATATATATATATATATATATATATATATATATCTTTTGCCTCATTTTGCCAATTAACCCCAGATACGCGTCATTTAAAACCAAGTTAAATTGTAGTCCAATGGCATATTGAGGAAATAAATATATTTTGAAACCATCAGCGAATTTAAAATGTTGATAAGTACATGTGTAATGAGCTGAAAACCGTCACAAGACTTTAGGGAACCTTGCAAGCGAGGTGTTAGCTGTACACAATTGCAGAAAACTAAAGAAAATAACAGCTGCTGGTCTCGTTTTTCATAAACACAAGCGCAAGCAGATCGCGGTAACGGCTGCGGCTGTCAAACAAATAGCCGGATGAAACAAATGTGTATAAAAATAAAATAAAAATTGACGCTGATGCTGTGAATACTTAAAACACATGTCTTGGGTGAAAATTGTGTCAGTGCTGCATTAAGAAAGGCCGCGACATGTTTTCATTTCATCTTTTTTTCTTATTTTAAGCATTTTTTTCCTCCCCTTTCGACATCAATGTGTTTACGTGATCACGGGCAGACGACCAACAGACCTGTGTGCTGTGGTGAGTTTATCATGCTGCTATCGAGCTGTTAAAATGTTGCCAAGAACATGTTGCCCAAGTTCCATGATCAACAAAATAAAAGTATAAACGTTTGTCAAATGAAAAAACCAAATGGCAAATTGGCAACGTTTCGTATGTTGTTTTTGCGTCAAGCGCCATTCAAAAGAATTTCCGCAAAAAACGAACAATAACACTCACATTGATTTGAATTCTTTTTGTTTAGTTGTTGGCGCTTATCAACACAATACATAACTGAATATACGTATGTATATTAAGAGATACACTTATAGGGAGCGCAACGTTTGACTATTATCGTACATGTCTTAAAGGCAAAATGATAAGGCCAACCATTTGGCACAGTTACCAGAGACACTGGGCATGCCCCGACTCGGTATCAGATGTTGATATGGCCTCTATTCATTTCGTAGGAGTTAAAATAATCGTAACATAGACTGTTGTGCAGTAATGACTTGAAAATATAATGATTTACTATTCTCAGAATTTAGTTTTTATTATGTTGCGTAGTTCAAAGCTATACAAAGAAAAGTCGGCTTATGTGAGCCTTACCAGAGCGTAACCGTTGGAATGACGTCAGCTTCGACGTGAGTTAACGCATAGAATTTCAAGAGCTCGGTTTAGTTGAGTCGAGTCGATTTGAGCCGAGCTATAAAATGACCACAGATGTCAAAAAGACACTTTCAGAAAGTAACAAAACTGGCAAAGAAGTTGCAACAGACAAATGATTTGTATATTGGAACGTCAAGTGGAACCTGTTTAATTACCAACCGATCAATAAAAGTACGAGTAAATAAAAACTAGCTAATTTAAACAAATAAATTTCCATTAAATGCAAATCAATTATAGAACTTGTGGCGAATTTGATTTCCGGCGTTAAATTCAATGTTTCGATAAAATTAAACTAAAAGTCACATACTTTTAAACACACAGCACTGTCCACATACGTAATGGAACGAGTACAATAGTTTTCTCTGAATGAATTGAACAGGTATATGATTATGCGGTACTCACTTTGATTGCTGTGCAACTAACTTATCCACTTTGGCCTGTATGGCCTCCGCCGAGGGTTTGTGTACTTCCCCAAGGAATGTGAGGATGGATTTTGAGAGCGCCTCGATTTCTTTATGTGATGATTTAAGTTCATTCGATTCGTCACGGAGTTCCTAAAATACCAAAATATAAAATGTGAAAAATTTCCAATACATTGTCAGTCACGTCACGTCATAAAGAAAAACAAATTAAATACAATTTTCTCCACATTTTTAATTAGTTTCCAGTTTTTTTTTTTTGGCTATTTGAAATAGACGAAGGTTAATTCCAAAAACGACTCGACTTTACGAAATCAACATTGAAAATGGGGTTTATAAGCAAAAGCAAACTCTATCAAAATAATAAATATAAAACCAAATTTAAAATATTCTGTAAACAAACATTGTCTATTTTTTTCATAGGCATAAATTCAAAATGTAAACCTTTCTTTGGAGTATGACACCGTTAATATTTAATAAAACATAGTTGGATATGTTTTTATGACCTGAATTAAATTGGCAATTAAATTGATTTCGTCTGAAAACTTCATACGCAATTACTACTATATTCTCCTTGTGCGTTAAAAGTAATTATTTACTAATTATTAATGTTTTACTAATTTCTGCAGGTTTTCTTTTGGTTCCACAATTCGATAACGTAAAATTCTCTAAATCTCTTTTCCAGAGGGACAGACAAACTTCGTACTGTTACCCAAACTTTATAATTAAAATATGTAATAAGCTGTAATTAAACTAAATTGTAAGCTAATTCGCTTGGTTAGTTGTCATTCTCTTAGCTTCAAAGCTGATAAGTTTATGTTTCTCTTCAAATCGAAATCAAACACAATCAACAATTATCTTTTACTATGAGGTCATTCAAAGACAATAAATAACAAGTAAGAAAGCTACAGCGAGTATAATACTCTATGGGTAGCTACCCTTTGAGTATAAACAAAAACAACAAATCAGTTGACTTCTTTGTTGATTGCAAAAACAACTTATCTACCGCAAAAATCATTAGGTTAACATTAAATTTTAGAAATTTTAATATAATTTCTTAAAATACTTTTTTTTTAATCTATGCTTAAAAACAAAAGTTATTGAAACCGAAAGTAAAGAATTTGTTGGCTTTTGTTTTTTAATTTTGAGCTAATCATTAACAGCAGTTTGGACAGCTGCTAAAGCTCGTCGTAGGAGAGAAACACGCGAGAGACCAAGAAACGGGAGAGGTAAAAAAATAGAGAGCGGAAGCTCTTAGTCAACTTACGTTGACCATGAACTTGATGACGGCGGCGTAACGATGCTTATATTTTGAGAACATACATATGTATGTATATACTGCATAAACCAATATTCGTATGTAAGTCTGGTTATATGTATGTATGTTAGTATGTACGTATACATAGCTTGACATTAACAGAAATAAATGCTAAAGGGGGTTGGTGGGGGACACAACTGCAAAATAAATTCATAAATTTTGTATTTCGTATATGCAGCAGAAACAACAATAAATCAATTAAGTCTGCTCATGAGCTCATAAGCCCTAAATAGTAAGGCGAATATTTCAAACTTATGTAAATTGTGGATGCGAGATTATAATAGTATAATAAAAAGTATGCGCATCGTTCGTGACTTACCTGAATGGCATTCTTTGTATCTTCCAAATGACGTCGGGACCTTACAGTTGGATCGACATTGCGGAATTTATCTTCTAAACGTCCTAATGCCTTCTCCCAGTCGTGCAAGTTATTCTCAAATGTATCCCAATGCTCGGCCAACTGTTGCAGATTATCACGTCTCTGTTCCAGACTACGCACCAGATCCTGCCAGCTTCGATTCAGATTTGCGTTATCCTGCTCAATCAATTGCCTATTGCGGGCGTCGGCTTGCCGAATAAGTGATTGTGCCTGCTGGTTTACTAGAGTTAAGTCGCTGTTTTGACCCTGCAACAACAACGAAAACACAGCAATGAAAAAAAAACGTTAAATTTTAAAAACAATACTGCTGCACTATAAATGTTTTTGAATGCACTATTAGAGTCGGCTTATACAATACATATATGGTATATATGTGTCTATTTTGCAAAAAATGTATATAAATAAAGTATCGAGTGTACTCCCAATCTATTAGTTTGTAGATATTAGTTTTTTGATTGATGTTGACAACGCCGTCTACTTTTCAAATGATTTTTTTTTAATTATCTTTGTTTTTGTTTCAACTTTGACATATGTGTGGGGCCCAATCTGCTTCCCACAAACTGTAGCTCACCAAAAGTGGAAACGCATACACTCACAAATGGTTACACAAACGCAGGCACTGGCAAATGTATCTCAAACAACATTTGCTAATTGTAGCACTTAAAAGTATGTTTTTTACTTTGTATGTATACAGATAGATTTTCTGCTCCTCTATTTCTATTTGTTGATGACGTTAGCTTTAAATTCGATTGCTGTCTGAGTCTGCTTCTTCTTTTTCTTTTTTCAATTTGCGCTTTTGAAGCACATGGTAAATGTATGTTCCTTTTCTGTTTGTGTCGATTGAAACGGCGAACGACACGGGCAATTCAAATTTAACAAAGCTTCTCGCACGAAACAGACAAAAGTAACACTATTTATTTTTCTATTTGCTTCGGTTTTGGTTTGGCTGTTTTGCTTTGTCGCTAGTTTCGTCACTATGTAGACCGCATAATACGAACAAAAAGATCTGACAACCGCACAGATAAACGTCTCAACTAGAAGTGAATTTCACAAAAGCCTCACAAGGCAATACCAAAGCATGAGTTAGAACCAACTAAGAGAACGAGAGACAGTAAGAGCAGTGAGCACAGACCAAAGAGCGCAAAATGTAAAAAAATGTCGGTCTTATGTGTCGGTTTTGTTTGCTGAACACGTTTTTGCATCCACATGGTGGCTGGGGGGTCACTGTGTTGGGTGGGCGTAGGCAAAGGCGTGGGCACTACAACCACAAAGAGTGAGAGCGAAAAAATATTTTTTTTTATTATGACAACGTCATACTTCTCACCAATACAGATCTGATATCACGTATACGCAACGGCCGTCACTAACTCAATTGGTTGTTTCACAAGCCGGCATACCCTGCAACAACAAATCAGCTGTCCCCCGAGAGCGCAAATAAAAAACGAAGCTCGCTCCTAAAGCTCTCTCAGCTCATTCGGCATACGAAAAGCTGCAACTGTTTGTTGCTCTTAAAATGTGACACTGTCTAGGGATGGCATAACAGACCTTCAAGACTCAGGTTACCTTCGCCGTGTTCATAAAGCGAAAAGAAATGATGACCAGACTATCAAACGAAATTTTATGACAAACTAATAAATTGTAAAGATAACTTTATATTAGAGATGCTGCCCATTGAAATAATTCAAGTCTAAGATGTAGTAATATGTGATAATGAATGTTTATGAAACCAAAATAAAATCAAATTCAATCAAATATTTCTTTTCAGAAATTTTTGGAAAAAATTAAATTGTATATATATATATATACATGTGTATATATATATAAATATATATATATACATATATATATATATATATATATATACATGTATATATTTATTTAGCTCAGTATTTTTCAAAACCTTTTACAGTATGGTAATAAAAGTTTTAAAATATTATCTAATTAAGCCTCCATCTTCATCTAATAAATTACTAGTAAAAACTTCATTTTGCGACAGTGATTAAACACTCATGAAGTTTTCTTATACAAAATTTCAATAAATGCTTATGAGTAACATTAAGCTACTTTGATTGCGCAGCCCTAGTAAACTGGTTAATCCACAGTATTGCGACTGTAGCCGCTCCTGATGATGTCATGGGCCTAACTCAATAAAAACAATACGAACAACATCAGCTGCGATTAAGCATGAAACAGTCGTAAGTGCATGCTATGCCGTCTGATTAAGTTAAGCGATATTTGTCTGTCGATGATAAGAATGTCAAGTGCAGGTTAATAGTTGAACTCATTAATAACTTTTCAAGGTAAAAGACATAGAGGCACAAATATGAAAGTAAACAACTAGGCCGAGCGTTCACAATCAAAAGAGAGACTAAGAGAGGGATACAACGACAAATAAAGAGAGTATGAAAAGAGAATGTTGAAGTGTTAACATTGCAGCGAAAACTTTAGCATTGCTTTTACCGGCCGGCAAATTGTATTGCACTCTGGGTAAAAGTAATCGCGACTGGATATATGTGCATTCTCATAAAAACTTGCAGATACATATTTCTTTAGCAGCTTTCCAGTTTTTTGTATGTTCATGTAGTGACTGTGTCACGCTTTAGTAAAACAGGTCTTCTCCAATACACAAAACTTGAACTTAAGTATTGAGCTACATGGTCATATAAGTTAGATATTTACATTATTTACATTTGTTGATAAAACCAACATAAATCACTTCAATCGCTAAGTTAACAATGTCGTTTCTCAATTAAAGTATTTTAAATAATTTGATCGATACACTTAGTTTAATTGATAAAAGTGTGATACGAAGTAGTGTTTATTTAATCTTGAATCGCACATAAACGTTT
This sequence comes from Drosophila pruinosa, assembly GCA_018150935.1. Classification (NCBI taxonomy): domain Eukaryota; kingdom Metazoa; phylum Arthropoda; class Insecta; order Diptera; family Drosophilidae; genus Drosophila; species Drosophila pruinosa. The sequence continues at coordinate 5,705,539 of JAECWR010000034.1, read as the reverse complement.
TTAAGCCTCTTTTTTCATAAATACATTTTCATATTAAAACCAGAAGAACTGGATTAACAACTGATTATTTATGAAGCAGTATTTAATTTAAAAATTACCTTTAATAAAAAACTGAGTTTTGTAGGAAATCATATGCGAACTTTCCTCAAAATATATATATGCAAATAAACTTGAAAAACAGACAGATAGACGGAAGACGGGCATGGCTATATCTTCTCGGTTGTGGACGCTGACCAAGAATACTCGTATATATACAATATAGGGTCGTAGATGCATCCCTCGGCCTGTTATGTGTATTTTCGGTTAGCAAAAGTTATAAAACCCTTCTACCTTATGGGTAGACGGGTCTAGCTATTTTGTGCACATACATATGCATCTCAACATTTAAAGCTGCATAAACGGAATAAAACTAATAAGAAATCATTGTTTTGATATAGGAATCGATACTATGCTATTATTTAAATATAAATCATTTTCTTGAATAAAAAGGAATACTATGTATAAGTACATGATATAGAAGCTTTAATATCAATCGATTCATACATATGTACACATGTGTTGTTAACTCACCTGTACATTTCCAATGGCATGCGACAGCTTCTGAATATTAAAGTGAAGACCAGCTAAATTCTGTACAGGTTCATCGCTAAATTTGGTACGTTCGATTGTGGCCTTGACGCGATCGATGGACTGTTGATACTCACGCCACCGTTCCGCTTCCTTTTCGAGTTCGCTTTGCTGGGTCTTGGCATTGGCCAAAATGTTGGCCAATTTTGTTTGGAACTGTGCCAATTCGGCAGATAGTTCCGACTGCTCGTAGTTGTTCAAGGAAGACCAGATCTTGTCGGATGCTTCCTGAATTTGCTTGTGCACCAAATTCCTGATGGGTGCCTCATTGCTAAAGAAGATCTTGTGCTCGTCTAGATCGTGCACCAGATGTTCATAGTCAATGCCGTGCTGGCTATTCTGCAATCTCAGCTCAGCCTCGTGCACCCAATCATTAAACTTGGCCACCAGTTGCATGTACTCCAGACGCGAATCTCGATTATTCTTCAAGTACTTCTCGCGCTCCTCCAACTCGTGCGGCAACGAGGCAACCAGAGAGCGACCTTCGGATAGCATTTCCAGCAAGGAGCTTGGCATACCAATCTCTGTTTTGACACTGTCGTTGATTTTGTTAAATTTCTGCAAGTGGGCATCAATGTCCTGGCTGAGACTGTGATGTTTTTGCAGTTCACGTTCCACAGACTCGGGATCGCGATCCAGCAATGGCCGTGACTTGGCAGCACCTTCATTGCTGTGCAGCCAGTCGAGAATGTCGCTTAGCTCGGTTGCCATCTTCTTGTGGGATTCAAGCTGCAATTGATGCTTCTGTCTTTGAGATTCAACAGCCTTGCGTAGGTTCTGCAATTGATTCTTTAGAGATTGTAGCTGCTCGGTGATGCTATTCTTGTCCGCCGCATTACCCTCGGAGGCTATCTTTTGTCCCTTATCATTGGCCGAAGCGAGCAGACCTTCGCATTCTTGGATTTTGACAATGACATTGTCGTACTTATTAATCTTGTCCTCCAGGCTGTCGGGCGAGTTCTCAATGTCGATGATGACATCAGTGTACTTCATTATGAAGGCAATAATCTCGTTGATCAATGTAATAAACTGCTCGCGCAGAAGCAGCAGCTGGCGCAGATGCGCCAACTGATCCTCAATCATCTTGATCATATCGTCTTGTTGTGTCAAGATACTCTGTAGATCGGGTAGATCATCCATTTGCATGTCACCCATTTTATTCTTGCTGTCCTTGAGTTCCTTGAGAATGCTCTCATAGGAGCCTAACAGATCTTGCACATCCTCAATTCTGGATCCAATGGGACGATTCAGTTCACGCATACGCTGCTGAATGGTGCCAAGGAATTGACTGCAGCTGGCCAATCTATCCTTGGCATCCTTGTACTTCTTGATGTGATCGCCCAGAGTATTGGTCCGATCATCAATAGTTTGCTTGATGCGTGCATATCGATCCTTCATATTCTTGATGTCGTCGTTGAGCTTCAGCTTGTCGGCATTGCTCAGCGTGGGCAATATGCTCTTGCCCTGCTCGCACACATCGTTGATCAGTCCACCCATATTGTTGGCATTCTGCAGCAGCTTCTTGTAGTGCATCAGTTGTTCCTCCAGCACAGGTAGACTTGTCGTACGCAGTTCACCTTCGGTGGCGGTTTCCATTTCATTCAACCAATCTCCCATATTCTTCATTGAATCCTCAAAGGCCTTGCGACCCTGCAGCAGATCATCCAAGGACTTGCCACGTTTGCCGCTCTCCTCCTTGAGCGTCTGATAGTCCGCGGCAATTTCATCAAGTATTTTCTGCAGCGCTGCTTTGTCTGCATCCCCACAATCCTTCATAATATTGGCAGCTTGGCGCTCCACATCGCTGAGAACGCTGTCATTGAATTGCTTGGCATCATCATCGTACTTTTTGTTCTCTTGGATTTTCTTCTCAATTTCTGCGGACGTTAGCGGATGATACACGGGCAATTTGCGGACCTCTGATATTTTCGATTTTAGCCAATGACGCGCCTTGTCCAAGTCGTTCTCGAGTGCCTTACGCGCCTTGCTCGCCTCCAGCGCTTTGTCCAGTTCGCCCTTAAGTACCCCAGAGAGGTTGCGATTCTCGCTGTTCAGATTACGCAATGCCGACTCCAACTGTGCGTTCTCGGCGGACTCCAGTTCGGGCTGCATGTTGGCAATGCGCTTTTCTAACACATCAGCCAGCGATTGCTTGGCCTCTGCATCCTTCATCAGGATCTTGATCTTCTGCTGACGCGCCTCGGCATCTTTAGGTGAAAAGCCAAGCGCTGCGGGTGCTTGTAGATCATCGATTTGCTGCTTAACCCACTGTTGAAGTTGCTCGATTTCTCCCTTCGCTCCATCGACACCCCTATTGGTCACATCCAGCAGCTGAGCCTTACGATCGATGCGCTTGCCCAGATCAGCGAATCGACGATCCAAGGATTTCATTTGCTCTTCCACCTGCTGGCCATCCAGATTGCTTATTACTTCAGCCACCTGAGCTGCCTTGCCTTTGAGCTCTTGAATCTTAGGATGTCCTTGCAATTCATATTCGTTTTTGATTTCATTGATGGCAGCCATTTTCTGTGCACAATTCAGCCCAGAGCCGCGATCAAGCACATCCATGCGCTTAATCAAAGTGTCGAACCAATTCTGTACATTCTGCATGCCCTGGCGATATCCATCGATCACGTTCTGACCCGCCTGCTTTTTGGCAATGGCGTCCATCAGCTCCGACTCTAACTTGTCAATGTTATCATCCAGATCGGTATCCTCGTCGCCCACTGCAAAGAGTTATTGGAGGCATTAAAAGCTATGCTTTTCTTTTGATCTCTTACGCAACTTACAAGAGCCTGTCATCTCCAGCATCAGCTGGGAACGCTTATCTCCAATAGAGTTGAGCAAGTCATTCATGGCCACCAGCTCCTGTTGTGCAGCTTCTGAACGCAGCTTGCAAGGTCGCATCAGCCAGTCTGAGACAGAGCTTTGTTGCTTCTTAACCCAATCCTGCAGCTCGGCGCGTTGTTTCTGCTGTTGCTCTAGCTCGCTAACGGATGCAGTCAAACCACCCAAATGGGATTGCACCTGAGAATGAAGAAATACAATAATTATACAAATGATGTGCATGAACGAGAATGTTAACATTGTGTTTAGTATTAAGTTTCGGAATATTAAAGCCAAATGCTGCCACCATCTGAGAACTGAAGCTTACCTTAGCGATAAGTGCATTCAGCTTGCTCACGTGTGCACTATTTAAGCGTACTATGCGACGATAGTTTGAAATACGCTCGTAAGCAATTGGATCCATTAACGCCTCATTCACTTCACTGAGCTCAACGTCATCATCACTGTCCACATTCTTCGTTGAGCTCTGAGTATTTGGCGTTGGCTTTGGTGAATAATATGGCACAGGCAGGAGGCAAAAGTGGTAGTGATAGTGCGGTTTAACAACAACAGTTACGGTGCAGCAAATCAAGAATAGTTAGAGCGGTGTTTTGGAAGGTGGTAATGTAGTTTGAAGGGTTAGGGATAAAAAGTTAATCAAAATAAATGCAATTAAGTAAAGTAAAAATTTGGTCAGCAATTAAGATAACAAAGAATTAGCTCGGAGAACTCAATGCAAAATAAAACAAATTCAAATAACTAGTTTCACTCGCAGCTAAGTTAATGTTTTGTTTGGGTTTACAAATTACTACTGAGTTAAAGTTTCTCGGACACCCACCTGATCCAGCAGATCTTCGAGCTTGGCGCGCACCATCAGCTCGCGTTCGGGTATGGCATGCATGGCCGTCTCCAGTGGAGAGCTGGGTCGACTAATCGATGCTGTAGCTGCCTCGCAAGCCTGCACAGCGGCTGCCAACCTGGACTTTTCATTGTTTAGTTTATGTTGCATGTCCTGGGCGCACTTGAGTTGATTCTGCGCCAACTCCAAGCTGGTAGCTGGTGCATCGAGCTCCGTTTGTATGATAGGTTCGTAGGCTTCCAGATTACGCATGATATTGTCCAGCGTATCTTCATACTCCTGGAATTTGGCAAGAGATTCCAATAGTCGATTCTTGATCTGTACCGAGGTTTGCAGCAACGAGTTGTAGCTGTCTTGAATGTTCTTCAGCTGCGATTCAACAGTTGGGCGTATTTCACGAGTTGTGAGCTCGTAGCGCTTGATTTGCGCCTGTCCTTTGGCATTCAGATCATCCAAGTTAGTCTGATACTTTTGAATTTCGGTGAGCAAAGCCTCGTGCTGTTTAATTTGCTCCTGGGTCTGTTCACGATTTGAAATGAAAAGCGAATTGTGGGCCATCAGTTGGAAAGATATCTGGAGCAGCCATTTCTCGACATCCTGTAGGCTCTGATGATATGCATTGTAATCTAGAATTTCCTGTTCTAGATCCGTGATATAGGCAGCGCAATCATTCTTCAGCTTATCGCAACGCGATTGTAGACGATTGACAGCATCGACTTCGGTGCCAAGATCGCGTGCCTCGGACATCAGCTGCTCCAGATCGTTGCCCTTCTGCTTCAGCTCATTGGAAAGCGATTTGTAGCGTTCTAAGAGCGTTTTCATCTCACTCAATTCACCCTTAGTCTCTGGAGCAATCTTCATTGTTTTCTCCGTATCAAGTAGCCACTTGTCAAGCTTATCTTTATTGACGACAAAGTCATTCCAACGGTTTTGGGCTTGCTTCAAGTCGCTGAGCTTCTGCTTAACAGCCAGACCCAAGGCATCCCAGTCCTCACGCACTTTGGTCATCAAATCACGCAGTTTCTCCTGCCTATCCTCGGGTGTAATATTGGAGGCCTTCGAGTAGGCGTCCTGTACCATAGCCAACAAGTGTTGGCCCTCAGGAAGATGCGAGGATAGCGACTATAGAGCAAGGATTAATTAAATATTGATAGCGTTATTAGATAGCATTACTCACGTTCACGGTCTCTAGTTTCTGGGCAATAACCGTGGCATTGCCATCGATGCTGCAATTGTTGAGCACCAGCTGAGCCTTCTCAATCCAGGCGTCCATTTCGTTCTTGTAGTTGAGGAACTCAGTGTGATCCGATAGATTCTTTTCAATCTTGGCAACCAGACCCTGAGCGGCAGTCAACAATTTTGTATAACTGGCCTGAGTCTCAATGGTTTGATCGCGTATGCGAGTGCAGGCGCTTTGCTCCATAAGAAGCTCGCAATTGTCATTCAAATCCTCGACGTTCTCCTTCTCTGCGAGCACCTCATCCAGCAGTTTCTAAAGACAAAAACACATATTAATCGGGATTGGCCAAATAAGCCACATAAAAGCATATTCAAGCATTAGACAAAAGTCTGTGTGTAAAATGATTAGCTGCAATAGTGACTGGGTAATTAGCTGAAAAATTTAGTATTAGCGGGATTTTAGTACATATATTCATATTGAACTTATATTTGGTGAGCTACTAAGTGCACTCTCTTTCGATTAGTAATTAGATTTTCATTTCTTTGTTAGCGTTGCGTGCGACATTTGTGTGTGTGAGAGAGAGAGAGAGAGAGAGAGACAGTGAACGGTGGCTTACCTTGGCATTGACCAAATCTTCGGGGGTTTTGTTATCGCCTTCGTGAGATTTGGCAACGCGCTTGCCCATTGTCTCAATCCACAAATTAATCTTGTTGAATTTCTGCAAGAATGTCTGCCAAGCGGCCAGACACGACTCCAGGCCGCTGCGTGCATCTCTTGAAAGGGCCTGCAATGTTTCCCACTCGCTATTTAAATGCTTGATCTCTTGGGCCACATTATCTTGGCCTTCGCTGCCGCTAGTTGCAATCACTGCCTGACTTAGCTCCTCGCAGGCATCGAGTAGAGATTTACCCTGCATTGAAGTGGACTGTATGTCGCCTAAGCGATTCAATCGATCCTCGACGCGATCCTTCTCGCCATGACAATCGGCACATTGTTCCACTTCTATGCGGGTGCGTCGCAGCCAATCTTGGAGTTCGTTATATGCATGCTTGTACTTTTCGTGATTGTTCACTTGATTCTCCAGTGACTCGATGATTTTGTTCACCTGAGCCTGCAGTTCTTCGAACTTGCTAAGACCCGGTGCAAAGTCATTCTTGTCCAGGCTATTATCCTCACGCAAACGTGCATTGATCTTTTCAACAATATCGTTATGACCATTGATATCACGTTGCGTGACACGGAACTTCTCCAAGGCAGCACGCTTCTCACTCAAATTATTTAGATATTCTTCGCTGGCCTTTACGCTGGGCTCAATATCCTCCAGCCATTCAAGCAGTATCTTGTACAGCTTGAAAATCTCCTCTAATTGAGTCAAGCGATTGGTCAATTTCTGGCGCACATCGTTCAGATCGACGAGCAGCTTGTCAAAGTCCTGCTTGAGTGCTTCAGTATCTTCTTGAATCTTAGCAGCACCATTTTGTTCCGTATTCATAATGACCTTCTCCTTGAGTTCCAGCAAATAGCGTAACTTATTCTGACCCGTCTCAAATCCTTGACGCAAATTCTTGACAGTGTTTAGCTTGATTTGCACCTCGTTCAGTGTGCCTGGAATTTGCTCACAATCTGCAAGTTTCTCTCGAGTATTTTCGATCCACGACTGACACTCCTCGTAAAGTGTATGATGCTGTTGATGCTCCTGGTAATGCATTTCCAGGCGTCGCATAACTTCCTTAGCCAATGTGAGCAGAGCATTGTACTTGGTGGTCAACTGCATGATGGCATTGCTGATTCTCGTGTCGGAGCATGTCTCCAACAGCACTTGAGCCTTCATGTTCAGATGATCTAACGTCTTCTGCCAATCAAAGAGTGTTTGAAGGTGGCCCTGGAACTGCTCAAGCACAACCTTCTTTTGGGTTAGGCTATCTTGTAATTTGTTGTAGGACTGCACAAGAGCTTCGGTTTTGGTCAACCACTCGAGCGCCTCGGTGTATTGATCTTGGTAGTCGGACCACTTCACAATTCCCACTTCCAGGTAATCCTTGGCCTTGTTAAGTGCCTCTACATAAGCATCGAACTCCTCTTGTAGCAACGCCACCTCCTCTTCTATGATTATACAATCCTCCGGCTCGGCAGTGCGGCAAGCGATTTCGCCCTGAGCCAAAGCATTCTGCAGTTTAATCGCACCCTCGGGCACTTCACCCTGTAATATCTTAAGTTGATGTGTCTTTTCAGCAAGCGCTTGCTTATCACCTGTTGGCTCAGAGCACTTGCTGAGCCGCTCCTTGGCGTTGCGCAACCAGGTGGCAAATTCATTGCCCGCATCGATCAAAGCCTGATAACTATCAATTGTATTTTTCTGCTTAGCATACAGATCCTTGGCCTGTTTGGTTAGATTCTCGTATTTATCGGAGATTTCAGTGGCAGGGGCGCCTTGCTGCAAATCGGAAGCCTTCGAGGCAACCGACTGAATCATCGGTTCGAAGGAAACAATGTCCTGGACAATGTTGTTGGTCTGTCGCAGATTGGCCTTGCGTTCGCTTAAACCACTACTAAGACCAGGTTGTCCACGTTGTGACTTGATAATCTTTTGCTCGCAAGCTTGTTGCAGCTTTGCCTCCCTGTCAGTGATCCATTGCTGTAGCTGGGAATAGCTAGAGCTATAGTCGGCCCATTGCAGTAGATTCGTTTCCAGCTGCACCTTGGCCGTGGACATTTTCTTGACCAAGCGATCCCAGTCCGTCTGCAGCTCCTTCATCTCATTGTTGATGGCATCGCGACCATCGGATCGTGTATTCCTTATGATCTTCTCGCCATTATTTATGGCAGTGTGCACGAGGTTTTGACCGAATTCGCGATTGCGTATTAAGTCCTGGATTTGTTCCAGGCGACGCTGTAGGGCCTCCTTAGAGCCGGCACCCTCGCCAGCTGATTGAATCGTTTGCTTGGCATTGGCAATCCATTCCCTGGCCGACTTCATGTTAGCATCATATTCACGATGTTGATCACGATTCGTTTCGACCTTCTTGAGCACATCCTTGCCCAAATTAACTTGCACCTGGTACATAGAGCTCAGGTGACGGAGTTGATTGTTGACATAACTATCCAGATGAGATTTAAGTAGACCAGCTGCCGAGGCATTAAACCTTTCAATGTCATCCTTTCCTTTCTCAAGGCGAGACATCACTTCCCGCATGTCGGTCACTTGTTTCTCCTTATCAGGCAGATTGGGACAGAGGTTGAGTTTGTGGTTCTTTACAAGTATGTCGATCTGTTGCAGCCATTCCATGAGACGTTCATACTCCTCTTTATATGCACGCCATTGCACCATGGTAACTTCTAAGTTCTCCTTCTGTTGATTGATCTCACGGAACAAACTTTCGAAGCTATCACGAAGGGCGCGTATATCATTGCGTATGATCTCTTGGCCTTGATTTGACGTACTTGCCAGAACAACCTCACCTGTGTGCACCAAATGCTCCACAAGGAGTTCACCCTGTGCCTGCTTATTGAGCAGTGCCTCTGTCGCTTGCACGGCATTCTCAATAGCCAGCTTATCGCTAAGACTACTCTGCTTCAAGGCGGGGAATTTTTCGCGAGCACGACTTATCCAGCTAACCAGATCATCGTAGGCCTCTTTGAATAAACGATGATCTCTGTACTGATCCTGACGATCTGACAGCAATTTCTGCGTCTCGCCAAAGAGCTTATCGAAGTTGTCAAGCACTTTTTGTGCCTGGAACGCAGCCTGACTCTGCTGCCCGCTGGCAATCATTTCCTTGGCTTGAATCTTCAATGCATCCACATCGATCTTCTCGACACGCACCTTTTCCTCCGTGGACTTGACGCGATCAAGCTGAGCACGTTTTTCGGTCATGGTGGATTGATGCTCACCCAATTCCTTGAGCAGAGTATCCAGCCATTCATTGAACTTGCGCACATTTTGAACTTGATCCAAGAAGCCAGACCATTGCGTAATGGAATCATCCAGATTCGCTTTAACGTCTATAATTCGTAACGCAATGCCGGACCAGAGATCTTGGAGCTCAGAAAGCTCCTTGTTGATAGCCTCGTGTCCGCCAGGAGCTGTATTGGCCAGCACATGCTGTGCCTGTTCTAGGATCTTAAGTACACGGGCAGAGCCCTCGTCCTTAAGCAGAATAACATCCTGTATTGTAGCCAATTTTTTGTCAAGTTCCTTCTGACTCATAGAGGACATGTCGGAGCAGTAATCAAGATTTTCTTTTATGTCATTTATCCACGATGAGCACTCGGAGATGGAATTGTCAAAGTCCTCGTGTGAGGTAACATACTGTTGCCAACGATTATTCAAGTCCTTAACCTTGTGGAAGATTTGCTGATATTTGGTCACCAATTCGGGCCCAGATGCTCTTGTGGTTGTCGCTCCCTTAAGTAGAATTTGGGCTTTTTCAGTAACATTATCCACTTCCAATTCCTTGGCACGCACTTCGCCTTGCAGCGCCTTGAGCGCATCCAATTGGGCACGCTTCTTGGGCAGATTCTCCTTTAGATCAATGGCATGCAAGTCATTGTCAGTGTCACGAATCCAAGCCAAGCATTGATCACGCAGTTGCTCATACTCTGACCATTGTTGCAAACGTGACTCAATTGCCTCGATCGTGGAGCTGATGGCCGCCAGAAGTCCTTCCCATTCCTGCTGCGTAGTATCAATTTGAGACTTGATGTTCACTTGTCCCACATCAACGGTGCCAGGTATAACCTTCTCGCCGAGCGCGCGCACTTGATCCACACGTGGAAACTCATCAGCCAGGCTAGCCTTCAAGTTCTTTAGACGATCGAGATTGGTGTGCAGCGATGTTTGCTCCAAATCCAAATCGCCCCAATAGTGAACGGTATTCATGGTAGCATCAATAAACTCTTGTGCATCCATGACAGCCTTGGAGTATTGCTGATGAGCGCTCACAATGGCCTCGTAGCGTTCAACGTATCCCTGGGCACGTTTTTGCAGTTTGCCAAATCGATCAATGATATCCTTAAGGATCTGATCAACATGCTCGGTTTTCTCCGGCAAATTAGCGGCAATCTCTTGCAGATTTCCCACCTCAATTTGATGGTAGTTGATGTCGTTGATCACATCTCGATAAGATTGCAGTTTGTTGCGCTTCTCGTCAAGCGTTGTCTTCAGCTCAATTTCCGCCGGCAACTCTTGCTCCACACTGTCCAACCAGTTCTTCAGAGTATCGGCAGTCTCATTGAAGCCCGACCACTTGGCGATCTTATCCTGAATCTTGCGTGCAGTGCTAGCAATGTCATCAAAGAGCTGATCGAAGGTAAGATCGTCTAACTGACTCCGTATCGCCTCGCGTCCATCGGTCGCTGTAGAGCTATAACATTTCTCGCCCAACTCGACAGTGCTATTAAGGAGTTGAGTAGCCGTTGGCTGTTGAGCCAGCAGCTCTTGAATGATCAATTGTTTCTTGAGCAGATCATCACGAGATGCCACAGTCGACAGATCATTGCAGTCATCATAACGTGCCTGAGCATTAGCCAGCCAGTCGGAGCACTGCTTGTACTTCTCATTAAAGTGACCATGATCTTGCACAGCTTGCTCACACTTCTTTAGGATCTCCTTTGCTGTTGCCTGTATCGACTGGAAGCGTGAGGATACTTGCTGCACATTGACGGCGATTCTAGTCTCTCCGGAACTCTGCACTAACTCTGAAGTATCGTCCTTCATTTTCTCAAAGTCTGCCTCATTTTGACGCAGATTCTGTGTCAAAGATTGAAAACGATTCAGTTGTTCCTCCTTCTCCTCGAAGGATGATTTCAGATTGTAGTTCTTGAGCGCATTCTCCGCCTCACCGAGCCAATTGATCAAACGATCTAAGTCGATCTCATAGTCACTCCATTGTTGCAAACGATTCTCCAAGCCGCTCTTGACATCGCTCAACGAACCGCTAAACTTCTCAAAATCGGCGTGCAGATTAGCCAAATCACGAGTCATGGCTTCCTTGGAGCGGGCAGGAATACTGGTCGCATGACTCTCAATATGGTTCTCCAGAGCTTTGAGCTTAGCTACTCCTTCAGGCAAAGCGTCTTGGATTTCATTAATTTTTTGCAGACGTGCTTGGAGTGCCGCCTTATTGCCGGAGTAATCAGAGTAGCCTGTCAAACGATCCCAGAGATTCTTCTGGTAATCCTGTTGAGCCTTTTGCAGTTCGCTAAACTGTTGATATACATCAAAAGCACCATCCAAATCAGTGACAAGTTTGGTACAATCCTGACCAATCTGCTCGTATCGTTTGTTGACTTCAGACACGGACTTGGCTATCTCATCGGCATTGGTAGGAGCAGCGGTTGTCAGCAACGTAGCCGCCTTCTCGTTGACAGATTCAACAATGCGTTTATGCGAATTGATGTCCTGGTTGGTGGCCTTGTACTTGTACAGTTTGGAGCGTATTTCCTGAGCGCTTGTCCAACTGGCGGGATTTTCGTTGTGAATCAACTTTTCGACCTGATCCAGCCAGTTGACTATTTGTCCGAGTATATCCTGATAGCTGGACAGTTGCACTGTCTGGGCCTCCTGGCGTTTTTCCAGATTACGAATGCCCTCATCCAGTTTATCCCAACGATCTCGTATATCCCGTAAGTCTTTGCGTATTTTCTCTCTACCCTGAGTGGATGTTTCTGGCAAAGCCTTCTCGCCAGCGGCATTCAAAGCACCAAACAAGTTCTCGGCCTGCTCTTTCTCGGACAACAGCACTTGCAGAATGTTTGAGCTTTGCGTGGGCTCATCTTTAAGCGCCTTTTCCAATTGCGTTTCAATAGGTTGCAGCCATAAGTCCACCTCGTTATACTTGTCCTGATAGAACTGATGATCATCCACAAGATTGGACCAGCGATTGACAACCTCCTTGCCCAACACCAGCAGCAGTTGATAACGATTTGTGATCTGTGTGGTCAACGTCTTCAGGCGATCAGCCCCGCAATTGTTAAGCAGCGCATGAGCCATATCGCCAAAGGCATCAATCTCCTTCTCCTTCTGCAAGATGAGCTCTCGCTGTATCTTATACTTGTCCAACTGCTCGACTTTTTCGTGTAACGTCGACTTGAGCTGTTGATCGCGGAAAACAGCCTCGGCATTGCGACACCATTTGGTGAGTTCCTCAAGATTGCTTTCGAATGTATTCCACTGGACGAGCACATCCTTTTGCTTACCCTCAATGCCTTCGATGTCATCAAAGTGACTCTTCATGGTCGTCTGCAGTTCATCGATTTCCTTCTCAAGAACCTCAATACCCTTCTCCGAGGTCGCGGGTTTAACATTGTCGAACTGAGCACGAATATCTTCGATTAAATTCATGGCCTGTGGTTTGTTTTGAGACAACTGTCCAAGGGTTTCAATCTTACGCTTAATATCAGCCTTCTCGCCGTAAGCATCGTCACATTCCAGCAGCTTTGCCTTCTCATTTGATATCCAAGACTTGGCCGCATTCAGTGCATTGTTCAGTTCATTGTGCTTCTGCACACAGTTCTCTAGATTGTGGAGGATCTCATCGGATTTCTGCACAATGTTCTGGAACAATTGTTTGATCGACTGCAGATAGACATTCAATGAATTATCTTTAATCTGATCAACCAAAATCTGTGCTTTATCGCACACATTGTCGACGAGCACATTGTGTGTTGTGATTTCCTGATGCAACAACTTGTGATTTTGCAACTGTGCACGTTTTTCTTGCAGTGTAGTCTTCGGCTCGGTGTGACTTTGCATGGCCTTGTCCACATCCTTCAACCATTTGGTCAGCTGATCCTGTGCAATGCTAAACTCATTAAACTGCAGAAGACACTGATCAATCTTATGCGTTGCCGAACTTAAATCATCCGTGTAGTTATCCCACATGGTGCGCAAATTCCTCAGCTGTTGACGGATGATTTCACGGCCATCGGGACTTGTGTGACCGTAGAGCTTCTCGCCACGATCGATGAGACTCTCAAATATGGTTGAGTCGGTAATACGCTTGTCGGACATCTCGCGCAACTTGTTCTGTTGATCCTGTAGCACATTCTGATCACCGACAATCTCATTAGTCTTGGCCAGTTCATTGACGCAGGTTTGCAAATTCTCTTTGAACTTCTCGTAGTCGATGTCGAAACTCTCATGATCCTTGACATAGTTTGAGTATTTGGCTATCGACTCTTTGCACAGATTCTTTAAGGTCTGATAGCGTGTATTTAGACGAGACAGTTTCAGATTTAAGTCGGTTTCACCTTCGATTTCACGACCCTGATCCATAAGCTCATTGATGGCTGCGCCACGACGCTCAATGTCCTTTGAACTTTCCAGCAGTTGCTTCAGATGAATGCTCTTTGCCTCGGCTGTGCTCTTCAGGTTCTGATTCTTGACCACAGCTTCGACGTTCTTCATCCAATGATCAAGCTCGTCAATGATCGAATCAAACTCATCCCACTTGGAGCAGAGCTGCTTGAGTTTCACCAAAGAATCCTCGCACAGCGACATGAACTCTTCCCAAGCCTTCTTGGGGTCCTCGAAGCCCTTTAGAAGTGCTGGATGTCCTTTGGTATGAGTTTGAGTCAACACCGTTTCTAACAGCTTGTGACATGTGTCGAAAATGGAATCACCTTCAGGCTTGTGTTGCAACAGATTCTCAACGACAATCAGTTTCTCCTCGGCGCCCTCCTTCTCGAAGGTGGTCTCATTCAATATGTCGATGGCCTCCGATTTGATGGTGTTTAACCAATCCTGTGCCTTTTCTAGTACCTGATCGTAGGCCTCATGTTTAACAACATGATTGCCCACTGTTTGTATGCGATCAGTGATCTTCTTCGAGAGGAGATTGTACTCTTGAATAGACTCATCGGTCTTTCGTTCCGATTCATCATCGCAGAGGGTCACAGCCTTGTCGTGCAACTGCTTTAGGGCATTCTTATGCAGGGTAATCTCCTGCAATTGAGTCTTATAGTTCTGAAGAGCAGCTTTCTTGGTCGCCAGCGTCGGATAAAGATCTTCACCAGCGGTGACCTTGGCCTTGGATTCATTAAGGTAATGCGAGACCTGTGTGTAGCTCTCCTCAATGGATGTCTTCTGGATGAGCACACCCTCGACTTGTTGCATCAAGGCATTCGCCTCATCCCGAAGATAATCGTATTTCTCGCGCATTTGTCGCAGATCGGTGCGTATGCGTTCACGATTCTCCGGAGATACGACAGGGTAAAGCGCCTCGCCAATGTCCACGGCATTGTTGAGCAAGATCTGACCATTATCAAAAGTCTTCAGATAGTTTTTGATTGTCTGCAATTGCTGTGCTGTTGCTGACGAAGAGCCAGGTGAGCCCATGCGCGCCAGTTCCTGGAATTCAATTTTAGCATCGCCGAACCATTCATTAAAGTCCTTCGATGCCTTTGCAAAGTTTGTATTCGACATCTGAGCGCCGCGAATCTTATTAATGTGTCCCGCCAGATTCTTGGCAACGGTTTGATAACGTTGTACGAGATGGGTAACAAATTGCCCAATGCGTGCCTCGGGATTCTTTTCAATGAGTTGCTGGGAAGTCAGTTCCAAGTTGTTGATAATGGGCTCGTGAGCCAGCACATCTTGTTGCAAGATGGCCAATTCCTGCAGTTTCTGTGGCACCTCTGGAAGGTTCACCTGGCTGCTGGTTTCCGCTTTGACGCGACCTTCAACATCTCGCAACCAGTTCGAGATCTGCTCATTCGATTGCTCGTATTGTGACCACAGATCAACATTCTCATAGAGTATACCTTTGATGCGATCAAAGCTATCCTGCAATGCCAGCATTTCCTTGTCCATCAGCTGTGCATCGTTTGTCAGCTCGGCGAGATTCTGTGGTGTTTCCACAGCCTTTAGCATCTCCAAAGATTTTAAAGTTTCCGCATGTCGTAACTTGCAGTCGTCGATGCTCTTGCCAACTTCTTGCAGCGACGATTTTTTAACATCCAAGTTGTATTTATCGCTCGACGATTCGGGCTGACACCAGGCCACCTTCTCGCGCTGCGTGGCAATGAGACGCTTTAGCATGCCCACCTTATCGGCATGGAACTTCTTAAGGAATTGCAACAGTGAACTCTCAATCTTCTTACTATAGAGATCGACGCCCTCGTAGCGCTTCTGCACATTGTTCAGCTCCTTCGGTATGATGGACTCATTGAATGTGGGATACAAATTACGTAGTTCATCCACATTTTGCTTGATATTTTCAATTTCATTGCCACTGTTTTCCAGCTGGGCGCGAAGAGCACGACATTGTAGTAAACGTTCCATGATCTTATTGTTATCCCCGGACATATCGTCGCATTTGATAAGTTGCTCGCGCAGTTTACTAACCTGTTCGCCAGCCTCCTTGGTGCGTCTTCTGAGCTCATGTTCCTGATCGTTGAAGGATGTGGTGACGGCGCTTAGTCGATCAGCATTGTTGCTAACCTCGGCGAACTGCTCGACCAGCAGCTGATTGAGGGCAGCCAGCGAAGGAATATCTGCGCAATTGTTGATCTTAGCCAGGTCGTTGGTTTTCTCCCTAATGGTGTCCTTAAGAGCCTGATAAGAGGGCAACTCAGTGCGATATTTGCTCAAACGCATAGGACCAAATTCAATTTCGATTGAATTGTCCGCAGCATCGCAGAGTCCCTGATTGGTATCCGACAACCAGGGCAGCAGATCCTTCTTGGCATCTTCGATCTGCGACCAAATAACGGCTTCCGTTTCATAGACATGAGCATTCTTTGCAGTCTTATCGTGCAGGTCTTGCCAATGTTGCTTGGCAGTGGCCACCTCTTGGGGCACTTCCTGGGGTACAGCTTCGCCAATGGCACTGAACAGCTTACACACATTGTTGCCACGGCGATCAAGTTCATCGAGATTCATCTTGGACTTGCGTATTTGTTCCATGGTCTTACGTGTCTTCTCGGAGGCCTGATGCAATTCGGTCTCATCGCCAGGCTGCTGGGGTATAGCATTAAAAAGATCCTCTGCCTTTTTCAGTTCTTTTGAGAATTTGTTCTTAGATTCGGCGTATTCACGAAGTGCCTGACTGATCAAATTGTATTTCTGTATACGATCGGCTATCTCGTTCTGCAGCGAATCATAGTTCTTGTCGAGGACGAGCAGACTCTCCTGTATGGCCGGCATGCTGGCAATATCCTCACGCATCAACAGTGAGCCTTCGTCATGAATGCGATCCTTAAGATCCGCTTGATACTTGAGCGCATCATTGAGCGCCACTAGATCGGCAATGATCTGATCAATATTGTGCAAATTTGGATGCTGTTTGAGGATTTCCTCAAGCTTGGCACGATTCTCCTGAAGCGCTTGACCAAAGTTGTGCTCTAGCGCATGGAACTTGTCCTTACGCACGGTCATTTGTTGCAGTTGCTGCTGCTGATTCTGGGAGCGCATCTTTAGGTTCTCCAGCTTGTTCTCCACATCGTTCACAATCTGTATGGCAATCAACGGACGACGAGATAGCGCATCACGCAATTGTATAGCTGGATTCTCGTCAATCTGTTTTGCTTGATCCTTCCAATAGCTCAGACCCTGACCGAGATGATCAATCTCATCGACAACCTTCTTGAGCTCCTCAACAGCTGGTCCCTCGGGCTTATCCAGTTGGTGTTTCAAGTAATTCAAATGAGATTCCGTGTCATGCTTCCAGCTCAAAAGCTCTGTCCACTTCTCGAGTGCCGCTTTCTTTTGCAGCATATTCGACTCCAGGTTCTGATAGTTCACCACCAGAGCAGTATATGCATCATTCAGGGCATTCGATTCCTCGGGCGTGGCACCTAAAGCCAGCTGCTTCACCTCATCATAGATGGCATTGAAGCTGGGTTTCTTGTCCGCATGCTCCTGAAGTAGTGCATGAATGACATGCAGACTTGTCTCAACGCGTTCCGGATTGATTTCCTCAACTTGGCCGACCTGGTTGCGCAACTGTTCCATCCAGTTGGAGAAGTTGACCAGCTTGGCATTAAAATCTTGACGCGAGATGATGGCATCGGATACCTCGTTGATGTTACCACGTGTAGCTTCCGATAGTTTCTGCAATTTACCCTTCATTATGTTGACGCGATCCTTCACCGCTGCAGCGCCCTCTGGAGCTAGATGCAAGCTAATCTGATCGGCGTTTTGACCAAGGGCAACAAGTTTAGCCTGTTGCTGTGAAATCTCGTTGTTGAAGGACTTCAGCTTGACAAGCTCCTTTTCGAGCTTGTCAATGTGCGGTGTATTGAGAACAGTCGGACGTTTAATCATCTGCTGAGCGCTTTGATCGATCCAGTCCTCCAGTTTGGCTGTATCTGCATCGAAGGATTGCCAGTTGGCGACGAGTTTCTCGAGCTTGCCGCTCGCCTGTTTTGCATTTTCATGGACTGCCGTCCAACGGGAGTGCATAGCATCTAACTCATCGGGGGCATTGGTTTTGCATAACATTTTATGACTGATGTTTGATATGCCATGGAGTTTGTCCAATTGCTCCAGGCATTGTGTTTCAAATTGTTTGGCATTTTGTTGCATTGCAACGGCTTCATCAAGTGTAATCGGCTTAGGAACTATATTATTTACCTTGACTTCGCTCTGCTCCACGGCGGGCTTGATCTGTTGCAGACCAGCCTGGAATTGCTGCCAGTTGACCAGATCCTCCTGCACGGCCTGTGACTGATGAGCCACATTTCGATTGATTGCACTGAGCACCTCCTGCAATTTAGATATTTCACCCTTCAGACGCTTAGCCTCGGCAATGTTGCCTTCCTTGGGTGCCAGCTCAGACGCATCAGCAGCCAATAAATCCAGTTGCTTCATCCGGTCGCTTAGTACACGTTTAAATGACTGCACCTTCACCACACGCTCCTCTGGTGTAAGATCCTCGGACTGCAACGCCTCAATGTTCTTAGGCGCGACTTTGTTGGCCCATTCCTGCAGTTCCGCAAGACGAGTCTTGTAGTTGTTCCATTTGGCACTATAGTCCTCCAAGTAACCCACACGATCCTTTACATGCTCCATGGTATTAAAGAACATCTTCTCTACCTCTGTGACTTCCTTCTCCAATATGGGGCGTTTATCGGCAGCGGTAAGTGGCGCCAACTCCGACTTGAGGGCATGCAACTTGGGTAGCAATTGGTGCGATGCTTGCTGCAATTGCACATTCAGATCGCGTTTCGATTTCAGATCTTGGCTAACATTCTTGGGGTCGGTTTGGAGGGGCGTCAGGGCTCGCAGTTCGGTCTCAGCGGTCTGCAGCATGGAGAATATGTCATTCTTTTGATCGACAAACTCGTTCCAAACCGCTTGAGTGCCCTTCAGCGCATGCAGCTTATCCGAGGTCTCAGTGTAGGCCTGATTCCAACCCGTCTCCAAATTCTTTACTTCGGTATTGACAAAGGCCGGAGCATGGACATCTTTGCTGAGATCACGTCCACGTTGTAGCATCGACATGATGTGTGGTCGCTGATGGTCGAGCTGATTTATGGCATATTGTTGCTCCTCAATGAGGCGATTCACACGGTCTAAACTATCTGGAGCAGGTATGTTAGCCGTCTGGTCCTTGACCTTTGTCAGTAGGCAGACCACTTCATGCACCTCACGACGATATGTATAGCACTTGGAGAAGACTTCGGTCTTAACCATTGTAATCTCAATTGTGGGTATCAGATTCTTATAGCGTGCAATAAGGTCTTCCAGTTTCTTTTGCTCCAAATTGGCCTCATCTTCGGTGGCGTAGCTGAGCAGGGAATCCAATGTTTTGACAAGCCATTTCATGTCCTCACGTTTGTTATCTGCATCCTGGCAGATTTTCTATAGAAACATAAATACATATTAATACCATAATCTGTGTTATATTGATGATAGTCTATAAAGCATTTCAGTTACCACAAGTTCCCTTAGCTTCATGCAGGCATAAATAGATTTTTGCGAAGAATTTTAGTTTAAAGTACCTTTTTATCTATTGGTATTGAACTTACCTGGAAAACGACTTTCTCCTTTTCGAACTCCTCCATTGTATTGACCTCATTGACAATATTCTTAAGGCTCTGATCCACGCTGTTCATCCAATCGATCATCTCATTAAACTTCACATGATAGCCCTGCCATTGTGCCGGGATTTGCTGCAAAGTCTGTCGCATATCAGCCAGTTTGTTGGACATCTGTTGCCACTGAGCCTTGGCATTATCGTAGGCCTGATCCAGACTTATATCCCCTGGTTGATGTTGCCTATGCGCCTGGGCCAGACGTTGCATGTTCTGCAGACAACGCTCCAAACGAGGCACAGTATCCTGTTGCAGTAAGAATTGTTGATTGCGCTGCAAGATGGAGTCTACATCCTCGTTGCGATTGAGTGCCTGTTGCTCGAATTGCAGCTCTCTTTCGACATCCTTCAGCGATTGATAAAAAGCATTCTCATCCAGACGGAACTCAAGTTTAAGCAAATGCAACGGAGCCTTCGAAAGCACATCCTTCCAGCGCGATTGCAGCTGCTCAACGCTTTGCACCACAACCGGTTGCTCTTCTGCTGGCAGCGTTGTCAGCAATTGCTGTGCCGACTGCACCAAATCATTCATCCAACGATCGTTGACCTGATCAAAGAAGTATTTCTGCGTTTCAATTGTGGTATTTGATTCAATGTGTTTCTCCACAAGCATGGACTCGGCTTGTGAGAGCCATTCAGTCACGACACGCTCGTTATCCTTAAATTTTTTCCAACCACCAGCAGCATCGCTCAAACGTTGCTCCCATTTGCCGGCATTTTGAATGACATAATTGAAGCGTTCATTAAGCTGCTGCATTTGCTGTGCTGCTGGAGCCGTATCTATTTTATCATCGGCGGCCACAGCATTAAGCAGATTCTGGAACACCTTGTTCTTGCTCTCCAGCATAGAGCGATAGTAAACGGTTCTAGAGAAATATGTCTTGTGCTTGTTCAATTGCTCGTTCAGCACATCCCGACCACCGGACAGATTATGCGTGCCCAGCAGTTGCTCAGCCTCGCTTAGCCATTGATGGATCTCCTTCTGGCCAGACTCAAGCGATTCCTGTTGTATCTGAAGTTGATGGAACAAGTGAAGCTTGACGGGCAACTGGGCGCGTATGCGCACCAGTGACTCCTTCTCTTGCTTGAGCAGCTTCATCATCCTGTCAACCTCATCGCGTGACATGTCCTGTATAAGCGATTGGAAGGTGCGACTGATGGTTTTGAACAACTCATCGTTGTCATCGATTTTGCTGGCCAGTTGCTGCAGCTGCTCGCCGTAAAGGCGGATCTGCTCGCTATTGCCCAGCACTTGGCGCTGATCCAGCACACTTTCGGCACTACGCAGCCACTTGGATAGCTTCTCAATGCCGGACTTGTATTCCTGACGAGAGCGTATAATGTCGCCAGCATGCATATACTGCTTGGTATTGGCAAACAGTCGCTCAAATCGCTCAGACAAAGTGCCATGACGTTGACGGAGCTGTAGGGCAATGGGATCCTCACAGGATGCGATTAGATAGCTAGCAGCATTGCCCAACGCATCAAATTTATCTTTCCAAACGCTGATGTCTTGAAAGAACTCCAAGCGATCGTCTTCGCTTTGATTTAACTTCTGCTCGGCGAGCAGCAACCATTCCTCGCAAATGGGAGCTAACTGGTTCCAATTTCGCCAGCAGTTGACTACCTCCTCAAGCGAGTTCTGGCAGCACTTGAGCTCCATGGAGACCCGCTTCCAGCGTTCCTCCGTCTCATACATGAAGCAATCAATATCATTGATATCTTTACGTGCCACATTGCCCTCGCGCTTGTACTCATCGACAACCTGTTGCATATCAACAAAGGCCTTCTGGAACTCCTGGAAGATCTTGTTGCGTGAAACAAAGTTCTTGTATTGCTCGAGCTGCTGGGAAACCTTCTCCTCATGCCCGTACTTGCCAGTCCAGCCGCGCATTTTATTCTCCACAAGATTTAAAAAGGCAATCAGGCAACACTTGTGCTCGAGGAATTTCAAACGGATACGACGTTCAGCCGCTTTGGGTCCAACCTCTTGTAGGCGTCGTTCCATGTTGCGCAGCTGCTCCAGCGGTAGCTGTTGGGCCAGGGGCGAACGTTTAGCATTATCGAACATGGCCACAATGCGTGGCAGATCGGCAAAGAACAACTTATGTTCTTCTAGCTTTCTACTGATGACAGCAGCTGTCTCCTCATTCATAGCATTGGGTATGTCATTGTCCATGAGCAGTTTTTCGGCTTCGGCCAACCATTTGCCCACAATGCCGAATTCACCGGGCAGTTCGGCATCCAATAGCCAGAGCCAGTACATCATCTGGTACTGGAGGCGCTGCCACAGCTCGTTAATTTCATCCCACGATTGACGTGAGACCTGCAGAAAACCACTCTGAGTCTCAGTTAATTGCTTCAGTCGGTTGTAAGCAGGCAAATGCACATCGACTTCAGAACGTGCTAACAGATATTCCCCAAAATCACGAGGAAACGAATTCATCATAACCATTGGCTGGTATTCGGTGGTTTTCTCCACCAGAAAACGACGTAATTCATTTACTTCTTGCTGCACATGTGACTCGTCGCGAGTTGTTCCCTAAAATAATCCATTAAATAGTGATAAGAATAAAAATCATATATTATTTAATTTGTATTTAGAGCTAACCTTTGGTTCAGGATACTTGTGCAAAAATTGCGCCACATATGTCATTATGCTCTTCTCATCCGGTTTGGGTACGTCCACATCCTCAGCGTCCAATAGTTTGGCAATGCCTAATTTGCTTTCGGCCACATCAAAAGCAGTCTCCAAACGCTGACGATTGCTGGTTTTCTTCAGCTCAGCTAAATTAACCAGATTCGCTTTAATTGCATCGATAAGTGCGAGGAAAGCGACGCCATCTCTCCAGCTAGCGCCAAAATCTTTCACCTCCACACCACTGTCTCTGCCAATGAACAAATATAACAATCACTAGTCGATTATAGCAGATATTATAGCGACTTACTTTGGCAAGGCGTTTGTTACCCAATTGAGTAGCGTTTTCTTGGCACCTTGCTTCCATTTCTCAGCCCTTAGATCACCACCAGCCTTATGATTGCCAACACTGTCGAGCGAGCTAACCGAACCGCCAATACCATGACCCAAATATTCTAGGTTGCGGCTATTCTCCTCGATCTGTGAAAGGATGTAGCATTAGTGTTGCATCGTTAAAAATCACTTGGGACTGATATGTAATGGGAAAAATAATAAATTGGGGTGCTTAAGAATTGAATCTACCAACTTAAGAGGTCAGCTAACATATATGTACGTAAATGATGTACGAATGACAATACCAACATTTTAATTACATCGACATTAACCTACCTGTGGCGCATAATTTATAACTACAACTAAGTTTTTCCGCCTCTTTTTACGAAGCTTGTGTTTGTTTTTAAATGTTTTTTTTAGAATAATTAAATATAATAAAGTAAAGATATATATAGGATTAATTTAGTTCATATTTGATAAGTTGTGAATAATTATTTGGTGCTCTCGAAGTTGGTGGTCTAAACATGAGTGACATTTAAGTGTAAACTAGCAACCAATTCGATATTATCAATGTGCTTTAATTTGCGCAAAAAATGGTGTGGGTGTTATAGGTTGCATTGAAAGATGTTCAATTGAATCTTAACCTTAGATGTCAACTCACCTGGAAGTACAATATGATTGTCCATATCAGACCCAACACAACTGGTGGTCTCCCATCCACCAGATCTGCTGGATTAATATTAACCAATTTGATGCGTTTGCTGGCTAAAAATTGTAGGGCCGTATTGGCATTGCTAAGGAAATGTGGACGTCTCAGTACGCGACCCTTCTCTACGGGCAAACGTTCACCGGACAAAACTTCGAGCAATGCAATTAGTTTCGTGCCATCGCGTAAATCGTTGATTAAATCATCTATACGAAGCGGTGGAACTCGCTGCAATATAAAAAGAAGGATAAATTTAATGTAAGTTAAAAGAGTCAAAGGTAAGAAATTGTTATAATTAGTATAAAGTTCAAGTTTGTTTTAGAATTTCCCCACGCCCCTTTCCGCCTCAGTAAATCACTAAAAACCATGTTACAGCCATAATTGTAAACTTACAGCGTTTGTTTTATAACCCACTTGGGCTAAATCATATCTCGGACGTTTGGTTTCATTAAGATTGGACGATAAATAAAGAATATATTCAAGAAATATTTTATTTTATAAGGGCTCTGTGACCGTCCAAATCATTTCCAGCACACCCCAAGGAAGTCATTTAAGCTCGTTGCTGTTAACATTATTCATAAATGATCTTCCGTCCGTTATATCATACTCTCGGATACTAATGCATGCGGTTCAAATTTGTCTGTCTTTTAATTGTCCCTTTTATAGTCTCAGATGGCAATCTGACCTTGATTATTTTCAATCGTGGTGAGCTATAAATTTAGAATCAGTAATTGATTTAGGTATCCTTCTTGATTCAAAATTAAAATTTGTTAAGCACATTTTGTCTGCTTCCAATAGAGCCATGGGAGACCTTGGAATTATTAAACGTTGGCCAAGGGAATTTGACGATCTCTACATAACAAAACTTCTCTATATCTCACTGGATCGTCCTATTCTTGAGTTTGGATCTAATATAATAATATCTGATTTTCCCAGTATAGGGTTCATCAAGATAGGCTTGAATTAGAGCAGAAACCATTTCTTATCTTTGTGCTTCGTAGTCTTAACTGGAATCCTACTATTAGATGGCCTTCATATTGTTATTGACTTTTATTACTAAACCTTCCTTCTCTTTCTGACCGTAGAACTATGCTAGGTGTAGTGTTTCTACATACTCTAATTATTGGTAAAATTTACTCCTTGCAGTTGACAAGCCAGATTAGCTTTGCCGATCCGGTCAGAACGACTAGAAATTTTCTTCCTCTCTCTCTCTTTCCCGTTGTAGTACTAACTATGACAGTCATAATCCTTTTTGCATATTGGTCTGTGTTAATTGTTCGCAACCTCCGTTCCCGCACGTTATGCGGTCTGCCTGGGTCTGGGCGTTAAAAAACCCTAGCTTGGTGTCGCTGGACCACTTGATCATACTGCCGTTAGTATGTCAACGTCCAAGATATCAAAAATAGTAATACACAAAGGCAAGGTGGAGCATGGTTTCCGAAATTAAATTACGGACAGTTCAACTCACTTTTTTCCACAATTATTATTTTAATATAGCATACTCGTAATTAGAATTGTCTCATAATACATCCCACGTTTCTCAAAATAAGATGGTGGTGGGAAGGGTGAAGCAGTGGGATATTGGCGGTTCGAATCACGTACGCTAGGACAATTTAGCTGTCGTCAATCAAAATGTTTCAGTTGATCAGTTAGGAGCTGTGCCGTTTGTTGTCGTACGGTAAACCAAGGGTTGAAGTCCAGGTCGGTGTCAAAAATTAATTTTTTTTTGTTTAATTCGAAGAAATTAATACTTCATTTTTTTATTGTAAATTATGAGTTACACACAATCTACGAAAGTCCATGGCATCAAACAATCAAATCTTGACTGTAGCCGTTCCTACTTGTTTTAAATAAACTTGCTATTAAACTATTTTTTGGCTTTGTAAATTTGACATGTATACTTATATGAAGATTGAAAATCTATGGCATCATACAAAACTCAACTGTAATTAAGTTAATATATTATAGTATAACGTTAAAAAAAAGGTAGTTTATAGCTTTTTGATTCAAAGAGTCAAAAGGAAAGATCAAATAAGGACCAATGTAATGAAAATTTTTAAAATAAGAGAACAACAAATTGAACATGTATCAAATAGAGATTGTTCATCACATACTTACAAATACAAGACGTATTACCAAGCAATTTAATGTGCAATAAAGCCAAATGAGCAGATGTCGACAACGACTTTGAAGTGCCTTTCATTTCAAGCCTTTAACGCCATTTTTATGAGCCCATTAAGAACGTGCATAATATAAATATGCATTTTGTATGTTTGCATTTGCACACGATGTACATATTACTATAGTATACTCGATGCAATCAATTTAATTAATGCGAACGCATTTCAGATAAACGATGGATAAATTTAGCCAAAATGTTCACGAAACACAGAGAAAGAGCTTGAATTGATTTATGTATATCATAAAGTGTAACAGAAGACAATATTTTATAAACTATAGTTAAATTAAATTTACGAAAACAAATATTCTGTTATTGATTAGTACCACCTACTTAATCAGAGTAAGATTTCATATGAAATTGTCCTATTTTAATCTGCAAGACATTTTTATAATTTAATCTATATGAATAAAAAAAGTTATCGTTATCCTACTCATACTACAACGTAATATATGTTATAAAATACTAAATTTCATTCAACATTTTCTTTTTTTCTTGAATTTATTTTCCCTTTCGTAAAGCTGAAATTACAGAATTAAATAGAGCTAAATACCAAACTAACTAAGCATTCCAGCATCTGACAGTTAATTCAAAGCCACACTTTAATTAATACAAATAAGAAAACTACAGTCGAATTTACTCGACCAACAAATTATACTATTTTTGAGAAAATACTAAAAAGAAAATCAAACAAGTGAGAAATCTACTGACGCAATCGCTTGATACTGAGATACCCACGACTCATATTTTTGAATACAACAAAACTTAAGAATTGTATTCGAATATACACTTGAAATATCCGAATTATTGGATTGGCAGTACTTTAATTAGTTTATTAAACACCATTATTATGTCGCTGCGTTATATAGCAACTGAACAGGTGCAGCTGCCCTGATTTCACCCTATACGAGTATAAGTAATTCTTGAATAACTTCAGTGTTTATTGTCCGATTGTAACAAAATCATTCGGAAATCATTGAGATGCTGATTATTATTGTGCGTACCAGAAATGAACGTTATACTATAGGTTTAAATCAAAACAAACTTGATCTGCGTACAATAATAAAACATATAGTCTCCTCAATAGCGTGGCTATAGCGTTTGAGCTATTGACGCTAACCAAAAAAACTTTATGTACACAAACTTGAAATACCCTCCTATCGTAAACGCATGCAAGGTATGAAATCGTAACATGAAACGCACCAAATGAATAGTATCAATTAAAATAGTTTAAATTGTTTCACTATGCAACTATCCAGTCGTTTGCTTGACAAATTGGCCAGCAACACGCGCTGGCATTAAGGTTGACTTTACCGCAAAAGATTGTGATTTAAGTTAATGACATTAGTCCGTAGTCGAACATCGTGCTACCGACATAACTACAACTAAGTGCAGGCAGTGAGCAGGCATTGTACAATCATGTGTAGCATTTAATGGAGCTTTACCAGTGTTTTTCTCTGATGGGGAATATGCGGGGTAACCACCCAAAGTCTCGGAGGACAAAAACCAAGGCAAATATAATAGTTTGTGAAAACTTTGCTTCAATTGTTGCGGACATGCAAATCACGGAAAAGTTTTGTGTCTGCTTCTGTCAGTTTCGAGTCGCAAAAGTTGTGTTAATGAAACTTCTGAGAACTATGCTACTTACAATGCGAAATCAATTTCGGTATTTCCTGTAAGCTCTCCCACTACACACCCCTTTAGCACATTCTGCTAGCCATCTTAATTTATGGTGTTGTCTGGCAATTGTGTCAAACTTTTTTAACAGCTTTTTGTCTTGCAATTTTTTTATTATCTATACTTTTATTGGAGTCTTGTTCCCACTTTGGGTCGATTCTTTTACTTAAATGGCATTGGGAACAAGTTAAACAAGATGGTGCTAAGGCACTGAAAGCTCATTAATATCAAGAAGTGTTCTTTCGATTTTCTGGGCTTAAAATATAATACCTTCTACCTTCCAACCAAAAATCCTGAATACAATTTTGAAAATAAATTATTAATGCGAATTCAAGCTCTTACAAAGTCGCATAGTATAAGAATAGATTTTAAATCAAGCTCTAATTAAGCAGTTCATGTCTTTTAGTATGTTTTAAGCATAACAGTACCTGTTTCAACTTAGTATTCCATAGGCGTTTAACAAGCATTGAATAGCTTTGCATGGGGCAGACACATACTACTCCATACACATATTACAATCACGCTACGTACTTTTAGGGCAGACACATTTGCTTAAACACTTTGAAAATGTCTGAGGTGTGTGGTATTTCCAAGAATAACATACAACTTCCAACATACATTGATGGACACACGCACCCGAGGCATCCAAGAAGACTACATGGGATACGGCAATGCGAGAAATTCCGCATGCCGTAGTTAAAACGTACAATGGAAACGGCCACTGTCACTAGCTAAGTTAAGCCAGCCAGCCATGCATTGGCCTATAAAAGCAAAAAACAATGCTGCATTAAGGAGAGGGAAACAGTTCCGTTCCATGTACAGCCCCAAAGCGTCTTGGCCGCTAAGCAATCTGTTGCCGTTGCGATTAACCCGTATGGGAGGAGAGCCCACGCAGTACGCCCACTGACTTACTTTTACCTTGAACGTTGACTTAATGCACTTTTCTCATTACTGTTGTATCTAATGTGTTATCTTTTAATACAACTTCAATCTGCAGACATGAGCCGGCATTTCTTATACGATTTTTGCCGGCTTGCTGTCGACTGCTGGCTGGTTGGCCATAAAGAAACCAGTTTTATAGGCTCGAAATGCCAATACAATGCATTGAGAACCAGATTCCAACTCCATCTCTCAAACTGACAAAGTGACTGGCAATAAAAGGAATTGCAGTTGCATACTCAGATACATACAGGTTAACTTGCTGGTTGGCAAAACTTTTCAAGGCGTGGGCCGTTCATAAGATCTTTGATTGGAGCCATATTTCAGTTTTACTGTTGTTTGAAGCGTGGATAGCCCGTTATGCAATATGTAAATGACTCACAGTGAATAAGCAATTTGTTGAATTTTGCAATTGCACAACATCTTATTAGCACATTTCATCAAGAAATCACAAAAAACGCAGCAAGCAAAAATGTATGCACTATGTATTAGAATGTTGCTGGGGAAACGTGCTAACCAAGACTAATTTATTTAATTTGCCTTTGTTTACTGACCATTTGTAAGACCCTCCAATTTGCATTTCATATGTTTGTAGGTATATCGATGAATCTAACGAAGCGACAAGACACATCAAATTTGCGGTCACTCCAGCTCCTATAACTATTTCAGCTCAAGGTGAGTCAGTTATGTTGTTCAGTTCACTCAATCATTCCCTCATTCATTCATTCACATTCTGGTGACCCCAAATCTCGTGATGTGAGCGGTATTGTTCGCTGAATTTGATAAAAATTTATTAACTAATTTATATGCTCTGCCCATCATGAATAACAACAATAACATAGCTCCTCCATCACACACGCCTATCACGCTCGTTGGATGCCAAACATTTTTCAGGCGGAACATTGAGTCATTTGATTATCTCTACACCCCCTGCAAGGCTGTCTAAGCAAAGTGACTCGCTTTAATCTGAATTTTAACGAGTGTGATTTTTTTACGCCTTTAAAAAAATATTTTATCTTGCGACCTGCGGTTTGTTCAACATTAAACAATGAATGAGTGAAATTAATAATTATTTTATTTTCACTTTTTGCGTTCTTTAAAAAATTGTAAATTGTAAATCAAGAAGCTAAATTTAGAAAATGAAGCAATTGACCTGCAAGCATAGACAAATAGATTCTCGAAAAACTTCCTCACATTTACATAAATCGATTCCCTTTCCGAATTATTTCTAAGGTCATATGATATAATTCACAAATCTATCCGATTTAACAAGGTCATCAAATCATTTATCAGTCATGTATATTTATTTATTTGTAACACCTACATACTTTGTACTATGTACTTTTTGTATACAAAAGCAAGAGGGATATTCCTCTAATGTGAGCTGCTTGTCAAACCAAGTTGTTGAAATGTATCAAAATTAATGTGTAGGCAAACAAAAAGGCACAACTGCTGCTTTAAAATCCGTAGTTTAAAGTGAAACTGTTACAAGACACATAATCAATTGTATTTGCAGTACCACAAAGTGAGAGAATATCGGCATTGACAAAATATTATATTTTACAATATAAATTGCAAATTTAAAATTTAACGCAATGCAATTCTCTTCGCAAATTACGTTTACGTTTCTGTGATTTTTGAACTAATAAGAATCAATATGCAAATTTCAAAGTCACATGAAATCAAGATATAAATTTTGCAGCTACGAATCGATTGACCCCCTTGATAGCATTGAAAAACAGACAAATAACTCACCTTCAATAGGTATGAATTAATCCAATTAGTGAATGTCTTCTTCTGTACACGTTCTTGCTCCTCTGTGAAAAGAAATAAAAACGAAAGGAAAACATAAGAAAATGTTGTTGTAATTGTAATTAAATGTAAGACAAGCTAATAGATTGTGTGGCCGGTGGCATAAAAGGCAAACGCATACATGACGCTGCACAAGATACAAAAGACAAGATACCTGCTAAAGACAGAGAACGATAAGATACACTTCTGAGTAAGTAAATACGATGTGCGATGTGTTTCAACTTGCAAAAGTTGCTAACGTATGTTTGCATTAATTTAATTATCAGTTCTGTTGACGGGCACCAAAACACAATGACATCATGTTGGCCAAATTTCACTTACGATTATATCTTGTATCTATCTAAGTGTTAAGAGCATAATTGAAGAAAGTTTTGTAGATTTTCCAACCATACATTTTTTCAAGCAAAGCAGACTCGTTCATTCTTCTTTGCGTCAATTACTTAACATAAATATTTACTTTATTTTCCTTTGGTTACCTTCATTTAATTTTAAAAATAAAATAAATAACAATGTGTTGAAGAATACAACTTTTTGGAAATGCTTATCAAAATAAATCGAAGACATATTTGATTTTTAGCTTTGATTCATTATAGCAAAACAATGAGTGCAGCATTGATGGCCAGTTGAATGGATTCTCGGGCTGTCATAAAGCGGCAGCTGTCCAATTAACCCCTTACTTCTCAAACGACAAAGATATGCCACAATGCGTGGTATATTTTAACTGGCAAAGAGCCAAACGCATGCCATAGCATGAATTCAAATAGATTTTCTCACAATAAAAAGCAAATTTTTTAAATTTAAATGGAAAATTTTTACAGTTGGAAAAGACAAAGAAGAATGTGTGGGAAACAAATTACACAAAATAAATAATGTCACAGAATTCAGTATTCAATTTTCAAGCACTAGACATTTGATTACTCGATAACATAATTGTAAATTAAATACAATATTTTTATTTTCTTGCAAGTTTTGTACAATTTTCTATTTTTTCCTTTATGTGACGCAATTTTCAACGTGAAATTTGACAAGATTATTTAAATAAAAAAAAAATAGTTCAAGGTCGTGCAATTTTGAAGCAAACAAAAAAGCGCAAATATTGTTTAAAACATTTGTGAAATTTATTAAAATGTATGCATAAAATAATACAAGATAATCTTCAAGCAATAAAAATGAACTTGGCGCAAGGTAAAACATCAAAAGTGACTGAATAGTTATGTAGTGTTATGAGACAATTTAATAATTTTCTAATGATTTGTAAATATAATTATATTATAAATATTACGTATTAATCCAAAAAAAAAAAACTTGTTAGTATGTTAATAGTGTGTGTTTTTATACCTTGAGATAATAGTTTTGTGCAAATCTAAACAGACAGAAGGCACCACCGACCCCATATAGTAGTCAGTCAATTCGCTCGTATTCGCATTCGCATTCGGACGTGATTTTTTTGCTGTCAAACTAACATTTGTTATTTTACCCTTCCTGCGCCTTGTTATCAAATAATTTTGTTTGCAAACTAACAATACCTGTGCTATACGTCGGAGTGTTTAGTCACAGTGTAATAACATTTAATAATTTACAATTAATTGTGTGTTTTAATATATCAACAATTTGTGAGGCCTAATTTTCTGTTTGTGAGAGCTTACAGTAAATTTGTGTTTTGTTTTGAACTGCTACAGCACATTGTTGGTATATCATTACATATCGCGCTCTTTCTGTTTTTCTGTAAGTAGATATCAGCGTACTAATACACTGTAGTTAACACAAATTTTATTCGTATTTAAATTTTTGGTTTCATTTAATTTTTATTTACTTTAAAACCTGCAGTATGTTTGTCTGCTATAATAAAAAATGCCGTGTACCAGCAAACGCAAAAATGGGTTTCGTTTGCTGCTGGCTCTGTGACAATGTTTCACATGAAATATGTGCTGGCTTCGCCGGCCGTATAGTCGACCTAATTGGCTCAAAATCTGGTTTAAGATGGACATGTGAGTCATGCAGGGATGTTGAAAGGGATGTTGCGGGATTCATACGTCAGACGAAGCAAGGCTTTGGTGATCTATTCGCAGGTTTCAAAAAACTTGCGGATAGTTTCGCAACTTTGGACTCTGGGTTTAAGGGCATGAAGCTTTTAACCGAGTCTCCAAAGCGTAAAAAAGCTAATACTCGTTTGTCCATTGGCCCTAACGAACTTGATGTCCCTGAGCTGGTCAACAACTCGTCGGTTCCGAATAATCTAATGTCATTTACGTCTCCCACCCCTCGACACTCGTCAGCGTCAATGATTGCCAACAATGACATTGTTCCCATGGAAGTCATTTGTTCTGTTCCCGTTTCATTCTCGGTACCTGCAGTAGTTGTTAATGTTGCAGAGACTCAACATGATCAACCTTCTGCTGTACCTAACGTTCTACCAGCTAGTACAGATGCTCCTATCTCGACTTCTGCTACAGTTGCTCAGAGCACTATAGTAGGTGTCCCACCTATGAAACAAATTTTTGTTTCTAGGCTTGCCCCTAATACGTCATCTGACGACATTAGGACCTTTATTCGGTCCAAAATTCAAGCATCGTTAAAGGTGGAAAAATGTAATTTCTCATATGAACGGGAAATCGCATCATTCAAAATAAGTGTTCCTGCCGAGCATTTTAGTAAAGTTTGCTCAAAAGACTTCTGGCCGGAATACTTAATTATTAAAGAGTAAAGAGTAATCGGCCACCGATTTTACTTCCAAATGTTACCACTAATTCCTCTAAGCCTCAAACTCCATCTGATAGCTCAAAAAACTAACTTCTCTCCTGCTTGGCTCTCAAAATGTAAGAGGCCTTTGTAGTAAACTTAATAATGTTTATTTAGATAGCTTAAATTTTCCTTTTCATGTCATTGCCTTCACTGAAACTTGGTTAAGGCATGATATTCTGAATACTGAAATCTTTACTAACAAATTTTCTGTCTATAGACGTGATCGCATGCAGCGTCGTGGTGGTGGCTGTCGATGCTGATATCTCTTCTGAACACGTAGATTTAGGTAGTGATTTAG
Organism: Drosophila pruinosa; assembly: GCA_018150935.1. NCBI lineage: Eukaryota > Metazoa > Arthropoda > Insecta > Diptera > Drosophilidae > Drosophila > Drosophila pruinosa. Next base: position 5,672,687 of record JAECWR010000034.1, on the reverse strand, counting down.
ATATCGAATTTGTAGCTGTAAAACTAATTTATTGTAGTTTTAGTATCTTTATCACCTGCTCATATATACCTCCTGCCTCATATAACTCTCTGCCATTTTTCTGTAATCAAAAGTATTTCTGAAATGCTTTCTGATCGTGATTTCTTAATAGTTCTTGAAGATTTTAATATTTCTGGAATTTCGTGGCTTTCGTCATGTGAGTCCAACGTATTGAATCCTTCGTCAACTCATGTCTTTGTTGATAGCCTTTTTGATATAGCTTTGTCTCAAACCAATTCTATACCAAATTGTCTAGGTAAAATGCTTGATCTGATTTTTGTTTTGGATTCCAATACCTGCAAGGTGTCCATATTAAACCTATTTCCTGAGGATCCCTACCACCCTACTCTGGAGGTGCTGATTGACTTACCAGCAAGTGTCTCGGATGCAGGTATTTTACCGGAGAAGCGAGTTCGTTGTTTTCGGAAGACCGATATTAAAACACTTTCTTTGCTTCTTTCACCTACTGACTGGTCCCAACTTTCTTCGTGTATTGACCTGGACAAGGCAGTTGAAATTTTTTATTCTACATTAAACTCTCTGTTTGATGCTTGTGTTCCCTTTGGTACTCCACAATTGTCTAACAGACCGTTATGGTTTACCAAGGAACTAACAAAGTTAAAGAATAAAAAATCAAAGCTTTATAAAAAATATAAGGAAACTGGCTCTCTCTTATATTTCTCTCGCTACACTGTTGCTCGTTCCGATTTCTCCACGCTAAATAATCTTTGCTACAAGGATTATTTGAGAAAGTGCAGACTTACGTTTCAGCGTGACCCGAAACGCTTCTATGACTTCGTTAATTCGAAGCGAAAGACGTCAACACTTCCAACAACATTATTTTATGATAAAAAGACAGCTTTTAATGATCGTGGCATTGCCGATCTGTTTGCTGATTTTTTTCAAACGACCTATTCCACACCAATTTTTTATAGAGCCCAGTCTTATCCGTATCAAGTAAACCAAGCGAATTGCATTTTTAGCCCTTACTTTCTGAAAGTTTACTCTTACGTGAACTTAAGTCATGTAAACCAGTTTTTTCTACTGGCCCTGACGGTGTTCCTAGTTGCATGCTTAGGTTCTGTGCAGAGGGACTTTGTAAACCACTTTTAAAATTATTTGAATTGTCTGTAGAGTTGTGCTTTTTCCCTAGTCTTTGGAAAGAGTCTTACATTATTCCTCTCTTGAAAAAATGAAATAAATCCAACGTTCAAAACTATAGTGGTATCTCCAAGTTGTCTGCTATTCCCAAAGCATTTGAGAAACTAATAACTTCTCAACTGCAACACTGCTGTAAATCTATAATTTCATCCTACCAGCATGGGTTTGTGAAATGTAGGTCTACTACAACTAACTTATTAAAATTCTCATCAATTGTTATTGAATGGTTCCAATCAAAAATGCAAACGGATGTCATTTACACTGATTTCAGTAAGGCTTTTGATTCTGTCAACCATAGTCTCTTATTATACAAGCTCAATCTTCTTGGATTTCCACAGAACTTAATTTTATGGATATCTTCATATCTTACATGTAGAATTCAAAGAGTATTTTGCAAGGGCTCTGTGTCCAAGACTGTCCAAGTCACTTCCGGCGTACCCAAGGGAAGTCATTTAGGCCCATTGCTGTTTACATTATTTATAAATGATCTACCGTCCGTTATATTATACTCTCGCATACTTATGTATGCAGATGATGTTAAGATTTGTCTGACTTTTAATGATCCCATATATAGCCTCAGATTGCAATCTGACCTTGATTGTTTTCAATCGTGGTGTGCTATAAATTTATTAAATCTTAATTGCATTAAATGTAAACTTATGACATTTTTTAGGGGTATTCTCCATTTAAATAACTATCATCTTAATGATACTCCACTTGAGTGAATAGAGTCAGTATCTGATTTAGGTATCCTTCTTGATTCAAAATTTCTTTGGCTGCTTCTAATAGAGCCATGGGTGTCCTTGGATTTATTAAACGTTGGTCAAAACAATTTAACGATCCCTACATTACTAAACACTTGTACATCTCACTGGTTCGTCCTATTCTTGGGTATGGATCTAATATCTGGTTCCCCCCATATAGGGTTCATCAGGATAGGCTTGAATCAGTGCAGAAACAATTTCTTCTTTTTGCTCTTCGTAGTCTTAGCTGGAATCCCACAATTAGATTGCCTTCGTATCGTAGTAGACTTTTATTACTAAACCTTCCTTCACTTTCTGACCGTAGAACTATGCTAGGTGTAGTGTTTCTACATAGACTAATCATTGGCGAAATTAGCTCATTGCAGTTGACAAGTCAGATTAGCTTTGCCGTTCCGGTCAGAACGACTAGAAATTTCCTTCCCCTCTCACTTTCCCGTTGTAGTACTAACTATGCCAGTCACAATCCTTTCCGTATTTTATATGTAAATTATAATAACTTTTGTAGTCTAGTTAATAATACTAACACTACCTTAGAAATTAAAACATTACTCCTAGATACATTAGCTCGTACTTAAGAATAGTTCTAATTATTATTATTAGTAGTAATAGTATTATTATTATTATTTTATTCTTTTTATTAATACAATTTGGTTGTTTTGTCTGTGTTAGCAGATCAATTTTGTTTTAGATTTAATCCATGCCCCTCCCGCTCTAGCAAATCGAAAAAACTCTTATTTCTTAATTTCAAACATTAATGATTTCAAGCACAGAAGTAATTCAAGAAATACTATTATAGGTGTAATAAGATGCAGCTGCACTTGTTTAGTTGATATGTCAGACTGTGATAAGTTAATAATAATAAGTTAATCACACATTCATTCACATGTACATTCTCGAAAAAAAAAGTATACGTGTATTTCGATGGACAATCTTAATTTTTGTTCCACTCAGTAAGCAAACTCAAGCAAACTCGACTGTAGCTTTTTTCCTAGTTATGAATACTATGTTAAATATTTAGTTTCCCTGGACAGCGCTTTGGCTACCTAGCTTGTAGTTAAGTTTTCATCATCATCAACATAAATTTTGTGAATGCATGATCAATATTTGACAAAGAACTCAAAAAATCAGCAATTTATTCTCTTAACTTAATCTATTGCTTGAGTTTTGCCTCGAGTCAAACGTTTATCAAAAATTATATATTATATGATATTCGTATATATTATATTTGGAAGTCGTCCATTTCAAATAAAGTTGTTTAACCAAAAACATTTTGGATTTTACCTCTTGTTTTGCAAATTGATTAAACCTGCTTTTTGTTAACGTAACGTCCGACGCAAAGGGAATAAATTAAATTCGAGTCAAACGTTTATCAAAAATTATATATAATATGTTATTCGTATTTATTTGGAAGTCGTCCATTTCAAATAAAGTTGTTTAACCAAAAACTTTTTGGTGTTTACAGGTTTTCTTAAATTTTTGACAACTAGTTGACAATTTTGTTCTTTTTACGGGCACCCACAGTTAAGCTTTATTAGTATGTTGTTGCCAAAAATATAATATGACTTGATAATACATACTTACATAATCTACAAATACTTTGGCTAATTGTTCCAAAGATAAGTGAAAAAATGCACTTGAGAAAATGATTGAGATACGGCGAAATACATATTATATGTAGAGAAAATTAAAGGTAAAACGATGTGAATGTTTTATAATTTTGTTTGAAGTCTGTGAACACAATAATTAAAAAATTATACAATTACTTTTGTGATGAATTGATTTTACTACACTATACTACAATATATAAAGAAGAATTAAATTCAATAGAAATAAAGTAAATTTATTAGAATAATAATAGCAGCATTTTTGGTATTTTGACTGATTCATTAATTAACCTTTGACCAACACTCAGAATCCAAAAGTGAAAAGTAAAAGCATAGAAATTCTAGAATTCACAACCATAGAATACACAACATAGAGAAATTGTGGAGAACAATTAACAGAGGGAACCGGGTCAACCCCTTATGAGCAGTAGTACTACGAAAGGCAAGCGTTTAGGTTGAATGACTTTGGTTACCTACTAAATTTTCAATTTCAATAATGATTTCCAAAATACCAGCTGGGAACAGAGTCCAACACACTAATAAATAATAAAAGCCCCTCAGAGAGATCCAAAGACCATACAAACATAAATTATAAGCAAACGAAAAGAAAAAAGCAAAATGTTAACAAAAATGAAATACTGTTTTGTGAATGGCTCATTCAGTCAGTAAGTTAATGATGATAATTATAACGATCCGGCTGCTGATTATTATATTCGTTTATTTGGTTCTCTAATGAGCAAAACTCTACGCACTTCAATTGGATTCATCGCAATTTATTTAACTATTTTATTAAGCGCAAAAAGCTTTTTTTATTTGAAATTATGAAAAAGCAGTTAAAAAACTATAAGTAAAATTAAGTGAACATTTTTAAAGCAGAACCGTTGTCTCCATAGTGTCTGGCCTTTTCCAGTTGTTCATACGGAAATACAAAAGATATTACAGTCCGTGCGCAGCTCACATAAAGAAATTTACTGTAAAAATAGTACATTTATTTGTTTGGATTTCCCCCCTAAAAAGAAAGCCCAGTGAACTAAAAAGAATGTTCTGCGCCTCATTTGCATAAACAAACGCAGTCGGACACACATATTGGAAATGTTGCTCGATCTGTAAAGAGACGTAACCCAAGGGGTCGAACAGGCCAGCGAATTGTATAGTAGTATGACTCGTGAATAGCAAGATATTAACCATATGCCGGCTTCAAATATAACGGAAATGTTTCGTATGCGTGAAAATCTAGCATTTCCGTAGTTGTATAACAAATTGTTTATTGACTTAAAACTTAAATGTGTCGATTACTTATGGCTACGAAGAGCGTGTTTCAATGAAATCAAATGGTCTTCAAAGTATGTGCAAAAGACGTTAAGTGCGAATAACTATTTAAAGTCTGACTGTCAGTCAGTCAACGTGAAAAAGTTAAAGTTAAGTTATGGTCTTTTACAGTTACATTGAAAATTATTTCCTTATTTTCCTTATCTTCTATTTGACCTATAGGTTTTTTTTTAAGTCCACGAATTACACGACGACAGTTTTTGCATAATGTGATTTCATCAATTACCGTATGTTTGTAACAACTCATATGATATATTCATCATGTAAATCTTGACTAGTTAATTGTAATGACAAAGTTTTATACCCGCCTACTGATAGGATAGAAGGGTATTATAACTTTGTGGCAACCGAAAATTTTTGTAACAGGCAACGAAATGCAACATTTGAATACATATGTACTTAAACCAACTTATATTGATTTAAATACTAATAGTTTAAATGCGTTAATAAGCTGTCTTTGCAATAAGTTTATTAGGGTGTGTCTTAACTATAGCACCTGTTGCATTGCCCGCAGGTGACAAGAGATCACCAAAGTGAAGAAATTATTTGTGCAAAATAATCGTATATGGCATATTTAACGCTTCAGTGCACTGCACAGGTTTCACACAATTACTACGTTTCGCAACTACTTGAAAATATTGTATGTAAATATTCGTTGGCAGAATGATAAATATGTACGAGTGTACGTACCGGTGAATTACGTCATGATTTAAAAATATACATACATACATACATATGTATGTATCTCTGCTGGTATGGTAAATAAAAAGCATTTAAGTTTATTTGTTTTTGCTATTAATAATATTTACTATGGCAGCAGCAGATAACGCTAGCAAAAAGCAAATAAATGATTAAGCGCTCGAACTGAAAATTGTTCGAGTCTTACCATTTTTGTTTTTTAGGTTCGGGCAAAAGAAAACCGCAAAGGAGAAGAAATAACCAAAACTATTCATAAAAATAATTCAAAAGGCTGCCCACGAGCTTTGTATGAAGAGATTCCTATTAAAGTTTCTCTGTCACATGCGCAACATCTGCCTCTTTCATGTGGGTGAAGCAGTGTTTGTTGTTGGCACTACAGAGAGTAAGCTTTATGGGTTAAGTATTTACCACAAGTTTTGGTGTAAGCGCACTTGAAAATTCTATCGATAATCTTGATTTACTTCTAATTTTACAAATCGCAGTTCGAATTTCCACTCAATAACACACTACGAAGGGCGCTAACTTCGCTCAAGTTGTCGTAACCACATTTTAGGCATCAATTAAAAGCCGCTAAAGTCGTATACAATAAATATTGAAACTGACAGCAAATGGCAACAACTGATACAACAACAGCAGAAACAGCAGCAACAGCATCAATAAATAATTCAACGATGATCTCACAGTAGGCAGAGAAACAAACAGACAGTTGTACGGCTTGTGGCTTTGCTGATCTATCGTGGACTTTTGTCAAATGGATTTAAGCGACAGATAATGTTCTGTACGCTCATCTCGTGTTGTTGTTATTTTCAAAGTTGTTTGTTTGTTTATTTTCATTTTCATTGTAGCATTGAATATGGAATCGAGTGTCTCTTTCAAACAGGTTACATGCGTATTCAAATAACGATATTTTTCAGCATTTAAATATGGCACAGTGTAATTTTGGCCAATTTGCAAAACTGATTCATAATTAAAATTGCGTTAGTCCAACTATGTCTGCCTTCTTCAGTCTGTTAATTGACTTGCCAATGGACACAATGCCGCACGTGTAAAGAAACTCAAAGGAAAAATCAACTCAAAAGGCAACCAGGCAACCGAAATTAATCAATAGTTTAATACATACTCTCTATACTCTTTACAATAGTTTATGGACAAGTCATGTCAATTAGCATACATTTGACATGCAATGACGTTTCAGTTTATAAATTTGTTAAGAGTTATCACACGATATCGTACCCAATATCTGGGCTATAACACTCAATCACTCAGCCTCGAGGCTCATAGAAAATAAATACATTTCTATGCAAATTTATGGCAGGGAAAACAGAAACAACAAAAAAAGAACTGAAAAAGTGGCCAAATCACGCAATATCAACATATTGACAGGATACTGTTGATGTAAACAACGAACATCGAACAGTACAGGGTATAAAGCGAAGAGGAAAATACACACGCAAACAATATTTATGGCAACTAATTGTCACATTAAATTTGCTAACGAACTAAACAATTGGAATATTAAGAAAAGACGAGAAGCAGACACCCTAAAATTGTGATTGGTAAATTAATAGTGATCTTATCTAGATATACATATTAGCCAATGCTCGATTGGATTTACTTTAAAGTTATTTCAATATTGCTTTACTGAATGTTTACGATTAAATACATTTATTACACACTACGCAATTGCTCGAAAATATTAAGGATACATATAGTGGATATCTGCCAATTCATGCTTAGCCCAATACACTTTTATTAATTGCCAGTTTAATAAGTGACAGCTGTCCTTCAATTGATTTAAATTGTAAAAATCAACAAAACGACCTCGTGTATAAGTAGAACACATAAAATGTCATAAACATAAGTATCTCGATGGCTGTATTAATGGATACGTATGAATGTCGGAACCTAATCATTGATAGATACATTTGTATCTGAAGTATCACGTTTATTAAGTGCAGACGAAAGCCATTGAGAGGATAGCAGCAGACAATCAGACACTTAATTGGTTGTTGTATTTAACATAATAACAGCCGAGGAGGTCACATAACAGAGAGCCACAGACTTGGCAAACAGTCCAACATGATACAGTCGTCATTTAGCAATCCCTCCCTTCCCCTCAATCGCTATCCTAGCTACCCGCAACCGTCACGTTCTTTTGGGTGGTTGCTTCGAGTGCTTTTGGCTGCCAATAAACTATAAGCTGAGAGACAAAAAAGAGGTAAGAGCGCCAGAGCTGCTTGCCAACAGTTGTGGGTAAATACACAACAAACGCACTGTGCACTATAAATAATATAAATTGCCAAGTAAAAGTTCAGCACGACGGGACCAATATACCGACTTATGTATATATATTTGACAACAACAACCACAATGTAGAGCTCGCTGCTAAACAAGTTGAAGTTGAAGTCGAGCAGCCGCAAATGATGTCATTTTGGGCACAATTTTATCGATCGCCTTGCAATAATTAATTTACAAAGTATACAGAAAGCAAAAAAAAAATACAGTGACTGACTCCAAAAAGCAAGGCGCCGCCAACATTGACCTTGACATTCATTGACCAAACCACAATAACGTCACTTGATTCTAAGCAGAAGGGCAACCAAAATGATAACACACAATTAAATAGACTGAATTCTATGTGAACAGATCATTTGGAATCGATATAAATACATAAATACAATACAAATAATATGCAACACAAAATTAATCTACTTAAATGTATGACTATCATTGTGTAGCTTAATATATTGTATAAGATATCGAAACAATTGTATTGTCAAGCGAAATATCTTCCCAATTAGAAGAAACATTCAGATTATAACAACGATTAAAATCGTTACTATTCTAATACAGTATATAAGCAGGAAAGAAAGGTTGACAAGTTATACAAGGGACTTATAATTAAGATAGGAACCATATATTAACACTTAACAAGAATAGTTTTAAGAACTAGTTTTAGTAAAATCTGTCTCAGCCCTTTCCCAGTTTAACATTAACCAATGCTTAAATAAAATACTTTGCAATTAATTGTATTTCAAATAAAGTACCAATCACTATATTCCTATCAATATGTTTTATCCAGAACAAGCTCTTTTATTCACTCTAAATCTCAAAGTTTTACTTTAAAAACATTATAATATATCGAGACTTCTAAATTCGCCTAACACAAGTATATATTATATGTATAGTATTTACATGTGATATCACCAACCTTTACCTAATTCAATGTCCAACCCTTATCATTTGCCAAAATTATTCCGAAAAAAAAAAGAATTTTTGCAAATGTATTATTATATAACTGTGATAAGGGGCAAACAAAAATAATATAATATAATCGAATATTGTGGAAGCACAGAAAGCTAATCAAGCAAGTCGAGGTATATAGATACAGCATTTGACGCGAGACGATCAATTACTCTCGATAGAAACTCGATTCATTCAAGGTTCTAGAATCTAGAATCAAGATACATATGTAGATGATGATGTTGATGTTTACCTCGTTTCTCCTTGATATGGCTATCGTACTGGGAATTGCTCCGTTGGAAGTTGATTGAAGCCATTGTGGATTGGAATTCCTGGTATTCGTGTTCGTTGCCCTTTTGATTACTTTGTACTGCTTGAGTCTGATAATCCTGGCGCAGACTCTTGCTGAAAGTGCCAATGCCGCTCAAGGCATGCGGCGTAGAGGGCGATGCTGTTGTTGTGGGTGTTGTGGAACGCACCTGTATTGGTGTCGATACAATCACAAGACTGCTGGCTGGCACACCCTCCGTATCGGAATCGTTGTCGATAACGTCCACGTCCACAACCGCGTCCGCGTCCGCACTACCCGAGTCAACTATGCGAATTTGCGTAGCGGTAAACGAGATATCGCGAGCAGAGGATGATGGGCTATAGTTAATGTCACGACCGAAGCCGACGGATTCACGCGAAGTTTGGGATTTGCTAGATGATGTTGTTGTTGTGCTGGTGGTTGTCGTTTTGTGGCTTACAATTTTCCGGGATTCTTCCGTTAAAGAACCGCGCAATTGGCACGTTGCAGCTGGACTAAACACTTCGTCCGGCGTTGCTGTTTGCGGTTGCTCCTTCGTGCCAATCGGCGTGGATGTAAGTATTGTCTTTGTTGTTGATTTACCCGTTTGCCATGACAGTTCGCTTGGACGTGGTGGTCGTTGTTGTTCTTGCTTTTGTAGCTGCTCCTTCTGCTGCTGTTGTTGCTGTTGTTGCGGTTCCTGGTTGCCACCCACTTGCACTGTTGTTTGTTGGTACAAACGCCGCCTGCGGGGGTTGCTACCCACGGTAATGTCAATGTTACCCGTTGCCATAGCTTCATTGTCCTGCCCACCAAATTGCCTTATGCGAGCGTGCACAGAGCCGTCAGTTTCATCGGGTTGCTGCTCGTGTTCGTAGGTACCGCCCATTGATTCCAGCGAGTCATCCTCCAGCTTAATAAGTATGCGTCTGCCGCCAGCAGTCATATCCACGCTATGCGGCGACGTGACACTTGAACGTTCACTGGACAAACTAGAGCGGGACCAGGATGGCGAATCTCGTGGTGAGACGTAGCCCTCGCCATGCCGATAAATTTTCTCTTCGGTATAGCCGCCATCCCTGGTCATCGATGAGGTGATAATTGTACGCACTCCATCGGCAGCCGGCACCTCACGCACCATGCGCTCTCCATCAAGGAAGCGCTCCAGTTCCGTTTGACGGCTCTGATTGTGCTTTACGGTAGTGCGCCGCGTGGTGCGCAACGTCACATTGAAGGGCGACAATTGATCTCCCACATTGCTCAGCTCAACGCCGGGACTCAGCTTACTGGTGGTCTTCAAAGTCACATTAAAGGGGCTCGGCGTCTGCTCACTGGTCACTTCCACGCGACGTGGCATCGATTGCGGCGTATGACGCAGTTGGACTTGCTGAAATGCCAACTTTGCTGCCTCCGCCTCGGCCAAGCCCCGTTGTCTCTCCTCACGCAAACGTCGCTCGATCTCGTGTACATCAATATCGAATGGATTCTCCTCATCAAAATCATCGGCCTGCTCCTGACGTAGTTCATCAGCGCATTGCTCGGCCGGACGTTTTCCCGAGCCGTCACCAGACCAGACCTTCTCATATTGGGCAACTTTTTCGCGCAAGCGTTGCGGCGGAGCCTCGAGAAGCTCGACATTGCTGCTGTTGCTGCTAGAGGTGGTCAGAGACGTGGTAATAGTCTTCATGTACGTACGCGTCACTGTCGACGTCTCCAGCTGTTTGGTTTCCTGTCCATCCTCGACATTCTCAATCGTTTTGTACGCATGCGCATGGCGACGTCGAACAGCTGGTATTGGGGGCACGTCTGTGCCAGAGGCAGCTCCCTGAGTCCCATCATTTGCTGAAGGGTTTTGCGAAGCGCCGGCATTTATGGTTGGATCCTTATGCCTGCCTGGTTCTGTACTATCAGCCATGATAGCATCTGTTTTCTAATTCGCTTTTCCGTATGCTTAAATGTCATCGGGTTAGTCGCACACAGCCTTGTCCTTTTGTCCTGGTTCTGTCTCTGCCGTTTTTCTATGGCAGTTTAAATACAAAATTGATTTTTCTCACGTAACGACAACAACAAAAATATATGCTAAGTCAATCGTTGATGACGCTACCGTTACTTTTCCACGGGTAGAGTTTTCTCTGTTGGGACCGAAAACCGCAGTTTGAGAACAACCCCCGAGCGGCCTTCACTTTTACGCTTTTCGTAATTCAACTTTAATTTGCTAAAAGCCCACACAATTAATTTTTTAAACACCGGTGCAAAGGGAGCTTTTTGGATTTTAGATTTTTCGGTATTTCATATGACACAACACCACCACATATACGCACAAAGACGAGTTTCGTTTCGCACGTCAACACTTGCCGTTTATTTGTATTTTTCTTGTTTGTGGAGAAAAAACACGTATATATTCGTATGACCAAAATAAAACCTTGAACAAATTCTAATTAGTTTTCGGGCAAAATTCAAGATTCCGCTTCTCCTCACACACAAACTTAATTCTCATATGGCGTGCCTTCGGCAGGCAGACATATCACATTTTAGCTGAGCTTCAAGTCATTCATTTATTCCGATTCCAATCCGCAGTAGTAGAAAGCCGGTTCGATACTGTTTCGTCAATGTGCTACGCCTTGTCCAGAGACCCACAGCAGCAGCAACAGCAGCCCAGCAGAGTGCTGGACTGTAGTAATCGTAGTAAAGCTCAAGTTGTCAGAGAGCGTGAGAGAGCAATTTGAGAGCAACACAAGAGAGTCAAAGAATGAGAGAGAGAGAGGGCTTCTATATAATTTACGCATTTTGATGTGTGTTTACCCACTCCGTTCGTACCGCTTCGGTAACACGTACTACCTTTGAACCAACAGCTTGTGTTATCACACAGAGGCGTAATTGCCGGTTTTCAGGAAGGGTGCACTTAAAAAATTTAAACTTGTTTTGATTAACATTAAATTGTATAAATGCGAATTGTTTTAATATAATACAAATAAATATTGATTTCAATTTGTTTATCTAACTTTTTCAAAAATCAATTTCAATCTAATCATTATGTATTCCACCCATTACCTACAATTTTACTTTCATAAATGCCTTTACGCTGAAAAGCTCTTTTATATTGGGTGGTTAAGCTTTACAATTTAAATGATAACTGTAACAGACGCTCTCTCACTTGCATTCACTCACAGCAATAATTCAGTAATGTTTAAGGTCTCTTACATTTTCTCGCACTATATTTCAAGTTGTCTGTGTGCGTATTTGTGTGACTTTTAAGCACTATACTTTTTACTTCTTATTGCGCTTTACACTTTTTTTGTTGTTCCTTCATTCCCGTAGTGTGACATCATAAGCGTGAGAAAATAGGCAATACAAACATTCTGCAGAACATTCCGAATGGCTTTACTCGTAAAGCAATTATGAAAGTTTCAGTTACAGCCAATAGAAAAATATAGGTCAGCTTACAATCGCCTAATGAAAGTCATTCATAAAAGTGATCATCAACACGCTAGCAATCAAAACCCAAAAGCAAATGTTTATTTTTGGACTTACATAATCGCGGCTAGTGTTTATCATTGGGACAAACAAGTTTGTGGAAGCAAACAGTGAGCAAGTGAAACTAATGACGTCACGCTTTGGCGACTACATTGCCTTTCAGTTTGTTAGAAGTTGACCTTACATGACGTAAAGTTGCCTCTCGATCAAATTAGTTTTGCATAAACATATTCTAATTTAAATCTAACCACATGCATAAGATCGCATTTTCCATGATTGGGATTATTATTTTCAAATTTGTGTTTCTTAAAAAGAGCCCGACCATTATTTTTGACCACATCTGTTAGCTGACTGACACTGCTTTGCAGATCATTTATTTGAAATTCAGAGCCCTTTGTAAATACACATACATATGTATGTATGTACATAAGCCCATAAAAACAAGCACTTAAGCCCATTAAACAACAGAGAACACATCAATTAATTGGTAAGTAAACAATAGTTTGTATAGAAGTTGGCGGAATAAAATGTATGTTTTCTTGTAAATTTTATGGCACATTTTTGTTTACGAACTGCTACCGCTGATGAGAACCTTTGTGGGGTGAAAAAATTTAGATGGAAACACTTGGCAGAAAAACAGAGGAGCTATAAATAGACTAAATAGTAATTCCAATGGTAACAGAGGGAGCATCTACACAGTAAGTAGTAGGGAAGGCAACTTCAACATATTATGACTGATCGTTATTTATCTTAGTTCCCCAATTTCAACTCAGTCATTAAAATTATTGCGCAAGTTTTAAAATTACGTAAATTTTTGCATTTCGAATAATAAACATTATGGATATCTCAATTTTGTAGAGGACTTGGAATTCGAAACATGTTTTGATAGGATATGAGTTCATCAAATCGACTAAGTCTCTCTGCCGTTTTAAATAACGACACCTTTGCAATATTTTTAAAATTCCATTACCAGACACATATATTCTTAATAATTAATGTAGGTATTCTATGTTTGGAAATGCCTTATAAACAAATAAGTACAATACCATCTTTGCCAACCCACAGCTTGCCTGACTCTAGGCTATATATTTATGAACATCAATTTGCGGGGAACTGTTTGGTGTAGAGCAAATAGTATAAAAAAATTGCATAAACAGTTGTTTCCTTTCGCAGATTTACTCAGTTTTCAGCATTTTTAAATATTTTCTTTGTCTAAAAATAAATTGAATGCGATTCTATTTATTTCGCACCTAGCCATAAAGTTGCCCATTTTAATGGTTAGACAAACGCAACAGTTTTTCTTTTTGCTTATATGTTGTTTAATTTTTCAAATATTGACTGTTGCGCTAAAAGTACTTATGTATATAGACATTCATATATTTTCAATGCTAAATACAGCTCGAATTTTCAAATAATAGAATCAATAAAACAAACGTATCTGAAGCAAAGTCAATTAAAAGAAACCGTCAACAAAATATACCTGAAAAACAAAAATATTTGCACAGAAATTAAGATATGTAAAGAACAAAAACTAATGGACCAATATATGTATGTTTACGTCCATATACTTATAAACTTACATATGAACACATAAAAAAACAATTAAAAATTGTTTCGAGAACTGTCAACAATTTGATTTGTTCGAGTTGCGGCATTTGCATATGTCTAGAAATTTTTGCTTGCAAAAAGAATTAAAATTAGTTTCGAAATCTCCTATTTATAGAAATGTATTTCATTTGCTAGCTTTTTGGGAAGCGGGCGTGGTACATGTGGGCGCAATGGAAATGGTACCTTTGCAGTCAGATATTTGTACTGCATTAATTAGGCAAACGAAATTCTAATTCACAATTATACCTCTAGAAAGAAATTCTCGTATGTATAAACGAACTACCTAAATATGACCAAAAGCCCCCATAATCTTAAAGAATTCCTTTCTTTATGTTTACTTTTTATGAAGAAAATATTAAAAACAAATGTCAGATAACTCAAAAATACATAAGTAAGAATCTATAAATGCAATGAGAAAACCCCGAGACCGAGAGCAAGAAATACTCAAAAACTGAAAACTCTATTTTTAATCACTTACGCCCCATGACAAGACAAGTTCGATCTAAGTGAAAAACGGCTAAAACTGAAAATAGCAAGAAAATCAGGGCGAATGAAAGGATCTAAAAATACACTAAGACATAGACTCTGTTATCTGTTTTTCTGGCGACATTTTATACCAAACATGAAGTATAAATACACAAACATTAGCTGAGTGAATCAAGACACAAAGCGTAATCCATTTTATTCCTTCATACAATAAAAAGCAAAAGCAATGCCAAAATGCAATTTATAAATAACAAAATAAAGGCATTTCCCCTGTGACATCAGCGCCAGCATCATTGAAAAATCATTGCTTTTGTCTACCTATAAACGGCTTTTTAAATTACCCATGAACGTAGTGCAAAGTTAAATACACATGAATATATGAATTGTACACATGTAGCAGCTTTAAAATATATAAAGTGATCTCATTGCATCAACGAAAGGTTTTAAATACTCGTAAGCCTTGTCAGCACAAAGTGTGATCACTTTTGTATTTAGTTTTAGCTTATACAATAGACTTGTGCCTAACCCAGCACAATACGCAATTTAACTATGACACTATGCATATATTTGAAAACAAAAACTAAAACAAGTAAGAAAGCTACTGTCGAGTTTGGTCGACTGTGAGATACCCGCCGCCCAATTCTACCATCAAAATATTTTATTTTTCAAAAAAATACTAAAAAAAAATACTTTAAAAAAATATACTAAAATTATACCAAAATTTTCTTTATTCGAAATTATTAGCTTGGCGGCACTTTAGTTGGTTTATTGAACACCATTATTATGTCACGGAGTGTCATAGCAATTAACTAGGTGCAGCTGCACGTGGTAACGCCTTATAAAAGTACATTCTTAATAACTTCTGTGTTTTTTATCGGATTGTAACCAAATTCGCAGAGATCATTAAGATGGTGATAAGTATTGTACGTAGCAAAATTGAACATTCTAGGATAAAAATAACGCCTGTAATTCGGTTTTATAAGAAAATAAAAAACAAACTTGATCTGCGTGCAATAATTACACACACTATTCCGAAAATTTGGTTGCTCTATCTCTTATAGTCTCTGAGATCTAGGTGTTCATACGGACGGACAGACGGACATGGCTATATCGTCTCGGCTGTTTAAGCTGATCAAGAATATATATACTTTATGGGGTCGGAGATGCTTCCTTCTGCCTGTTACATACATTTTCGGTCGACACAAAGCCATAATACCTTTCTACCCTTTGGGTAGGCGGGTATAAAAAAACAAATTGGGTCAGTCAATCACTTATTTTTTAGCTATTGCCATTACATAATATTACTTAGTTTACATAATATCATGGTTAAGATTTAGCAGTTACGCAGTTCAAATGAAATGCACTACAGCTGACAATAAAATCTGTATCTAGGTTGTACAGCCAGAAATGTGTATATTCTTATCTTCTGTATATTTTTTCTCACCTTATCGGAAGTCATACAAAATTCAAAGAAAGTTAAAAAAAACAAGTAAGAAAGCTACAGCCGAGTTTGTTCGACTGTGAGATACCCGCCACCCAATTTTACCATCAAAATATTATATTTATATAATAGTATAAAAATATACTGAAAAAATACTTAAAAAAATATACTAAAAATGCCAAAATAATATATCAAAATTTTCTTTGTTCGAAGTTATTAGCTTGGCGGCACTTTAGTTGGTTTATTGAACACCATTATTATGTCGCGGAGTGTCATAGCAACTAGCTAGGCAGCACTAGCAGTTGCACGTGGTAACGCCTTATAAAAGTAATATCTTAATAACTTCAGTGTTTTTTATCCGATTGTAACCAAATTCGCAGAGATCATTAAGATGGTGATCAGTATTGTGCGTACCAAAATTGAACGTTATAGGTTTGAAACGACGCTTGCAATTCGGTTTTATTCGATTTACGGGGGCGGGAGGGGGCGTGGCCAAAATCAAAAACAAACTTGATCTGCGTGCAACAATAAGACATACTGTCGCGAAAAATTTGTTGCTCTATCTCTTATAGTCTCTGAGATCTAGGTGTTCATACGGACGGACAGACGGACAGACGGACATGGCTATATCGTCTCGGCTGTTGACGCTGATCAAGAATATATATACTTTATGGGGTCGGAGATGCTTCCTTCTGCCTGTTACATACATTTTTGGTCGGCACAAAGCCATAATACCCTTCTACCCTTTGGGTAGGCGGGTATAATGAAGAGAAAGTTAGGGAAATTGTGAAAATTTAAAGTATAAACATTGAAAATTCGATCTGTAGATATACGGATAAAGACTGTGCACATTTAAAAATGTTCATAGATGTATATATACCTTAAAATACAAATATTAATATTCACCAAATTTTTAACTAAATTAATATTCAAAGACTTAATGAACTAGGTACGTAGAGGCCTTTTATATAAGTACATTCTCGTTATATTTGAGTTCTAAAGCTGGTTAAAATATTTCAAATAATTGTGAAATAGCTGGCAAGTTAATTTTAATGTTTTAAATGATTTAAATCTTGGCAACAACGATAGAAATCGGTATACATCAATATTTGTTAAGTCAACAAGAAACAAGTACAAAATAATCAGAGCTCATTTGATAAATGGAAAATTTAGAGCAATGATGACATCGGTGTGACACTTGGGCAAACAATCGGACCTCAGGGGGCTGGTCATTGTCATGTGTAAGATTATGATCACTGCACGCGCAGATAGCATTCAAGACTCAAGACTGAACTGAACTGAAACATACAACCTATATCCCGCTCCCACATCTACGCCATTGGCTGTACAAACAGGTAATTGGGGTCTACCGATAAGAGGCGCGTATCGCAGAAGCGCCAACAGTGGCAGCAGCAGCTGACAGCAGAATCAGTCTTCCGTATAGATTTAGATTTATCAGTCGCATCTAAATTTTAAACCCAGAAGAATTTGCCAACCTTTATTCAGCATGTCCACTCTGGAGGACCAAGTAACATTTCGATGTCAAGCCGAAGTCAATCATAATCTGGAGGCTCAATTTCACAGCTCCTCCACAGAGTTTATACTGATCACCGATCATCGCACCTCCAAGTACAAGAGTCTCGAGCAACTGGAGGCTGCCAAGCGTGAGAGTGACTTCAAAGATTCCTGCTTCAGTCGGTATGCGCAAAATATTTGTCGTACAAAGACATTGAAGAAACGTCTGCCCATACTCAACTGGTTGCCCAAGTACAGCAGAAACGATGCCCTTGGAGATCTTATAGCAGGTCTCACTGTGGGCCTTACGGTCATTCCACAAGGTCTTGCCTATTCGGGCGTTGTGGGATTGCCCGCTCAGGTAAGAAAATTAATTGTGTCGGTTTTATAACACAAAATCTCCGTGTTAGATGTCGCACTTATCTTTGTGGTTTATAGTTCTCACAATGTAGACTATAAATAAGTTGACGCGCGTTCCAGAGAGCGGATGTGTTTATGAATATTGTACTATTTGAATGCCGTAGGTATATGAGGTAGAAAATTGTCTAGCAGAATAGTTACTATGTATAAGACTGTGTATTTTTCACTGAATCAATCGTTAAAAGAGTTATAGGATTTCAAATGCCATTAATTTAATATCTCTGAATGTAAATATAGTTTAAATAATGCCGATAAATAATTAAACAGAAGATAAGATAGGAAGATATTCACTCAAAGGATAGGCGATATACCCACGTCCATCAGTCTGTACAAAAATTTGGATTTCACAAATTGTATTTAATAAACCTAGCTTGTCTGTATTAATAACTTTGAGACTGGTATATTTCGGTACTCGCTCTTGATATTTGTTGCATTCGGAAAAAATGAGTGGCGGGTATCAAAGTCGAGCAAACTCGAGTGTAGCTTTCTTTCTTAAATTAAATTAATTATTAACTATTAATGTTAGCTTGCTTTATTGAACACCATTTTTACATCACTGAGTGACATAGCAACTGAACATGTGCAGCTGTACCTGTTTTCGCCCTATTAAAGTAATTAACGAATAACTTTTATGTGTTTTGTCTTATGGTAAACAAATTTTCAGAAATCCTTAAGATGATTTGATGATTATTAATGTGTGTACCAAAAAATAAACGTTCTAGGATCATTGCAATTCAGTTTGGTGGGGCCGGAAGAGGCGTAACCAAATTCTAAAACAAGCTTGATCTGTGCGGAAAGTTTATACATATAGCCTCCAAATATAGTAGCTCTAGCTTTTATAGTCTCTGAGATCTAGGTGTTCATGCAGACAGACAGGACTGTATCAACTTGGCCGAACATAAATATATGCCGATCATGGATAGATATGTATACTTTTTGGGGTCGCAGATGTCCCCTGCCTGTTACGCACATTCGGTCAAATGCTATACTTCATAAATTTTTTTTAAGTAATAAATTTTGTCTCTAACCTTCTAAATTCCCTGAATTTCTCTTCCATTCTCTATTGCAGTACGGTCTATATGGTTCATTCATGGGCTGCTTTATCTATGTTTTGTTGGGCACCTGCAAGGATTGCACTATTGGCAGCACTGCTGTGGCCTCATTAATGACCTATCAGTTTGCCAAAGGATCTTGGCAACGCTCTGTGCTGCTGACCTTTCTCACGGGCTTCATTGAACTGCTGATGGCCGCCTTTAAGCTGGGTTCTCTGGTTGAATTTGTCTCAGGCCCTGTGAGTGCTGGTTTCACAAGTGCTGTGGCACTTATCGTATGCACCTCGCAGATGAAGTATATACTCGGTGTGAATAGCGATGGCGTATCCTTTTTACAAAGGTGGATCAGCATGATTAAGGATATTGGAAACATACGACTGGCAGACAGCTGTCTGGGCAGCATTTGTGTGATCCTGCTGCTGATTATGCGATATCTGGCTCGACTTAGCATAGGACCCAAGGATCGCACACAATGCAATCGACTGCAAAGGCTTATCAATCATGTAATCAAGTTTATTGGCATCTCTCGGAATGCCACAGTTGTTATTGCCACTACGATAATTGCCATGCAACTGGAATCTAGTGGCAAAAATCCTTTTGTGCTTACTGGATATATACCACCTGGATTGCCATCTTTAGCTCTGCCGCCATTTTCGATTGAGGCACAGCCCGGCAATGCTTCTGCAGGCATTCAAGAAGTGCCAGGAGAAACCTTCTTGGAGATGGTGCAAGGCTTGGGCTATGGTTTAATTATAGTACCACTCATAGCACTGCTTGAGAACGTCTCCGTTTGCAAGGCGTTTTCCAAAGGAAAACAAATTGACATCACCCAAGAGATGATAGCCACCGGAGTAGCCAATATTGCCAACTCCCTGTTTTCTGGCTATCGCAGTAATAGCGGATTAGCTCGCTCGGCCATAAACAATGCCAGCGGTTGTCGCACCAGCATGTCCAACTTCTACATTGGCCTCGTAGTGGTGCTGGCGCTCAGCTTTCTCACTGAATACTTTTCTTTTATTCCCAGAGCCGTGCTCGCTGCAATTCTTATATCAGCTGTAATTTTCCAGGTGCAATACCAGATCATTATGCCCATGTGGAGAAGCAAGCGTAAGCGTTATTAAACTTTATTGTGCGTCTTTTTTTTTAAAGTTATTATCAATGCAGGCTCCGATCTGGTACCGGGTATATTGGCCTTTATAACGTGCTTGGCCTTGCCTTTGGAAATTGGCATTCTGGTAGCCATTGCAGCCAATCAATTGTTCATACTATACCACTCGGCCCGGCCAAAGGTCACGCTGGAGCAGCTAGAGACGGAGCAGGGCATTAGTTTTATCAAAATAACACCCGATCGGTGCTTGATCTTTCCGTCTGTCGAATTTGTGCGTAATATGGTGCTCAAATCCAGCAGCAAATCCACTTTGCCCGTCGTCATCGACTGCACTTACATATACGCTGCGGACTTTACCGCTGCCAAGGTCATCTCCTCCATGGTCGACGATTTTCGCCGTCGTGAGCAAAAGATAATATTCTTTAACCTTAAGCCAAGTGTGGTCAGCATTTTTGAGGGTCTAAATACTCGACTAGTGCTTTGCTATAATATGTATGCCCTCAACCAGGAACTGCAGTCCAGCGGACACGTTTCACAAACTATCGAGTTTGTGGAACAAGTCGAGGATGGTAATGCAACGGAATGCGTGAGCATGGCCAGCACAATGTCACTAGCAAAGGCTAAATAGACTTTTAAACAAAAATGCTATTGTAAATAGATACATTTATTAATAAATCCAATCCAAATAATCATGCCTGATTTTGGGTAAAATAAGTAACCAAGTGATGATTTCCGTCAGAAATTAGTATTAGAATTAATAAAGCTTTTCGACAGACAAGTTATTGATTCAGTTTTTGAATGGTGATCTTTCGACATCCGATTGACACAGCGTACAGCAATGGTTCAAGTAATTAATGTACTTCTAAATTCCCAATGATTATCAGATTTTATTTTCCAATTGATCCGAATTCATCGCGTGCTCGATAGAAATATACTAACAAGATTTGGGGCGAATGGATTTATTTAGAAGAATAACTTTTCAAATGATCATTGTGGCCCTATGGGATTTTATATAAGTGCAAATGATTCATTCGGTAAGAATAATTATAATGCCTGTCGAAAAACGCTATTAAACACAATTATTTAATATTCTGCAAATGCCTTTAATTATTAAACTACGCGTCGTTCAAACAACACATAAAGTATCTTTATACCAGCCTACCCAAAGGGTAAATGGGTGTTACAACTTTGTGCCAAACGAAAGTGTATGTAACAGGCAGAAGGAAGCATCTCCAAATCCACGAAGTATATACAGTAGAATCCGGTTATAGCGACTTTCAAGGGACCGACGATTTTACGTCGTTATACCCGGAAGACGCACTAACCGGAGGTCCTTTCATACATAACTTTGTATGGGGACCAACCAAGCCATCGAGTTTCCGTCGCAATAACCGGACTAACGCTATAAGCGGAGTCGTTATAACCGGATTCTACTGTATGTACATATATATTCTTGATCAGTGCCAACAGCCGAGACAATATAGCCATGACCGTCTGCCCGTTTGTCTGTCTGTATGTCAATATGTAGTAATATATATAATATATATCAAGTTTGTTTTAAAATTTGGTCTCGCCCTCTCCCGCCCCACAAATTTAAAATAACTAGAATGTTCATTTTTGGTACACACAATTGAAAACACCTTCTTAATTATATCTGTTAAACATATACATATATTTTTTTTAGAACATTCTTGAACAATAGTATTTTTCGGTGCTCGCTCTTAATGTTTGTTGCATTCAGTAAAAATGGGTGGCAAGTATTTTACAGTCGAGTAGACTCGACTGTAGCTTTTTTACTTGTTTTCTCAGACAATTTTTTCTACATTACTCTAAAGAATTTATTCTATTATAATTTTAATTATGTGTAAAATTAAAGATCATTTTGAAAGTTCAATAAGATATGTACTGGATAAAACTAATTTCTATTAAAATTAGTTATTAGAAATAGCTGAAGAAATTAATATCTCTATGTCATATTTCCTAAATTTATTTTAATATTTGCAATATCGTAGATCTATTGTAACCCTGCTGAGCTTAAAGCTCGTGTTTCAGTCCAATTTCCGTAGGAAATATCTACAAAAATTTATTTTTTACTTTTCAGAGGATATACAAATAGCCAATCAACTTATACAATCTAAATTCTGCAGAGGTGTCAGCAAGAATATTTAGTATTGCATTGAGGTTTTGTGCGCTAAAAAACGGACGCATTGATCGACAATCGCGACTGGGTCAAGTTCAGATGACACATTTGTCGGGCCTAAGAAAATGATTCAACAATGTGCATTGAACTTGCCAAGAACATATGTCTATATATATACACCATTACAATTATTCTCTAAGATACGATATTTGGCTAAAGAAAAGAAACATTTGGTATCGATATTAAAAGTTCCCAAATTTTAGTGACGACACTACTCTTTATTTAACAAACTGTTAATCACTTCAAGGACTTCCTTATCGAAATGCGTCATCAAAATACCGATAATACTTGCCAGAACTGTCACGACAATTTGTCTCTTTTTTACTTCTGCAGTTGAAGACTAAACAGTCAAAATATCAATTTTTTGTGCCAAGTCATACGCGTATCTTTCAAAATAACCAAAAGACCAATAAAAACTCAATCAAAAATGAATTTTATCAATGTGAATGAGAAGACAGCTTTCGATGGCAACAAGGATGTGCAAAGAACCAAGGGACTCAAGCAATTTGAAGACGAATTCATTAAGGAGAATGATAAGAATGTTGAGTTGCAGGCAGATGACAAAGATCAGTTTAAATTCCATCAGTCTATGCAGCATATTAAAAATAGAGACCTGGATGAAAATATGAAAGTAATGCAACCGCTAAGGAACATAGACAGCGAGATTTTACGCAGGCAATCAAAAATTATAGTTTCGACGAGAAACGGATGTGTTATTAAGAAAACTATTTACTACGAAACGTGGTGTGTCATCAAGCCAAAGATTTGGCCAACTGAGAAGCTTAAACAAAGGCAATGCCTTAAATTTCCACTGATCAAACTGGCAAATGCTTCATCGTACATGACATTGCCATCGGACAGGTGGCGAAACAAGGTGATGCTATACAAGGTGTTGCCAGTGGTGCTGAGACGTCATACTCTAACTATATTCTCTGGCGATTTAAATATACATAATATACCCGAAAGGGATCGCGAAAAATATCAGCCAGCCTGTGTAATCTTTAGGCGCGAAGCAAAAGAACACTTTGCTGAGGAGCAGCATAACAAATGTCATATGCCCTATGATCGAATAGTCATCTGTAGAAATAAGCACTTCAAGATCATATTTGATGGAAGGCATGTGCAACTGAATGGTGCTCCAGAGGCGGTAACCTGTCTCCAGGACATACAAACACTTCTGGATATTGTCGACAGCATTTCATTGTCGAATCCAATGATCGAAATATTACAAAGATAGACACTGAACATTTAATAAGCTTTACAAAAGTTATTGTATCTTTACAACTATGTATACTTCATCTTACATATTTATATAATAAGACCTCCAACTTTAAAAAGTACTAAAGTATTGAAGGTTTATTTCATTCAAAACACATCATCACTTACCTTGCAACTGTAATATCGTCATCTGATATTCCGCAAGTTTCTCGTCGATATAATCTTGCGATTGATTCGCAATGATCTCGGCAGTCGATGGCCCAAATTCCTCTTCATCATCGTAGATGACATAGGATTTAGGCTGCGGTGGCTCTAACGGCACGCCAACAAAATCAATCTGATCCTGTGCGTGGTGTCTCGGTTGTGGTGGCAGTGGAGGTGCGCCCGTTTGGCGCAAATATTGTGGTGGCGGTGCCGGTTGAGGGTATTGTGGTTGCTGATGGAGATGTTGATGCGACTGTGGAGTCTGTCGGCTGCTGACCGTGAAATCCGAACTGGGCGTTTGGCAGACAATGGGCGATGGCGTTGGCGACAACTGAAATGAGCTGGTTGGCTGCCCTCCGTATGAGGTCTGATGATACAGTTGTTGTAGTGGCGCCGGCCGAAATGGACGCGGTGCTTGTGGAGCACCTGCGACACCACCACCATACGAGTAGCTTTGCTGATCGTACAGTGATTGCGGTGGTTGGTATGGGGCTGGCGATTGATTGCCACCAGGCCATTGTGGACGCGGTTGCGGCATATTGTTGTTGTTTATAATATTCGGACGCTGGCCACGGAGTTGTGGTGCCGGTGACATGGCATGTCCAAAGCTACGTGGTCCGGATATAATTGGTGGTGGACTGGGCGCTGTTGTCCACGGCGACGGAGGACGGTACAAGAACGACGAGGGCGACGGAGAGGCGGGATTGGGTGCACGTGGATTCCAGCCACGTGGCCCATTGCCAAATGGCGGCAACGGTTGCTGCCCGGACATATTTTTATTCACAGCTTTTCACAGCCTTTACAGAACTTGGTCTTTTCCACAGATGCTTTACAGATATATTTACTTTCGATTTGATTTATGACAGAACAATGCTTTGGTTAATGATGGCACTTCAATTTAACATATTACACTGCGAGTATATAAAAAACATAGGATTGTTTTAAATAACGCACTTCATCATAGTGTCTATATAATTGTCTAGCCTTGTACATATATGAGCTCTGAGTGTGTTGTTGAAAACATCAATCACAATTTGCTCGTTATTAGCCAGCGGTCCACCTGAACAACCAACCCAATTATGTCAAACACAAATAAATCATGACCTATTCTAAAGAATGAGTCCGCAGTCTGGCCAAATTGTTGTATCGAGAGCCTTTGCGGATCAATGCTGTGCTATTTTCAAACGGAAGTGGGCTAAATGTTTATTCGACTTTTTCTCGCACTCGACTTTTGCTTTAGTTTGTCGATTTGTAGATTTTCTTTGCGTATTTTTTTCTACTTTTAAATTTGGCGCTGACGCAATTCGGCAGCATTTTGCGGCGGAGTGATGATGCTTTCAAGTTTGCCAATTTTAACATTTATTTTAGTTGTCACATATAATATTTAGAAAGAAAATGAAGCACATAATTTACAATCCATATTAATATTTGTGTCGAGCAAATATTAGATTCGAAACACTACATTGGACCCCTCTGGCCATACCACAGAGACGCTCTATACCACGCGGATTAGCTGACTGTCAGCATTTTGAAGGTCTCTCTGCAAACGCAATGAGTTTGACTCATAAGAGCGTTCGATACAAGGACATAACAAACATTGATATCATTCATTGAGAGAATGTTATACTCGTGTATAGAGTGCTATGATATCATTCATAAACATAGCGTGGCAAAAACGAAAATTTAAAATTCTCTTTCTAACTAATCTAAAACTTTCGTTGGTTTCAATGACTTTCTTTAAAAATTCTATACTGCATACATTTCAAGTGACTACTCAAAAATGGCAAACAAAAGTGAAATTACGAAAATAAAATTTGAAAACAATTTCATAATATGAGCAAATAATGAAATATAGTAAGCACTCATTCGGATAACCTAAACCAAGAGTCGACTGTTAGCCATCGATTTTCATTTTATTGATATATTAAAACCATTTTTTTAATGATATCCTCTCATATCTACATTAAAAAACTAAAGCAAGAAATTAATTTATATTGCCCTTCTATACATATGTCAATATGTACATATATCTTCATAAACAATATACATAAAAGCTTCGCACTATTTTAAAAACAATTAAATGCAAGTGTAGACACATAGACAATTGCTACTGTAGCAATTTCGCAATGAGTTGTCTTTTTCTATTGGGAATATTACTTTCGTCATCTGTTCTCAATATACACGTAAATTTTCTTTTAATGTCCAGCTGAAAATGAAAATTTGCACAGTGTAGGCGTTTTGTAGATCTGCCCACATGCGTATGTATGAATATGAGTACATACATACATATGTATGTATGAATAAGTATGTATGTTGTTCATACATATGTCCCGACACCCGCTGAAGAAAAACCATGCAGACTTTTCACTTTTGTGGCGTTGGTCGTGCTTTCGAATTATTCAAAAATAGAAATGAACTCAGTTCGTTAAACTTTTGGTCGGAAAAACCATGCTGTGATGCTACATTTGCTCGACTGCTGCTGCACTCTCGCCGCAACAGCATGATTCGAAATTTCTTTCATTTTGCTCCCTCCACACATCCTAAAGACTGCGTCCCATTCTTAATTGCCATTCATTTTAATGGTGTTTTAATATAATTGTTTGAAGTGCACTCGTATTTAGTAGCATACGACTGTCTATAAAATTTTCAAGTGGGAAACGTGTTCTTCCACGTTTTTATTTATTCGTTCTTTTTTTCTTTTGACGCGTTCTGAAAAACAATGCTATGATTATGTAATCCGTTCTGTATATGTGTCCGTGAAGGAAAAATTCAATAATTGAACAAACCACAATTTAATTTATATCGAAAAACACACACAACACGATTTATTCGATTTTAAACTTTAAAACAATTCCAATTTTAATTCCTTTATTATCACTTATATATAGTCGGATATATATGCGATTGTATATATGTATTGAAATAATGAAAACTGTGCTGTGAAAAACTTTCGATATTGTAGAGGAAAAACCGAGAACAACACTCGACGAGCACGAAACACTAACTGAATCAGTAGCCACCACAAAGCGGCAGGAGCACTGATCTTGAGGGAAATTAGAATTGGGGGAAAATATGGAGGAGCAAGTCTCAACACGAAATTTTCTTCGGCAATGCCGACGCTTACCGAACGATCCAATTGATGTCTCGTACTTTTGGCTTCCCTTACCGGCAAATTGTAATTTTTGGGCGCATGCTCCAAGAGAAAATTGGGGACTTTTTTTTTGGTTTTGTTTACACATTGTCTTCTAAACAGAATGATCATGCTAAACAAACGGCCGATCAAATTAGCGTCCATTAGAATAGCAACCATGCGCACTGTAAAATATGTTATTTAGTCTCAATCATTAAATAAAATATATTAATATTATTGACAACTCAAACGACCTCACTGATATTAAACATATATTATCTGTACTATATGCGTATGGAACTTTAATTTTAAAATTTCTAATTGACAAGCACCAACGCCGGTCACCTGTAGATATATTGCGGGAAAAAGTTGCGCAGCGTGACCTCAAGATCAATTTTAAAATGTGCTACTAAAACGTCGAAAAATATACCAGACTAATAATTTATACAATTTCAAGCTTGGTTACACTTTTTTAGAGATACGCGCTAAGCATGTAATATCTATATTAAAATCTTACACTGTGGTTCGAGTTGTCGCTGAGCGCTGCTTCCTGTTTCATATGCAAAAAGCGAAACGCTTCGTCTTGTGTGGGGTGACCCAATTTTCAATAACACAAATACCTGTGTTATCACTTTTTTCGCCAAGTGTTGCCTATAAAATATTTTATATTTAGTGATATAGGCAACATTAGAAAAAGATTTTTCGTCCTTCGTAGCTCTGAATTAATGAATGACTTCTTTAAACTAATAAAATTTGAGTCAACAAAATTATATAAAAAATTAAATATGTGAAAACCTGGGCTGTTAGGTTGACTGATCGCTACTGGTCTGTCCAACCATGCATGCGGCAAGCCAAGGAGCTTTTCAATTTCGAAGAACTAGCTTACTCTCCAGGAGGGATTTCACCTCCTTGTTGTCTGTCTCAGTGCCCGCCACACGGTGAACTATCATCTCACTAAAATGTGTCTGTCTTCTGATGCTGAGTGTAGACTCTGCAAGAAGACGATGAGACAACCAGGCATATTCTGTGCGACTGTCCAGCCTTGGTATGGACTAGGAGGAAACATCTGCACGTGGATACCGCAAGTCCGGACCATATTATGTGTTCCTCGACGAAAAATTTGCTTTGTTTCATCAGGGCAGCAGATCATATTTTGTCTAAATAGGGAGAGCTTTACAGGCACAAGAGATCACCATGGTCGCAATGCCTCGCACCTTCTCTGCTGGGAGACTCCCTTAATATAATAATAATAATAAATCAAACCTTTACATTCCGATCTTTTTCAACCGTCAACAGACGCATCGATATTTATTTATATTCGTATCGATTTCTAGAATATAAATTCAGTGTGACCTCCAGCTTAATTTTAAAATATACTTTTTGACTTTCAAATATATACAGGAATACACAATTCAACAATTATTTGGCTTGGCTTTTTAATAATTGATTCAGATCAGCCACTTTGAAAATTTCCCGCCCCATTCAAAGCTAAATACTTTATCCCTCTCTTCTGGCGAAAAACTAAAAGGATTGCCAGCTATGTAAATTTCAGCAAGGCGGATTCCGAGTATGTAATATATACGGAAACTAAATTGAGTCAGCGAGGAAATCGTTTCGCAAAAGAGCTCATTACCAGCTTGCTAATAATTTCAAGCACATTTATTTTTGTTAAATATCTTAAAATAAACAATTATAAAAATGGTATAGACTTAAACTTTGCGGAACCTAAGAAAAGGTTAAAATAATAACACTGCTAAATTTAATAATAAGTAATCCGTATTAGGTCATGGGTTTAAAAAGAATGTGCGTAACAATCAGGAGTTATCCCCACAAAGCATATATATTCTTGATCAGCATCAACAGCTGAGTCGATACAGCCCTGACTGTCTGTCCGCGCAGAGCAAAGTTTTCGATTTTAGCCACGCCCTCTTCAGCCCACGTAAAACCCGAGTTGCAAGCCACTTGCAATAAACCAAAAACGTTAATTTTTGGTACACACAATAATAAGTTATTAATAATTCCTAAACATTTAGTTACAATCGGACACTAAACACAGAAGTTATTTAAGAAATCAGATGCAGCTGCATCTGTCCAGTTGCGACAGACTACAGTCAGCGGCAGCATTCATCGTCAGAATGTTTGTTGTCCTGACAGCAGAACGAACGGCACGAACATACACACAATGCCGCTTGTGCTTCTTTTCCTTTAAAATTATTGGTGAATATTGTGTGTGTAGAGCTGTTGGCAACTATTACTATTTTTACTATTTCTAACTCTCGTTTCAGAATCATATCGCTAAGGTATCGAAAAGCGTTCATTCTTATTCCTATTTATTGCGTTGCGACCAATAACTAAGCAATTGTAGTATAACACACCAACTGTATATAACTGTGTCTATGTACATACATATGTATGTTATCTTCTGTTCGTTCCTCATCTTCAATTCTTACTGACGCCTTTGCTGGCTGCTGCTGGTGTTTATACCCGCCTACCCAAAGGGTAGAAGGGTATTATTTTGCATTGTTGTTGTTCTTATTACTTTTGCTTGCATGCGGATGCTTTACCTTGTCGAACATATTTTAATAATACATTATATTTTTGAATAACCTATATATTCTTTGGTCGCTCGCTCGCTAAAAGTATATTATATTCCACAGTCGAAAATATTAATCTTTTCTGCGTACTAAAGTTAAGCTTGATAGGTTTTGAGCAGCCTGACGAAAAACTATTTGTCAATGCTCGAAATATACCAAAAACCATTTTAATATTTTTTACACTTAAATTCCAAAATAGTATATCTAATATATCTATACCATTAATGGTCACACTGAGTGCATATAGTGAACATACTGAGCTTAAATGCTATCAGAACCATATGAGTATTACAGCATGTTAAAAACTTTTTTTTAAAGTGAGATGACCACTCTAATTACTGAACAGCTTTTGTCAACTATTTAAGCCCGTGACCGAGCGTCAAGCGCCATCTATTGTTGAATGCAGCCATTAAGGCGCCTGCACGTTAATGCATTTAACTTAATAATTAATTGCCTAGTTTTTTTTTTGCTAATTGAAAAAGGAAACGGGTTTTGTTTTTTTTTTTATTTGCATTGAACACACAACATGCTTAAAGATTTTATTTATTTATTGATATCAATTTATTGCATAATATTTCTTCTTGTCAACATTTAACTAATGTTTTTATTTGCATTGTTTGGTTTTGCCAGTGGTTGCTGTTGATTTGTTTATTACATTGCTTACTGACTAATTAATAATTAAAAGTTTGTTTCGAAAATGTATTACATTTGTTGTTGTGGTTGTATTGCTTGTGTGGAACTAAAATACCTTTCAATCTGTATAAACAATAGCCAGTTTTGTGTAATATTTGTTGATTTACTCTATATATGTTATATATGTATATATTTAAATGATTGGCAACATCTTTGGATTAAATGCAATTTACAATTATTTGAGGGAGAAAATTAAATAAGATTCATTTTTGTATTGGTGCTCATGTGTGAGTGAAATTGTCGGTAAGCGCTTATTGCTCGCATTCGAGTTCAAATCTGTAAATATATTGCTCTACTTGTATACATACATATTTCGTATATTTTCATTTTCATAATTATTGTATTTTTTTATTATTGTTAGTATTGCATATTAGCTGTCTAGCTGTCATTTTAGTTCAATTTCAAACATTTCTGTTGCCTATCTGCCCGCATCTCCGTCCATTTCTTGGTTTGTGACACTCAAAAACAGTATTGTAAGTTACAAAAATATATATCGTTTTTTGTTACTGTTGTTTGTTGTGGTTTTCTGCTGTTGTTGTTATTATTTTTGCTTGTTTGTTTTTAAACTTAAAAACTAATCCCGAAGAAACAACGCAATAAACGACCATCATATGATTACAATATTTCTCTTATTACAATACAAAAGGTACGAAAGGCGCGACAAATTTCGCAGAGCGCGAAATTTACACTAAAAATTGACTTAATTGTGAAAGATACGAAAGAAAAAGTAACAAAACTGATTAATGTGATAATGGCCAATTCTTAGCCCTACATTGCAGAATAAAGCAACATAAAGTGATTTTCTTGTATGTATTTCATTAATTCACTTAATCATTTTCTTTTTGCTTTGCTTGTTTATTATAATAGGAAAACTTGAATCGAAAACGGCAACTAGCACGAGA
Source organism: Drosophila pruinosa (assembly GCA_018150935.1). Classification (NCBI taxonomy): domain Eukaryota; kingdom Metazoa; phylum Arthropoda; class Insecta; order Diptera; family Drosophilidae; genus Drosophila; species Drosophila pruinosa. Next base: position 5,641,514 of record JAECWR010000034.1, on the reverse strand, counting down.
ATCTTTTTCTTTAATCTGTTTCTGTTTGTTTTTTCCTTTGAATGAAATTTCCATTATCTTAGTTAGTTTAGGATATATGTAGATAGACAGGGGGTCTCTTAAGGTCTATAAGAGCATAACAGGAGAACTCTTTATTCTGCGCGACAGAGTAGCGAGGCAAATCGAAAGAGCCGCATCCAGCTAAAGAGCTTTGATTCAATGAGATTCTCCTCTGCCGTCGACGTGGTCATCGAAACACGTGACGAATTTGAGGATTTACTGCTCCGCTTCTGCTGCATGATCCTGGGCGAGCTCATCTTCATGATCGAGTAAGTCGTCTTGACGGCTGTCTTGGCGCACGCCTCAACGGGGCGTGGGCAACGGGGGGCACAAGCGTGAGAAAAGCAAACTCACAAGCTGCAAAATAAAGAGAGAGAGAGAGATGAGTATTAGTGGCTACTTCAGTGCCTGTCAAGCGCTGCTTCAGCACAAATGCCACTCGATGTTCAGTGCTTGTTATTGCAGAGGGTGATGGAGGGTAGAGGCTATATGGAGCGTGACATTTCAACGCCAGCTTACAGCTGGATAGAGGAAACTGCTGACAGTGTAGGCAAAAACTTTGTTAATGCTTTATTGGCTTTGACTACGCCCCAAACGCCCCTGCACGCCTCGCCTTTTCGGTCACCACTGTCACGAGTCAAATATCAACCAACTGACGACGACCTTGCCAGTTTATCGCCCCACTCCGCCCAAAAAAATGTTGCTCCAGTTTTTCAGTGGCGCATCCAAAAGCGAGCCAATTCTCGCCAGAAAAAAGCGCCTCAATGACAAACTTAACGGTTCGTTACGTAGTCAGAGACACATTTAAACACACTCAACCACATGAATACATACATATGTACATATGTGCATAGCAATGTAGAACGACTGTATCTATGTATGTGTGTGGTGTGTATCTTTCATATACAAATATGAAATTAAATGAAATCCTGTTCAGCAACGTTCTACGTCATTTGCAATTATGCAATGCAATCGACAAAAACAACCCACCATTCCTCTCCTCGTCAGTATGTCCCTTTCAGTCTGTTTGCAGCCCACTTCTCAACGTCGCCGCTTGTACAGCAACAAATTAATTTCAATTCTCATTTCAGCTTTACAATCTCGGCGCAACAACAATCTCCATTTATGTGTCATACTGCAACAACAACAACACCGACAACAACAAACACAAGAAATGCAACAGTTGAATGTGTAGACCACGCGACAACATTTTATTTATGTATTTTTGCTGTTAGTCAACAAAAACGAAAGAAAAAACAAATTTATTTTATACACATTTTGTCGGTGTATCTATTGAAGAATACTCTTATGAATAGTGTTATAATATTGGTAATAATTGTGTAAGTTGTTGTACATATTTTATTAACACACACTATTGTATTAATGTTATATTAAAACTAAACAATTGGTCAAATATTTGTCTTGTGAAAATTTGTGATTTATTTTTGATTGGTTTTTTTAAGTCTAATAAGATCCCGCGTATTTTTTTGTTAGCTTTTCAACAATTGCTCCGGCAGTAAACGAAATACATTAAAATTTACGTAATTAATTCATTTATTATTTATTGAGCAAATATAAAAATATATATAATTTTCAAAATAAAACTTACTGTCGCCTAGCCAAAGAAAGATCTTCTAAACTATTGCACAAATATGTAAATGCCAACACGTGAGTAATTTTGACAGAACAATTTATAAAACGAGTATTTTCATCTATTAACCAACATTTATATACAATTGAAAGAGCGAGAAATTCAATTTTCATATGGAAAACAATCAAATAAAACTCGTAATATATTGTATATTGTTGTGAACAAAATATTCACTCTGACACCGAACTATAACAGCATACAAAAGTCGTATGCATTTCGAAAACTAAATACAATCCATTTGAATTCACTTGAAATGCTTCTTGGCGGCTGCGCTGCAGCAATTTCTTCATTCGTTTTCTCCGCTGGCATAAGATATTTGAAAAATGGAAATGGAAGAGGGAAAATTGGAATTTGGTTGGTTTCGTGTTGCGCTTTAATCTTTTGATGCGAGCTATGCAGCTGCTGTTGCTGCTGCTGCCCACGCTACCCACGCTGAGGCTACTCCATCCTCTCTGGCCCCAGTTGCTGGGCTCGTTACTGTTGGGTCTGGCATCTCCTGGCATTGGTTGACACTTTTGTCGGCACTGTGGCAAACAAATGATTAAACTTTTTTTTCTGTCCGTGCCAAGCGGGGGCGAGAGCATTTGTTTTATTGCATTGCCGTTAGCAGCGGGGCGTATACGTGATGTTTTTATTACCGTTAAATTAAAAAGAGACCGCTCGCAGATGAATTAGAATTGGTATTGGAGCCGGAGATGCGAGATACTTAACACTTAACGCACCCTGGCGACATCACACGGCGCCAGACAGCGCCATATTTCATGAATTCCAATATCTAGACGATGATTAGGAGTCTAATTTGTGTTGCGTATACGTAACATCTGGCAGGCCGGTGTTGTTGCTCATTGCTATTGTTGTTGTCACATTCTCGGCTCTCACATTGACCCACTTGGCAAGCTAGCAATATGCAGTTTGAGCCTGTGCCAAACTCAATTATCAATTTGCGCTTTTCATTCTCACATATTTCATTTTACCAGCACAATCAGAAGCAGCAGCCCCTGGGTTCTATGTCTACTGCAATTGCTTATGACGTGCGCCGCATTCAATTGCCAACGAGTAAGAGAGAGGAAGCCACAGGCAGAGACTATGAGTTGGCCTGAGAGCCAAAGTGTGGACATTTTGTTGAGCGCAGTGCTGTATATAATATGTATAGGTGTAATGCATAAGTCTATGTATTGACACATTCATTTATCTGCCAGTCTATCTGTTGCAATTGCATTTCAAATGCTCTACTGTTATCAAAAGCGTGCCAGCTAAGCGCGTCTCTAAAAAACGCTCTTTACCTCTGTCTTCCTCTCTCTCTCTCTCGTTTGCTCTCAAGCTATGTTGACATCAGTTTTTATTAGGTTTCCATATCACTTGTCAAAAGCTCCATACTATATTCCCTTTACTGATCATGACACAGACAACAGCTGCTAGACTGGCATGCAGAATATAAGATATTGTTACATCTGTGTTGAAACAATATACAAATGTAAAGGACTGACTAAAAGATTAAAGAGTAACTAGCCAACAAATGAAAGAGTTACCCCTTTAAATTAATTCTAGCTTATAAAGTAAACGTACTTAGTCTTTACTACTTTCATATCTGAACCAATTAACACTTAAATATTGGAGACCATAAAAGGTGGAAAGATACATAAATCATACCCTTACATTGAAATACGAAACCTGGACTACAACAATATAGAATTGTGGAACAAGCTAGCTAGAGACAATCATATACCAAATCAGCTGAACTTGAGTGCCTTGGCAAAAGCTTTTCCAGTCCCCCACCCTGCCCTCGACCGTCTTAGAGTGATCGAATCACTGTTGTTTGGGCGTGCCATGAGCTCAGCAATGACATCACAGAGATGCCAAGTTTCGACCAGTTTCCAGTTCAACTTGACTGGCAGCTCATAAATATGTACAGCACAGAGCATACAGCTTACAGTGATAATCACACACTGCACGCGACTTCAAACGAGAAAAAGATACATTTTTATCGCAAAGTAGCGACGCGAGATGAGCTAGGGCTGGAAAAGCCCGCATTAATATTCAAAGCAATGCAATAATGCAATATGTGTTATTGTTGTTTCCATTGTTGTTGCAACTGTAAACGACGACGGTGTTTGCGAAAAGTCACACAACAGCTGCAAACATAAAAAAAGATACAAAAATGTATCCGACAGATGCGCAGCATTGTTTTGGCCTAGAATTGCATTGAAGCAGCGCCGCACAGGGCTACAAACCGCAAGGCGGCAAGTGCCCTAAAGGGGCACCAATGCCCCATTCCCCTTGGCTTGTCCCTGCCCCTACTATTTTAGCTCACGATAGCAACAGTTGTAACAGTCTAGTTAACTTGCAGCTACAAATGAACGAATGTATCTGCAAGTTACTTACAATATCGTGTAGCTGTATCTTGTTGTATTTTTTCTATCCCATATTGTTGTTGTTTTCTTTTATGTTACAGCCGTTTATGTTGTTGTTGTTGTTGTTGTTGTTGTCGCTGACTGACTGACTTTCGAAACGTGTTGTCATGTAAATTAACCGAAAAATGCTGTGTACATAGCTGAAGCTATCTTTCAGATAGTCAGACCAAACAGAAAGAACACCGACTGCCTGAGAAATACAAACATAAAGAGCAACTAGCTAACCAGACAATGCGACAGCGACCAGACAATGCATCCGTCGACAAGCTACAACACAACATTAAAGCCAAGTCTAAATAAAAATTGGCAAGACATTTTATTTGTATTAAAGCAAATTTCTAGAGATTCACCGAGAAAAAGAAAGAAGAAGTTCTTTAAATAGTTGTTATGATAGAATATTGGGCAAGTATTTAGAAATACGTAAAGTCAATTTATCTTTAAGAGAGGGATTGAATTCGGTACACTTTACCAAACTAATCTAAGAAAAAATATTAAGCAACAAATAAATTATATACTTCTTATTAATAGCGATCGACTTGTAGAAATAATTACAAAACTTGCGTAAGTATTTTCAATTACATAAGAAACAAATAAGCTACATTGAAAAGATTTAATAGCCGGAAAAGCATCCTCAATACATTAAACACACATTTATGAATAAAGAATCGCATGAACAATCATATATTACTTATATTTCAATAATAATTTGTTTACTTTTTTAATACTATGAATACCCCCTGCGAAGAATGCGATTTAGAATCTGCTGAGCCATTGTATATTTATGTTAATCGATAGAAGAACCCAGCCGAGGCAGACATTTGCAGGCATATCGCAGAGCCATTACTTGGTCGACGTTGTCCATTTCCTGCTTTGTAAATATTACCCATACGCCACGTGAAAACTACAAAATGCAAATATCTAATCATTATTGCGCATAAAATGAAGAAACGAGCTAACCAAGCTAGCCACAGAAACCACAATAAACAAAAACAGAAAATAAAGGAAAACCAATAATAAAAAAAAAACAATACAAAGAAATAGAAAAAGCAGAAAACCTGAAGTTCAAAGTTGGCCACAAGAAATTGCGACGGTCTCGCGCCTCATTAGCTAAAAGATCCACCATCGATTGGGGGTTACTCGTTAGAGGCCAGGAGGAGGGGAAGGGGTCAAGATGATTACATAATGATGGGAAACTTTTTGTTGACGGCTGATAAGAGAGTGGCTGAATCTGGAACCGAGCGCAACTAATGGCCTTCATTGAAGGCATTTTGTAAACAATTTCTAGCATCGGTTGGCGCTCGTTAAAGGGCGACGAAAACAAACGTGCCTTAAATTAATTAACAAAAAAACAAATAAAATTTTAAATTGAAATCAAAGCGGGAGGGGCAATGGAAAAGACTTACAGTTCGAGCTATCAGGTTGTCAGAGCTCAAGTGCTTTCTTTGAGAGCGAAAGAGAGAGAGAGAGAGAGAGCGGGAAATGTAGAGTGAGCTCAGGTAAATAGAGATGACTGTCAGTTTGTTGTGCTCCAAGACCACACACACTCGTACCCTCAACGCACACACTTGAGTCACACCTCCGAGCCGACCCGAGTATATTTGCATATTTGATCAACTCTAAGCTCGTCTGTGACCTTTTACCAGCTTGACCTTTGTGCTGCGACGCGGCGCGAATCGTTATCGATTAACGATTAATAATAAATGATATATGATTATCGGCTACGCCACACCAGCAGTAAATGTTTAAGACGCGCCCAGCGTCATTTTAATTCCGGAATGAGCGAATGCCATCAGCATTTCCCTTTATATACGAGTACTCTTATTTATTTCCATTGTCTTTCCATAGCCGGGCAACTGTAAACAAAAGGCAAACCTCTCCCACAGTTTGCCTCTTTAGCTTATTTTCTAAATTTTGCACAAACATCAAATGTTTGCGTTTCATCCGCCAAGCATCATCATCTGCGAAAACTAATTCAGCTCGTGCGGATCTCATTTATGCGGGTCTACGCCATAAGCCCCTTTGAAAGGATTTGCACTTTCTTGGAAACTTGGGTATGGTATGGTTCAAGTGCCTCCATCTGATGCTACTGCTAATCATTAATTTTAAGCTAATACTCAGACAATTTCCAGGCACAGCATTTGTTACAAAGCAATTGAGTTAATAAAAAAATCCTTCTTTTGTTTTTGCAGCAGAGCTTTGTTAAATTTTGAAAACGACTAGAAGATGCTCAACAGAATATAGAAAGTTCTAGGATAAGTGAGCTCCATTATGCAATCTTCGTATTGAGCTGCCAGCTCTTGTCATTAAATTTACAGAATTAAAAGATAGTACTAACCATAAACAATTATCACAAAAAAATATATAAATTTTAATTACAGACGAGCTATTATTTATTGAAACTTTAAAATATGAATTCCTTTATAAGATAAAGTATAAAGAAATCATCGAGTTGAATTTAAAGCAACAAGTTATTCAATAGACAAGTCTGTCAAAAAGTATTTATCGGATACATTTTTAGTAATATTAAATTATAATTGCAACTCTTTTTAAATTCAATTTTTGAGAAAATTCATAATAGACTCAACACAATCTCAAAAAAATATTTTTTTATTTTTTAAGAATTTCCAAAAACTGTATGGAAGTTTATATTATTTTCTTTGATAATGCACATCTTCAAGAAAAACAATAACAATAAGAAACGAATGCTTGGGAGTGTAAAAATTCTGCCTTATCGGCTCAGTGATTGCACGCCCTCGCCCCGCCCCTCATTTTTAACAATCGTAGCGATATAATCAGCTTAATGTTGCTCTTTTTGGTTTCTTTCTCTCTAGTTGTTGGGCTGTTTTATTGGACCTATTTGGGACACAAATATTGATTTCCTGGGGTCCCCATTCGGTTGTAAATGTAACCAAAGGCGATAACGCAACGATAAGCATGAGTATGGGTATTCGTTTGAATGTGAATATCGGGTACTCAATGTGCACATATATTTTGAGCATAGTTGCTTTTTTTGTGGAGCCAAGTGCATTTAACGATATGATAAAAGCACATGAAAGATTGGGCAATGTGGTCAGAATTGAAGTTGACCCAAATTCAAGCACAGCTGGCTAAGCATATAAAGTGGGATACAGCTATGTTTATACTTACATACATGCTCGTATGAACCATTTCCTATATACGGCTTTGACTCGAGCATGCGAATAACGTTCAATTAAATGTTAAATGTCATTAAATTGAATTCAATGTGACTGATGGCAGAGAGAATGACAGCACAAATATGAGTATGAGTGTGAATGTGAGTGTTGCTCTCTTAATTAATAAAATAATTATGCACTTTTATTGCTGGCATATAAAACAAATTAATAACCTAATGATAACCACACAGACTCGGCATTTGTGCCAAATTGGTGGCTGCTCTGGGGCGATGGGCGTGCCACAAAGTTGCCCCACATTCATACGACACATACTATACATACGCACATTCATTACCCACAATGGAGACAATGAAGAACATAACAAGAACAATGAAAATAATGCCACTAAGTCAGGAAAGCAAAGTGAAAGGACTTTGCCTGAGGTCCCGCTGACTCAACTATTATATGAGCTTAAGTGAAGATACTTTTAGGAACTCTTATGAAAGCAGTGAAAGTTTTTAAAAAAAAACAATTATGGTTAAATTTAACATATTTATCAAAGGGAGTTGTTAAGAGTGATCGAGAATGATTGTTTAGTTCTCGTGTTTTTTTATAATATGTTCAAGGTGTTCAAATAGTACTGTGATCAAAATTATATAATTAATTAGACCAGTTTCGCATTTTCGTGACTTGTGGCCGAAATGTATTTATAACTTTGGAACATTAAATGAAGACCTTAATTTCACATTTATAAATAGATTGTGTGGAAAAAATGTTTTTAATTATAAGAGCTGTATGAAGATATTTATTAAATAGAAGTTTGAAATTTCTTCGCAGTCATTTATTTCAATATATCCTCCTAGGCACAACTTCATAAATCATGGCACTTAAAGAAACTGCCATAACAACTGTATAAGACACAGTGTCAAAAAGATTCACATAATACTGGCATTAGCACAACCGTTTAACTGGAAATTGAAAAGGCAGCTCTTGTGATTCTTATTAGAATTTAGGCTGGAAAACCAAATAGGGTCATAAAAACAAATGAAAAACGAGCTCAGATTTACGGTCGAGTGGAACGCAAAATATAAAGTTCGCTTTGTTACGTAAAATGCGTGCCACATAGACACACACACACACACACACACACATAACGAACACTCCACACAGACGTACAGAAACAAGACAAGCATTTGGTTTTACGATTTCAAGGACACGCGCTAACCAAGGACATCAACAAACGGACGCCTGCTAGAAGTAGGCTTAGAGTGCATTACACAACACTCAGTAATAGTGAATTTGTGTCGTTATTAAACACTGTTACAGTGACTTACCGCAAAAATAGAGTTGGAAGCGACCTATTAGGCGCTACCCTGACTTGCAGATTAATAAGTAGGCGCTTAGACAGTTATAGTAGATGTCAATGTTAGCTTATAATTCAGTGAGTTTAGAACAGCAGCAATTTTTAGACTTTGACTGCTGCTAATCAACAAATTTTTCGTTCAGTAAAAATCGGTGTCAAATATATTCTTATTGTTTTTCCTAATTCACACAACGACGCGTATCTCGTATTTACTCGCCAACAACACCGAACGAACTGTTTAAGAAATAAGCAGCAGTACCCAAACGAAAATTTTCAACGAACGAGGAGAACCTTGCCCTGCGAGCTCAGCTGACTGAATGAACGCACAACGCAGCGACAACACTCCAACCAGCAGCCTCAGCGTAAGCAAAAAGCAGCGGCAGCAGCGCCAATTCACGAGAGAGTGTGAGAGCGAGAGTGAGAGCATAGCTTGGCGCTCGTCAGAATAATAGTGGGAGGCAGAGCAACAAGCACAGGCGTTTATACTCGGAGAGCAGGTAAGTCTTGTGTTGTTTCTATACCCACGCACTAAACTCGCATGTGGAGGGGCAATGTAAATATGTATAAATGTGTGTGTGTGTGTGCTTAGCTGAGGCTGAAGTTGGTCGGGAAAAATTGATGCATATCATTTGATAAATATGTTGAGCAATTTTTCATTCACATTTCCCACGCTGCTGCATCGGCTGCAGTTGCATGGCAAATGTCAAGCACGCTCTCACTATCTCTATCTCGCTTACTCACTAGCTCTCTTTGAACTGTATTGTGCATGTGAATTGGGGAAATTTGGCAAAAGTAGCATAAAAAGCCAAAGCCAACTAACGGCGCTGATGCTAGCTGCTGCTGCTTATGTAACTCAACGTCGTCGTCTCAGGCAACGTTGAAGGGCAGTCAGCGACCTCGTTCTAGAAAAATGGCAGCACCAAAGCAGCAGAAGAAGCAAGTAAGAAGCAGAACACAGGAACAACATAGAATAAACATACTGAAACATACATACATACATACATATACAATAAAAACGTAGGGTTTTTCTATGCAGTTACACACAAACACACACACAGTCCATAACAGCGGGTGATATTGTGGGTGGTTGCCCCATGCCTGGAGGTTGGGCGACATCAAAGCCAAAATGAAATTGCGCAACAGCAACAAAACCTCCATGATAGCCACGTGAGCATTGCAAATGTTGTTTTCAAAGTTTTTTCTTTATTTTTTCCTTTATTGTTGTCTAGTTGATTAAACCGAAATAACAACAAATCGACCTGAATACACGTTGGCTTTTATGGACTGCCGCAGCAATGCATCTCGCAGACAATAATTTAACTCCTTCCCCAGTGATGAAATTTCTTTCTCTCTATTATACGTTCCACAAATGTTAGCTCAAGCGTAATTCAATTCCAAGCGCCATTTATTTATAGTGGCCATCGGTCAGAAGGAGTCGACCGCATGCCACAACACCAACAGTCTGTAGAAGATTTATGGCTAGTACAAATTGGGTTAGGTCAGCAGCTGCAGAGCAGGACACAGCGACAATAGAGTATTTGCAAAACACCTGATGCGAATGATGATACTCGATTGTGTACACATCTACATACACTTTAGCATACATACATACATATGTTTGTATGCGTAGCCGTCTACATATGCATGTTTCTTGCCCAAAGCTCCAGTCTGCTTCTTGTTTTGTTTGGCTGTGTTTGGCGGCATCTGTTTTTTGGTAGTGCCAAAGAAGCGTACATTGAAAGGAAATCTTCAAAGCAGGCGGGCATTGCTGCTAATTGAATTATGTATGTACATGCATTCATATATATGTACATATGTATACATACATATGTATGTAATTACGAATGGTATATTTCTACTTTTTTTACTTCACTATTGCCGTTGTAGACATTGCGACGCTTACCATCTTTTGCGCTTTTATTTTTTCCATTTTCATTTGGTTGACCCCATTTCTATGCTATTGCCATCCCCATGACATGCACGCATAGATTGCCACAAAGGTGCCAAAAAAGAAATAAATAAAATATAGCAACAACAAACACAGAGCGCGTGCATTTATTATCATCGATACATATTTATCGTAATTTAAGTGGAAGCGCACGCATACACAAACTTACACTTACAACGCAGTCATTTATTGGACGGCAATTAAATTGTCTGTGAGAGTCGACTGCTATGAATAGAATAGAGCAAAGTGAACACGCTAAAAATGTATTGCATATACATATGTACATACATATGTATGTGTAGTACATATTTTTGTGTATGTAATTGCACAAATACATCTATAACCATTGTATGAGTGAAATTCTAGTTATGACAGCTGCTTCTATTTTTTGCATGTGAGTAAGCAAACCACTATATGAACTGCTGCAGTTAGCCACGTTTTACACATTTGGTAAGCACTCACGTAACGACCCACATTCACACCACTCCTAGCTAGGCAATTAACTTGGTAGACAGCGTGGCCCAGGCTCACGATGTCGTGACATAAGTGGCATAAGCGTCAAAGCTCATCCACCCCTTCCCAAGCCAGTTCATGTCTCCAATGTCCTTGATGCGTGTGCTGAAGGCCGAATGAGCCTTTGTTTTAAGGCAACTATTGAAAGGCATTAAATTCTCTATTTTTCATTCAAGGCAAAACTGAAAAAAATATTGCAACATGGGAGCCGACGCCGACAATGGCAAGAAGATTTTTGTTCAGAAATGCGCTCAATGTCACACATATGAATCTGGTGGAAGCCACAAGCAGGGTCCGAACCTAAGTGGAATTGTTGGGCGCAAATGCGGAACTGCTGCTGGATACAAATATACTGATGCCAATATTAGTCGAGCTGTCACCTGGACTGAGAGCACTCTTGATGAATACTTAAAGGATCCAAAGAAGTATATTCCTGGCACTAAAATGGTTTTCCCTGGTCTCAAGAAGGCCGAAGACCGTGCTGATTTGATAGCATTTCTGAAGCGCGGAAAATAGTCAAAAAGTCTATGCTAGGTACTCTCAGAGATGAATAACTTAAATTTAAAAAAACAATTATGACAAATTAGATCCCTTTTCTAATATAACTAATATTAACAATAATAAAATTGCTCGCTCATTTTAAAAAGCTTTTTTAAATAACCGTCAAACGGACATTGCAATTAGTGATATATCAATAAGCTTTAAAGGCAAAGCATAGTACCAATACATTTAGATTATGTTATCATTAACCATCTTAGAATATCTACTGAAAGTGATGTATATTTTTTAAAAGTAAATGTTGCATAAGAACATCATAAGGATATTAGATACATAATATTATACTATACTATAGATATTATACTACTTTTGGTAAGATTTGTTATTAAAATGGCACTTAGGGTATTCCAGCAACAGCTGAATTTTTTGCTCTAGGTTTTCTAAAAACTGTTGGTCGAACTATGTTTTTCATATTGTTAGGCCATGGATAAAAATAATCATGGAGTGCAGAAGCAGTCATCTGTGATCTCATATATTAAATACATATATTATTGATCAGCATCAAGAACAGAATCGATATAACCCTGTCGTTCGACTGTCTGTATGAACATTTAGATTTCAGAGACTATAGGTGCTTGATTTACCAAACTTAGTACCCATTTTTACTAAATGGAACAAAAATTAAGAGCGACCATCGAAATATTATAGTTTTCGAAAATATTCTACAAAATATACTATAGAAATATAGACCAAAAAATATACTAAAATGAACTATTTTCAAAATTATTAAATATTAGCTTGGTGTTATTATTATTGAACACCATTACTATGTCATACGGACGGACGAACAGACGAACATGGCTACATCGACTCTGCTGTTGATGATAGGCAAGAATAAATATTTTTTTGGGGTTATTTTGCCTGTTACATAAATTTTAGCTTGGCAAAAAGTTGTGATACTCTTCTACACTCTCTGTAGACGGATATCAAAACATTTTTAAGCCATATCACAGACGCAATTAAACATTTGCAGTTACTTGACTTGCAATTTGACTTTTTAGTCCAATTTACCAGATATCGAATATCCAGTTGAGAGTCAAGCGGTTTTATATTGTAAATTATAAGTTACACGTGTACTACGAAAATGGAAGGCCTCATACAGTCAAATCTTGACTGTAGCGGCCCCCTTTTTTAGGTCATGGATTTAAAAAAAATCATGACCTTTTGCGTTTGTCCGAATGTGCGTAACAGGCAGAAGGAGGCGTCTGCGACCCCATAAACTATATATGTTCTTGATCATCATCAACAGCCGAGTCGATATAGCCCTGTCTGTCTGTCCGTACCAAATTGGAGACAACATGTAAAAACTCGGTGGGCAGATGAAGTTTATTTTAGATGTTAGCTGATTTCCCAGCATCATGTTAAAGCTAGAACGTTCAGTTTTGGCACGCACAATACTAATCATCATCTTAATGATCTCTGAAATCGGACAAAAAACACAGAAGTTTTTAACGAATTACTTTTATAAGGCGAAATCCGGTGCAGCTGCACCTGTTCAGCTAGTTGTCACTCAGTGACATAATAATGGTGTTCAATAAGCATAATGAAGTGCTAACAAGCTAATCATTTTGAACAAAATTTATTTTGGTATATTTTTAGTATATTTTCAGTATATTTTTTAAAAATATAATATTTCGATGGCCGCTCTTTATTATTCTTCCATTCAGTAAAATTGGGTGACGGGTATCTCACAGTCGAGCAAACTCGACAGTAGCTCTCTTACTTGTTTTACCCAATAATTATTATAATTATAATTATTATAATATTATAATTATTATATTATAAACGCTGCGTATCAAGAATATCTTCTGATCTCGTAGAGTCAAAGCTTGACTGTAGCCGTTCCTACTTGTTTAATAGAATAATGATGGGTTTCCTTTTGAATTAAAATGAGAGCATGCATAAATTATTTTGGATTTGGTGTGGAAAGCCAAAAATCCGCTAAAATTATTTGAGGTGTGTAAAACAAAATTAAAAGTAATGTGTATATTGCTCATATATTTTTATTATAAAAACATGCCGACATTTTAATGAACTAGGGAATCGATTTAATTTGATTTAATACTTTCTGCATTATATTTTGGTATGCAGGAGGATTGAATTGAGTCAGCGACGGAAGTTCATTTGAGTTAAATTATTTTGCATAACACAACAGCTGACTGCCCGCTTATTACATAATAAAAATTCTCACAAAGTCATATTTCTAGGACCTGAGTGTATTGTATCACTAAGCAATGAAAATAATGAACAAATGTTCATTGTTTAGTGATTGTATTTAAAATTGTAGAACCTATGCAAAAATATCAGTGTGTCCAGATTTTGCCAATCGTCTTTCATTTTTTAAGTTTATAAGGTCACACATTCCGATTACGAATGGACTTAGTTTTAATTCCTATTGATTCGAAAACATTTATCATTTTTTCTAAGGAGGTTTTTTGTTAGCGAAGAGACTAAATTTTTTTCTATACTCATTTTCTATGCAGAATAGCTAAATTAAATCTATACTCTTTATTAAAAAAAATTACGGTTACACTGTTGTTTTTGTTACTTAAAAAGTAGCTGCATACATTTAAATGAGTGTCGGATTGATTGATGTAGGAATACGTAAAAATCAGCTTGAAATTTTCGAAGGGTGTAACAAAATACAAAAAGTAAGTCGAGTATTAGTCATATTATTTTCTTATAAAAACCGACATTTTAAAATTTTTCCTAATTTCTTGATTTATTTCAGAGATCTTATGTGAAATAAAAAACATATATTTAAACGCACGGCTTTTAAACCACCTACATAGGTGACACCCAAAATGAAAATACATAATCTTACTATTTGAGATAATTTTTTAAGAATTGTATTAAATTTTGATTGACACTTTCGTAGCTTTACGACGTTCTTATGTTTAAATTTGAATGGGAACGCTGCTTAAACATGTAACTGCTTGCAAATTTGGCGCGTTTTCTCAACAGATGAAAATTTTTGTTGCATGTTCAGAGATTCAACCGTTTCGAGAATCGCCATAATATATTTCTTCTGAATAACTAATAAGAATGCAATAATGAGTAATGTGTCAACACTGAACAAATAACATATGTAAACAGTAACGATTCACCTAGATCAAAATATAAACATTTGAAATGTTTGCAATAAATGTGTTATATACTTTTTGGGATTTTGATACTCAAAAATTCCTAAAGTTCTTCTTAGTATATTTCGAGTTTTTACTTGCTACATTACATCTTATTAGTGTAAAAAAAGGAAAATTGATAACAAGTTCTATAGGTCCAATAGTTTTTGAGCCAACAAAATTTAGTTTAAAAAGTTGCATATTTTTATATACATTTTTTTTTATTTATTTCATTTTTTCAAGTGTAACCAAATTTGGTTAATCAAAATAATTTTGATCTGTATATTTCGGTATATTTCTTAACGTAAAATAGTATATTTCGAAATTCTACTACACAGTCGCGCTAAATTTTTGTATCATTCGTTAGTTAGTTCTAACTGTTCGCAGTGAACGACGGTCTGTGTTCAATGTAAGTACTAAACTTAGTAGCGGGAGTTTAGCAATGACGTAAATATATGTGAAATCCCTGAAATAATGATTAAGTATATTGAAAAGTGAATAGATAGCATTAATATAAATGCCTTGAATGATTTGTACATACGTACCTAACTAAATGATAACATCGTTGTCAGTGTAAATGCAAATAATTGTGCGCAAAATAATTTTTTGGGGGTTGTTTGTTTGCGTTACATAAACGTGTGACGGTGGCTGATAGCTTATGTGCGTGTGTGTGTCCGTCCATGTGTGCTTATATACATATATATGTATATGTTATGTAGGTTTTAGGAAGACGATTTTTTTGTATAAAGGTGCAAGAGATGACAGGTTGTTACTACTCTTGATCTCTAATGATCCGCATACACATTTTGTGTATATATAAGCACGTTCATATACTATAAGGCTTAATGCCACATTGACATTGAAAAAATCGGGAGTCGATTACATGAGCCACCAGCGCGAAAATTGCGATCAATTCGTCTCTCGCTCACGCAATTATGTCATGCAAAAATAGTTAGATTTCTGAAGAATTTTAATATTGTGCGCCACGTGGTTGTTAAGCAAGTTGCTCTTCTAATAACAATTTTCTGCTTTCAGCAAGCAACAAAAAGCAGGTCGGTTATGTAAGAGTTTCAGCTTTCGCAAGAACATTGGCCCAATTTCGCATCACCTGCTCTCTCACATATTCACTAATGCTCACACAGACTCACTCACACACAAATGCATGAAAAGCTAGCCCACTTTCAATGCAATTTTTGTAGAAAGAAAAGTGTTCGCATCAAGGCCGTAGCTATTGAACATTGTCACTTTTTATATAGTAATTTCGCTCTCTAGAGTCTTTACAAGAGAGAGACTACATGTGAATTACTCATTACGACGCCACATGCAATTTTACATTCAAGTTCGAATGACTGCACGCAATTCAGTTAGTCACAGCGTAAGCCGCTTACCAGATTTTATGCTGACCGCGACAAAGACCCTGGGACTCAGACAGTGAGACAGGAAGGGGGGACTTTCCATGAAATTTGTTGCCTGTTGCTGTGCGGTAGCGAAAAAACTTACGTTTTGTGAGATGGTGTGTGGCGAGAGCGCAAACATGTGACCATCTCGCGTGCGTGTGCGAGAATGTCTGATGACGTTGATTGTCTGAAGAGCGATGAATGAACTCTGAGCGGGCGAGTATAGCATAACGGGCAGCTCAAGCATTAGATAACAAAGTCATTTTAGCTAGGTGCATTACTAATGGGCTGCCACATGCCGTTATCAGTAATACGAGGAAATTAGAAATAAAGTTGATAAAATACTGCTCACGTTAGCAAACAGTACGAGTATAATTGTGATGCATTAATTTATGTAACGTTTTAGCTAATTGTTTATTTTTTCCCCGCTTGTTATCTCATTGTCACAGTCGAGTCGGTGTTAACACATCACACAAACTTTAGCTACAATGGGTGTTCCAGCTGGTGATGTTGAGAAGGGCAAGAAGCTGTTCGTTCAGCGTTGCGCACAGTGCCACACCGTTGAGGCCGGTGGCAAGCACAAGGTCGGCCCCAATCTGCATGGTCTGATCGGCCGCAAGACCGGCCAGGCGCCCGGCTTTGCTTACACAGATGCCAACAAGGCCAAGGGTATCACCTGGAATGAGGACACACTCTTCGAATACCTGGAGAACCCCAAGAAGTATATCCCCGGCACCAAGATGATCTTTGCCGGTCTGAAAAAGCCCAATGAGCGTGGTGATCTGATTGCCTATCTGAAATCGGCCACCAAGTAAACATGTGCTAACTAGAACCAGTACCTAGATACCACCTTAGCAATCAGGCTATTCTGTATTACGGTCGATTTATCGCTCACAATAACAACAACAAAACCAACAAACTAAATAATAAACAAAAGGAAAATACAGAACTTACATAAAACTACAATTATGTTAAGCATAAAGTTTAAATAGGACAATTACATTATTTAATTTTATTTTAAAAAGTGTAACGACCACGAAGATGAACAACAAAAATTAAGTAATAAAAACAACAACAAACTAAACTAACTGTATTTCTCTAAGTGGTTAAAACTTCCAGTAATAGATTTTAAAGCTATTTTCATTAGAAGATTACCCGCAAATGACCATTTAGGTCATAGATTTTAAAAAATTCTTGTCCCAATGTGGATGTCTCTCCTCTTGTCTATATGAACACCTAGAGACTATAAGAGCTAGAGCTACCAAATTTGGAGACAACATGTAAAAACTTTCTGCGCAGATCAATTTTGTTTTAGATTTTATCCACTTGCAATTCACCTATAACATTAATCTTTAATACACACAATAATCACCATATTAATGATACTTGAATGATTTCAATCGGACAAAAAACACAGAAGTTATTAACGAATTACTTTCATAGAGCGGTGCAGCTGTACCGTTCAGTTGGTATGTTACTTAGTGACATAACAATGGTATTCAATCAACCAAATAAGGTACAACCAAGCTTATAATTTTAAATACGTTTACTGTTGGTGTATATTTAGTATTTTTTTTAGTATATTTGGGGGTATCTAATAGTCGAGCAAACAAACACTAGTAGCTTTCTTACTTGTTTTGTTATCCGCAGTCCACGAAAATCTTGACTGTAGCCGTTTCAATTGTTTAATTTAATTTTAAGAATCATTAAAAATAAAAAAATTTATTATTTCATTTACATTTATTTATAATGTGTAAAATATTTCATATACTTTACTAACAATCGAATGCATTATTTGTTGCGATTCTTTTTGAATGATTTCACACGTTTAATAACATATAATTATATTGCATTTTATTTAATTTTATTTTTCGTATATTTTGCTTTAAAGAAAAGAAATACTTGATAGGATTTACATGTGTGCCAATGCGAATATAATACAAATTTTCTATAGACTTCTTGTAAAAATCGTGAGACAAACTCTGTACAGCTGCGCATAGCACATACATAAACAATAATAACAACAAAAACATAGACAATAATATAGAATTTTTTATGTATTCTTTTTTTTTCATTTTACTTATCGAACGCTCTCTCTTATTTTTTTATATCTCTCTCTCTAAGGTTCTTTATAAATGTTTGAATTTTCTACTGGTTCGGAAAAGAGCAGCAATCTGATAAGCTTTGCAATGATCTTTCAACACTACGGACACGTTATAGAACTTAGTTTAAACTTTAGGAATAAACATGCTCTTAAATAGTAACAAGAAGAAAACGATAATGTTAATGGGCGTGGGAGACGGGGAGGCAGAGACGAAAGTAACGACAAAGACACGTCCCCAACTTTTATTGTTAGTTAAGTTTCAGGCTGGCGACCCTAGCTAACGGCTAACTGTTGTACATGGTAGCTGTGCGGTATTTGGGGGTATTTTAAGCCTTGCCAGCTATCGGTGCAGCGCCTTGTTTTTGGTTCTCATTCTCCTTCTCCAGTTGCTTGCCGAGGTATTCCCTTTTTTAGGAGAAGACAGAGAGCACAGAAAATTTAAAATCACTTTGAATTTGGCAAATTGGTTAGAGGACTCATTTGACTTATGGATTTAGAATCGAGATTAGTATAAATGCGAGTGTGCGTATCGAGCGGTATCTAAGTATAAGATGGATGAGCAAAGAGCACAAGAATGTAATACTAACCAGTTGTGTACCATCAGCTTCTGCACGGCGAGAAGAGCCTCGTAACGCACATTGGGATCCTCATGGCCCAAGTGCTGCATGACAATCTGTTTACCGCCCAATTGTTCCAGCACGCTGCAAAACAAAATGCATTAGAGGCAGCATAACATAGAGTAGAGTAACGGCGATGACTTACTGCTTGCCTCGTGGATAATGACGCACATACTCTCCGATATCGAAACAGGCGACAGACAGAATAATAGCATCCTTGGAGGTTTCAAGCAGATGTACCAGTATGCGGAGCAGCTCGTAGTTCTTTTCGTTCAAGCGCTGGGCATTCTCGCGCCAGAACTTGGCCGACTTGTGCACCGGCGACCATTCGAGACGGCCGCTGCGCACCTCAGTCGCGTATTCGTCAAAGGAGCTCAGATCCTGCACAGAGTTCTGCAACTTCTCGCTCAAATATTCCACATCGGCGGTGATATCCTCATCGTCGAAGCGACGCTGCTCCAAAATCGACAACTGCTTCAACACTTTGCACTGCACCATGGCAATGCAATGATCCTTGGCCACCGACATATCCTCGGGTTTCTCGATCAGATTACGGAAGACGGCCAGAATAATGCGTGTGACCTTCTCTTTGGCACAATCGCTTAAGATATCAGCCAAAATGGGTATAACGCTGAACTTGTTCATCTTGGCGGCCAACAGGGGATTGAAAGTAAGCACCCACAGGCAGAAGATCAATTGGTATTGCACCTATGAATAAGAAATCGAATTTAAATTGTACCAAACAATTTACACATTTCAATTTCAAACTCACCTGGAAGTTGACACGCGTCGACAGGATGCGGATCAAAGTGCTGATGCCATCAACGTTTACGAAAGCAAAACGATACTCATCTACGCGCAGCATCATTTGTAGGCAACGGGCCACTGACTGGATATACTCGTTGTTCTGTGAAGCAAATCAATAATACTGTTAGTGTGATCCCAATCCACTACGCTATCCGACTAGGATGGCGGGCTTTATATTTTAGTAGCGAGTTAGTTATGACATTTTGCTTTGCAGTTTTTGTTTTTTTTTTTCTAATTTCACAACAAAAATGTTGTTCGGTCTACGCGCTACAACAACAGCATCACAACAGTTACAGTGACTACAGCTACACTACATTGATAGAGTGGTAAAAAGATAGGGAAATTACAGAGGCGAAGGTGTGCTCTAACTAAGAAATATTAAAAAAAAATCCAGTTGCAGTTACAGATTCCCGTAAAGTTTTTCTCCATAAAAGGTACAGACGTTATTATTAATGCAGATTTTTTGTTTTTTTGATCGTATTTACGTTTACACCGTCACCGTTTACCTTTTACCTTTACCTTTACCACATATTTTAACAGCTTCCTTGATTCCTTTTCGCTTTCAAGTCAGTTCAGATGATATTTAGTGGGGTTAGTAAACAGTTAAATTATTGATTAACATACACACACTCATACATACACACGCAAAAGTACATTTTCATATATGATAGTACAAGAAATCAGAAGGGATTTGAATCATTGAATCTTTTGAGATCAAATTTACAAAATGCATTTGTTGCAGTTTTATTAGGAATTTTGTTTCATCTTTTGCGTGGAGAAGCTTAAGTATTCAGTAGATCACTACATACGACATATTTTCAGTTAAAATCAGACCACAATAGCTTATATAGCACTCTCAAAAACCATATTAACGCTTGTCTCGACAAATTTATGTAAAAATATAAATGAATACAAGGCATAACTTGCCAACTTGGTGACGAAAAGAATGAAGTTATATACACATATCACGATCAGAGAACTCGTACAAGTCGGTGTGTGTGTGTGTGTGTGATAGTTTATGTATATGTATGTGTATGTGTATGTTGGAGTGTTTACTTGGAGTTATAGTATAGTTTCGTTTTGTTTTTGCATGTGTGTTGAAGTTTGTTTTGGGTGAGTGAGAGATTTTGTCAGCTTTTCAGCTGAATTTGGAATACCGGTATAACACATTTGCCATCCAGCTGCTGTTCGGAGGAGCCAACATGACGGTAGCTTTCATTGGCCAGATCATGGCGTTGCTGCAACTGCGCCACGCTGGGACTGTACTGGTTGCCGTGATGATCTTTACCATGCTGTCCATGCGAGTGCACAATGATCGTTTGCGCCCGCTTGGCCAGCTGGGCCATCTCTTGCAAATAGGCAGTGCTCTAATAGTGGGGTCAAGTGGTGCGTGGAGAGGGGGCAGCATCCGCAGAGATCGTGATCGTGATCAAGTTTTTGGTTGTTGGATACATATATATTCGGTAATATACGGTGTTGTTTTTAGACATTGATTTGTTGTTGAGATTTGGATTGTAAATTGTAATTACATTAAATAAAAATACATAAAAATGTAATTCACATAATGTGCAACGGATTCAATTTGCATTTCAGAACTTTCACGTAGAACACAAATCGGATAACGTAATGATTATTTGAATTTATTTATATATGTATGTATATGTATATATATATATATTATTTATTGTTGGGGACTCCCACCTTTTAGTGGGGGTATGCGGCGGTGCGGTGCGGTGATTTACATATTCAAATTTAAATTTTTCGCAACGGTTATACGAACATCATTCAACGAATAGATTTCGAATTTGGTGCGTGATTTTAATGACAATCTTGAAACTAGGGCTGCAGACAGGCAAACCATCTTTTAATTATTTGCAAACAATCAAATCAATCATAAGGAACTTTTGCCTGTCTTAACCATAGTTACCTTATGGCTCATTTATAGAGTTTTCACTGTTCAATAAATAATATCTGGTTCAGTCATACAAAAGTGTGAGTATTCATTTAAACGGCAAGCAAAACTGGCAAAGCGTGCTGGTTAAAGGGCGAGCATTTAAAATTTTCGTTTACAATCATAATCATCAATCATCAAATTAGTGACAAGAAGTATATCATTTTGTTTAAATTATAATTAGAATTAGAATAATATTTGATTAAAAATTAATGCAAAAGAATATCAACATTGATCAAACAGACTAACCAAACTATGACATTTTTTTATTTTTAAGGGACAAAACTTTTTGTATCAATACCACGGGATAGTACAAGATGCTGAAATCTGTATAAAATATTAACTAAATTAAAAATTTGTAAAATTTTAGCTAAGGATCTGTATCTAAAATTATTATATTGAATATTACATTGTAATAATGAGACATCTATTAAATTAAGTATTTATTTCAATTAAAATGATATTAACTACCAAACTGATAGTGGTTGTGAATATAATATTATGAATACTCAAGATTTTAAATTAGAATTACATTCATTTTAGTTTGTAATTAGTTCCTATGCTAACGTTCATTATTAAATCAAATACAAGGGAGAAAATAATAACTATAGTTAAGACTCAATATCACACGACGCTATGTTCTTTTTAATATCTAATTATTTCTATGTATATGGACATTTGCTGGGCCTCGTAAGTGATGTTTGTACCGCCTTTCAAGTTAAAGTTTTTGTTTAGTGTTGTGTTACATTTATGTGGTCTTATTTTTATTGTAACAAAGGTTACTTTTGTCAATAAACACACAGAAAATGGATATCGTTTTTGGCTGCAACTAGAGAAACGCACAAATTCTTGAAACACATCTAAGAATTTTAATGTTGTTCATTTTAAATTAAAAAATAAAGCTATAGAATTTAAATTATATTTGCACCATTAATTTTTTTATATTGTACCATTATTTTTTTTGCGTTAAGCTTCCTTTCTTTAAAATAACATAAATAAATTAATAAATCTTAATAATCATAACAACTAAATGTTTTCGAGTTTTTAAAATTCGTGCACGGTGAACCTTTTTTGCAAATGCCTATATACAAAAAATGTTAAAATGCAATCGTAAGACACGGTAAGTAGTTCCTTTCAAAACCGTTAATCTTTAGTGCAATTTAGCCTGCGTAACGCTTTTAGATTATTCCAATAACAGTGCAGTTTAAACATGCCTAACTCAACAAAAGACCATTCGTGCTGCATGCTATGTTCAGTGACCCTCGAGATGTACCAACCCTGAGAGTATATTTACAACATAAACATGCAAGTGGAATTTTTTGGGGACATGTGGAACATGGGCTGAGTGTGCATTTGGCCTACTTACATTGGTGGCCAACTGGTCCTTTAGGAACTGCAAGTAGAAGTTAAGATCGGACTTGGGCATAGTCTCGTGACCCCAGCAGGCAAACTTCGCAAGAATGCGCGACGACATATTGACAATGAAACCATCCTGACGGTTCAGCAAGTTCAGGAATGGACCCCAAACGCACTGCTTCATCTTGCCAGAAGTTTCGTGAAAGAGATCAACACGAGAGCGATCCTCCTGTAGTAAATCGTCGAGCAACACGAGTATATACTGAATGGTCGAGTCCTTGGACAGATGCGAGACCAGATTCAGTAGTGTCTTTACAACCTGTGTGGAATTCTGAGTCAGATATGCGGCGCGTGATTTATCCAATGCGCTAATAGCTTGATAGTCCTCCTGACTTATCATCTGCGATTGCATATAAGACGCCCAGTTGATACTACGGGTGCGAATGTCGGCTGCTTGTTGCTGCAACACCGAAGTGGCGGCAATCATATCTGTGAATCCAAATGCATATTAAAGGTGAACAAAAGAATAGCCAATGACAATGAGGCTAGCTGCACCGACTTCACTTCGATTTTTCGCAGAGGTCAGATGTTCTTACCAATGTTTTCTTCGGGCAGATATAGTGCGGTAGTCATTTTGCTGGCTTGTTTTTGCTGGGTAATGTGTTACGCAGTATTGGTGTTGCGCGCGCTTGCACACAAATATTAAGCAAAAATCTAGAGAAAAAAATATATTAAAATTACGAGTGTCTTTTCACACTAATGCGACAGCACCGAAATTCAGCTGACTGGTCTTGTGACTTATTCGCCGTTTTCGCCGCAGCCAGAGGTTGCCACTTGCTGCAACAATCAGGTGTTGACACTTCGTTGTGAATGACAAATGTCAAACTAGCAATTTTACGGCGAAAAAAATTATTGTAATGGTATTTAAAATAAATTCACGATGTAAGAATATATTTTGTATTTATTAAGACAATGTTAATTAATTAATAAATGATGAATGCCATCAAATTGTTTGTTTACTGCTTACGATTCCCGATTACTAAGTTTTTGCACGACAAAAAGCTGTTTGCTTTGTAAATCTTATGCGACAACAGCAAAGTGTCATTCGACTATAAACACAGCACTCACATGGAATTCACAGCGCATTTTAAACGCAAGCGTAAAAATATACAAAACGATACCAAAAAAACGCTATTTCCCATATGCCAGGATGGTAAACCCTACCAAGGTGTGTTCAATGGATTTTCTGTAGAGGTAATGGACAATGCGCAGGCACCTATTGGAATGCTTTATGAGAAAGGCTGCTATGGGAAGGGAAGCATGTCGCGAGGCGGACCTGTATCTGGAAATCCATCTGAGACACTGTTGCTGGGACTCGAAGAAGCTTGTTTATTGGCGTACTTTCTAAAGGCTTTAGAGATCAGGGACTTGGGGGCGAACAAGCTAAGCTGGAAAACATTTATCCAAGTAGTGCAGGAATACCAAGATAATTTTGTTTATAAATTTGCTGCCTATTTGTACTTGAAGTCTAAAAACTGGATAATCAGGAGCGGCATAAAATTTGGTGGTGATTTCCGTAACTAATTATTTTTCTTTATACATAGAATTAATTTTTAATTTGCAAATTTTCTCATAGTCATCTATAAAGAAGGACCATGTCACTATCATGCCAGTTTATTGGTAATCGTTCAAGCCCCATCGGCAGAAAGGTCTTATTGTGTTGCGAAGAATTTAAAGGGTGTTCAGCGGGTTGCTGAAACCTCCGACAAGGATGTACTCCTTCTCAGAGTCAACCAGCCCAGCGATTTTAAGCATGAGCTAGACACACCAGAAACCCTGAAGTCCCTAGCCATAGAAGAGACTGTGATTCGGCGATTTAACTACACATCTTTTGTGCAAAGAAAATAAAAACAATAATATTCCTATACTACATTTTTTCAACTCGATTCTTTTTCGGTATGCCAGTGCTACGGTATTCCGAACGCTCCTGTAGATATATGTTTCTGCATTCCTCTTTGAAGGCTTCGTTCTTGTACCACCTTGCCAGACAATCTTTAAGAGCAGAGTTTTGTTTGCGACAGGTGGCGACCATAAACACGCTGCTCGCCTTACAGCATTCTTCAAAGTCGGCAACTTCTTTGGTACAAAGCTCGGCGCGAGCTCGATCCCTCATTATTTTTGGTATCAATATCTCCTTCTCCACCTTGCGTAACGTTGTGTCCTTTGGATCACCTGTAACCGGCATCTGATTAAATTAGCCCATAATTGTGTACTTGTATATCTTACCAAGCCCATGGGGATTGTGGGGATTAATCCCCGAATTCTGTTGCTGTTCTAAGCTCATTTTAAGTGTGTTGGAGCATACAAAAATGATGCAACTTTATTTATTTATATTTTAGCTTGCACTATCTAGTCTAATTTAAACGAGTGAAAAACAATTTGGAATTGCACAATAATAATACACGCACACTAGAGGTTTGACAATACATCGATTTACCCCTGATGTATCGATGTTCGGTTAACATCAATGTTTTTTATTCAACATCGATATATCAGAAAAAATTTTAATCATCACAAATATTCAAAAAGCGCCAAGAGTGTCCGTATATGTACTATAATATTTTCTATATTAATTCTTAATTAGCTAATAAATGGAATAGTTTAGATTCGTTGAAGCCAAGGTTGTGGTGGTGTTGAAAGCAATCATGGATAAATTCTTGAAAAATCATGGAGGTTCATCGAAGAAAAATAGAGAAGATCCGCAAAATCTCGTGGGTAAGCGAGGTGGAGAAACTTCATTGATCAGATTAAATTTGTTTTTTATTTTGGCCACGCCTCCTTCCACCCCCACAAATCGAAAAAAAAACGAATTTCATGTGTCATTTTAAACCTAGAACGATCAATTTAGGTACGCACAATACTAATTACAATCTTTATGATCTCTGAAAATTTGGTTACAAAAAACACGGAAGTTTTTTCCAATATATTTTTGAAAAATATAATACATATTTCGATAGTCGCTCTTATTTCTTCCACTCTGCAAAATTGGGTGGCAGATACATATCTCACAGTCGAGCAAACTCGACTGTAATTTTCTTACTTCTTTGATTTCACAATGTCTCAATTTGATTGTCGAATAGTTTATGCTCTTCCTTGTTGCCATATATTGTTCTGGCATTAAAAACTTAGAAATTTTAAGCAAGAGAATACAGCTGGCAGATATCACAAATTTTTCTTTTTTGTTTCTCGTTGACTTCTCAAGTTATTCTCTTCTGTCCTTCAGTTTCATGTATACAAATGCCTTTATTGTTGTTGTTGGATGATCTTCGCCATGTTGTTTTCTTCGTTCGGCTGCTGCTATTGTTTTGGTTGACTATTTGGCTGCTGGTGGTACGTTTGTTTATGTTTTCATTTATTTCCTTATGCTTGCGCCGATTACACCTGTTTAAGCGTAACGCACATTGATATTATTTTAAAACAATTACTATGGGCATATTATATTTAAATATCAGCAAATTTTATTGCGATTTAGAAAGTGTTCTGAAAATTAGTTTTAAAATAAATAAATAATTATATAAATACATATGTATATGAACGCAACCGAATTTGCAGGCACAGTTTTGCTCGAGCTAACATGGAACTAAAATGTGTCCTCATCTCTGAGAATACAGAAAACAATGTGTGCATAAACTTTTGTAGGGGATGCCAGATCTTTGTACTATATGGTTAGTGTTAGTGGAACAATTATCCATTGCATATTCCAGTATGTTTCCGGAGCTAAGATAGTACATTTTGATATTCAACATGCGGTCACACAATACCACCGCTTCCGCCTCTTTTTCTGCCAGCTTGCAGCGCGTTTGGACGTTTTCCGAGGCGCTTCCTTTGCGATTTTATTAATATTTTAAACATGTCTGAGACATTGCAATTGCGTGGTACCTTGATCGGCCACAACGGCTGGGTGACCCAGATCGCCACCAACCCCAAGGATCCCGATACCATCATCTCGGCATCCCGTGGCAAGTATTCTAATTCGGTGTTAGGTTATGTGAGCAAACTTAATCGAATAAAATATCGACCATCCTGCAACTATATTTATAATTCGTCTGAAACGTTTAATAACGAATTTGCACATTTGCAGACAAGACCTTGATTGTGTGGAAATTGACCCGCGATGAAGATACCAACTACGGTTATCCCCAGAAGCGTTTGTACGGTCACTCCCATTTCATCAGCGATGTTGTGCTCTCCTCCGATGGCAACTACGCTTTGTCTGGATCCTGGGATCAGACTCTGCGCCTGTGGGATTTGGCTGCCGGCAAGACTACACGCCGCTTCGAGGGACACACCAAGGTGCGATAAGTTTCCAAGTGTTTGACATTGCTTAGCTCAGGGCTTAGACTTGACGCAAAATCGTTTTGTGCATGTTGAATATTCTTCTCCCAGAGGTATTGGTGCCTAATGAACCCATAGAGTAATGTTAGAATTAGCTAGAAAATACCAATACCGCTAAAATGTATTTTTATACATATTTAAAAATTGCGCCTATGCGAGGCAGAATTTCTGGTTGACATCAATACGGTTCCTACACCTGAGTTAACGTAGTTTTGCGTGATGCATTCCCGTAAGTAAGCAACAAGCACATTTAACTCGAAAAAATCGTATTTTGTTTTTACTTATTTTCTAATAAAGCTATGACTTCGTTTTCAGGATGTGCTATCGGTTGCCTTCTCGGCTGACAACCGTCAGATCGTGTCTGGATCTCGCGACAAGACCATCAAGCTGTGGAACACACTGGCTGAGTGCAAGTTCACCATCCAGGAGGATGGCCACACCGATTGGGTGTCGTGTGTGCGTTTCTCGCCAAACCACTCTAACCCCATTATCGTGTCTTGTGGTTGGGATCGCACCGTCAAGGTCTGGAACTTGGCTAACTGCAAGTTGAAGAACAACCACCACGGTCATAACGGTTACCTGAATACTGTCACCGTTTCTCCTGACGGTTCCCTCTGCACCTCCGGAGGCAAGGACTCCAAGGCTCTGCTGTGGGATCTGAATGACGGCAAGAACCTGTACACTCTGGAGCACAACGACATCATCAATGCATTGTGCTTCTCACCTAACCGTTACTGGTTGTGCGTCGCCTATGGTCCATCCATCAAGATCTGGGATCTAGCATGCAAGAAGACCGTCGAGGAGCTTCGCCCTGAGGTTGTGTCGCCGACATCTAAGGCTGAGCAGCCACAGTGCCTGTCCCTGGCCTGGTCCACCGATGGCCAGACCCTGTTCGCTGGCTACTCTGACAACACCATCCGCGTCTGGCAAGTGTCTGTATCAGCACACTAAAAGGATTGCCATTGACTTTATATTAGTTTGATATAGCATTAATAAATCAGATCGTTAATTGATTTGTTTATGCCCAAACGTGAATAAAGCGACGTTTACACAAATTATGAATTAGGTTTTTCTTGTATCAATTTAAAAGTCTTATCAATCGATGCGGTTAAAATAATAGCACTATGACCACAATTTGTGTTCGTCCCAGCTTTATTTTACTTTTCGGACACTTTGATTCTTTTACTTACTAAACTTAAAAGATACAATGATTATCAAATAATAAATGAAAAAAGTTAGCCGGTCTTAACGGTATTTTTTTAAATAATTGCAAAAACCAAAGAATCCCTTGAAATTCAGGCGGTAACAAAAATAGCACCATTAATCGAAGTTTGCTTAAAACTAAAACAAAATAAATATCCGGGAAATATATATTTAAGGAAACGTATTTTTAAGTAATTTAATATTTTGTTGAGTGGCCTTTATTGGCGATTACAGCTGCACAACGTCTCGTCATGGAGTCCACTAAGTTTTGGCACATCTCTTTGGGAATTTTGTTCCACGTGTTCTCTACAACGGACCAAAGGTCCTTGTTACTCCGGGGCTTGGCTTCAGAAACCTTTTTCTTGACATCAGCCCAAAGATTTTCTATTGGATTCAAATCCGGCGACTGAGCAGGCCATTCCAAAAGGCGGGTCGAATTATCCTCGAACCATTTCCGAGCAGTCTTGCTGGTGTGTTCAGGATCGTTGCCCTGTTGGAACACCCAAATCAAAGGCATTTCTTCTTTGGCATATGGCAACATGATATTTTTCAATATGTCCGTGTAAACATGTTGGTCCATAATGGTTTTTATCCAGTGTATCGGACCTACTCCATGGTATGAAAAACAAGCCCACACCATTATATTTGACCCTCCGTGTTTTACCGACTTGCAAGTAAAATGAGGATTGTATTCCGCTTTTGGTGGAAGCCGAACATATAATCGAGAGTCTGACCACAAAATGTTGCGCCATTTCTCCACGGGCCAATTTTGGTGCAACTTGGCAAATTGTATGCGCTTTGCCACATGCTTTGCTGTCAAAAGTGGGTCTTTCCTTGGACTGCGGCCATTAAGTTCATTTTGCCTCAAACGTTTGCGAACTGTTTCCACGCTTGCGGCTATCTTAAGCTCTTTTTTTAGCTCCGTAGCTGGCTTAAAAGGCTCCTTCCTGCTTTGGCGAATTAAGCGCGTGACCTCCTTTGGAGACATTGCGGGCTTTCTTCCTCGTGTTTCAGCCTTTTCTTTATACAACATTGCGTTGCGGATCATTCTATTTGAACAGCCGACAATTCGCCTAATTTCGGCATAAGTTTTGCCTTCTGAAATCATGTGTTTGATCATTCTTCTTTCTTCGTCACTGCAATGTTGTCCGCGACCCATAGCTCGAGAATACGTCTTGTCTTTTGGATAAAATTTAATCTTAACCTTTAATTGAATCCGCTTTTTAAAATTTGGGTGGAATTTTGATAAATCTTGTATTACTTTTATTCACGTAAACACGTGAATGGTGCTATTATTGTTACCGCCTAATTTGGCGCGCTTATGTTCTAAGTACCCAAAAACAAAAAGAACCGTTAAATTGAGAGAGGGAAAACGGTTTGCTGAGAGAGATTACACATGATACTTATTTACCATGCATTCAAACTTTGAAAAAAGTGAAACACAAAATAATTGTTTTTCGGCATACAACGGCTCACCTGCAATAGTGCTATTATAGTTACCGCAGCTGTATATGATCCCATTGTGATCCAATCGTTAGATAATTCACTACATGCATTTTT
Organism: Drosophila pruinosa; assembly: GCA_018150935.1. Classification (NCBI taxonomy): domain Eukaryota; kingdom Metazoa; phylum Arthropoda; class Insecta; order Diptera; family Drosophilidae; genus Drosophila; species Drosophila pruinosa. Next base: position 5,611,385 of record JAECWR010000034.1, on the reverse strand, counting down.
TCGAGTATTTTATTTGTAAACGAGTTTCATAAGTTAGAAAAAGTAATTTCCTTTTACAAGTATAAGTGCATAACAAAATAATTTAAATAAATATTTATGAACTTGATGAATATGTGTATGGGAAGAAACATAATGTATGCGATTGACGTGATAGTAGTAAACAATTTGTACAAGACAACAATTTCTAAAAACAATCTTAATTCGAAACCAAAAGGATACTTAACATTTCAAAATGTTCGAACGACTCGACGTCGTAGCTAATGCTAAGAGAATTTTGGGCACTTTCTTTTAGGGGTTTTGGTGATTAAATCGGAAACACCTGTTAGACTTCCACATCTGTCACTTTGTTTTGATCGAGTTAGAACGCTGCACAACTACCGATGGCGACTTTGCCAACGGAATTTCATCCACCTTCTTAGTCACGCTACCAATGCGGTAAACATCGTTCCTAAAGGCAATTATGAGAACAGTGATATTGTCCACCGAGCCGCGCTTATACGATTCCATGGCCAATGACTTTGCGCCAAAATCAGACTCTTTCAAATGCTCCTGGACAAAGCTGCAGGCCTCCTCATTGCTAAATGTGTCCCAAAGACCATCTGAAGCGAGTATCAGAAAACGGGGCCTGCCAAACGGATGACGTTTTCATTGGAAAGTTCATTAGCTTTGGGAATTGTTGGGACAGTTTTACTCACTTGTGATCATTCAGCTCAAAGGTCAAAATGTCTGGTGTGGCGATGACAAGATTCTACATAGATAGTAAAAAGTGTAGGCTGATTGGCATTTGACTATTTATATATTTGCGTCATGACTAAATTCGTCACGCCATTTATATGGGATACGTGCATACCTTATCTTTTAGCGGATAATCTCCCAATGCTCGTGACGTTGCCAAGACGCCAGCCACGCGCCAAACACCCCGGAAGGCAATAAATCCGCCAGCGTCATGAATTCGTTTCCGTTCCCGCACTTGTTGGGGCTTGTGATCAAAGGACAATGGTATGGCAATGCCCCTGGCATCATACATAACGCCACGGGAGTCGCCCACATTTGCCACAATTAGTTTACTGCCCTGTAAAATAGCAATCAGTGCTGTGGTGCCGGCTATGTTGGTCTGTAAATGAAAACATTAATCAGGTGTTATTGTTACTGTTTGTTCCAATGAGTCTACATACCGAAAGCTTAGCCTGCTCGACAAGCTTATGATCTGCTGAGAGAATCTCGTCAGTGATGAGCTTGCCAAAGTTAATACGTCCACTCTCAATATAACATTTGGCCTCGTAGCTCGGAGGTGCCGTATTGCCAGTATTCTGGGCATTGTTGTTATTGTTAAGAAAGGATTCTTTAGCAGCATTGCCGCCATTAGCTGCTCGCATTGCACTGTTTAGCTGCGCTGTATAGAAGTCGGCAATGGATGTTTCCGTTGTCTTTGGTTTGATAACGCTGCAATCGGCCGTGGTGCTGTGCGCCTTACGTAAACTGTCTTTGCGTGCAACAGGCTCGGCATTCTCTTTATTGGACGCATCCTTGCGGCTCTGCTTGCGCGCCAGATACGGACTCTTATCGTAGCCACTGTAGTCTGACTTATCCTCGCTCTTGAGCAGCTTGTTAACTTCTATAATTTTGTTGTAAATATTCTTGACCAACACATCCCTGGCAAAATCAGCGGCAAACTCGCCACCATGTCCATCAAATACGGCAAAAAAGGAAATCGCTGTATTGTTGTTGATGTTTTCCTCGATGATAAATCTACAAGAGTGAAATTGTTATTCGGGCATAACTTGATCGTCATTCGGCGCATCCACACACACTAACCTGTCTTCCATGTGCGGTCTACGTCCTAGCACAGCGAAGGCGGCACTCTGTTGACGTACTTCTTCCCAGCATTGATGATCGCCGCCATTGCCAGCCATATCCATGACGCGAGAGGCTGTCTTTTGACGTCCCAAAGTCGCCTGTATGCGACCCAATATACTGCGACTCCATACATCAACCGCTTGTAAATAGATCAACAAGACAAACAGAATGATGCCGCAGAATATGACCTCCGGACGGAGCACGTAGACGCGGCATAGTTTCCATAAATAGGCCAGGGGCGAGTTGATGGACGAGAAGCCCACTGCAAACTTGGACAGGATTTTCATATGCGATACGTATGTCTGATAGAAGATCTTGTCTTCCAATTCGTCATCCATTGAAGGGGCCTGTTAAATTTAGCAGGATTTGGGGTATCTCTGTATGTTCAATATATGAATGTTTGTACGTATATAAGTGTAGGTTACAACTGCGTGGAAACGATTTTATTTTGTTGATTCAATAAAAAACACAACTGCACGGATGAAGAAAGCCAAAAAGCACTTGAACCAAAATCGGAATTTCGATTTATTGCTTGCGTACTGTATTTCGTCTCGTCAGTCCCTTTCGTTATATTTTTTTTTTCCTTATAAACTTTTGGTTAGTGTCGCTCTCATTATTTGACGTATTATTGCACAGCAGATTCGTCCGTCTTTTTGTAGCATTATATTATTTCAGAATATTCTTATTAATAGCTTCTGTTGCTTGAACGAAGCAGAAACAAGAACAACATCCGTCTATTTACGTATTGGTGTGTGTGCGTGTCTATGCGTAAATACGTACATATGTACATACAGATGTTCGTATTATCACAGTAGAGATTCACTACAATATGTTTTCAAAATAATACCAATAAATGTATGTGTTTAAAAGGTAATCCTAATGTGTTTAATTTTTTTTCTCATTTTCTCAACAATTCAAGCTTTGAGTTATGTTTTCTGAGAATATATTTGATAATTGTTTTTCGTGGCTAGACGTGCATGGTTGCTTTAGTGAGGTATAACTGTATGCACGTCCCCTATATACATATGTTATATGGGCATTGAAATCAGTGTTGCATGTGCGGTGTAATCGATAACAGAGCTTTAGTAATGATTTATTGTCTCGTTCGATACTGTTTCGTTAACTTAAGGGGACTCCGTGTTATTGTATTTATAGTAATTGGATAGATTTAACAAATGTATGAATTAATCAAAAAACTTCAAAACACGGCTCTAAAAGGATAATGTAATAAATGAATCAATTTTAAAAATCAAAATAATAATTTTGGAAGACAAATTTCTAAGGACTGTTAACCGTAAAACATAGGCATTTTAACAATTTTTTTTTGCGTTTCAAATTGTGAATCACAACCACTAAGTATTATTGAAAGTATACACGTTTAGATATATATATAAATATATATATTTAAATATATTTTACATGATTTTAGATTTGGAGTGGGCTTCTCAAATTTGTATTTTACACAGACAATGGACCGTAACTATTCGTATTTTACCTGTTGAATTTTTTACCGAGTGCATGTACCGTTTATCCATTTTAATATATTAAACGTTAGATATTTTTGTTATCATTATCAATAATTCGACAATCAAACTAATACCAAAACGAGTTAATTATTAAAAAAAATTATTTAAGCAAACAAATCAAAACAAGAACTGCACGCGACGTTGCGAAGGACTGTAAGAAAACGAAATGACAAACCGCCAAATGGCAGCATTTCAATATGGCCAAAAATATATAGTATTTTTTATTATGTTTTTCGCTATCTGCGCGTCATACACAAAAAGGTTACGTGCACTTTTTAAATAGCTTATACAAAATAAACAAAATTGATAGGGACATTTTGTGTGTGCTTATTAGACAAGATGTCTGCTTTCGAAATAAACATTAAATGATGAGTGTTTAAGTAGTATTTTGTCACTATATTTATTGTAATTGTATTTAGTTTGTTGCATTACACGCAAAATATTGCTTTTGTAGGTAGAAATTAAAACGTCGTTCAGGGTGTACAACACACACTAGAAAAAATGGCATAAATTTAAAAATGAACATTGCAGAGAGTTAACTTTGTTTTTGCTTAAGAGTACAAAACGTAACGGTTACAATTATTTTCTCTTAATCTTCTTTTCGTTCTGGTCTTAGTTATTTGCGATTTGCATTTGTTCATGAAATATGGCAAATGGTTGAGAAATGGACCACCTTGCAGCAAGCTGGCAGCTGCAATAGAAAGAAACGATTGCATATTATTTAATTAATATATGTATGTATTGTATGTAATATTTTAATTAATCGGCCAACCTCTCTTAAATGGTGCACTGTCGATGGCGATCGGCACTTTCTTGAATGTTTTGCAGATATATGTTGAGTCTATCGATAAGCGGCTGTATGGCGTCCTGCAGATCGGCGATCTTCTGGTTCTTCTGTTGATACGCATCCTGCAGCGAATTGAGCTCATTCAGTTTTTCGTTGGTGTCCACCGTCAGCTTGGAGGCACGCTGAAGCAAAAATTTGGCGCGGTCCCGTACTATTTCTGACCGGCTGGCGCGATCCGTCAGCGTTTGATTGGTAGCACTGGTCGAGGACTGCAGATTATTGGCCTCGTCGCGGGCACGCACTGCTTCGAGCTTGACACGATTTGCCTCTTTGGTAATCTCTTTGGCGTCCAGTTCGTTTTTTAGAATGTTCTTTTGCAGGCGCTGCACTTTCTTGGCCAGATCTCCAACCTGCTGGGCGGTAACCTGGGCGGGCGACTCCGCCTCCTTGGTCTCCAAATCGATCTGTTCCAGATCTTTGTCGGCCAGCTCAATGTTGCTGTTCGCCTGCTGTATGGCACCCTGTGCCTTGCCCTGCGATTCACTTGCCGAGGCCAGATTCTGGACCACCGAGTTGGCCATTTCCAATATGCTATTGGCAGTCTCTTTGGTGGTATTGGCCATGCTCTTCAGAGTATTTACACGCTCCAAGTCGGGACGCGTCTTATAGATGATGGACTCTACATTCTTCAGCGAGGACACTGCATCATTGATCTTGATGCCGAGCGACTCAATCTCTTTGGGATCCAGAGTGAGGTCCAGCTGCAGTGTATCCTGTGCCAGTTGCTTGCTCTCGCCGGGCAGCGCTGTGGTATTCTGCTGGAAATCATTGACGGCATTGATAAGCTTGGTCGCCAGCTTGATGGCGTCATCGGTCTGGTTCAGATACTGCTCGGACTGCTCAAAGCCCTGTTTGGCCTTCTGATACGCCTCGGAGGCATTCAGTTTGGCTTGAGTCAAGGCGCGTATGGTCTGGTCTGCTTCATCTTTCTTACTGGTAATCGCCTGCTCCGTATCCTTGGCCACTTTCAGCGCCTCGCCGGAGTGCGCGTGAGCGCCATGCTCGCAGGAGAAGGCACCGCCGCACATGCCGCAGCCGGCGCCGCCGCAGAGCGAATCACAAGGATCGCCCGGCATGCCGCACACCTGGCTGTTTAGGTCGGGAATCTGTGAGGTCAACATGCTCAGCTCGGCACGGTACTCGCCTATGGTCTTGTCATTGTTGGCAATGGCATCAGACTCGTCCTTGATCTTGTTAGACAGCGTTTCGACGCGCTTGCAGTTGCGATCGGTGTTAGAGGCGAGCTCCTTGGCCTCATCCTTGAGCATGGACAGGCTGCTCACTCGCTCATAGGCATGGCGCGTGAGATTCAATGCACCCTCGATGTTGGACTCTTGCAGCTGTATTCCGTTCTCCCTGAGGTCCTTGGACAGCTGCTGCACGAGTCGCGAATGATTCTGCAGACCCTCTAGCTCGACGGCGGACAAACTCAACGAATTGTAGATGTCATCCAGGTTCAGTTCGGTCTCGCTCAAGCGTTGATGCTGCACCTGCAGCTGTTGCTTTAGCGCATTGGCCGCCGCATCCAATTGATCAATATCATTGAGACTGACCGAGGTGTTCTGGAGCAGATCGCGTATGTGCTGCAGCTTCTTGTCCAGCTCACTGAACTCCGCTGTGTAGGCACCTGTGGCACCCACTTGCTTGATTTCCTTGGCACGCTGTATAGTCGCCTGCGTGGACTCATCCAAGGCATTCAGAATCAAATCCCAATTGTTGAAGCATTCACCGCAAGGTGCACAATGCGGGAACTGACCTAGATAGCCGCGAGCGCACTCATTGCACTTGTAACCGCCGATGCCCTCGTGACAGATGCACTGACCCGTCTCCCGATCGCATTGGTAGTCGGCGGAGCCAAACTGATCGCACTCACAAGGCTGGCACTTCTCGTTGGGATTGCCCCAGTAGTGCTCCTGGCACTGATTGCACGCTCGACCACCAAAGCCCGGCTTGCACTCGCACTGCCCGGTGAAGGTGTGACACTGCTCCTGAACGGCGCCAATGGCATCACAGTTGCAGGCCTCACAGCCCTCGCCAGAGCCGATCTTCCAGTGATTTAACGCACACTGATTGCAGTGCAATCCCTGCACATTGGGCAAGCAGGGACACTGTCCGGTATGTCGATCACAATGGGCCAGCGTTTTGTTGGTGCCAAGGAAATCGCAGTCGCATTGCCTGCAATTCTGCTGCAGTGCATCACCAAAGTAGCCGTCGCGACAGAGCTCGCAATGCTCGCCCGTGGTATCGTACAAGCACTTGACGCAGGCGCCCGTCTGTCGATCGCAGTTGCCCGTGTCGTAGACATCGATGTTGTTGCTGCACTCGCATTTGCTGCAGCTGCCGCCATCCTCGGGTGCACCATAGTAGTTGTCCGCACAGATCTCGCAACGCGTGCCGGCATATCCCTCCTGACAGTTGCAGAACATGTTGTTGTTGCGCGTGTCCAGTGAGCAGCCCTCGGCATGCGACATGCCGCTGGCAATGGTGTCGGGACAACGGCAGGCACGGCAGCCAATCTCGCTGCCCAGCAACGGATTGCCGTAGAAGCCATCCAGGCAGGCATCGCAGCCAAAGCCAGTGGTGGAGTCCTGACAGTTCAGGCACTGCCCGGTCAAGGGATCACAGAGTGCTGCGTGTCCATTGCACTCGCAAACGCGACACTGGGGGAAGTTCCAGTAGCCAGGCTGGCACTGATTGCATTCGCGACCGTATGTGTTGGGATGGCAGGCACACTGACCCGTCAGCAGATCGCAGTTGTTGTCCTTGCTACCAATGCTGTTGCAATCGCAGGCCTTGCAACCCTCCGGTCCAAAGCCATAGGTGCCAGGAGCACACTGATCGCACTGTCGACCCACGACATGCGGCTTGCAGTGGCAGTAGCCGCCATTGGCATCGCACTCCTTGCTTAGCGAGCCGGTGGGATTGCAATTGCACATGCTGGCACCATCATAGATGTACTTGCTGACGTCCTGCTCGAGATCGCGACACACCTCCGGCGTCTGGCCCTTGTAGCGCATGTCGTACAGCGACTGGTTGCAGTTCTGGTTGATGTATTCGCGCAGGCGCAGATCCGCAATGGGCGAGCCATGGAAGATGGGCGTCACCTCGATGCGTGGTATCAGGGTGAGCGAATCAATCAGTATGGTGGCGCTGGGATTGTCCTCGTTGTGACGTCGTCGCTCGAAGTAGATCCTGAACTTGTAGACCTTGCCCGCCTCCAGGCAAACGTCATGCAAGGCGACCACCTGGCGCTCCCGCTCGGGCAGTGTGAATGGCACTCGCGACTCCGTGATGGGTGACTGCACCAGCTGTGCGCACTCGCCCTGCGGATCCACCTCATCGGGACGCACCAGCGTAATGTAGGCATCCTCCCAGTCACCGCGGGACGTCGACTGATAGCGTATAATCACGTCATAGGGCATGGAGCGTGGTATGTCGTCTGCCTTGATGATCATCTCAGAGTTCTCGGTCACACGCTCGAACCCATTGCCCGTAAAGTCAATGTTGTCCTGATTGCTAGTCGTCGTCGGCTGTGGCGCATGGCTGCAGTTGCCATTGTTGCCATAGGAGATGCACATCTCGGCCACCTCGGCCTCGTGCACCACATGCAAATATGGTATGAAGTAGTTTTGCCTGGGCTGCGAGCAAGTGCGACCGGTCATGTGGGAACGGCAACGACACTGTCCAGTCAGCACATCACAATAGTTGTCATAGGAGCCGCCAGCATCGCAGTTGCAGAGCGTGCAGCCATCCTCGGATTCGGACAGGCCAAATGTTTCGGGTTGACATTGATTGCAATCCTTGCCGGTGACCAGACGCTTGCAACGGCACTCGCCCGTGTTCATGTTGCAGCCGGAGTTGTTGACGGTGCCAAGGGTGTTGCAGGTGCAGGCTTCACAGCCCTCGGGATTGTCGGGATTGAGATGCCAATAGCCATCCTTGCACTGATCACACCGACGTCCCTTCACAAACGGCTTGCAGTGGCAAGCGCCGGCCACATCCGCTGGATCATTGACCGAATCACAGAAGCCATCGTCCAGGGAGCCATTGGGATCGCAGTCGCAAGGCTTGCACACATACGGACTGCTCAGCGGTACGAGTGGATCGCGATAGAAGAATGGCATGCACTCCTCGCAGTGCTGACCCTGGGTATTGTGCAAACAGTTGTCGCAGAAGCCACCCGACACATGACCCGATGCAATGAACACAGCCTCGTCAAAGTGACAGCTGACGGCATGGCCATTGCACTCGCATTTCTTGCACGCATTCGTCTGCTTGCCAAAGGCTGGCTTCCAGGGCAGGTCATTGTAGAAATCCTCGCAAGATTCGCAGTTCAGGCCCTTGGTGTTGTGCGTGCACTCGCAGCGACCGTGGACCATTTCGTAGTCCTGTGTGATGACATTGTCGAGGGGCAGGCATTGGGATGCATGGCCATAGCAGGAGCAGGAGCCGCGCACCACCATGTTGGAGATGCCATAGTAGTACTTCTCCTCGTTCTCCAGCCGATTGTCGAGCAGATTGTCGCCCAGCTTGTGCAGTTTGGTCAGCTGTATGCGCAGATTCGTCATCTTCAGCTGATTCTGCACATGCTCCGCATACGGATCGGACACATTGATGTTCGGCGGCAGCACACGAAAGATGACCTCACCGTTGCGTGACGGCTCCACGTAGGAGTAGCGTGAGGTGCACATGACGTCGGTGATGTTGTGCAGCACGGTGGGCACACCGGGGAACGACTTTTCGCAGTCGTACGCGAAGTAGCGATACACATGCCACGTGGCGCCAAAGTCGAAACTGCGCTCAATGTACATGGCGGCGGGACGGAAGGTGGTGAAGGTGATGATCAAGTGGGTGAAGTGGAACTCAGCCTCCAGATCCAGTTGTATGGTGGCATTCTCTTTTCCATTCTCCGACTGCCACCAAGTGGGTATATTGGTGCCCGGCTTTGTCTTGTAAATGATCTGGCCAATGCGATGATTCTTGTAGGGATCATTGCGAGTCTCATCGCGCGAGTCGCAGAGGAAACACTTCTTGTCCTGCAGGTGCGATAGTATGCAGAATCTCTCGGGTGACTGCAGGCCACAAGTTGAGCTAGCTGTCAGGCGATTCTCGCGCCCAATGAGCAGATTGCCAGTCGCTGGATAGCAGGAGGAGCGTTCACAAGGATGGGTCTTCACATACTGGCGGGGCGGATTACGCGGTCGATCGCGTCGTCCGTGCTGCGCCTGAGGCGTTCGTTGTGCCTCCAACTGGCTGCACAGCACGGCGAGCACAAAGAAAACTGCGATAAGGTCGCAGCGAAGCGACATCGCTTAATCTCTCTCTGGCTCGATTTGGTTTGGGGTCGTGTCCCAGTAGAGCGCTTCCGGCTACGTTTTATAATCAGCTTCTCGTTTTAATTTCCCTTATGTGGAGATGTGCTATGGTCGGTGACCACGTGGATATGGATCCTTCAACTGCAGCAGCTGCAGATCAAAAACGAACATAATTAGTATATCAGTATAATATGGTACAACTTACTCACTTCGTTCCTAACTTTTCGGCTCTCTCCGTTCAAGCTGGCACTCTCATGTTGCGTCTAATCTCTTGCGAACTGTAATTAAAATTTAAAATTTTATTTTGTTAGCTCGATTTGTTCAGTTCTTATCAACACTTTCTATAATAATAATATTTAACAAGGCTCCGCAACGAATGACTTTACCCAACGATTCTTACGCACAAACTGAAGTGTCTTGAATGAAGAATCTTAGACCGTACGTACTACATGTAACTTCTGTACATACATATGTATGTACATATGTATGTGTACATAAGTTCGACTTTAGGGGCGATAAATAAGTAAATGATTATGAGTATGTACATACACAAACTTTAATCCGTTGTTGCTTGGTGCGTTGTTTATCAGCCTTAAGTCAAGTACTAAATGCTCGCCACGATGATTATTTTTAGACGCAGCATCGGCATCGGGTCTCATTCACATAAAACAACAAAAGGGGTTAACTAGATGAGATCATATAAAAGTCGTATATAGTTGGGTGTCTCCAGCAATAATTAAACATAATCAAATATTTTCCAGAAAAAGTAATACATTTTTTAATAATAAATGTAGCTGGTTATTTTCATCTTTTCTTGAAATTCAAATTACGAATTCCATGTCTAAAAGATTGTCTGAACATTTAAAGGTCTATATTTACTTACGCATATAGAGGAAATTTACTAATGCTGAATCAAGCATTATTCTTATTTAAAGTTTGGATTTCCGAAAGAAAATCTAGGCTTTTAACTTCGAGCTGAAACATAAAGCACATTTTTTCTATAAGCCCTTATCGTAATAACCTCTTAAATAAATTCCCAGGGTATGCTAGAATACCTTCATTAGTTTGCATGCTGGATTCTGTACGACTACCGAATCTAGGTCTATGCTTCTTATCAGTCAGCTCCATGGGACACGCAACTTGGTAATTCAAATGAAAACTGTGCTACGAGCTGAGAGCAATAGAGATAACTAGCATCAGTCCATAGCGGCATAAGTCAAAAAATGAAATAATGCTCGAGATGTGGTCTTTGATAGGATTTGGAATTCAGCGACATAACTAAAAATAAGGGGAGAGGGGGAGGCTTCTCAGCTATTTCGTAATTTCGAGCGCGGCATGGCCCGATAAGAGTTCATTCACAGATGCGACTTATGTGGCCACAACACATGTGTCTAGTTTGTGTGTAACACACATACAAATATGCGTAAGTGTGTGTGATGATTGTGTTTGTGTTGGCGGTTTATGAAATTCTAAGGAGAGTACGGGGTATATTGCAGAACGTCGAGTATATTTATATATTGGGTTAGGTATATTGTATTCTGTACACCATATAAGAGCTTAATACTAAAAATTAATTCAAATAAAATTAATAAATTAATTAATTCCACTTATTTGAATAGGGTATTTATGGCTCGTTACCCAGCAGCAGCCGCTCGTTCTAATTGATGCAGACTTTTTGATGCTTTTTTCTTCAAAGTTGTTCTTTTTTGCCTTTGTTAATTTCGTTTTCGTTTGGGGCGCACAAAAAGCACTACAGACAACACAGAGACTGGCAAATAAACAAATAAGCAAAGAACTAAACAAAACGTTAATTTACAAACCACATACACACATTGGGACAAAGATACGCCGAGATGCGTTTGTGTTTGTTTATAAATTTGTATGGGTAAACAAGTGAGAAATCAAAGCAATTAAATGGCAGAGCTGTAGATACCCTAAATAGATCATTTATGAGTTTGACAACAAATTAATTTTAAAAATTAAAATTGTTTTTGTTTTTAGTTAAGTTAATTATTCAATAAGTTTATATTTCATTTAACTCACATAACTGAAAGGTTTTTTTTAATACTACAAATTACATTCACCTTTTTTTCAAAGGTTGTCATAAAATGTTTTAAAGATTTCCAAGTTAAGATTGCTGCAGCATAACAAACCCATTCATGTTATTGGCATAAAGGGTATAAAAATGAAGCACCAAAAGCCAACGCTACGATTTTGACTTCATTCCGACATGTGCGTCCACATATGTACATATAGTTGTACATACATATATAATATTCGTACTTAAATATATATAACTATAGATGTTTAGAAGCATGTACATATGTACGTGTATTTATCGACTAGCTCATAAAATTGTTCATGTATGAAGTCGATGTTTTCTTAGCAATCGCCCTGTTTATATTTTCAATTCTATCAATTGACCAAACATCCTCAGCTGGAAAAGTTTTTAGCTTATGGAGAACATGTGTGGAACTCTTGCCCCCAGAATGAGATCAGCATGCGGCAACGGAACTATAATTAGACTTGAGCTAAGTCCTGCCCACAAACTGCACTAAAAACTAAACACAAACTATAATGCACAAATTCTTCTAATAGTCGTATCTTTCGAATGTACATCTAAGAGAACCTGTCAGGGTTAAGCTTGGCTCATATTTTAATTATTAACCTCGTTGTGTGACAATTTGCTTAGCTATGCACTTCATAGAACCGCTATTCCTTCCCTGGCGTGATGCACCTACTCATACATATGCAAACAATCCAATTCAGCAAAGTATAGGTGATAGGTATGAACGAGGGAGGTTCAGGCAGTTATATCATTAGAAATACATTTTAAAAGATGCATAAAATAGTGTTCGTATATTTATGCAAGTTGGATATATGTATACCAAATATTCATAAAGTGTTATTATATTGAAAATAAATAGCATTAATTTCATAGGAGTCATTTAATAAGTGCAATCTTATAAACTGCCCTCGTCGTTTTGAATGCACACATATGTGCATACATAAATGCATATGCAAGGCATTCTCAAATGGATTTGAGTAGGAGGTATCGTATTACGAGTACAATGTACACAACATATGAACATACATACATAAAATAAATGATTCTTCTGTTTTACGACATAAACTTTTAATGCGATAAAATTATAAAATTTTATAAAAACTACAGCAAGCGATAAAAACAGTGCAACACTAAAAAAAAAACAACAACGAGAGCAACAACTACACCGAAACAACGGATGCAGAGAAGTAGAAGTAGTAGTAATAACAAACGGGACAAAACAGATAAACAGGCAGCAGGCCGCGACGGCAGTGACGTTGACAGCGACGCGTCGGTTTGTGGCAGCGCAACAGCTGCGCATTCACTCAATGCTTAAAACTTCAGCATGAAGTTAAAGTTAAATGAGAAAACTAAACTAAAATTTTGAATGTTCAGTGAATGAATATTTTACTTACCATGCCGTGTTACAGCTCCTTCTAATTCGCGTAGTTTCCAAAACACATTTTCTATTATACACAAAAACAACAAACATTCAACACTGCACTGTTGTCTGTTGTTGTTGGTCTTGGTGTTGCCGCAGCAAACACTTTTCAACTTCTTTTTTTAAACTTGAAGGGAGCAGACACACACACAATAACAAACACTATCGCACAACACAGAAGATATTTTCCAAGACAATCAGAAGAAAACCCGGACTACCGAAAACCCGTCCGTTCGGCAAAGATCCACACTCGTTACTGAGCGTCACGATCGTTTTGCTTGTTCGGATTGCAAAGTATTTCAGATACTTTAATTAAGAGTCTAAATGCAAAGAAGAAAGAGTAATTCAGAAAGTTGAGCCAATGAAAGATGTATGACTATGATTTTCAAATATCGTTTGGCGGCAATTTCTACAAAACATTTTAATATTATATTGAGTTGATCATGCTTAAGTCTTATTCAAATTACAAATTTACATTAAGCAATTATTCCAGCAATATACTAAGAGTACCTGTTGAAAGAGAATCGCTCTTTCGATCTCGCGCTCGGTAACAAGAGAATAGTCGATTCGAGTTTCTGTACGTGTAAAAGCGAGAGGAGGATATTTTGTACCTGACTTGAAGCGACCCGCTGTTTTGTTGACAAAAATTCATACAGACAAAATCCACAAATCTTGCACTTCGAATAATAGGCATACAAGCTGATATGTTCGGAAAATTTACAAATCTCTTTATTTATTCAATGTATAGCATAAAACAATTAATTGGATGCAAACACAAGAATATTATTATTCATTCGTAAAAAACTACAGATTTATTTATGTAAAAACATCATAATTCATAGGTTATTTTGATCTACCATTTAAAAATATCGGTTATTTGACTGATTTTTCAGCATTCGATTGTCAACACTGTATTCCTAGCAAGTTGGCAACGCGATTTTAGTATTTAATCAACACTAGTACGAGCTGAGAAGTAGACTTAGTGTGTGAGAGAGAGTGTAAAATTGAAACGGTTATCTCAGTATTGTTAAATATGTTTAGGTTCATAGCGCCAACGCTGTTTTAGTGGTCGAATGGGGTATAGTAGCACACACACAGCAAAGTGGAACGAAGGAGAGTACAAAATGCAACGGAAAAAGCGCCAACGCCGCAACGAGTTGCTAGTACATTTTGGGAGCTCATACAGAGCAGTCGACACGATTTAAATTTCGGACCGAAAGCGTTTTTTTGTGAGAGAACGTTACGATATTTGAAAATATGCAAATTATATATAAAGCCCAAGCAAAGCAAACAATAAAGTTAACTTAGAGAATGCTGTTAACAAATTAAAATATGTTTTCTATGTGTAAAATTTGTCATCTAAATTTGTAGTATACAAAAACATAAAAAAAAAATTGTGTGGTGTTTTGCAGAGTGAAATTTTTGTCATAGATAAATTTCTAGTTCCATGGTGTGTGTACGAACGCTGTTGCCTCATCCTGCCGTGCATATCTATACATAAATATCCACAATATTTAGGTGAGTCAAAAACAAAGTGTAATTATGTACATACATATGTGCCAACTGTGCAAGTGTTACAAACCTCACCAGCCCTCAATCAAGAACTGTTACAACGAAAATAGTCCAGCAAGCAATTTCCTGTCTACGCCAAAATTGATTACGCAGTACACATAGCACCCAACATCTTCGACCATTTCCCTTTTTCTGTTTTATTTAGTTGAATTTGAAGAAAAGTGCGTTGGTTGCTTTTATTAATACAACACCAGCACACATACACTCGTATAGTAATATGAACAAGTGTAAATGGTGGAGAGAAAAGCAGAGCGTAGCGTAGAGGCATCAGCTTTCGAGTGTGCAAGAGAGGGAGAGTATAAGGCATGCGCAGTGCTGTCCACATGGCATCGCAGACGGGTTGGGGACTTTTGGGGGAGCTGTTGCTGTTGTAGTTGTGAATTGCTGTCTGCTTGTATGGTATGTGCGCGGCAAAATCTCTGCTTCGACCGACAGCACCGCTATCGCTGCCACAGCCGCGCTGCGTTAATTTCAAAAACTGACAACTAACTTTGAGACGAACATCGCCATTCATTTAACGTTGACAAACAGAGTCGCTTTTTGTACTTATGTATTTCCATATGTAGGTTTGTGTGTATATATTGTTGCTCTGAAGCTATTGTTGTAGTTTGGTGACGTCATGAGACTGGGCTATATTTAAAAACTCGTTTTAAGTGCTTGTTTTATCGTGCTCTGCTGCGCCCAGCTCAGCTTTAAGTTTCAACTATAAATTCAACAAACAACCAACAAAGCCTGAACAAACTGCTTTCAATGCAGTTTGGACACTGTGACACTTTTATTTGTTGTTTTTTTGTCTTCCCTTCATTGTTTACTTGCCAGTTTATCGATAAGCGCTCGTATATATGTACATATGTATGTTCATATGTATGCATTAGCATGAGTGTGAGTGAAGATTGTTTTTGGAGATATGCTCTGTTATCGTTTCATGGAATATTCTTATATTTAATGCATTTATCTTCTTATTCACACAGACGTTCATATATAGCATAGCTTATATATTTGCGTGTTATTTTGGCGCGTTGGCAATTTAAAGCACGAATTTAAACTTTTCATTCATCTCCGACTTGCACTCCCTACTTCTCTTCAAATTAAAGTACAGAAGAGGAATAGAGATAGAGAGAAAGAAAGAGAGAGAGAAAGAGAGAGAGAGAGAGAGAGAAAGAGAAAGAGAGAGAGAGAGAGAGAGAAAAAAAAAGAGAGAATACGAAGTAAGACAAATGCCGACACAATAAACAACAACAAATAGCTCAAGTTTTATGTTTGTGTTTTGAAAAGTATTTCAAGCTGTTCCATTTCAACTTGCAGCGCCAAAAGGAACTGCCCATATATAGGTAATGTGGAGGCTAACAACCAGACTACCCATGCTTTAATTATTTTAATACATACATTGTATAAATAATGACATTCTATTGGATCTGTTAATCTCTTTCCTATTGAAAATTCCTAGATTTCAAAATCATTGTTATTTTTAATATAATGGAAAACTGTCAGGTCAATCTTGAAATTAAATAAGAAATTTACTAGAACTTCCACTGGATTATTATTTCACCTAAATTCATGACAAATAGACAAAATTAAAAACAAGTAAGAAATCAAATACAAACTTGATCTGTGTGCAATAATAAGACACACTATCTTGATAGTCTCTGAGATCTAGGTGTTTATACGGACAGACAGACGGACATGGCTATATCGTCTCGGCTGTTGACGCTGATCAAGAATATATATACTTTATGGGGTCGGAGATGCTTCCTTCAGCCTGTTACATACATTTTCGGTCGGCACAAAGTTATAATACCCTTCTACCCTTTGGGTAGGCGGGTATAAAAAGAAAATATTATCTTCTGGAGGCATCTATTTCACAATTACGTAATATTCTATTGGAAAATATTCATACATATTTGTATGCGCATATGCATATGTACATACATATGTTATATATATATTATTTTTTTAATAATAATTTTAGCTCCATATATGTATCCGTGTTTTTCAGTTGATTACGGTTAATTGACAGTTTAATGGTATAGTGTGTATATATAATATGTATATTTCCCCAGATTCTTCCCCCATTCCCTTTGTATTATCTTACAAGTCTGATAGACTTACGAACGTAGTTATTTCTAAGTAGTCTTTGGCTTATTGGAATCGTTCTTTAGCTCTGGCTTTAACTCTTGGCCTCTGACATGCAAATCGTGCATAAAAGGTGTGCTCTGCCTTGCTTGACTTTTAAACTTCTCAATCCGGAAAAGGAAACGTAGGTTCCTAAACTGAAATTCCTTAGCCGCACACCAACTGTTCTTGCTATGACTAAGCAAAAGGTTAAAAATTTGCATAAAATCGAATATTGTAATACACACGTGCATATACATATGTTCAAATAAAGGGTGTGAGAGTGTGCGTAAGAGTGTGTGAACGACACACATTCCATACAGGCCAACATAATAAACTGTTTGAGAGGAAAGAGGGGGCCACTTTTCAGAATCATCAGCTTGGTTTAGAGGTTAGAAGAGGGCTCCCCCTTAACTAGTTACAAGCTCTGTGTCAAAAAGTTATGTCAAATCGATACACAATACATTTAAAAGTATCGTTACCGGGGTAAGGTTTATGTTGAGAGAAGAAAAGATACTTTTGTAGTGAATTATATTTCAATTTTGTTTATTTTACAAAAGAATGATTATTATTTTACAAATACAATCCTTATTGATACGATGTGTTCATTGTTCATAGGTCTTTTTTATATTATTGAAAATATATCAAATTTTTTTTTTGTAAAAGTCAATAAAATTAGCTTTAGTTGAGAAAATACTATATACTTTTTCCTTAAATTAAATTATTATCTTGGACAATTTCTTTAATGGTGACTGAGATTCCTGGGCTTCGCCCATTTTATATATTCCATAAGCCATTTATGGAAGTGCATTTGGAAGTCGGTTTTGTCATCGTATTCGTGCTTTTATTGCTTTTCGCCTTGTTTACTAGGATGCGGATGTCGGCAACTGACTGCCTGACGTGTGGACTGACGGCTTGATGTTTATGTGCATATCAATACAGCCATCGCCTATGGCTACTATACACACATATGCACCGGAAAAAGTGGGGCAAATGCGGCAAAGAGCGCTTCAAATGTCCCATGTCGGCGAAGAGGACAATTCGCATATGTACATATTGAACACCAGTTTTTACTATACTTTATGAATACGGTACATACGGACGCGTAGTCATTTTGCATTTATGTATATATTTGAATATATATGTATTTTGTATATACATATATGTACATATATAAATACAGTATGAAAACCTTTTGCGGAAAACAGCATTTACTTTATCCAATAAAGGCAGCAGAGTGGGCGATTTTATTAGCTTAAAAAAATTAATATATGACGGAAAGAAGCGGAAGCATTTGAGAGAAGTATAGAGGGACGTGTGGGTTGTACTTATAACTTGTTTGTTAAGTGTACTACAATAAAATACAATTTTTTTCTTTTTATTTATGACAGTGCTCAAAACTAAACATGATGCTGGACGACGACAACTCGGATCTGCTAGTCTGCGCATCTGAGATGCAGCAGGGTAAGATCTTATTAAAATATTTGCATAAATCTTTATTGATAGAAATTCCATTTACAGAGCGGCTGTACTTTGTGGTATTCAAGAAGAATATAAAGCCAAAGAACACGTCGAACACACACTATTTCAACATTGATGAGGAGTTTGTGTATGAGAATTTTTACAACGATTTTGGGCCACTCAATCTGTGTATACTATATCGTTACTGCATTAAGCTCAACACGAAATTAAGTGCAAAGGGTCACGCGAACAAGAAAATTGTGCACTACACCTCCATGAATCCGGCAAAGCGTCTGAATGCGGCCTATTTGATTGGTTCGTATGCAGTAAGTGTACTCTGTGAGATAACAAGACAACCATCTAATATAAATACTATTTCCAGATTATATACCTGAATAAGACTCCAGAGGACGCATATAAATTACTTGTGGCCGGCGATATACCTGCGTATACACGGTTCTGTGATGCAAGCTATGGTCCCAGTAACTTTAAGATCTCGCTACTCGACTGCCTCAATGCCATACACAAGGGCCTGCAGGCGGGCTTCGTCAATTTCAATGACTTTGATGCAGAGGAGTACGAGTACTTTGAGCGGGTGGAGAACGGTGATTTCAATTGGATAGTGCCGCAAAAGTTTATTGCATTCTGTGGGCCACATCAAAAGTCCAAGACGCTACCCAATGGCTATCCATGCCATGCACCGGAACGCTACTTTAGTTACTTTCGCGATAACTTTGTAACTACCGTGATTCGACTGAATGCAAAGGTTTATCAGGCCTCGTCGTTTGAGAATGCTGGATTTGATCACAGGGATCTGTTCTTTATTGATGGCAGTACACCGAGCGATGCCATACTCAAGAAATTCTTAAACATTTGCGAGACGACAAAGGGCGCCATTGCAGTGCACTGTAAGGCGGGACTGGGGCGCACGGGCAGCCTTATTGGCGCATATATTATGAAGCATTACGGATTTAGTGCGCTGGAGGCAATTGCCTGGTTGCGACTGTGTCGTCCTGGCTCTGTGATTGGCCATCAGCAGCAATGGATGGAGGAGTAATTAATGAAGTCGACTCTTTTTTTACTTATACTAATTCCGCTCGTTTCTTTCAGCAAACAGAGCTGGCTATGGTCGGAGGGGGAACGCATGCGACGGCGCAACGGACTACCCATGTTGCACCACAAGTATGGCATCTACAGCCTGGATCTGAAAACAAAGCTTAGTGAGAGCGACCAGTACCAACTGCATCAGCAGCAGCAACTCCAATCCTCGGCGAGTCCTTTTGACCAGGTCGATCTGTTGTTAACACGTGTCAAGGGCATCTCACAGCGTGTCGATACAATGCACTTGCATGATCAAGAAACACTGGATGCCACCAACGGTGAGCAGACCGATGAGGAGTTTTCCGAGCAGCAGCTGGAATTGCAGGAGCATGAGCTTCAATATCAGTCCACGGATGAGATCAACTGCAATGTCAGCGATAATGATACGGATACGGCCAGTGCTCCTACCGATCAACCATTGAGCTCCAGCTACACAATCTCGACAAGGCGGCGTAAATCACCATCAAGCGCCAACAAGCCAACGGTTATAGCTAATTCTCTGCGACGACTGGTCAATCCCAATGCGGTGCGAAGCATTAATAATAACAGCAATGTCCTGGAACCAGCCGGCAGCTGCACGGAGAAAAAGTTACGCAAGCCCAGTGCCAATGTGTTTGAAGCTGCGCGACATACGATTGCATCCTCGGTCCGCATGACCCAGACGGCACTGGAGAAGAAGCAGGCGCAGACCCAAGGCGACAAACTCAATCAGATCAAGGCACTGCGGCGACATCATTCACGGTCCAACAACAGCAACAGGTGAGCTATTATACGTCATTAATTTTTTATAAGTATTGCTTATAAATGCTCTTCAAATTGCTTCTAGTGAGTCTGATGTCAATCTGCGGCATACTCGCGCGCGTTCTCAGCCATTTCGTAACAACAACAATGTAGTCGCAATGACCAGCCCATCGTTGCCTCTTAAGGCTGGCAGCTGTGCAGGGACAACGACCACAACAACAACAGCAATGGCAGCACATAACCTTAATAACAACAACTACAATAATCTAAGCAACTCCCTGCATACTTGTAACAATAATAGCACTAACAACAACAACAACAATATGCAGAGTAACTCGACAGCTAGTCGCACCCGCAGTCTGGCAATCTACAGCAAAAGGTAAGTGTCGTTCACACTCCTCCCACACCCACTTACAGTTATATTAGGAATCTGCAACAACAGTAACACAATTGTTATTTTGACAACGTTCTGATTTGAGTTCGGTTTTTGTATTCTTCGTTTAGTTTTATTTACCATTTTGTTCCCTTTTTTGTGGTGTTCTCGTTCAACCATTGCACCTTAATTTGCAGTTGTAAATATTTTAAGAAAGTTTACAAGATACATTTATAATTAAATTAATTTTAGTTTAGAATTCCCTACCCGCTAACAGAGTTTGCACAATTTTAACAAAACGCAAACAGCTAATACTTCTTTTATTGTGTTTTATTTCTTGTATGTACTTACCATTTTTCATTAATCTTACAATTTGTTTGTGCATGCTTAATTCAAAAAATAAAACCAAAATTATTTCAAGCTTTCGATTCATTGTTTTGGCCAACAAATTTGTTTTATTATTTTTATTACATAAGTATGTATGTATATCCATACATGTATATGTACATATGTGCATTTGTATGTGTGCATTGTTTTGTGTGCAGTTGTTCAACTTACACTGTACCCTCACTCCAAACTCTCTTTCTCTCTCTGTATCTTTCTCTTTGGTCTCTTGTGCTGGGCTGTCGTCTCGCCCTTTTTTCTACTCCCACACACGCAACACATTGACAGAATGGAATTAAAAATCTTGCGCAAAGCGGAACAACAGCAACATGAACAGCAGCCCGCTGCGGCGATAGCCGCTGTTATCGATAAACAATTGAAACCGTATGCAACGATCAATGAAAGTAAAATTCCAATTGGTGTTGTTGGTGGTGGTATTGCTGGTGGTGCCGGGAGCTCGGCAACTATACCGCCCATACGCAGCAGCGTCACTCGCAGCTCTCATCATCATATGACGCTGCGAGGTCGATCTCGTATTCGCTTTCAGCGACCCGGGGCAGCCGCAGTTGCAACGGGTTCGGGTTCGGGGTCGGGGTCTGGCGAACAATCAACTGCTCATCAGGCGTGTACGTTGGCGACGGCGCGTTATTATCGTGATGTATCGACCATACCCAGTGTGTCGTCGTCATCGTTGGCGAATGTTGCTGCTGGCTCCAATATTGCGACGCGTTCCTCATCCGCCACGCTTGATCTCAACTCGAATCCGCTATTAGGTGCTGCAACAACAACGACCACTACCAATGTCAATGCCTCTGCCAGTGCCGCAGCCGTCGTCGCTGCCAAGTCAAAGATACCCAATTTGAACAACAACCAAAACAACAATCACATCTGCAATTTGAGTAATTCTTCTACGCATTCTTCTACACCTCCCCCAGACACAAGCCTTCTTAGCATGGCCATCGTCAGCAGCGAGGATCAGCATATTCTTAACCTGGGCAGCAAACGGAGCAAACGATCACTTAGCTCCACGCGTATTGAGAAGGACAAGTGTGACGAGTACAACACAAAATTGTTACGTAAAACAAGCTTTGCTGCCACCGCAGCAGCAGCAGCAGCCGCCGCATTCACCAAAAGCAACAATAACAACCTTGGGAATAGCAGTAAACATAACAGCAACAGTGGCACGCCAACAACCAACATAGGCGGATCATCTGGCGGTAGCTTTAGACTTTCTCGTCGTATCTTTGCTGAATCTGGTTCATCAGCTTCAACAAGTGCTTCTAATTCAGGCATACCCACTCCCACTGCACCCCCCACATTGCAGTGGCAACAACACCAACTAACGCGTGGCGCCAATCGATTGACCACAGAGCGAGACCATCAGCAGCAGCATCTCAAGCTGCGTAAGAAGATCAGCTACTAGTGACGTTGTTTTCGTTTACATTTGATGGATGAGCTGCTTTAAAAAAAAAAGGGGCAGATTCTCAAATGAAGAGATGGGAATGAAACCGCTAAAGAATGCCTTCTGTAACTGTGAATTCGATTTCATACATATATATTTACATAGATAATCGTCTAGCAAATTTTTTTTATTGATTTAACTCTAATTAAATGAATTTAAAATGAAACAATCATCGTTTCACTTTTATTGTTGCACTTTTTTTAGTATTAAGGGGAAACCCACAATTGCAATGAGTTATAGTACATATAAGAAACAACTATTTATTATTATTCACAAGAGTTCGTGGTTTCGTTCCTTTCTCCAAATACTATTAATTGAATTGTACAAAATTATCGAAAGAAACAATGAAAAAAAAAATAAAAACGAAAAGTTTTTGCTTTCACATTTTGTGCATGTATTTCTATATTAAGCAAAATATAACTATTTTATATTTATACATATGTATGTAAATTATGTACATTATTTCATAGTGAGTAAATGAACCGTTTATTTAGTTTTAAGTATTAGTTGAAATATATATGTAATGAGAGAAAACACATTGGTGCCACGAATTCAGTCTAAACTAACATAAACTGTAAGTATTCGATTATTTGATTATAGATTTTGCTCTCTAATCCAATGAACACACAATCAAAATCACATTTGAGCTCGATTTTCAGCATGGGTTCCATGGTCGCAGCTTCCAGCTTAGTGACTGTGAAAGTCAATTTTAGGGCATCGAGCATTGCCGTCATCTTGGACTTGGTGGAATCGCATTCATTGGAATTGATCACACTAAAGGCCGCTTCTTTCACATGTGGATAAAAGTTTTTAAAGTAGTTGTGTCGATCGCATAGCTTTATGGATTGATTTTCGTCGCCGCCAGCTTCAGTTAATTCACGATACGTTTTAAATTTGCGACGGCGCTCGGTTTCCACGTCCTCTAAGTTTGTATCCATATCAGATGTGTCTTGTGGGTTTGTACTAACCAACTCATTGTTTTCGCTCAATTTATCCGATTGTTTCGATATGACGCATAGCATTTCGATGGCAGCACGCTGGCGTGCATCTTTCTTACTGTCAGATTTGCCATAACGTTTGATGGACGCCACGGAGCAGCAAGCGACAAATTCCGGTGCATTCGGTTGACCACTCTGCTGGATTATTTCAATGGTTGGCAGGGGGATGTCGTGACGAACGCAATAATCTCTCAACTCCTTAAGCATGTCGCGATTCATATTTGTCAGTTCATTCATTAAACTGTCGGGGATATCAGTATTTCCATCCATTTCTGAACCGAGGCTGTCAAATCCAGGTAATTTGCGCAGTTTTCGCATTATGTTGGCGGCAGCCAAATGCTTGGCATCGCGCTTAGAGCGGCCTGTAACCACAATTGACATTTTGAAATTACTGTTATCAAAACTGCGTTTGGATATATTTATGTACACAAATACCATTTCCGTAGGCTTCGATGTCCATTAGCACAACTTTACAAATATAACCACCCTCTTCGCCGTCAATGTAATCATAAAGAGGATTGCCAGTTTTGGCCTGTGCACAAAACTCTTGTAGAGCTGAAACTGTAGATTTGTTTTCCATTGACGTCTAGATTATCTTTTAAATTTGGACGCAATCAAAATGATCTGGAAATGTAAGAACTTTAAATACGCATGAATTTGCCAGTGTTAGAAATCGCGCTACATCTAAATTGTACTATATTTGCCGACGTTTCCAAATTAATTGATTAAATAAAAAAAAAAAGTGTCTTAAGCTACTATGATATTTGTAATTAATTAGTTTTGACTATACTTTTAATTGTATTTACTATAATATTTAATTGTTGTTTTTATATATATTGGGGCAAATGTTAATACACGTCATGTACATAAGAGTGGCAACGCCGCTATACTCAAAGCAACTCTGTAGTGTATCAAAAAACAAGTGTTGCTGTGTCTACAGACGAAGGAACTTTGATTATTTATTTTGCTCTGTTCGGTTCGTGAACTGCTCGGAAATTCGTTTCATAATCAACAGTTCTGAATTTAATGCACTACGCAAACGGAAACACAGCAACATATACATTTTTTGTACAATCGAAATAACAATCTAGAAAAGCAAAATTAGTTGTCAAAAAAAATCATTCCAGAGGGGAGTAAGTGACCGTGGAAGTCTACAAACAACAAGTACCCAAGAGTATAGAGGAAAATAACTTGCATACTGCCTAACGCTGACGAATCATCATCCTACAAACACTTGTCGCTACTGCGCCCCGTCGTTGTTTGTTGCTGCTACATTTTTTTTCAAATTCGTGCATAGCAATTAGCAGTGTTATAGAAAGTAGCCCGGGGAGGGTGAGGGTCAACAATGGATGATACCACAGCCACAACGCCGTCGCCGTCGTCAGCGGCCACGGCCGCTGGTTATGATGCTGCGCGAGACAAAACAAGCGCTGACGGCGGCGTCGCAGTCGCTGCCGCAGCCGTCGCGAGCAGCAGCAGTGTTAGGCTTTTAATTAAATCGTCAAATCAGCAATACGACGATATGAACGTCGAGAGCGATCTATGCTGGACTGTGGAAAGACTAAAAAAGCAGCTATCTTTGGTTTATCCCGGCAAGCCGGTACGTACATATGGACACATACACACATTCGTATGTTCCCGTGACAGTATTTTGACATTATCTTATCAGCACTTCCAGTCAATCTTTAATATTCCTTGTATATCTTTTGCACTCAAGCGTCAAGTGCTTTGCTATTTACGTTTTATTTTGCAATTGTGCTCATGCCAAGTACACGTCACGCTTTAATGGAAAATGAACACACGTTTGAGCGAAGCTTACGATAAAAATAAAACACATAATTTATTTCCATATGGAAATTGCATTTTAACAAACACTTCAGTTTCTTGAATTATATGGTATTTCTATTGTCAATGACTTAACGAAATTAATGAAATCAAGGGAACTTAGCGATGACCATCGATTAGTAAGTCGTAAAAGCATTTAATTTAAATCTCTGATATTACGAGTTATCATAAGTATATATAATCACTTTGACTACTCTGTAATGAAAAAAGTGTGTAGGTAATAGATGAAGCAGCTAACCTTCATCTTATATATGCTTCTGGTGCGAACTTATCTGTTGCCCAGATCTATGAGTCAATCTTAATCAATAATGCTGTAAAATTAATTTTTAATTTTTCGTTTCTTAGCTCATTTTCTATATTCATAACTATTCTTCTTGCTATTCACAGGAAATCAAAGACCAGAAGCTCATCTATTCTGGAAAACTGGTGAGCGATACACAGAAATTGTCGGAAGTCATACGCAGCTATAAGGACGTTTACCAGCAGCATCATATTTTTCACTTAGTTTGTGTTAACAAGAATATAATCAAGGTGCCATATAAGGCAACATCGCCAGCAAAGGACGTCAGCGTCAATGCAAACTCCACCGCCAATGCCACCGCCATGCCACGCCTAGAGACCAACAATACCAATGATAACGAGCTTAGGCAACGTCATGTGACGACTGATGCTGCGCCTGTTCAAAATCCTTATCAGCAACAACAGCAAACAAATGCTGCGTATTCTTGGATGCATCACCTGTTGGATCCCAGCATGCAAAATCATGCCTATCATTTAGCTGCCTATCAAGCGGCAGCTGCACACGGTGCTGTAAATGTGTCCACAATGACGCATCTGACATTCGAGCAGCAACAGGCGCTGCTGACCAACGCCTGGATTCAACACTGTTATGCCCAATATATGCAGCAAGTAATGCAAAAGTGAGTATTTCGTGTCCATTCTCAACACAACCCATTTTAATGTTGTTTAAATACAGTCCTAGTGGCACTCGACCAGTGGTGCCAATGCTGCATCCATTATTGCAAAGGTTGCCTGTGATGCCCAACAACATGAGTATGCCACAGGCTGATCCGGTTTTGCCAGCTGCTGGTGCTGGTGTAGCACAGGTTAATGAAGCGGCGGTGGGTCTGCAGCCGGCAGCGGTGGCGGCTGGCCGTCAAGTTGATGGTCCCAATTTCGCCAATATACAGGAGGAGCCAGAGATGCGTGATTGGCTGGACAGTTTTTTTAGTTTTACACGACTGGCCATCTTTGTAACTGTTTTGTATTTTAACTCGTCTCCTTTGCGTTGTTTGCTGGTGGTTCTCATAGCTAGCGTCATTTATCTGTAAGTAAATTGCAAAGATATTTTTTTATAGTCGTACACTAAAAACGGTATTGTTTGCAGCTATCATATTGGCATTCTTCGACGACGTCGCGAACGTAATAACAACAACATCAATCGCAATAATAATGCTGGCAATGATGCGGTCGCCTTTGCTGCAGTCCAGCAAATTCAGCGCATGATGGACGCTGCTGTTGAGCAGGACAATAATCCACAAGCTGCTGCTGAACCGGCACCAGGAGCACCCACAGCAGCAGCAGCTGCGCAGGATGCTGCTGCTGAGGCTGCACCCGCAAGTGTTGCTGGCGGGGATCAAGCCGATGTTGCTGCAGTTGCCGCCGAGGCTGTGGCTACCGCCGTTGAGCCGGCAAATGCCAATAACTCTGTGATTTCCATTGTGCGCACTTTTGTCATAACGTTCTTCACGTCGCTGCTGCCCGAGGCACCAGCGCTGTAAAGCACTTGACCAACTTCGTCGCATTCTTTGTGGCCTGCCCCCAAATATCCGACAACTCCAAAAAATATATACTTTCCCCATGATTAAATGTTATTGTTTTGCATACCTGAATTTTTGCAATATCTGTTTATGTAGCTATAAAATGAATTAATGTATATTTATATTTTTATCATCTATCTCTGCGTGTGTGTGTGTCTATCCAATACAACACAGGTCAATCTAATTCTTTCCCCCAGTAGCATTAGTGAATTTTTATAGCGATAAGGAAATTTGTTTTTGATGTGAATTACTACACAATATATAGTGCTAGACGGAACTATGAGAAATCGAACGATAAATTGCAAATTATAAATAAAAACATCAACAAAAAAACGATGCTTTAACAAAATCCGTTTGCCTTTGCCAACACTTTCAATTCGATTTTCCTCAATGGAATCTTTTGTGAATGGAAAATTTTTGAGTTGTCTGCACTTTCACTAAGCGTAAGTAGCTACAATCTACTAAGAGCGCTCAACACTGTGTATTCCATAGGTTTACATGCTCTTCGATGTCGGATCTCTTGCTTCATTCGCCTTATCGCTGCTTATGTACGTCCAGCTATATGTCCGTCCATCAGTCTTTCTGTCCGCCTGTCCGTTCGGCAATTTCTCGAGCTGATAGGGGCGCGTCGTTGTCGTCTTGCTTGGGGTTTAGATCGTTGCGAGTGCTCGAAGTTAACGGATGGTGCATCAGCGTTGTGATCATTGAAACATATTGGGCCTTATTTTTACCTTCATCTCGTGATTTTTGTATTTCTATTTTTTCATTTTAATCTGCGATGTGGCGGTCGTCTCAATTGCGCTCAACAATCGCGCCCGCGCTCATCCGACAGCGTCATGTAAGTGGGCGTCATTCGGTTTGCCTTTATGTACTCGTATTGAGAATTCGATTCATTTCGATCTACAGCATGGTCGCGTGATTGCTATACGAAGGGAGGATCAATCGGTTTGGGAGCGACGTGCTCCATTTGGTCCCACGCATGTGCAGAAGCTGGTCAAGCAAGGCGTCAAGGTCATTGTCCAGCCTTCTAATCGGCGCGCGTACCCCATGCAGGTGAGAACATTTTTAAATCCCTATCACCCTATCATCTGCCTAACAGTCGACTAAGAGAAGATACGAGTATTTAGTATGCACTGCCCACAAAAGTGGGATGTATTATAAAAGTTTTTGCCAGATAAGCTTCTCGTGTGTATCATAAATTTGGCAATTGTTGGCCTTGGTTGCAGTCAACCGCCTAGGAGCGAACGTTAATTCATGTTATCACCAAACAAATTGTTGTTTTTATATATTGTTGTTTGTATATACTACACTTATACTTCCCATACTCAACTGATTTCTTAGCAGATAAATATTTTTTTAATCGTGTTACATTAAAAACAATAACAACTTTCAATTGACATTTTCAAAACAAAAATGTATTTATAAATACAGCAACAAATTAAAAGATTGTGATTAGTTGCCAAGTAGTACATGAATTGTGTTTTAAGTCTTTGGGAAAACCAGTACCATTTTTTAAAATTTTTTTCAGCACCATTATTTTTTTTAATTTTTAATAAAGTATTATAAAATATTACCAACCAGAGAAAAATGCAACGAGTAAATATTCCTTTTTGCTAAAAATCTAAATTTTTCAAAAAGAAAATTTACTTCAAATTCTGTATAGTTTAATTTGCCTACATTTATAATATAAAAGGTAAACAAAACTAATCAATGTAATAAGTTTTCTTTATTATATATTTTTAATATATATTAACATTGATCGCATGAGACATATCCGGTCAGATCAAGTAATGTGGGCTGTTATGTTGGAAAATAAAATTAAAGGTTTCAGAGATTATCATAGTTGAGTGATAAGATAGGTTGATTATTTCCACATAGATTGCAAACATAAGAATCGATTAGTGGTCTATAGATTTGATAAGAATAATTGAACGACTCACGCTCTTTTTTCCCGCCAACTATAATTTTCTTCCACAGGCATATTTGCAAGCCGGAGCCCAGATCCAGGAAGACATTAGCGATGCTTCCGTAATCTTTGGCGTCAAACAGGTGCCCATCGACGCACTTATTCCTGGCAAAACCTATTGCTTTTTCTCGCATACAATCAAGGCACAGGAGTCCAATATGTCACTTCTCGATGCCATACTGGAAAAGGTGAGTATTAAATAAAACCCTATAGATTTCATTGATATAAAATTAATTTCACTGCTGATTCAAAGAAAATCCGTTTAATCGACTATGAACGCATTATTGATGAGCGCGGTGCTCGCTTGGTGGCCTTTGGCAAATATGCCGGAGTCGCTGGCATGGTGAACATCTTGCATGGCATCGGCTTGCGTCTGCTGGCGCTGGGACATCATACGCCCTTCATGCACATTGGTCCTGCGCACAATTATCGCAACTCCTCTATGGCCCGCCAGGCTATCCGTGACTGTGGCTATGAGATTTCGCTGGGCATGATGCCCAAATCAATTGGGCCCTTGACATTTGTCTTCACTGGCTCTGGCAATGTGTCGCAGGGAGCACAGGAAGTGTTCTCCGAGCTGCCCATCGAGTATGTGCCACCAGAGATGCTTCGCAAAGTGGCTGAGCATGGCAGTAAGAATCAAAGTTCCGTCTGCATGAAAGAATCCTTATTATTTCTTTTTCATCTGCAGATCAAAATAAGTTGTACGGTTGCGAGGTAAGCCGTTCAGATCATCTGGAGCGTCGCGAGGGCGGAGGTTTCGATGCCAAGGAGTACGATGAGTTTCCTGAGCGTTATATCTCCACATTTAATCAGAAGATTGCTCCTTACGCCTCGGTGATTGTCAATGGCATCTATTGGGCTGTAGGCAGTCCTAAGTTGATTAGTATTCCGGATGCCAAGAATCTCCTGCGTCCAGCCAATACACCGTGGCTACCAACCAGCAAGGGTAGCCCCGCTCTGCCCCACCGTATGCTTGCCATTTGCGATATTTCTGCCGATCCCGGCGGTTCCATCGAGTTCATGAATGAATGCACCACCATTGACACGCCTTTCTGTCTCTACGATGCCGATCGCAATAAAGATACCAAGAGCTTCAAGGGACCCGGCGTCTTGGTCTGTTCCATTGATAACATGCCCACCCAGCTGCCTCGCGAGTCGACTGATTTGTTTGGTGAACTTCTTTCGCCCCATGTGTACGATATCATTAAGAGCGATGCCAAGAAGCGACTCCAGGATGAAAATTTCTCCTATCCCATACAATCGGTAAGTTTAAATGCGTTCGAGATTTTTCAGCCTTTTTTTAACTTGCTTAAGTGCTTAAGTCTTTTATGTGAGAGCCTAATTAGACCAATTAAGCATTTCTTTTCAAAAAGATTTTTTTTAAAAAAAGCTAGCACACTTTTTAGTGCTTTACAAAATTGGAACAAAAGGGAAAAATTATGGTTTTGTATCTTCACTAGCCGGACTCCTCCGATGCTTACCTTTAACAGTCATTAGTAATTAATTAATTATATAATTCTTACATCTTTTGAATTTATTTTATTTTATTATATTCTTTAGTAGTATATATTCCTTACTTTAGTAATGGGAACAGGGTATTTCGTAGTCGACCTCTCGACTGCAGCGTTCAAATTTGTTTTTGTTGCATATAATAAAAATGGGTCGAGGGTATCTCCCAGTCGAATGTAGCTTTCTTACTTTTTTTTTTTATATTATCATGCCAGATAAGTGTTATAAATATCAAGTTGTCTGAGCATACGCTCCGTATTTAGATTGAAGTACATTTATCAACAAATTTTGATTTAGTAATTAATTGCAAACTATCAAAATTGCAATGGTCGGTTGTATCTTCAGCTGAGCAAAAGAGAAATCGAAGATTAAATTTCTTCGTCATTTGACATTTTCGTTATCTGTAAATATAAAAGTGTGCATTGTTCTCTCTCTCTCTCTCTCTTTCTCTCTCTTTACTCTACTATTCTTTGTCTCTCATTCGTTAGGCAATTATCGCAAGTAATGGCGAGCTAACCGAGGGCTTCCAGTACATCCAAGAGCTGCGCGAGTCGCAAAGCAATCGCTCTCGCCACAAGATGGAGGGTCGCTCCGAGTCCCACAAGAAGGTGCTGGTGCTGGGCGCCGGCATGGTCTCTGCCCCGCTGGTCGAGTGGCTACATCGCGAGAAGGATGTCAACATCACAGTCTGCTCGCAGGTGAAGGAGGAGGCGGATCGACTGGCCCAACAATATGCTGGCGTCGATAGCGTCTACTTGGATGTAAACGAGAGCACTGGTCATCTTCAGGAGCTGTGCGGCAAGGCGGATGTTGTGGTCTCGCTGTTGCCCTACAGTCTGCATGGTATGATCGCACGCTATTGTGTGGCGGAGCGTACTCATATGGTCACGGCCAGCTATCTGAATGACGAGATTGCCGCACTGCATGAGGAGGCACGTTCGAACGGTGTGACCATAATGAATGAGGTGGGCCTGGATCCAGGCATTGATCATCTCTTGGCGCTGGAGTGCATACACGAGGTGCAGGAAAAGGGGGCCGTAGTGGAGTCCTTTGTCAGCTATTGCGGTGGCCTGCCGGCACCGGAGCACTCCAACAATGCATTACGCTATAAGTTCTCCTGGTCGCCTCGTGGCGTGCTTCTCAACACACTCTCTGCTGCCAAATATCTGAGTCAGGGACAGATTGTGGAGATCTCGGGCGGTGGTGAACTGATGTCCAATCCGCGTAGCTTAGATTTTTTGCCTGGCTTTGCTCTCGAAGGTTTCCCCAATCGAGATTCCACCAAGTATGGCTCACTTTATGGCCTGGGCCGGGATGTGCATACGCTGCTTCGTGGCACCATACGCTACAAGGGCTTCTCGGAGTCCATTAAGCCCATGCAGCTGCTAGGCTTGATTGATCCCGAGCCTCATGCGCTGCTGCATCCCAGCGGACCTGAGGTTACCTGGCGGCAGCTGGTTACACATCTGCTGGGCATGTCCGATACCAGCATATTCTATGAGAATCTTAAGCAGAAACTGGTTGAACGTCTGGGCGATGTGGATGGCATTGAAAGTCTTGGTCTATTAGATGAGACGCCTGTGGTCAAGTTGCACTCACCGCTAGACACTTTGAGTCATTATCTTTCCAAGCGTTTAGCATTTGGTTCGTAATCCTCACAGATTCTATCAATCTATATCCTGGCTAAACTCCTTTTTTTGCAGAGCGGGAGGAGCGTGATCTGGTTGTGCTGCGCCATGAGGTGGGCATTCGCTGGCCCGATGGTCGCCGGGAGGAGCGTGGCATTAATTTTGTGGTATATGGTCAGCCGCAGGGTCACTCTGCCATGGCCATGACCGTGGGTAAACCTGCAGCTATTGCCGCCAAAATGATTCTTGATGGTAAGGTGGTATAGGCCCTTAATCTTCCCCAAGTCTTTTACCTTTGAAATACTCGTCTCGTAGGTGAAATCCAAGAGCGCGGTGTTTTGCTGCCTTTCACACCTGACATCTATCGCCCCATGTTGCAGCGCCTGCGCTCCGAGGGTCTGACTGCCACGGAGACCTCCAGATGGCTCAACTAATTACCTGGCTACTTGAATACCCTGTGAACTTAATGTTCCATTCCAATCGACTGTTGTTTTACATGCTTCTTCTTATTTATAAACCTGATATCTTCATCGCTGCGTACATGAAAAAAACTTTAGATAAGACTGCACTCCATTATCTGTATGTAAGTGTGTTATATTGGCATACATGATATGATTACAATTTTGTTAAATGCAGGAAAACGATTACGTGTTTAAATTCCTACCAAACTATTATTAAATGTGACTAAAACGTTTGTTTAAAATCAAATGTATGGACTTTGTTCATAATTCATTAATAAAATGTGTTTCTTTAAATGATATTTAGCAAAAACAAAAGCAGGAAAACTATTAATTAAACTACAATATAACATTAAAATTGTACACAACTAATGACTTTAAAATAATAATTAAATGATTAATGTTTTTTTCTTTAAAGTAGGATTGATGGCACTTGGTACTTGATTTCTAATAGAAACTTTCTATAAATTATATTCAACGAAACAAACGAATTATTTTGAAAATTGAAATAAGAAAAGAAATGTTAAGAACAATTTTTAAAGTAATTGAGAACATTTTTAATTAGAGAATTTGTAATTAATGTAATTGTGTATGTAATTATTTTTTAGTGATTTAGTATCAGAAATAAATAATTTGTCTTAAACTAAATACAGAGAAAAACTAAATCCATTGATTGCTCTATCTCTTATAATCTCATACAGACGAATACACGGACGGACAGACTCGGCTATTGGCACTGATCTGGAGTATGTATACTTTATTGGGTAGGAGATGCCTCGTTTTGGCTGTCAAAAACATTTGAACAATATTATTATACCCTTTTTGGATCATTAGCACAGGGTATAAAAAGAAAGCTTAACTAAATTGAGTGAGTAAAAGAAGCTCATCAGCACCGTCTGACAAATAATTAAATCAAATACATTTAATTTGACATTTAGAAGTCAAGAAGTCTGGTGTGACAACCCCGTCAAAGTAAGTATTATTCAGTTTTTGGCCAAATGTCTGGCTTTTCCACAAGCTAACTAAATATATGACATTCTGCCAGCGAAGAGATTTAGTTTTTCTTTCTATCTACCTTCAACTGGGAATTGCAATTGTCCATTAACCTTTTTGCGTGGTTCGTAAATAACTATCTTTTATAGATTCTTTGCCTGTATGTACACCATGAATTTAAGTTGTATGTATTTAGGTCATGGATTTAAAAAAAATCATGACCTTTTGCGTTTGTCCGAATGGGCGTAATTATTCTTATCATATTCTTGATCAGCATCAACAGCCGAGTCGATATAGTCCTGTCTGTCTATCCGTCTGTCTGTATGAACATCGAGATCTCAGTGACTATAAAAGCTATAGCTACCAAACTTGGAGACAACATATACAAACTTGGTGGGCAGATGAAGTTTATTTTAGATGTTGGCCGATTTCCAAGCATCATGTTAAAGCTAGAACGTTTGGTACACACAATACTAATCATCATCTTAAAGATCTCTGAAAGTTTGGTTACAATCGGACAAAAAACACAGAAGTTGTTAACGAATTATTTTAATAAGGCGAAATCGGGTGCAGCTGCACCTGTTCAGCTAGTTGTCACTCAGTGACATAATAATGGTGTTCAATAAACATAATGAAGTGCTACCAAGCTAATCATTTAGAACAAAATTTATTTCGGTATATTTTTTGGTATATTTTTGTAGTATATTTTCCAGTATATTTTTGAAAAGTATAATATGTATTGGTCACTCTTTATTATTCTTCCATTCAGTAAAATTGAGTTACGGGTATATCACAGCCGAGCAAACTCGACAGTTGCTTTCTTACTTGTTTTACCCTATAATTATTATAATTTTCGTAATTTTATAACATTATTAAACGCTGCGCATGTACACTAAAAATCCATGACCTCGTACAGTCAAAGCTTGACTGTAGCCGTTCCTACTTGTTTGTTTTTTTATTTGTTGTTTTTTTCACAATGTACATTTTTTTTAATCTAATTTATGATCTACGTACGCTATATGAAAAATGTACAATTGCTGTACAACTTAAACACGAAACTAGATCGAAAACTTATGTTGTATATCCGCTATGTTATACTAAAGCTTCCTTGGGAAAGTTCTTAAAGCTTGCTAGCTGATCGAAAGCTTTTTGGAGTGAGACAGATAGGCAGATACGCCAGAGAGCAGCTGTGTAGGAGAGTTTGGCGCCTGAGTGCGAATCTAATGTTTACATTTTTCGGTTGAATAGTCGATCTTACTGTTAAGTAGGGATTACATAGAATTGATTGTTTACATCTAACGGCTACGTGGTTAATCTTTACTGTTAAGTGGGATTTAAGTGCTGAGCCTTAATTTGGGTGTTAGCTAGAGTAGCGATAACTGCGAAGGGTTTGCCAAAGGTGCAACAATGCGAATTGGCTATAAAATGATGATTTTCATAAAAAATCAACTGTGGGTGATAAAGTTTATACACTTTTTTTTAGTTTGAATGTAAAGACATTTCCACTAGACATTTTTATACCCGCCTACCAAAAGTGTAGAAACCAAAAACAGGCAGAACGGGCATTTCCGATTTGAATGATTTCTGCAAATTTAGTTATGATCGGACAATATCATCGAATAATATGGACAGAACTTATTCAACAAATACTTTTGAAGGTGAAATCAGGTGCAGTTGCACATGTTCAGTTTCTGTTTGAAAAAAACGAAATTGCAAGCCACTTGGAATAAACGTAGACGTTAATTTTTGGTATATGCAATAATAATAATCACCATCTAAGTCTCTGAAAATTTTGTTACAATTGGGCAATAATCACAGAGGTTATTCAAGAAATACTTTTTTAGGGCGAAATCAGGTGCAGCTACATCTGTTCAGTTGGTATGTCACTCAGTGTCATTATAATGGTTCAATAATCCTAATGAATAGAATATTTCGCTCTTAGCGAAACTTGGCGGGTAACTTGGGCGGGTATCTTACAGTCGAGCAAACTTGATTGTAGGGGCCTTACTTGTTATTATTATATTTCATAAAATATTCTTTGGCCAGACTTTAATTATAGGCGGATCATAAATATCGCGGGCATATTCCAAATATTTAGTCAGCCTTGTCAGCATGGCAACTCGTTGACTCGAAGGGTTATCAGTTTGGACTTGAACTGTTTTGAAATAAATCAATAGATGGTATCAGTGTTTTACTACATGGTATAATTATGTGATCTATATTTAGTCAAGTGCATTTGCGAAATTAAACCAACAATTCCCACACTCATATGGCTGAAGCTGGTGTTCTGTTGTTAATGATACTGTTGCTCTTGTTATTGCTCGAGTGCAGATTATCCGTTTATTGTTAGAATATCAATAACATACACGTCGTATTTATAAATACGTATACGAGTATGTTTGTATGCATGTATTTATGTACTGGCTCGTAGTTTGTCCAAGAGATTGAGGCTATCAGCTAGAGACTAATCAAACCATACACCGCTACCTGATAACCAATAACCTCTGCCAGCTGTTGTTGTTCTTGCTGCTGCTGTGGATGCCGCAGTCGCCGACGCAGTCGACAGTGACGCTGGTGTCGGCGTTCAGTTGTACAAATTTGAATTCATTCAATGCGAATTCGCTTACGCACATACAAACGTGTGTACGTGCATGTGTGTGCGTAAGTAGGCATGTACGAATATGTGTATGCGGAGAGACAAACTAAGTGATAACAACGTGTGCAATGGGATTTGTGAAACCAGAGCGAGCGGCGCTAGCAGCTCGCCCGCAGTCGGCGCTCTAAATTAAGCTCTTGTTGTTGTTGCACTTTTTGGTTTTGTTGTTTTTTTCGGGCTGCGCTCGCACTGGCTGCGCAGTACAGTTCGTCTTTAGTCTTCAGTCTTGATAATAGTCCCGAGTCAGTCGCATTCGCACTCGCACTCGCACTTGTACTTTACTTGTACTCGCAGTCGCTGTCGCCGTCTCAAGCGCTTTTACAGTTATAAATCAGAGTATTATGTATATATGCATATGAAATAACGGCTGTTTGCGTGTTGGCACCGAACAAAGCAGCTGTTGTTGCAGGAACGGGAACGTGTACTGGTCACATCCGTGTGTTTCTCTCTGAAGGCGATTATTTAATTTAGCGTTATTGAGCGAGAGCAAGACGGAGAGAAGTGCGTGCCGGTTAGCCAAACCCATTTTAATTGTGCAATGTGCGAGAGCACGATTTAATCAACGTTAAAGGTCATCATTATTACAATTGCTATCATCGCAGTTACAGCCTATCGAAGAAACCGTGTGGACTAACAATTCTATCGCTCAGCTGTTATCACTGCAGCGAGAGCACCAACAACAAACAACAAATATTCCATCAATCACCAAAAATACAACAAGAACTACAAAATGTGGTGCATGCGCTATTTGTCGGAGACTCATTTGAAGGGCTTCGAGCGTTACAAGGTAGGCATTTAGTATGAATACCCAGTAATCGGTCTTAATGGGGTATGCTGTATACAAGGCTCAGCATTTTAGAGACGACGCAAGACATAACATACATTGTACTCACATTATACAATATTCACGACAATCAGCTGATGAATAATGAAATTACAAAAGATTAGAACGGCATTTTATTATTTACTCTGAGAGGGCAACTTTCACCCACACTTCCACTTTTTCTAGGTTAGGAGGTCGGGGGATTGTAATACCAATTACATATGGGGGTTCGTGTTCAAGTTCCGTGCACGAACATGGAAAATCAATGGATATGCATATTTAAAAAGGCGCATCAATCAATTGCTATTAATTTGGTATGTCAACAGATTTAATTACCGGTCTTACAACAAGTTCCGGTATATCAGTATGTACCTTACATACAATATACATTGGTATGTCTTATATGAGTATATGTTTTCGCTGATAATCAGGGAGTTGGGCAACGCGAAGAAGATTTGCTGCGGCATGTGTTGGACATTGCTAGGCTCTTATCAAAATTATTCGTTAGGGAGCCTCGCTATGACTAGGCCTGGGTCATTCATTCAATTCAATAAACCGGATGGTGATCAAACAAATCTGCTTCGTAAATCCCGTAGAAGGCATTGAACTGTACATATGTAT
Organism: Drosophila pruinosa; assembly: GCA_018150935.1. Lineage (NCBI taxonomy): Eukaryota > Metazoa > Arthropoda > Insecta > Diptera > Drosophilidae > Drosophila > Drosophila pruinosa. The sequence continues at coordinate 5,573,826 of JAECWR010000034.1, read as the reverse complement.
ACGAAACATGTGCGGACTGAGAGATAGTTGGTAAACTCACGGTGTCTGGAATTTGTACTCACAAGATTAACATATAAGCATCAGAGGCTTTCTGAGAGATTCAAATATGTATTACATTTATAGAACTTGAACCACTTGAAAATTAATGTATATAAATGTATATATATATTTATTGCGAGAACAGTGAATTATTAAAGCGTCTGTTTCGATAGACTACAATTTTGATTGAATTAGGACACCGAAGCAATATAGTTGTCTAGGTTAGAATGATCATAGCTATCGTATAAAGGGCAATCAAATTTATTCAGATGATCTTTCTTGACTTCTCGGGAAAATAGAATTTCTAAAATCATAAAGTTTAAATTTCTGTAGCAGATAACGCTTATTCAATCTACTTGCATTATTTTTCTTTTATGTTTATTATCTCAATAGTACAACAGCATTGACACAAGTTTTCTCAGTGTCTATGTTATGCACCCCTTCTGGAATGTCTGCGTAAAGGTAAGTGTATAAAATCTCTGTTTTTTGTAATTAATTCAAAAGAATCGCCAAATCTTCTCTTATATATTCAGTATGTACCCATGTGGATGGCGCCCAACATACTCACATTTGTGGGATTTTTGATGACCGTTATTAACTTCCTAATGATAGCGTACTACGATTGGAACTTTGATGCAGCTAACGATAAGACGGTGGGAAATACAATACCCAATTGGGTGTGGTCCGTATCAGCCATTAACATACTGATCTATTATAATTTGGGTGAGTAACTGTAGAGACCATCTCCGGACGAATTAAATTATTGAGATTTATACTGCTTCACAGATGGCATGGATGGCAAGCAGGCTCGTCGGACGGGGACCAGCGGTCCTCTGGGTGAGCTGTTCGATCATGGATTAGACTCCTATTCGGCAGCCCTTATTCCCATTTATATATTCTCCTTGTTTGGTACGGATGACCTACCACCGATTCGCATGTTTTTCGTCATTTGGAACGTCTTTCTTAATTTCTATTTCACACACGTTGAGAAGTACAACACGGGCGTTATGTTTTTGCCCTGGGGATACGACTTTACTATGTGGGTGAGTGCGGCTAATAATAGTTTTAAGAGGAACTTAAATGATTGTAATGTGTTGTAATTTCGAGAGCTGTTGAGTGGTTTTCAAGAGCGCTCAGCTAGTTTTAACAATTCAGGTTCCTTGAATGGTTTCTAAATGAGCTTGTGATTGGCCCAAATCAACTTGAATTCAAGTTATGTTAAATTTTATCTCTAGAATTTGAAGTGCAGACATGTATTGTAGGAAGCTTTTAGTTGAATCTTCTTCTAAGTTCATTAATGTGATTTTAATCAAGTTTTAATGTGTTGTAATCAAAGTGCATTCTGTTGTTTTAGGGCGTAAGTATAATGATGTTTGTGGCAACCCTGGTTGGTCCGGAGATTTATCGCTCAAGCTTTTACGGTATTACTGTCGCAAATGTGTTCGAAGTGGGACTCATTGGCTCCGGCATGCTCTCCAGTCATCCGATTATCATAAAGAACATCTATCTGTAAGTAATCCAAAAGTATTTACTATAAATTGATTTTTTGATTTTAGTATTCAATCTGTTTTAGATCTTACAAGAACAAGACGGGTAAGATGCGTCCTATGATGGAAATGTTGCGCCCCTTCTTTGCTTTTCTCTGGCTCTTTGTGATCACCTTGATATGGTCGTTCTTCTCGCGCACCAATGTGATCAATCAGGAGCCGCGTGTACTCTGGATACTTTATGGCACAATCTTTTCAAATATTGCTGTAAGAAGCTGAATATCTTTATCTGCATGACTTCTAATCTAAATTCCTCTCTTTGAAGTGCCGCCTGATAGTAGCACAAATGTCAGATACCCGTTGCGATGCGTTTAATATACTTATGTGGCCATTGGCAGCCACTGTAGGCGTTTGCTGTTTTCCCTGGTACAAGCAGCTCTTGGGCATTGATTTGACGCCACATGGGGAACGCTGGCTTGTTCATGGACTAACCATATTCGTTACATTAGCGCACTGGCATTATGGCTACGGAGTGGTAAGTCCTAGTTTCCCGAAAGACTTTTAAAACCTCTACAACTATATCTATTTTGTTTTTCCAGGTCTCAGAAATGTGTAATCACTTCAAAATCAACTGCTTTAAAGTAAGAAAACCTCACAAAGATTCCGATGAGAAATTACAACATCCATTGCAGAACAATAACAAAATGTTAAAAGCCCATTTAAATTAATTGCGTACTAACTAACAAAAAGAGTCAATGAAGTCAACGACAAAAATGGGTGACATTTTGTATGTGATATAATAATACTATCTGGGTCTCACAAAATTCAATTTCGCCTCGCCTCTGGTCTACATATATTTAAGCGATCCCATATACAATTCAAAAAGCTATCAAGCGCCGCATTATGTTATTTGGTAAAGTTCATCCAAAACTATTCTAATCTAACTTAATTCTAAGTAAATAAATAAATACTAAAAAGGTATAATATTTAAGATAAAAGCTAATGGAATGTTTAAGTATGGTGATAAGTTGCATCCGTAACGTATGGCATAGGGCTATAAGTGCATGTTCCATTAATTATTATATGAGTATGCTTTGATATTGAGTTAAGAGACAGTTTTAATGGAAGTTCGTATCACAATTTCTCTAGATTAAAAAACAACCTGTCAACGCAGTGCAGGAGCTTGCAGAGACCGAATCCAAGCAACCCGTAACGGAACCCATTGAGGAAGTGTAGCAAGAGTACCTTGAATACCAATGGGTTACATTATGTTTAAGCACCATTCTTAAGTACAGTTGTGTGAACATTTCAAAACTGTTTTTAGGTTAAGTTAAACTCGAACCAAATATGTAACTGTTAAGTACAAATGAAAAAGCTTTCATGTGCCTTATTCCAGACCCACTTATGTAGGCAACAAAAGCTCTTGTATGAAAGCTTTTTTTGTTGCGCCCTTGATTTGCTAGATGGCGCCTGCTTGAAATACATATAATTGTGCTAAATAAATTTCTTAAATTTCAAATATAGTTTTGACTTTTAATAATATATAATTTATGGTTTTCAAAGTCAATAAGAAATAATTGACTTCAAATTTGGTATATATGTACATATTGTATTGTTGTATTGTTTGTTGAATTTCGTAAGCAGGTTAGTTTATTTTGAAATACTATGGGCAAGGATGTCCGTAAATTTTAAAATAGCAAAATGATTTTTCATTCAATAAATTTAATGTTGAGGATAATTGATTAAAAAGTCATCACAAGTCAATTGTTGGGCCACTACGTGTACTTTAATTAAGATTTTAATTAGCACAGTAAATCGAATTATAGCATTAGGCTTATATACAAATTCTTTTTAATTTTCGAACTCGATGGGAAAGTTTCTAGGCTTTTTAGCGTTAGCCTGTTATTGTCACGTAGCGCATCCATTTCTCTTTTAGCTGAATCTGCCCTCGGGCCCTGCGACCCTCTTCTGTCAGCGCCAACAAATTATATCAACATTGACCTCCGTATACTCCTTCCTATTTCCTATACTTTCCCCCTTTTTACCCGGATGCCTCCCTAGGAATATCTATTTATATATTTCAACACTTTTGCTATGCTTTTTTTTATTGGCATTGCATTTAGAAAGTGATTTGCCACATATGTACATACATATACATATGTAAAGTATTTCATACACACGCACATTAAACACACACACACACTCCAGCTAATGCACACGCCGTCAGGACCTTAGCCTAACACTTTTTGCATTCACGTCACGCATTGTTGTGGTCGTTATTATATTTGATGCCCTTCTACTTACACACATTGAGCAGCTCGAAACGTTTAAAGGGATATTTTAACTTTGTGTAAACCTTTGTGGGTGATGGAAGTGTGGGAAATGGGAGCCGCGAAGATGTTGTAGATCACGTAAACACAGCGAGGGTTCCATCTAATGTTCCAGAATTTTAGTCGTAATTAAGGACGCTTGGATCTTTGCGCGACATGAATTGAAAATACTCTCTTTTCCTATATTTATTGAGATTTCTTAAATTTCGAAATTGTTAATGTAAATAATGCAAAGGTAGTTTCACTCATAGAACAAGTTATTTTGGATCCAGAGTGTCTTGCAAGATCAAAATATGTATGCTTGGATATGGATTTCACCATCGAAACGTAAATTCCTTGGCAATCTAATTAATAACAAAAAGTCAATATGTTCAATTGGTGAGCTTTATTCCTAAAATATAGAAACATTAAATAGCTATTCAGAAACAGTAGCCTAGATTAGTTGAAATGTATGAAGCAAGTTGACGTCTGACCTGCAGCTTTTAGATACTCGTACTTAATAAATAAACTTATTTTAGAAACATTTCATTTAGATAAATATACCAGTTGGATTTTATAACTCTTCGATTTTATTTTTCTTTTTATTATATTTTTTAATCACCAACTCAAGTAAACGGTTTTAACTTTGATAAAGTTTAGAGTTTGGCATCACAGTTACATATATTAAATATTTAGAAACTCCCTAAAAGCAATATGTCAGAAACAAGTTAATAAATTTAAACTGGCTTGAACTTAATATTTTGCTTAAAGTGCAGCACCAAAAAAAAGCATGTGTAAATAAATTGGGTCATAAATTTGTTTTATAAGCACAAAAGACAGGCCATTTGGCTTGTGGACGATTTAATGAGTACCTTAGCAGACTGTGTATAGTACTCGTATGAGCATATATATATTATATTCGAATATATGTGTGAGTTTCGATCCACGCACTAAAGTGATGGTTCATTTGTCTTTATTTAGTCGCGAGGCACAAAATGGTCGCTTGGAGGCTGCATTTATTGACAATAAATAGGTCATAAATAAGAAACATCGAGAGTGGTTTGGGTATCGTTTTAAAAGATTCTACTTGGAACTAAGAGGTATAGGAAGGGGGAGTGTAAGAGGAGGGGCTGCAAGTTTAAGGGAGCTGAGAGGAATCAACTTCAAAGCGGAAGTTGCGCAGCATTTGCCTTTATTTTTCGTCATCTGGCATTTGAGTTGGGCGCCGAAAAGTAGGTGGTTCTTTGATGAATGGGCGTGGCACATACTCCCTTACTCACACACACACACACAGAGCTGGCAAGTGCACTTGAAAACAAAGAGCGTAAAGTTATTAAAGGTTTTTGCGCTTTGTGCGTGCCTTTTATGTCACTTACACTTTTTCTTCTACATATGTCCCAAACGAGTAGGCCAACAGCACTTTCGCAGCTCTGAGCCCTGGCTTTCATGTGCCCAGGCATAAGGGGAATACGAGAGAAGGAAGCCCGGCCTGACTGTAAACTTGAATACGTTTTGCATACAGTTTTCGACTGACGCCTTGCCTTACTTCAAGCGTGCGGCAAATTCAATTTCAAATTTCCAAATGTTTTTTTCGAAAATTACATTTTTCATGAAGGGTGCCAAAGTTCACGTTGCGTGTCAACCAATGAATAGCAGCGCCACCGTTTTCTGGTTTGAATGATGCATCTTGGGTAGCAGAGTTGAAAAAAAACGAGAAAAACAAAACAACAAATGTCAAGTAAATGAATATTTTATTGCCTGGCATAAGGCAATGGAGGCAAGCCAAGTCAAACGCTACCGAAATTGGCTTCACGCTGTGAGAATTCAGTTTTCTATATAGCCGCGATGAGAGAGCTAACCGAAGTGCGTGCCAGCAGCTACCTGCCAGCCAGAGATGCGGATATTTATCAATATATATATTATATTAACGCATACACATGTAGAAACTCGTTTATTGACGCTTATGATGTGACATCGTAGTTTGTGGAAGTCATAAGTTGTTCTAAGCTGTCCTTGATATCCTATTGAGTTTTTCTAGCACACATTAAAGTCTGTATATGAATATCTGAATCTTGCCTTCAAATTGATAATAGATAATCGATTAAACCTATGTTATTAAACAGACAATTCAAAATAAAATATATACTAATAATTTATTTATTGGAGTATATCATACTTCGGTCAAGTATTACATTATAATTTTTTTGAATCAAGATACCATTTTCAAAGATTTATTTTAGAAAGATTTATTTTGTCAAGTGGTAAATCATTTATAATCAAGTAAATATTTATACATTTGCAAGTGGACAAAGAAGTTTCAGGGGAACTTTCAGGGCTGGCAATATACATATTTGTAATATAAAATATTGGAGACAGAGATAAAACGAAATAAAAATATACATGCATATGTAACATGTTATTGTTTTATTTTTGAAAATTTAAGCCGTCAGAAATTAAGGATTTACTTTTTAATGCAGTTTTAATTCAGTTTTTAGAAAAACACGTCTACATATTACATAATCCATTCCGCTTTGTGAATAATCTTTTATTTTTCGTAATTGTTATAATAAGTCTGTTAACTGTTCGCCCAGCAACAATTAGAGTTGACCTAAATTATGCTTTGCAGTACTTTTAAATTCGCAAAACTGCCCTTAGTAGCGAATCACACTAGCATGCAAATCGAATCAAAGTTAAACTTTCCACTTGAATGTAGCGATAAACATATTTGCGCTTGTGTGCTTACAGTGAAGCAAGACATAAGCATACCAGTGCACAGTAGGAGTACCCGTACCCACACACACATGCACATTCAGAGAGACGCAACACTCGAATTTTATAGCATACTTTTACGCGCTGCCGTCTACGACTGTGGCAAAAGTGACGTTGAGCTGCCGCTGTCACAGGATATATGGGCGAAGGTAAAGTGTGCGAGTATTTGTGTAAGTGACAGCATGTTAAAATTCATTTGTTAAAAGGATTACCATGGTAATAGGGTTAAAACATATGTATATCCAACCTTTTCTTTTTTCACATCTCCAGTTAGAGTTCCAGTTTCTGCTTTGCTTTTGCCGCCGTTTGTCATGTACCTTTGTTTTTGCTGGATTTCCACTCGTTTGTAAGAGAAAAAAGCATTTTTCCGTCTATACGGCGTGGCTAATTAAAAACATGGCGTTAAACAATTATCTCAGGCATTTGTAATGCTCAGCCAAGTGAGAGCATGCTGCCTAACATCCGTCACATGCCACCTGGCACTTGGTCAGACTGCGGCTTTGACGTTGGACTGCGGAAAACATTTACCAAGCCGCTAATAAATTGACTGCAATCAAAGTTGTCATAAGTTCAGCCCACGTATGTTGCGAGACACTGTTAACTGTGGTCACGTGCATGAGCAGAACGAGAAAGAATGCGCGGAAGAGCGGGGAAAAGTGCGTCCCTTAGCCAAATGACAACTTAATAGCCGAAAAAACTCGAGAAAGCTGCTGTCGAGAGTGCTAGACTGCCAGATACGTGGTAGTGATTTGTGCGCAAATATATAGAATTAAAACTGCTAAGATCAATTTGTTTTTGGCATTAAATAAAATTAAAATATTATTCCTTCAATTAATTATATGTTTATCAGAGCGGGAGTTGACACTGGTCAATAATATGGATTCGGAGATATTTACTTCTGCCTTTTATACTCCCCGCTTCTCACAAAGATATTATACACTTGTACTCAATGAACACGGGGTATTCAAAAAATAAAGCGAACAAAACCCAAGCAGACATTGTCCTTTTTCGGGAGGCCCTAAGATGCTGCTGGTTGGGCTAGCATGTGCCATGTGTCGCCATCATCGTCACCGTCGCACACTTCATTCTCTGACCACCGAGGCGAAAATGTACAAATTGTTGTGATTTATTTTAACAGATTTTTTGTTAACCTAACTCTAACTTGACTCTCCCATACGACTACACACTCTCGAACGGCTCTGTGGCATTTGCTCTATTGATGAATATGCTGGTTGGATTTGGCAGGGACGGAGGGGTGTCAGTTTGTGATGCGCGCGTGACAATGCGCCAATGTGTGGTCAAGTAGTGCGCACGGCTGAGCTGCTCCTGGGACCAGTCAATTTATGGACCAACAAGCACCACAATGAGGGAAACTTAACGTTAACAGGTTTAACCAAGCTAAGGACAAGTCTGACATGAGTGTTAAGCTACGCGACCAGTTCCCTGTGTCCCTCTCTCTCCCCTTCGCCTGCACCACCCTCATCATTAGTGAGCAAAACTTGAGTCTTTAGCAGACGATTGATTTGGCTGATAGGTTTTGATGCCTTCCTTCCATCTGGTTGCTAGCAGCAGCAACTGAAGCAGCTGCCTCTTCATTTCTGGAGTGTCGACTAGTGAATACTCGTTCCTTAGCTGACAACGTTCCTTGACAACCTTCATCGTTAGCTTTAAATTAAAGCGTTAGCTACTAATTACATTGCTAAACTCCACTGAAAGGAATAGGTTTATCTGATGGTATAACAAGAACATTTTTATTAGCACAATAACATTTTATAAAACTTTTTGTCTAGTTTAGGTATAGAAATCTGAAGATTGTTAATGATTTTCCAGATGTTGCACAATATTGCTTAAATCGAAAAAATAAAAATATTGTATTCCAGTGTTACTTTCATAATTCTTTGAAAACTGGCCAGAATATATTTTTTACTTACCAATAGGTTTTATAAATAGTAAATCCTTATAAAAACATTCATTTTTTAAAAATTAAATTTAAATAATATTCTTTCATAAATTGGGACAACATTTCTTGCATTTTCCCCAACCAAGCATTATAATGCGCTTCTCTTCAGCGCCTGCACTGAAATTACTTAGTTGAAAATTCTGAGAGTTTTCTTCAGGATGCCACAGAAACCAACTTCCATAATTTATACAGAAAATGCATAAATACACATGTTTTCAGAAATTCCATAAGCTTATCAAGGTCAGCCAGTCGAGCGTCACATGAAAAGTGTTTAAAAAAATCAACTATAAACAACAATAGTGAGAGTGCGCGATTATTAGATACCCTGTGCCCATTGGTACATGAACACATATATATAAGAAAACCGGTGCCACTTATGTGCGATATCGTTTGATTACGCTTTAGTATGAAATAATTTCGTTAATAATTTTGTGGTTGTTCGATCAATTAGTGGGTGAAAAGTTACTTAACTTATACAGATTTGACTTAAAAAATTTGACTGATTGCGGAATTTCATGATGGTGCGCGATTTCAGACGGACGCTTGGACAGACAGACGGACATGCTCATCACATATATGTATATCATAAATACATTATAGGGTTATAGATGTCTCCTTGTTGCATTCTTTCGCACTAATCTATAATATTCACTTTAGCCCATTTTTAATGGGGACAGGGTATAAAAAACAAAAACCAAAAGAAAAACTGTTGAGAAAATTTCATTTTCAAATTGCACCCCAGTGACACATTTGGAATCCAATCCAAGACAACTACCTCGATTGTTTCCACCACGTATTCTTGCTGTCGTTCCGTCCGATGAGTCTTCCGCTCCTGATCCATTCACATAATGCAAGCAAGCAAGCAGCGTCACCTACGCTCCCAAGACAATTGGAAAAACTTTCAAGCGACTTTTCCGCATTTCCATTGCGAAGAGGAGTTCTTCATTGTTTTTCTTACGACTCATTTCACGTTTTAATTCCTAGGTTCCTCGGTGACTTTCTGCATCATTTGACACGACAAATTTGCGCTGCCAAACCAGCTGGGCTGGGCTGAGTTCACTAGGGCGTGGTATGAAAACAAATGAAAGTAGAATGCCCACGATTGTCCTGGCCTGGCTGTCCTCGCCTGGTCTCGAATTGGGAGTTAGGTTTGTCAAGGAGTTGCGTGTGGTGCATCAGCCGGATTTTAAATATTTGTCTTGGCGTACTAAAACCAAATTGCTTGGCCCACTAAGTGTTCAATTACCGAGAACTACGTCAAGCTCACACAATGATGAAGATGATGACAGTCCAAGAAGGGCAAGGGCAGGGGCTGTGGCTGTGGCTGGGGTCATAGGCAACGATGATGGCCCACATTGATAGCAGCTGTGCGATTGATGGGTGCGTCCTGCTACGACTCCGTCTCTGGCTGGTGTCCAGCAATTGGTTTAAATTTTATTTATGAGCTGCCATCAAATCAGCATAAGTAGGTTAAACGCAAATGTCAATCGTAAATTCGCTGACTTTGGGCTCGTAAAGCGCCAAATAAATTAAATTGTCGCGTTTCACAGCTGAGCTGAAATGCTAACCAAAGTACGTGCCCTTCAATTGACAACGAATCCCGCATTCGCATCCACAGCATCCAGAGACCAGAGACCCGAGAATAGCATCATCATCCCTTGACATTCGCAATATTTCATAAACTTGAGAGCTCTCCTCCGTTATGGGCGGGGTGCTTCTCTGTCGAATGGGCGTGTCTCTCGCTTATAGAATTATCTAATGCTGACATAGTTACAATGAATGGCATAATCCCAGAATGTGATTCGTTAAGATAATACAATATATACTCTCAGGCTAGAGCACCCAACTTTCAAGTATACTGCCGAAGAAGAATTCTTTACTTGACTTGGATTTCGTGAAAAATCTTAATTACTTTTGCTGATGAGGATTTATCAGAAATCGAAATATTGAGTTGTTATATTAATTTGCAAAATGTACTTTGACAATTAACAAATAATTAAACTTTACAATAAATAAAATTTCGAAAAGGAGTCGAATTATTAATTTTTCATTTATACTACTTGTCTATGAGCAAATTGAAACTAATTAAGATTAAACGAGGGCATAAAGAGTAGGCACTATATAAGAAGAAGACACGCACAAGTAGTCATTGCTTGAGATCCGCGCTAACACACAAAACACAAACAACTGTTATCTTATGTTCCTGTATTTTTTACGTCTTTGTACACCGTTTCAGTCTTACGCACGATTTTCCAAACAAAACAAGAACAACGTTCTTACTCCACTTTCAGTCTCAAGCCACGATCGCCGCGTTCGTTTTTTGTCCATGTCTTGCTTATTACTCTGATTGCCCTGTCTCGTATTTGCTCACAGGAGTATTATTTTCTCGCATAAGAGGCCGTCGGTACCTGCGTTGCCCGCGAGCCCCGTAACGGTTAAATTTTATTGTGTGTCGTGTAAATTTCGTTGTTTGCTCTGAAGGTCAAATTTCATGCCCAGAAGCTTTAATTATTACTATAGAAAATAATATTTTTGAAATATAAATGGAACTTCATGCTCTCACTAAACATGATTAAAAAATTTGAATAAGAAAATTAAATTTACGGTTTATTCTTTAAGCTTCAAAGATTTCGGTTGAAACAATAATGAAACAAAATAACTGTCCAAATGACAATGACTACGGGATCCAAATTTACTAACAACACTTCTATACCCAAAAAGAAGCCATAACCTGCTTTCATTAAAGTAATGTTCTAAAAGTGTTCGAGTCTTTGTTGATCTACAATATGTAAACATTATGAACATTTTGTTGAACCCTTTGTTACATATTGACCTTATCATTGAGTTTGCTACCCCCTCGACCCAAAATGGACACATAAGTTTAAATATATCTATAAGATACTTTTCATTTTATGCACTTCCGCAATTTGATGATTGCTTGAAATTTGACAGATATCTACATACTTATGCTTAACAACTCAAATAAAATGGCATTTTCCCGGCAATGTGCTCCACTGACTGACAGAAAACCGATCCGAAAACTAAACAAAAGAGCAGCTAAAAGAGTTTGGGTGTCTGGCCAGAAGGCAATGGTGCCGGCGGCAACAGTAAGCATTCTCTAGGGCGGTACAAAGGTCGGCAACCGGTTCGGCAGCCGGCTCGGCAAAGGCTCCATTCAATAACTTACACTCACATATCCATGGCGCGGGGGACCGTGTAATGTGCATGGGAAAAACTGAAGCAAACAAATATTTATAAATGCGCAAATAGAACAGATTACATACACACACATGCATGCAGACAAGCATACATTCTTATACACTAATACAGAGAGCCGCTCACTTGGCCGGGCACAAGCATTCGAGATTCGATTTCGCATCATCGTGGAGTCGTCGACGGGTCGACGCTTTCATTCATTCATTCAGCAGCAGTAGCACCAGCAGCAGCAGCAGCACTAACAGCATCAGCAACAAAATCAACAACAACAACGAAAAGTTACATTTTTATTGCTTGGCATGGAGCATATGAAAACGCCGCCAACGCCAACGCTACACACTCAATTCTACACACACATCCCAATCCTTCCGCATGTGAAACTTTGCTCCTTTCTTCCTTTTTCTGTTTCCCTTTCTCGACGCCGCTCACAGGCAGGGCAGCCAAATAAAAGGACTGCAAAAGCGAATGGATGGGAAAGGATTGCTTGCACAGGAAAGAAATATATTTTTCCGATATTTTAACATGAATTTTGCATATTGTTAATTTTGCCTTTCAACTGAAATCTTCAGCAGTAAGCATCACACACAGTGGACAACATGCAGACAGCAGCAATCGCACAGCTCGCTTGGCGGGTGGTATTCTTTTTATAGCATTTAGCTTCCGTTTGTCTGCAATATTAATGTGAGTATTTGCCCAATGTTGATTTTTCTACACACAAAGCACACGGCTACTTGATTTAACATGCCTGTATATGTAATTTGTGTATACAATCTATAGTCATTATGAGCGATATTTATTTATCGCCAGTCGTCATGATCGTGTTGATTCGTTCGGTTGCCAAATTGGTAAATTTTGATTCGAAATAGTTCGTTTAAGTATTACAATAGTTATAATTATTTGTTATTGCTGCCGGTAAAATGTAATTGTTTGAGTTGTAAAATGTAAATCAGCAAACTGCTGCAAGTGTATGCCAAGTGCTGTAATGTGTTTATGCAAAGCGTGTTTCGTGTTTCTTTCTTGTGCTTCGGGGGCAAAAATAAATGCACAAGCTGGTCAAATTAAAAGCAGGCAATGCGTGTGTATGTTCTATGTATGTTAATGTGTGAGTGTGAATTTATGTTAAATACTTACAATAGGTTTTATACAATTTATGTACAATATACATATACAAGTATGAATAATAAAAGTGTTTTTAATATCTAAACTTTCCAATAGCACTTTCGTTTTTGTTCATTTGTAGATGTGTGTGTGCATATGTACGTATCTAGATGTACGTGGCTCACAGCTTATTTCGTGCAAGGGTGCAATGGAAATTCAAATGCGTTTAGCCGAAAAAGTATTAAAGATATCAAGAAAATTTAAATGCAGTTTAGTTAATTGGTATTTTAGAGTGTATTAAAGCACCCTTATCTGCAACTCTATATTCCCGGACGAACCGCTGGATCATGTACTGAACCGTACGGGGATTGAGGTTGACCATCTCAGCAATATTTCGTTGTGTTTTTCCATTTTTGAAATGGGTAAGAACCAATTCCAGCAGCTCGACTGTCGTGCGTGGACTCATTTTTCCGATTTACCGTTAACTGTATTTTTCAGTGTGACAAAAAACTTTTAACTTCAAATTAAATTAGGAATTCGCGACCAGACCGCTGTACGAGTTGGACGCGTTTTTTAGTGCGAGGCTTCGTCGGTCGGTGTTCTCCGTCTTTTGTCGGTATATCAAAGTGGAGAAAAAGTAGCGAATTTGAAATTAGTAGTCTTGCGCGAAGTAACGCCAAAGAAAAATATATATAATTATAACTGGTGTTATGATAGTTCAAGTGTATATTTGACTTAATTTAATAAGTGCCACGCGTTATAAGCTCAAAAAATGAGCAGCGTTCCAAAGAATGAGCGTAGAAGCTCCCTTAATCCAAGAAACGCTTGTTACTCTTACTTCTCAACACGCGATATCGTTGAAGAAAGCAAGTCAACAAATTGCAACCCGGCTCTACTGACCGTCGACAGCAAGAGAGCGAGCTCTTGCTCACCCACTCTGCTCACCCCAACTCCTACATCATGGAGCTACCAATGCCCAACCCCACCACCGCCGGCTTCTATGGAAGAAGCTCCAACAACAAGCAGCGCTACAATTTCCGCAGTCGCAGCAAAAGCGCCACCAACAACAAAACCAACTACCAATATTACGAATTCGGTGCCAACGGCCGCAGAGCAAATTGCAATGTCAACAAAAACCGTAAGCTTCGATAAGCAACAAGCGGTCCCGGCTATACAGACCGGTATGGATCGCTACATTCAGATTAAGCGTAAGCTTAGTCCAGTAAACACGGTTGGTAATAAACCAAAGATCAACCGTATCAACAAAAGCAACGACCAAACTAGAAGTTCCAATGACAACCGTTTTTCCATCTTAGCAGAGGCGGAGAACAACCAAGCAGAGCTGGGGCAGGAGACCCAAAAGAAACCAAAGCCCCCACCTATTTATATAAGGGAAAAATGCTCTAACGCCCTGGTCAACAAAATTGTTGCGCTGGTCGGGAACGATAATTTTCATGTTGTTCCGCTTATTAAAGGGAACATCCATGAAACTAAAGTTCAAACGAAGTCCGAAGAACACTTCCGAGCTGTGTCTAAGTACCTGGAGGAAACAAAAAAGAACTTCTACACCTACCAACTAAAAAGCAGCAAGGGACTGCAAGTTGTACTTAAAGGAATTGAACCCGACGTCGCCCCCTCTGAAATTCAAGAAGCCCTTAAAGCCAAGGGCTTCTATGCCAAAAATGTTAGCAACATTATCAACAGGAATAAAAAACCGCAACCACTCTTCAAGGTCGAGCTCGAACCAGATAGCAAAGCCTTAAAGAAAAACGAAGTGCACCCAATCTATAAGCTGCAGCTCTTATTGCATCGAAGGATCACCGTGGAAGAACCACACAAACGCATCGGCCCTCTTCAATGCACAAACTGCCAGGAGTATGGACACACAAAGACATACTGCACACTTCGGGCAGTCTGCGTAGTCTGCGGAGACTTCCACAACTCCGTAAATTGCCCCGCAAACAAAGAAGACCCCTTAAAGAAAAAATGTGGCAACTGTGGAGGAAACCATACGGCAAACTACAGAGGCTGTGCGGTCTACAAGGAGCTGAAGAGTCGCATGCAACGAGCGACAGCTACGCGTCAACAAAATACGCAAAATGCGTATTATAACTCAAAAAGTACGCCAGACGTATTTTTCGCCAAGGCAGCCAGATCATCATTCGGTCCGCTAAATTCCACTAAGGGCTTCTCATACGCCGAAGCACTACGATCAGGCATGGAAATTCCACTCCAGCCACACTCAGAAAACACTCAGCAGGTCCCGACGCAGCCACAAAGCAATTTGGAATCTATGATGTATACCATGCAACAAAGTATGATGGAACTCATGTCATTCATGAAAACAACTATGCAAACCCTTGTTCAGAATCAGAACATGGTGATTCAGTTACTTGTAGCTCAACAGTCCAAATAATAAATGTCTAACCTACGTATATCTATGTGGAATGCCAACGGCATTTCACGGCATAACCTGGAAATAACGCAATTCCTAAATATAAATCACATCGACGCCATGCTGCTGGTTGAAACGCACCTCACAGGGAGATATAACTTCCATATAAGAGGTTATACCTTCTACCGCACAGATCATCCGGATGGGAAAGCCCACGGTGGAACCGGCATCTTAATCAGAGAACGCATCAAACACCACTTTCACCAAAGGTTTGCAACAAATTACCTGCAAGCCACGTCCATAAATGTGCAGTCAGGAAACGGCAACCTTTGCATTGCCGCTGTCTACTGCCCACCTCGATTTACTATCTCTGAAGGTCAATTCATGGACTTCTACAACACACTGGGGGATCGCTTCATAGCTGCAGGAGACTACAATGCCAAACACACGCACTGGGGATCACGCCTCGTGACCCCCAAGGGAAGGCAACTGTATAACGCACTTATAAAAGTGAGCAATAAATTGGACTACGTCTCTCCTGGTAGCCCCACATATTGGCCTGCAGACCCCAGAAAGATCCCAGATCTAATTGATTTCGCGGTGACGAAAAACATCCCACGCGATCTTATAAGCGCCATGGCCCTGTCGGATCTCTCATCCGACCACTCGCCCTTGTTGTTAACCCTTCTTCAAAGCCCAGAAATCACGGACCACCCCCATAGGCTGACGTCGCACAACACCAACTGGATGAAATATAGAAAGTATGTGAGTTCCCACATTGAGCTAACTCCTCAACTAAACATCGAATCGGACATCGACTACTCTACCGCCGCGCTGGAAGAGGTACTCGTCACAGCAGCCAGGATCTCAACACCAAAAGGGAAGGATGTGAAAATTAAGACGTTCAAAACCAGCCTGCAAATTGAACAGCTGGTTCTGGAAAAAAGGCGTCTGCGACGGGCGTGGCAAACCAGCAGGTCACCATGCTCAAAACAACGTCTTAATGAAGCCATCCGCAAACTAAGCCGGGCTCTGAAGCAAGATGCTGAAAACGCACAACTAAAATATATAGAAAAACTATCGCCAACTAGTACAAAGCATCCCTTGTGGAGGGCTCACCCAAATCTAAGCTCTCCGGCTGAAACCGTAACCCCAATAAGAAATTCTTCAGGTTGCTGGGCCCGCAGCGACAAAGACAGAGCCGAAACATTTGCCTTACATCTCAGAGGCGTCTTCCAGCCGAACCCCTCAGCAAATGCACATGTTCTTCCGCAAATTCACTCCGAGACGGAATTAACGCCAACTTCATTTCGGCCGAACGAGATTACAAAAATCATTAGGGAGCTAAAACCAAAAAAGGCTCCAGGCCAGGACCTAATAACTACAAAAATGATAATGGAACTTCCGTACTGTGCTGTTGAGGTCATCTGTAAGCTCTTCAATGGTATCATAAGTCTCGGCTACTACCCAAGTAAATGGAAAAAATCAATTATAATAATGATACCGAAGCCTGGAAAAGATCACACGATCCCGTCATCTTACAGACCAATAAGTTTATTATCATGCCTGTCCAAACTTTTCGAAAAATGCCTTCTAACGCGCATAATACCATATATGGAAGCTCACAACATTATCCCAGCCCATCAATTTGGCTTCAGAGAAAAACACGGTACTATCGAGCAAGTTAACAGAATAACATCAGAGATTCGCACAGCCTTCGAGCTTAGAGAATACTGCAGCGCGATATTCCTCGACGTATCTCAAGCATTTGACCGCGTCTGGCTCAAAGGTCTTATGCATAAAATTAAAACACACTTGCCTGGGTACACTCATAAACTCCTTGAATCTTACCTCTACAACAGAGCCTTCGCAGTGAGGTGCAACACAACAATATCCGACAACTACACTATCGAAGCTGGAGTCCCACAAGGCAGCGCACTTGGGCCAACTCTATTCGTCCTCTACACAGCGGACATTCCCACAAGTGACCGACTAACAACATCCACCTTTGCTGACGACACTGCGATCCTTAGCCGCTCCAGATGCCCAGTCCGTGCATCAACCCAACTCGCCAAACATCTCATGGTAGTCGAGAAGTGGCTATCTGACTGGCGTATCAAAATAAACGAACAAAAGTGTAAACACATAACGTTTACTCTTAACAGGCAAACTTGCCCTCCGCTCTACCTGAATAGCACGCAGATCCCCCAAGTCAACGAAGTAACGTATCTCGGAATCCATCTCGACAGACGTCTAACATGGCGTAGACATATCGAATGCAAGAAATTACACCTAAAGCTGAAAGCCAGCAGCCTCCACTGGATTATAAACGCCCGCTCGCCCTTGTGCCTGGACTATAAGGTCCTGCTCTATAACTCCACTCTTAAGCCAATCTGGACGTATGGCTCCCAGCTTTGGGGGAACGCGAGCAGAACCAACATTGATATCATACAGCGCGCTCAATCAAAGATCCTGCGAACTATCACTGGGGCACCATGGTATATTCGAAACCAAAACATCCACAGGGACCTCGGCATTTTCGCAGTAAAAGATGAAATAGACAAGCAAAAAGCGTCCTATAATGAAAAACTCTCTGTCCACCCAAATCCCCTCGCAAGGGTCTTGACTCGGGTTTCCAACCGATCCCGCCTGCAACGTACCGACCTTCCAACCCAGCCATAATTTGTCAGGGCCATTTCTAATGTTCCAGTCTACATGACTGTTAGCTAGGTTATAGTATAAGATTTGATACACTTATTGTTAGTCTCAAAAATGAGAAGATTCAATAAATAAAAGCAAAGTATAAAAAAAAAAAAAAAAAAAAAAAAATTAAATTAGGAGATTATGTGTAGAATAGGATATAAAAAAAAGGTTGTTTCGAAATTACCTTTAATTAAATGTACATAAAGTTTTTGCACGAAATAAGCTGTGACATTGAAAAAATTAGTATTTTTAGTTTTATAAAGTTATAAGAAAATACCATGTGATTTAAAAAACAATGAAGTGTTTTAATACATTATAAAACACCAATTAACTAAACTGCATTTAAATTTTCTTGATATCTTTAATACTTTTTCGGGTAAACGCATTTTAATTTCCATTGCACCCTTGCACGAAATAAGCTGTGAGCCATTGTATGTAGACTAGATGTGCCGTTTGTAACCAGCAAATATACAAATAAGCATCTTAAAAACGATATAAGCTAGATAATCCAAATTAAATGATTTTGTATATAGGGTAGGTAAGTTCAAAGTACAATGTATATATATTAATTGTAACGGTGTTGAACTGTATACATATTCAACCTTATCTAAATACAGATTTGCTGAATTTAAATACTTTGGACAACCACAAAATAATTTTTAAATTCAGGAAAATGTTGATCATATCCCGATTATTGTGACTAATGGCCCTACCTTTTGTTTCAAGAATATACACAGCATTAATGATAAAACCAACAAAGGGGAACTTAAGGACTGGCTTGAAGACCGAACTTGTTTAGAAATGTCGGAAAACTATCTTGACAGTAGTTGAGGTACACCATATTATTCCCCTTCCAAAATATATCCGATTGTTCATATACATATTCAATGACATGGTCCCACTGGTATTCTAATGTTTTGATTATGTTTGCAAAGTCCAAACAACTGAAAGGCTGCACATCGTATCGTTCCATTAAAACATTTATGCGAATACTTTTGAGAATATTGTTAGATGTCCTGGACGAATTGAATATCATACCGTTCCACCAGTTTGATGCCATCGCATCGCGCATGCAATTGATAATGCATTCGAATGCAAACAACTAAAAACGCTGTACACATGCATAAGCATCAAAACACCTTCAGTATTTAAAATACTCTTGCAATTTGGTTTTTTGGAAAATATCAAAAAACATATAGCCGTATATTTTACTGGGGTAAGTTGAGTAAGCATCATCGTCATCCGAAAATTACAGGGCATGAGTATAGAGCTCACGTTAGGTGCAAATAGAAATCTTTACGTGGCAAGGCATCTAAAACTAAAAACGAATTGTCTGCGTGCAGAAAGTAGTTGTCAAATTTGGAGTGTCCAGTTCTTAGTTTCACAGACCGACAGAGAGAAGGGCATGATGAAACCGACCCGGTTCTTTCATATTTTTGAACAAAACTATAATACACTTTTTTGTCAATTTTCTGTGTGTATAAAATACAAAACAGAATATTTTATTTTCATGAGCATGACGAATCAGTATAAACGCTCCTGAGGCTGGAGTCCCATAAGAAGGTGATTTGGTCTCAGTTTTGAACATCCGATTGCCAATCCGATTTACCAACAATAAATGCTGCATCTAACCTACTTGATGAAGAATTTGTTGTAATTGAGGAATAGTGAATAGTAGGAAATCTCCAGACGACAGTTATCTCTAACAGTAAAATACCTAGGTGTACATCTGGACGACATAAAGCAAGGCAAAGAGCAGGAAAGTATATTGGTTATTAGGACGACTCTTGCAACTAAGCTTTGACAACAAAATACGGTTATACAAGGCAGTCGAAAAGCCAGTATGAACTTAGTCAATATAGAACCACTAACAATTCGAACATTGAAATTCTGCAGCGTTAAAAAAATAGATCGATAGGCTACATGACAATGTCATGCTCTAGCAATTAAACAACACTTACAAGTCCTGCCCCAGCCTAATAGGCAGGCAAAGCATCAGCAAAATGTAAATAGCAAATTATACGAATCGAGTTCTCTGGTTATTTAGTTATTGAATATCAGTCAATTTATTTGTTGTCTAGTGAACGACAAATGGCAAGTCAAGCATACATTTAAAATAAAGTGTCGATTAAAAAAATCAATTCAATTCATTCATGATGAAAGGATATTTGTATTAATAATTATTAGAGTATACTGTGTCTATTAAGCTAATTAAAGGTTAACTATGTGTCCTGCTATTGTAGCAATATTTGAATGTGGGTGGGAACATGTGTTGCCAGAGCTTTGACTTATGTATGTATGTACGTCTATATTAGAAGTGCATGTAGTTCTCTTTATGTAAGAAATTTGTCAATATTTCAGCTGCAGCATATGCTATGTTGTATGCCGTGTGTTGAAGTTGAGTTGCTTAACTTAGAGCATGTTGTCGTGGTTCTGTGGTCCTTTTGCTGCACTTTCACATTTGGCAAACCGCTTAACCTTAACCTTAGGAGTTTGTATGGAGCTTATGCATATTTCATTAAGCATTACTCATTTTATAGCAGCTAGTAGAGTGGCTAATGCCAAATTACAAAAACAATATCAGCAAAAGCAAAAGCAACAAATACAACTGGCCAAAATGACTAATGGGCCTGGCCAGGAAGGGAGGAGACTAAGTGTATTCGTTGCACTTGCAGCAGCTGCATGGCTTGATAAACATTTGTTTAACATGACCATTAAGACAAGTCAAACTGCATACGCACACGCACACCCACAAATACACGGACACACACACACACACATACACACTTGCCTGTAGTCGTATATGCCATTTGGCAGACTCTCATAGTAATAAGTAACAAACTACAGACACGATTACAACCAAATGACACAGAAAATCACTCCCGCCCGTTATGTATTTGTATGTACGTATGCTAGTATGTGTTTGGGAGTGTGCTTATATTCATATGTGCGTAGATGTTCGGTTTTGTTTGGCTCATATGGGAAGTAAATTAGCCTACTGTCCATTGGAAGCACAGCCTGCCGCATGCTATTTATGTGTATATGTAACTCTCATACCAATTCAATCCCCATGCCCCCTTCCTCGTGGCACGCATGGTGATGGGCGAGGGGTTGACCAGTGCGTGCTTGTAACCCACAAATACGCGCCACAATTCCATAGCTATTGCAAAGCTATACGGACTCCAGTCTAACTGACTTAGTGACTCTCGGCAAGCCATTGCCATTTGCTTCTGACGTTGCCGTTCCTGATGCCGCATCCGCCTCGTCTGAAGGAGGCTTAAATCGAAATTCATGCGGCCATTGCGGGCACTCTCTTTCGATTTGTTTATAGCTGTGTTTAATAAATTACAAATGAACTTGCAACTCGAGCACTCTTGTTTAGTTCTCTGTGAACCGCGTCTAAAGCCCATAAAGTATATCTTCTTTTGCTGAAAAGTAATTCTACTAAAATACACGCGAGGCACGACTCCAAAGTGTACCAGTGCAAGGGCAGTCCGGACTGTAAACCTTCTACATTGTAACTGAGAGTTGGTTCGGTTTGGGGATTTGAATTAGCAGAAAACAATATCTTATCTTTTTTTTTGATAATTGATAACTTAGTCTTTTGACAGATAATGCTTATAGGTGAAAGTTCTCATTAGTTTAAGTCTTTCAATTAAACATATTCCTATTCAAGGGACAATAACATATTTACAATTTGTTTTATAGAAATTAAATGCACTTTGCTTTACAAATTCTGTAACGACCCGCGTCGAGCGGCTCTGTCGATTTCTTGCCGGCTGAACTCAGGGCTAGTGGGGGGTTCGTTTGCTCAACGGTTACTGTGTCACAAGAGAAAAAAAAATCAACGACAGAGTAGGGATAGCCATGATCTGTACCTAATCGTGAGAAACCACTGAATACCTAAAGGTGCCCCAAATCAAACATTTAAGTTTTAGTTAACATTATGGTTATAAATTTACTCCATTATCATAAAACTTTGAATTCATAATTGTACAAAATTGCATTGCAAAAAGAAATATTTGTTCTTTTATAGTTAGTTTTCAGCGTGACAGCAATTATATATATATATATATATACCTTTTACAAACACAAATGTTTTTTTTTGTTGTTTTTAATTCGGCTATGCCGTACTTACAGCACATCCCACGATGGTCAGCAGGCCTGTCGACGACGATGTGAATGGCTATCAAATTTATAAATTCGCAATATGACGTATATATATATATATGATTAACTTGAATGCTAAACTCTAGTATAGAGGAGAAAGTTTTCTTATAAGTAAATGATAATATATATAAAATTCAATTTAAACACACGACTTAGCTTTACTTATAGCAAATGTACATATATGTATGTTCATATATGGCTCAGACCAAGTGTAAGTTTGCTATGCACTTTTTGATCGATGTTAGCAGAGGCAGAACTTCAACTTCGATGAAGGAGGCGATAGCTTCTTTAAAGGCAGCTGATGCCGACGGCAGAGCTATGACTCTGATGAAGGTAACAATAGCTACTTGCACGGATCGAAAGGTGGCAAACTGCGCCGGCACTGGTCCTGAGAATTGACTCCAGATATATAAATAGCCCTTCCAATTGCGTTATATTTAAGGCTCCGCAAATATGGAATAAAATTATCTGTATGTGTCCGCCACCGACCCGGTAGCCTTGGCTAGGGTATTGGCGGGTGGTAGAAACCAATTCACCAAGACCTGCAAAAGTATTATTAGGACTCCTTGGTCACTACACAATTATTGTGGTCACAAACTCACTTCTTATTTTGCCAGTATATATGAAGTAAAACGGCTTCTAATAATCACTTGAATAATTTTCACTATGAGGGAATCCTAACCTCTAGGAACATGCGGTTTATTAATTATATTTAATTTCGGTGCTGCGTACAATGTGCATCCGATCTCTTTAATGCTTTCTTTGCAATTAACCTATGCGCTTATTGTAAGCATAAGTTTGCTCTGAGCTTTCTGCACGTGCGCAGAGCTTTGGGCTTATCTAAGATAAAATCTTATCTGCTACGAATTGGAGAGCAAAAAAAAAAGAAAAAGAGTCAAATACAAAGCTTGGGCTCTCCGTCTGTTATGCATTAGAAGTTAAAAGCTGCGCTTTCGTATTAAACTAGCGCAACTGACATTATAGTGGCATCCCATATAATGATACCGCTTGAATGGTACACCCCCACATAGCAGGTTTTAACAACACGCAGTGATAGGATTAAAGCTGAAAAAGGGTGTACTACCAGATATCTTTTGTGTGAAAAATACCTAATTCTTTGCCGCTCATATCCTCTAGAAGATACAAGGATTGACCACATTTTCTTTTAATACGAGCTTTGACTCCGATAGGTGCCAACTTTGCATTAAAATTTGCAGCTGCATTGCTCAACGCAAAGTTTCGTTTGACCACCTCTTGGCCAACAGTAAACACTCGAGGTCTCGTACGCAGATTGTACGATAACTGATTTTTACGATATGCCTTCGTGAGATTCTTAGAAATATTTGAGCGAATCTTATGAAACTCATCAATCCTTCTCAATTGCTGTGTTCCATCGCTGAGGAGATCAAGATTTCTTAACAGTTTATAATCCAGACCATGTGTTATCATGTGCTGCCCGAATACTACAAAGTATGGTGACATACCTACGGATTGATGAATAAAATTTCTCAAGGCAGAATTAATACTGGGCAAATATATATCCCAAAGGCGCTGATCACTACGAACGTAAGCTCTCAATGCTGCGTTTATAGATCTATTTACTCTCTCAGCTGCATTGGACTGAGGAGCATAAGCACCTGTATTCATATGTTGAATACCGTATTTGGAAATGAAGCTAGCAAACTCGTGGCTTTTGAATTGAGCGCCATTGTCACTGACAAGACTTTCCGGTACTCCGAAGCATGCAAAAACTTCATCTCTCAAGTAATTAATAACAACCTGGGATGTACATTTCTTGACGGCTTTTAGAAAAGTAAATTTTGTGAAATGATCTAACACAATGAAAATTCCAGAGTTCCCTTGCTTGGTTCGAGGAAAAGGTCCTATAAAATCGATATATAGTCTTTGAAAAGGTCTTTCGCTTGACACTTGGGAGCCCATGGGTGGTTTTAAAGCATATGTGGGATACTTTGTTGTCCTACAAACATCGCAGTTGCTAATATAGTTGCGTATATCAACCACCATCTTTGGCCAGAAGAATCTTCTTCTAATTCGCTCTATGCATTTAGCCATACCGCAGTGACTAGAAATTGGCTGATCGTGAGCAGCACTGATGACTGATAGGCGTAACGCTTCTGGAATTAGCAATTTCCAACCATCATCACCTTCATCACTAAAAGTGCACCGTCGATATATGAATTTATCAATTATTCGTATATCAGGTAAGTCTGCTTTCTGATAATTATCACGCATATTGGTATATTCATCGGATAAAAATTCATCGGACTCTAGATCAATTTCTGGGAACAGCTCGTCGTCTATTTCGTAGATTTCAATAGGATCTTCGAACGACCTGGACAACGCATCTGCCACTACATTTTCGCTACCTTTTCTGTGTTCAATATCAAAAGTAAAGCCCTGCAATTTAATTGCCCATCGGGCCAATCTTCCACTCAAATCTGGCTGATTCATGAGCCATCGCAAACTTGCATGATCAGTGACGACTTTAAAGGATTGTCCTTCGATATACATCCTGAATTTCTTGATCGCTAAAACAACGGCTAAACACTCCAACTCTGTCACTGTATAATTTCGTTGAGCTTTGTTTAGTTTTTTAGACATATATGCAATAGGTCTTTCGCTTCCAGACTCATCGACTTGAGCAAGCACGGCACCTACTCCATACGAAGAAGCATCACATTGTATAACGAAAGGTTTTGCATAATTTGGGTGAATTAGAAATGGAGCTGTACATAGTTTGTGTTTTATTTCTTCAAAAGCGATCTGTGCTGAGTCGTTCCACTCGAATGACTTGCCCCGCAGTAGTTCTGTAAGCGGAAATATGACTGTCGAATACTGAGAAATAAATCTCTGATACCATCCAGTCATCCCCAGGAATCGTCTTAATTGCTTGCGCGTCTTTGGTTCGGGAAACTTATCTACAGCTTGGACTTTACTTGGATTGATTTGAAGATTTCCTTCCCCAACGACATATCCAAGATAGTCAACTTTACTAAGCCCAAATTGGCTTTTCTTAGTGTTTATCGTAAGACCAGCTTTATGCAACTGGGTGGCAACCATGGCGAGATGCTCCAAATGCTCTTCAAAGCTAGAAGACATAACCAGTAGATCGTCAAGATATACAACTATATGGGACTTTAACTTGTATGGAATGACCTGATCCATCAACCTGCACATAGTTTGAGGAGCATTAGTCAGTCCAAAAGGCATACGTGTGAATTGGTATAAAGGTCGATTAGGAATCGTAAAAGCCGTTTTTGGTCGAGAATCTGCGTCTAATCGAATCTGCCAGAATGCATCTTTTAGGTCGATTTTTGAAATACAATATACCGAAGGTAGACGACTCAATAAACCATCTAGGATGGGCATTGGATATGCGTCCTTAACTGTAACTGAGTTAAGTTTGCGGGCGTCCAGACAAAACCTAATCTTTCCAGGCTTCACTACTAGCGTTACTGGCGAAGACCAAGGTGACGTCGGTGCTTCTTCAATCACGCCTAATTGAATCATGCGATCAACTTCTTCACAAAGCAATTTTTCTCTGGCTGGAGACAAAGGGTAAAACCGTTGCTTTATTGGTTTGGCACTAGCCGTATCGATATTGTGCTCTACTAGAGAAGTTTCTCCTAATCCACGGCGTTCTGAGCATGGGAAGTAATCAATAACCGAAATCAATTTCGCCTTTTGCGCTTTAGACAACTTTAATTCGGGCGAACTGCTTAAGCTTTCTTCCACAATTTCATTAATAAAAAAGGGAGGTAGAATTTTGATTCCAAAGGCTTGCCAAAAATCCATTCCACAAATCACGTTTTGTTTTATGGATGGTACAATTAAGAATTCTATTTCTTTGCATTGTTGTTTAAAATTAATTGGTATAGTGATAATTCCTTTCACGCATTGCTTAAGACCATCTGCTGTGAGAACTGATCCTTTAAGCTTGCTAACATTGGAATGCTCTAAAATAATTTTCTCAGCGAGTGCTGATCCAATAACGCTCTTATTAGCTCCACTATCTAGGAGGGCCAAATAGGGTTTATTGTGGATATCTAATTGTATAAAGGGACGTATATCATTACCTTTGCATATAATTGCAGATATTTTAAAACGTTTCAAACGTCGTTTATCATTCCAAAATTGTCTCATACGCAAGGTAGCACGACTTTTATGAAATATAGGAGCGTCACCAATGAGTTTTGCAGTTCTACGCAACCTATATTCTCTTAAGCGCTCATGATAAGGCTTGAACAATCGAGTAGTTGGTAAATCTGGTGAATGAGGTAGTACGTCAGGTAAGAAATCAGGTAAGTCTGGTAGGGAAAATACGACTTTAGTTGAACCCAAGGCTAGCGACGGACATCCCCTTTCGAAGCTCTGAGGACATCCTGTGCTGAGTTTTCCGTATTTGGATTGCATTTAACGCAATTTGGCTTATATATGTTAGACAATCCACATCCATAACAGAAAACTGTACGAGGTTTCAAACAATCGTGATACCTGTGGCCTTGTTCGTTACAGTTCCAACATTTGAGTCTATCTTTTGT
The DNA here is from genome assembly GCA_018150935.1 of Drosophila pruinosa. Taxonomy (NCBI): domain Eukaryota; kingdom Metazoa; phylum Arthropoda; class Insecta; order Diptera; family Drosophilidae; genus Drosophila; species Drosophila pruinosa. The sequence goes on along the minus strand of JAECWR010000034.1, from coordinate 5,547,118 downwards.
GCGGATTGCACAAATTTCGTCATTAGTTTGGATCTCTGGTTCTGATTCATTGTCAGACAGATCCGCATACCTAACCACGTTAACCATTCTTTTTGAAATGTTTTCTCGCGGTTTGGTCCGAACATTTCGAAAGAAATCTTCATGTCTATGACACTCCTTACGTAGTTTCGCCAGATTTGGTGTGTCTACGTGAAGTAGCTCATGTTTTAGCTCAGGTCTTAAGTTATGCCTAACTTCCGTAACTATATCAACTTCTGACATGGGGTCTATGAGAGAATCTGCGATCGATACTATGGCATCTAAGAAGTCGTCGAAAGATTCATGGATTCCCTGCTTCCGAACTCTTATTGCTTGCTTGATATCTCGGTCAGTACGTTGATCCTGATATCGCTCCCTCAATTTGTTGCATAATTCGAACCAGTTCATATGGCCGATCGTTCTATGTACTCGCCAATAAAAGGAAAGAGCAGACCCAGAAAATAATAAATTTGCAAATTGGTATAATAAATCAAAATTATTGTTGAAATATTGTGTCGTAAGACAATTAACGCGATAAATGAAGTCTTTTATTGGAAGATCAGTGCCTGAACCAGAAAATTGTAACTTCCAATTCGAAATAACATTGGCAATCCTATCGGGGCGATCAGTGGAATAATCAATACTATTGGGTCGAGTTAAAAAAGGTCTATTATTTGATTCGGATTCAACATTGACGCGCGGTATGTTCAAAGGAATCTCACTCTCCGACTCCTGTTGGGACTCGTTTCGCGAGTCTCGGCGCAAAGCAGATATATTCAAATTGCGGATAGCGGTACTGATCTGGTCCGCCACTGTCGCGGCAATGGTAGCCTTATGATTTTCCAACGAGCTGGATATAAGATGCTGAAGTCGATCTTCAAGAGTGCTATTATTATCGCCAACATTTCTTGCTGAATCCCGAATGTTTGCTTGCCGCACGTTTTGTAATTTTGGATTGTTCGATCTAGTTACAGGTCGAGTTTTTGGGATTGTTCCTGTGGGATTACTGCCCGATGGTCCACGAGATCTACCTCGTGTGCTCATCGTAAATGAATTTGATAAGTTATCAGAACTGAGAAGAGTGCATGGTTCACGGCAAGTCGGACATGTGGTATTGTTACTTAACCACTCAAACAAACAGGTTCTATGGAACTTGTGATTACATCTAGTTTCAGTGCAAGCTGTCTCGGAACTAGCGTTATTGCAAATGGTGCAAGATATGGTATCATCAGAAACGCTTGTTAAAGCAGTTATATCTTCTGTGCTACGCACTACTGCCATAGCTAAGAGTTTTTTTCTTTGTGTTACAAACGTAACTTGATAATTTTTCAGGTTTTTGCAATATATGTATCTCAACAGATCTTATATAATACATAAACAACGATATATTTGCTATAAGTAATAAAAGACAAACCTAATATCCATATACTTAAAATAATAGTATGGTTTGGCTTTATCTATAAATCCAAAATAACTTAATAATGGGGTCTTATCCTTTCGGCATTTATAATGTTTCTCACGTAATAAAAATTTAATATTTGTGAAATTTAAAATAAAAATACAAACTGATTAAAAGAGGAACCTACCGAGAATACTCAGTAGGAGCAATCTCAAATTTTAATTTGTTCATAGGATTTGTGGTACATGAAATCAATTACTTGGTAACGAACCAACTAGATTAGATACGTTCAGTCCAGAGCAATGATAATTTCAGTATGTTTGAATGTAATGGCTTGACAAGTAATTACAATGGCAAGTTTGGGATATGGCAATAATCTGTAGCAACTTTGGTCAGCTGATAAATATTTGCTTATCACTGCAATTCCAAGGTGCTCATTTTATTTGTTATACTGAAGCTAAATGGTTTTAATTAAACATATTGGCCAAAGGAAAGGAGTTTGGGAACAGGTGGGAAAGTATGTGGCCTATTTTTTATATACTCGGGCCTCAACGTTGGGCGCCATTTTTCCCTGTAACGACCCGCGTCGAGCGGCTCTGTCGATTTCTTGCCGGCTGAACTCAGGGCTAGTGGGGGGTTCGTTTGCTCAACGGTTACTGTGTCACAAGAGAAAAAAAAATCAACGACAGAGTAGGGATAGCCATGATCTGTACCTAATCGTGAGAAACCACTGAATACCTAAAGGTGCCCCAAATCAAACATTTAAGTTTTAGTTAACATTATGGTTATAAATTTACTCCATTATCATAAAACTTTGAATTCATAATTGTACAAAATTGCATTGCAAAAAGAAATATTTGTTCTTTTATAGTTAGTTTTCAGCGTGACAGCAATTATATATATATATATATATACCTTTTACCAACACAAATGTTTTTTTTGTTGTTTTTAATTCGGCTATGCCGTACTTACAGCACATCCCACGATGGTCAGCAGGCCTGTCGACGACGATGTGAATGGCTATCAAATTTATAAATTCGCAATATGACGTATATATATATATATGATTAACTTGAATGCTAAACTCTAGTATAGAGGAGAAAGTTTTCTTATAAGTAAATGATAATATATATAAAATTCAATTTAAACACACGACTTAGCTTTACTTATAGCAAATGTACATATATGTATGTTCATATATGGCTCAGACCAAGTGTAAGTTTGCTATGCACTTTTTGATCGATGTTAGCAGAGGCAGAACTTCAACTTCGATGAAGGAGGCGATAGCTTCTTTAAAGGCAGCTGATGCCGACGGCAGAGCTATGACTCTGATGAAGGTAACAATAGCTACTTGCACGGATCGAAAGGTGGCAAACTGCGCCGGCACTGGTCCTGAGAATTGACTCCAGATATATAAATAGCCCTTCCAATTGCGTTATATTTAAGGCTCCGCAAATATGGAATAAAATTATCTGTATGTGTCCGCCACCGACCCGGTAGCCTTGGCTAGGGTATTGGCGGGTGGTAGAAACCAATTCACCAAGACCTGCAAAAGTATTATTAGGACTCCTTGGTCACTACACAATTATTGTGGTCACAAACTCACTTCTTATTTTGCCAGTATATATGAAGTAAAACGGCTTCTAATAATCACTTGAATAATTTTCACTATGAGGGAATCCTAACCTCTAGGAACATGCGGTTTATTAATTATATTTAATTTCGGTGCTGCGTACAATGTGCATCCGATCTCTTTAATGCTTTCTTTGCAATTAACCTATGCGCTTATTGTAAGCATAAGTTTGCTCTGAGCTTTCTGCACGTGCGCAGAGCTTTGGGCTTATCTAAGATAAAATCTTATCTGCTACGAATTGGAGAGCAAAAAAAAAAGAAAAAGAGTCAAATACAAAGCTTGGGCTCTCCGTCTGTTATGCATTAGAAGTTAAAAGCTGCGCTTTCGTATTAAACTAGCGCAACTGACATTATAGTGGCATCCCATATAATGATACCGCTTGAATGGTACACCCCCACAATTCAAAGGTTTTTCAAAATTCTAACATATACATATGCACGTAATGCAAATATTTATTGCTAAAATTATTTAATAAATTTCTCAATTATTTATTGTTAAAGTAAAAGTAGATACAGTAGTAGTAAAGTTTTGACATTTCATGCCTTTACAGCATTTATTTTGTTTTTTGTCAATGTTTATTTGTCCTGCTTGCTTTCTATTAGTTTTTGTTAGTGTTTATATGAGCTCTAAGAAATATGAGCGTTCTGTGGTTGACCTCCTGGTGACCTCTGACTCTGCTTACTCCTCCCCAGTCAATTCTCTACCGTTGTGGTCATAAAAACTGTGTGGAACAGTGCAAAATAGTAAATGCTACAAGCGCCAACGAACCAAAAATGAAATGGCTTAAGCTTTGTGCAAAGCGTCTGTTTCTGTTTCGATGTTGTTGCAGTTACTGTTGTTGTTATCGTTGCTGCTGCTGCTGCTGCTCAAATATAAATGCATTTGTGCCCGACCACAAAATGTGTTCAACCGGAAATTGTACGTGGAGAGTGCATGAGTGGGCGGTTTTGGCTTGGGGCTGCCTGCCATTGCGAATGCTACTCGTACTTTTGTTTGTGTTGTGTTGTGTGTGTATGTGTATATGTGTATGAGTGTATATGGTGTGTATGTGTGTTGAATTGGGCAGTCATTGCAGTACGTTCCATTAGCTTTTTTAAGCGCCTATTGCCGTGGTTGCTTCCTGGTCGCAGTTACTCTCACACTCTCTCACTCCTTCTGCCTCTCTTGTGATGGTGATGAAATTTTAACAGATTTTTGCGTGTGCGGCTTTTCTATATTGCGGTAAGCCAAAAGCGGCTCCCACTAAACTGCACCTATGCGCTGAGTGCTTATGTCATTCGGGCACATATATAGTCAGTTAGACAATCAATCCATCTATCCGTCCATTTGTCTGACTGTCTGTCTGTTTATCTGTCTGTTTGCCGAACAGATTTGTCGCTTTTCGGTTCTGTCATTCGCTTCTTATTTGCATCGATGGCGTTGCAAAATGGTGCACGGCAGCTATTGGACTTGTTAACGTCATCATTGACATCAGTTGCACCTGCCCGACACAGCACATTTTTCCCCATCCAGGCAATGACGCGTCAAAGTGCAAATGAGCCAACACACACATACATCCCTACGCACACACATATACTCACATCGAGTAAGTAGGAGCTGGGCAAACAGAAGAAAATGCATCTCATGCAATATGCAAAAGGTAATCTCGTTTCTTTTAATCGCTGTTTGACATCAAAATTAGAATTTCTTAAGATGCTTCATAGTCTGAGATATACGTGCTGGCAGTTGCCTTTTGATTTAGCCTGATGTTTGCATTAGCTTTTTATGCTAAACAGTCGCGCCTCTCCTTTTCGGCCATCATCCTTTTTAACGTTGTTCAATAGACGCCTTTTTGATTGACGTCTTGTGTAAAGTTTCATTCTTTGCATAGGCAAATTGAAAATTAATGAAGCACCCCATTTTCTTATTTTTGTTTGTCTTTTGTCTATGCTATACCACAGATTGCTTGGCTTCAAATATAAATTACGCTTCCTGTTGCATTGGGATTACTCAATGCACTGTCATTTCCATTGAAAGCATATTAAAAAATCCTTCAACTCTGTCCATAATCATAAAAGCAGCACTTCGTTTTCTGCACTGCTCCTAGTCCGTTGCTCATTTTTGGATATGGTGTGGTATTTGGGCATTTGGGGATTTGGCCTGGTCGAGTGCCCACTTCGTTACCATTGACGCCCCATAACACGGTCCAACAATCGTTCACTTTGACGTTTGCTTCGGCCCATTGTTTATGGTTTTTTCCTCTGTTGTTGTTTTCTTTGTTTGCATTTCCATTCCTATTCTTCAGCTTTTTGTGTTATTGTACTCTATTTCGATAAGGCATGTGGAAATTTATGCCCTTGAAGTTTCGTTGATATTCTAAAATCTAGATTAACCTGTACTGAAATGTAATGTTTTTGTTGTCCCAGTAGTTTCAATTTGAATTATCTATTGATATCTGTAGTGAACTTGAAAAATAAAGGTGTATATTGGTTTGATTTCTTTAAAATATATATTGTGGCATAAAACACTCAAGTCCATAGTTCATTTTGTATTTATTGCTCATAATGTATTGAGGTTTCTATTAACGTATAAGCATAATTTTTTCACAGATTCATGATATTCATGTGGAATCCCGTTTTTTATGTTTGCCATTGTTTTATAGTTTCTTTGTTTAGAAGTCCCAGATGTACAGTGGGTGCCATCTGAAAATATACAGCCTGCATGCACTCGGGTGAAACAATTTTGCAATTTCACGCGGCCAGCATCTGGACTTCAAAGCTGGAATCGCAGCACCCATTGAACCCTTTGTTACGAGTATTTTCCATTACCCCATCTCTACATCATTCCAATCCAATATTCCTAGTTCATTGCGAGTCCTTGCAACGTCAGCAGTTGACTGAAAGACAAATGGAAGCTCGGTAGCTTGTCTACTAGCGGCAGCAATTAAAGGATTTCATGTTCTTGCAACTGATAGACCTGCTGCCGTTACTCTGTTCTTCGTCTGCCTCAGGATGAGTAAACACAAATTTTTTGCTGTTGTCTCCATTTAGTCACTGTTAGTTTTAACTTTAAGGGTCATTTGTCTCTTGCAAAACTTTTCGTCTCACTTTGTTTCGGCAAGTTGCCATGTCATTGTGATGGTCCTCATACTGGGTCGGGCTGTACCAGGCCTTGTATGGTTGAATTTCGGGTTGGGGTGCGGTCTTGTTTTTATTGTGCAGTGGACCATAAAAATGGCGCTTGACCTCTGCCAAATTATTGGCCATATATATATGAGCATTTATTGCCATAAACAATATAAATTTATATGTGTAGTGAAACATTTTAATTAATCACTGGAGGGCATCAATTGCATTTTGTATGGTAATAATTTATGTTATAAATATTGAAGCATCTCCTGTTGCAGTTCCCATTCTTCTAGCCTGACCCTGTATGCCACAATTATATCCATAATTTGAGGTTTAGCCTGCAGTGACAATCGATGGAGGTAGCGCAGAGGAAGGGGAAACCACTATGTAGGTCTCATAGCCTTGCAATCCTCTCATGCCATACATTCAAAATGAATTGATATTCAATTATGCCAATGACTCTCCACTAACTCAAATAAATCGTTTCAACGGGGCGTGGTAATCACCAATGCCGCATTCCCTTTGCTGTTTGTATCCTATTGAAACCCTTTTCACAGCATATAAAATACACAAGTGCAAATAATAAATATTTATTTAGGTTTGCAGTTCATATTTTACAATGTTTTCTGTGGTTGTAATTTGTTGTTAAAAATGCACATAAATAAGATAACAAAATGCATCCGAAATGCATTTTGATTTCTATATAACAAAAAATGTTCGCTTGGTAAATCTAAATATAAAAAGTAAAAAGGAAAGAGTCGATTTTGCTCGACTGTGGTACACCCGCCAGCCACTTTTAATAAAAACAATAAAATCTTTGAGCAACCATCGAAATATAATATAATAATAATATAATATATACCAAAAATATACAAAGTACGAAAGCTACAGTCGCGTTAGTTCAGACGAGATACCCGTCATTCATTTTTAGTGAATAGTACAAAAATTAAAAGCAAATACCAAAACATATAATTTCCGTGCGGTCTCCAGCTGAGGAAGTTCTGTCTTTGATATTGGACAAAGGGTTAACTAACGATCAGTATCGTGTAAAATGTAAGGACATGGAAAGTAGAAAGGCCAATATTTATTCAGCTTACAACGAAGTGGCGCCAAACAGGATTGTCAGGGGACAAGCAAATTATAACAAGGCATTCATAGATAGTAGATCATTGAATGCAGACGTTGATCTTTTTGCCACAATTGTTACCCCTCCTTATCTAACTGATACTTCTGGAAATGTTTTATGGTACAATCGGACTCCTCAATCCATAAGATTCTTCCCATACAAATTGAAATTCTTCAAAGAAGCAATGAAAATTAAAGGAAATCATAAACTTGAATTCATTTGAAGGTATTCTAAATAAAATTCAGTGTATTTACATACAATTTAATCTGACTTTAACGGTAATAGAAGGAAAAGCTCCTAACTTGTTAACCAATACCAGATTCTCTCAAGCCGACAGGCAATGCAACACCTAGAGTTTTACTAGGGAACAAAAATAAGTGCTTGCAATTTGTACCATCATTGGACAATTTAAAATATGTAGTAAGTCCATTGCATTATTTGATACGATTTTTATACCCGCCTACCCAAAGGGTAGAAGGGTATTATGGCTGTGTGCCGACCGAAAATGTATGTAACAGGCAGAAGGAAGCATCTCCGACCCCATAAAGTATATATATTCTTGATCAGCGTCAACAGCCGAGACGATATAGCCATGTTCGTCTGTCCGTCTGTCCGTCCGAATGAACACCTAAATCTCAGAGACTATTAGAGATCGAGCAATAAATTTTTCGGGATCAAGAATACTACCCTTTGGGTAGGCGGGTATAAAAATATCCTAATTGATATATTTATATATACCTTGCTCCCAATAGGCTACTTTAGTTAAGAGGCGGTTTAATCTCGGAATGAGGTCCGATAGACATCATCAGTCAAGAAAATGCAACCGATTAGGAAATTTCTTTTTATTGTAATTAAATAAAATACGTCCGTTTTACCGAAATAATTTTACGGGTTCAAATATTATAAAAACCGTATTAAAAAATCGTATTAAGTTATTAATTTTTCACTACGATAATCCGTATGGGTTACATTAGTGGAGCATCTCAGTTCGCAGTAATTCTCGATTTCGTCCTCACTTGATGAAAAAGTGACTATACTTCCCTTGCTCAGATATAGGATCAAGACTACACTGAAGTCCCATGTCCTCCTCATGTTTGTTAAGAGTTTATTTAGGTACATTTGTAAAAATTGATTGGTTCTAATAAATTCCCATTGACTGATGCACAAATTTCGTATGTTAATCATGTGGATATATATTACAACTCTTGTATAAAGTCAATTTATATTCATTTCGTTATAATATATGTGTTATGAAGAGTTAAGCGGTAACTGGTCACAGCTTTTTAAAAATGGACTCTTACTCATTGTATATCACTTCATCCTATAGATATATCGACTAATTATGTTTTCACAGGTGTAGTGCCTAATTTTCATACAGGATCTAAGTGGTTTTTTGCAGAAAAGGTAAATTATGCATGAAAATTGATTACTTTTCGCATTGCGAATCAATAAAATATAATAATCTGTTTTGAAGTGGGCCTCATATTGATTAGCAAACATTTTAATATGCAGCCTACGCAAATATACAATTAATAAACAAAATTAATGTACATTGTTATTCATTGTACTCGCCAGTACACTCTCTCTTTCTCTGTATTTTGACTCATTGTCCCCATCCCAATGGTCTGTTGCCGCAACTCCCGCTGGACAACAAATTTTAATTATGCACCATCGAATGATGGCGGCAAAAATACTATATAGAAAATATTAGTAATTACGAGTTGAAAATTCATGAAAATATAATTTGCGATTATTGTTATTAGTGTCAGGCAACAGGCTATGATTACGGCTTGCTTGTGAAGCTAAAACCCCAAGCCGAAAATCTTAACCAAATGCCCGCCCAGAAAACTTTCGATGGTGTAAAAGTTTTACGAGCGGCAGCGTCGAGCGACAGCAGTTGAAAAATTTATAAATTCAATAGCACCTAATTAAAATTAAATCTGAAAGCTTGTTGTATCGACGTTAGCACACAGCTTAGGAACAGCAACAACAATAACAAAATCAACAAGAGCAACAAAAACGACAATAACAACAACCATAACAACAATTACAAATCCAACAATGCGTTGGGCTTGGCGCTGGGAAACCTGGCAAAAGGATGCTGCCTAGCTTGCTTGATTTTGCTGCTGCTGCTGCTGTTACTGTTTGCAGGATATGCACGGTAAATGCTATAGCCGGAAATGAACACGTACCTTGCCTGTGTGTGTATGTGTGCGCTGGTGTGTGTGCGCGCCTACCTTAGCAAAGGAAAAAGTTTACCAGTTGCCTTTTGCACGGCTCTGCGTGCTTATTTATGAGTCTTGTGTGTGTATAGCTATGTGTGAGTACAATATTAATTATTGAAAGATTTGATATCAGCTTAAAGTTTCAGTCGCACTGAGTGTTTTAGGTGCTGTTTTATGCCCGCACCTCTCACGTTTAAACCAGGCATGCAGCATGAAAAGCAAATTGAAGCACTTGTCGCATGCATCATTTTCTGGAGCAATGGCAAATCCAATTTAGAGTAGCCAACATCATTCGTTCGCACTATAGTCCTTGTGCGTTATTTCACCTCTGCATATCCCCTGACGAAAGGTGGCAGGCAAGCAAGTACGTGGCAGCAACTTTAACCCATGACTGAGAGGTCACTTTGGCTTTGGCTGTTGCACTTACTTCACTCAGGCACTGGGAAATGAACCAATAAATCAGTTTATAATGGCAAAAAGGCAAAAGCAAAAGCTAAATGATGTCAAGACAAACTTTTTGGCGCCTTTGCAGATGGAGCAACAGCAGCTGCCTAGATCAATGTACACCAAACTCGAAAGTGTTTTTACGATGCGCCTGAAAGCAACGAAATGGAATTATATTATATTTACTTGTGTTAAGCAATAGGCTAGCGGCGAGACAAAACGCAACGAGACGACAGAAGAGAAATGAGTGGAATAAGGAGAGCGATGAAAGAGTGCCAGTAAATGATGTTGTAAGGGATACTGAAAACGATTGAGCACATTCAAGAGAATCAGGGAAAATAATTTATATAAACTAACTGACTCTCCAAAGTACCTAAATATCAGCTGACATAGGGATACGATGTGAAAGATATTTAACACCAATACCTGAGTTTTATACAAGGTATACTATAAATATCCACATTAATTTAATGTTGAAAAGAAATACACGGTTCAGATATTTGTCAACATCAATTTATGTAATATATTTTGCAATCTTTAATCCGTAGCTTTTATCCGACAATTGCGTCAATTCATATCATAAACAAATGAGCAATGATTCATAGAATATTTTTGGGCAACCCTGGGAAATAATGATGCCAGCTGTAAAAAACCTGCCAAGCATAAAACACTAGAAGACCATTTGGTTTGTTGAATAAGAACTAACAAGTGTTGCAAAAAGCTGTAAACTGCTTTGCATATGTATCTGTAAAATCGATGTTATTTCTACTACCCTAAATATGACTGAAAAAGTCTGTTTATTAACGCTTCTGAATTGCAATTGCCACAACAAGAATTACAGAGACTGTTTTAGTAGCGTTGAATATTTCAACACTTCCGGATTGATTTCAAATTGCAAACAAAATGGCCGACAGACGTGTTTCCGCTTTAGCAAAAGGCACCTGGCTAGCCATGCAAAATGCCCACATACGCCGTTATTATTTATATTGTATATATGCACATATATAAATATAGTATGTCAGAACGTTGATTTGCCTGGAGCTTGGAGTATGTACTAATCATAACTGGTTTATGACTCAGGCCACGCCTTTAGCTTATCTTGGATGCAAGTTATTGTCATAACGATAATCAATGTGAATAGTTTCTGACACGCCGGGTAAGCTTTATTTTACGTACATTTTATTCTTTTTAGAACTTTCGACTAGGGTTTGGGTTTGGGTTCGGGTTTAGCGCTTAACTCTTTAATCTTGCAGCCTTTTTTCGGCTGTGCGCAGTCGACATAAAAAATTTACCAGTTGATTTTATGCTGGATTAAGCTTAAACTTTATACTAAAAGGAACTAAGCAAGCGTAAATGGAGCCTGCTCTTTTTTATTTCACCCTTTTTTCTCTCTTTTTCTCTATTTTTCTTTAGGCTGTTTGTTGCTGTTCTTGTTGTTGTTGTCTTACAATTTTGTGTGCTGTGCCAGGTCCTGGTCCTGGCATCAAGCCCTTGTTAAAATAGCTTTACTGTATCGAGCCCTTCGACTTGTATCCAACCTAGCGTGCCTGAACCATTGGATTGCCCTTTTTCCATGTGTGTGTTGGTGAGCGGGTTGAAGGACGCTCTCAAGCCACGTCTGACTGATTCTGGCGCATTCTCGTAACCCGAACGGCGTCTGCTGGCTTGAAATATTTGCTGTGACAGTTTTGGGTATGTTGTTCGCTTGCCGTGCCTTTCCCAATTCCCCAACTCCCAGCTGCCATTTGCCCCTTCTCACCACTAGCCACTGCCATCTCTTCACATAATTCAATGCGTTTGCGAATCGAAAGTCCATCAAGCAAGTGGAAATTGTGGCAGTGGTTTATAGGCTTATACACATCGTAGCCAATTTTGAGCCTGCAACTCTCGGGTAATAGCTCCATTATATAATTATTGTGCATTATTGTCTGGGACTCTGTCACGTCCCATGACCCGCTAGGTTACCTACAGTGGTGTGGCTACCCTACCTGTTTGCCTGGTCTGGCTATCATGCCTTCCTGCATGTCTGACTGGTCAGCTTGCGTGATTTTATTGGGTAGAAGCTGCTCGTTTGCCACATTACATTAATTTACTTCATATCAACAACGCAGCTATGTTGAAAGGCAATAAAAATTTGTGTCATTCAACTGGCACCACGCGGACAGTCGCAATTCATTCCTCCCCCCTTTATTCGATAACCATCGATATTCCATGTCATTCTACTGCTGCTGCCTGGACAGAATCCAATTTCATTTCAATTGACCAGGCTATGCATATATAATGTTATAGCATATGATTTGCAATCCATGACCAACGCGACTCGTAAGTGTTAATATTATTTATTATGTAGCGACCATATGAGTATGATTGCTTGTTACCTCTCAACAATAGTTAGAATATGGGCATTTGAATTTGTATTAAGAATATTTCTTCATTACATAGTTAATAAAAATAAACAACAAATATACAGCTAAGTTTATTTTAAATGCAAACAGAAATGAATAGTGAGTATACTGATTATACTCCATAAAAGTATTCCTTGACTGATGTTTATGTTTATTATCTGATGGATATTTTAATAGTACTTATAATACAATAGACTCAAACACTAACATTACGCTTTTAATTCGATCGAGAGGGCAGAAGGGCAGTGGCTATATTCAAGTAATGTGCTAAAAAATAAGTCTTTATATTATCGTCCCTTATTTGAAAATTTAGGACTTTCCCGTTTCTTATCAAACAAATTGTTTATGTTTTTATAATGATCACTCCAGAAGTTTCTTCGGTGAAGCATGACATTAAATTATTGAATGATCCTAAAATATGATTATGGTTTTTTGTAATGGGCTGAATGTTTGATTGGCCATTAACAGTTCCCATTATTTTCTGTTCACTTTGAACAGTTAATCAGACCACAATATGGCCTAATAATTACTGCTTATACTGTTAACTTATATATTATATGATCAGAAGATATTGCTAATAAATCAATATATATGTGTTTTATATACACACATATTTTATTCTTTTATTTTTTGTTAAATGACCGCGACTTCTTTGTGCCATGGCCAGTAAAGAAATAAAATGGCAAAGGAAAAGCAAGCACATTTATTTGGCTTGTTGCGGTTTCTTGCTGTTACTGCGAGTCTGCCCACTCTCCTACATTTACATTTGGTCCTCGATCCTGCTGCTATCCTGCAGCAGCTTTGGCTACCGGACTACACCCCAACTCCTGTTGGCCACATAGCCCGCTGGCCTTTGTTGTTGCGACGGTTTTGTGGTTTTATCCTTGCTAAAGATGAAGCAGTCTTGGTTGCCGCCTGGCTGCTCGACTGCCTGACTGGTTAGCTGGCTGGTTGCTGCTTAAAGCGAAAATGTGACGAAAGCATTGAATTTATTTCACACATACAAACATACACACACATTCCAGGCTCCCTCTCCAAAGTTAGCCGCATAAATTGGTCGGCAACTAATTGAAAATGCTTCTTGTGCTTGTGGTTGTCTCACTCACACATGCTCACCCCAGTGCACATATCCTCAAGCTCACACACTCGTACATACGTATATATGCAAGTATGTATATTCAATAAACTACACATGTGCTTTGTGTACTTGTGTGTATATGTATGTGCCTTGTTCGCAATCTAAACGCTAATTAAATGATTCAATGATTCTGCTCTTCTCTGCCTGCCCCTCCACCAGCATCTCTCTTTCGTCCTCTGATTCGCCCTCGCAGTACACTTTATCCTTGGCTTGTTGGTCCCCCGCTTTGCAGCTACTTTACCTTAATTTCTTTTTATTGTTTTTCGCATGTTCTTTCAATTGCTTTTATGTTGCATGCAGCAGCCGTAGAATTGGCGACCAAAGTCCAAGCAACTCCTTCAAGTGAGCCTGACGAGTGCTTCCAAGATTTGCCATGTCTGTACGTATGTATGTGTGAATATGTGTGCGGGTTAATTGAATTTTATGTCTTGGTCACCAATCCGACTTGCTCCGGCTTCTTGCAGTTTTCCCCGACTGGGAAATTAATTTCCTTATATTGACTTTTTTCGCTTGCCATCCGTTTCGTGCGTTTTCCATGTTCAATTCCAACTATTTATATTCTCTGGCTATTGAGAGTGACCGAACAAGGTTATCGGGTTTGTTGAAATATATTCAAGAAAAGAAGGGACGATGGTATCGTTCATCTGCATCATCAGTTGAATAATTTATATTTATAGCAATCAGGTGATATCTCACCTATTTGATTAAGTACTAGTACTAATCATTGACCAGATAAACAGCAGAATCAGAATAGTACGTACAGAGTATACTACAGTCTATTTTCGGACTCGCTGTTGAAGCACAATCTATCTTATATTTTTTTCCAACACTTCTTGCCAAATTTATCGTAAAAACTAGAAAATGGCTTGTGCCTAATGAACGAATGATAAAATAGGATCCGGGAGGTGGGTTACGAGGGCATGGAGAATTTTGCACTTAAGAAGAACAGAGAAGGCAGAGAAGAAGAGGTATTCACTTAATTTTAATGGATTCGCACTCGCAATGAACCGCAAGCATATGCAAATGTCTCGAGCACCTGCTAACAACATTAACTAGCATGCTGTGAAGTGTTGTGGCATGATGATGTTGAGAGTGAGCGAGAGAGAGATGAGTGCTCATCGTTTGCCTAGTGGAGGCCTATGTACTCCATCAATAATTATACAGAGTATGTTGCATACATTTTGGGTTAAGGTTTCGCGGAAAGAAGCTGCTGGTGTGGATGGAGGATAGATGAAAAGAAAGGCTGGAAACGCTGTCGAGGTTGTTGCTATTCGCGCCGTTTGACTGTGCAAATGTTTGTGCAACACTCGAAATGTGTATGCGAGTGTGCTGCACGGTTGCTGCGAGTGTATGTGAGCTGCAACGTTGTTCACATTCTCACAAAAATAAGACGGCTAACATTTTTGAGTGCTGCAAATGCAGAGATTGTGGCCAGGGGAAAACGTGTAGAGTTAGGCAGGAGCACAGCTAAGTTTAGTCTAGTTGCTTTGCTTTGCTCTTTGCCGGCTGCACTTAAATATTTTGAATATGCGTGGAGTGGCCTCAACGTCGCTGCGGTTGACTAAAGCAAGCCCTAAGTATGGTGCAGTTTAAGCACATACCCCACCCTATTTTCAAACACTTCCCCACTTTGCGCAATGTTCCAATTTATTGTGTGAACGACGCGACAAGTGGGCTTGTATTGGTATTAACTTGGCTCCTCTCGGATGCTGGAGGCCTGAAAGACACCACCAACTTTAAGTATTGGTGTGAAATGTACTATGTATGTAATTTACCAAGTAATTTCTAATTATTTCAGATGCAGTCGCTCTCATTTGAATTATTTCTAAAGTGTACAAGTGCAATATGTGAAGGTCACTGAATATTATTACCTGATTTAAGTATTCAGTTGTTTTTAGTTGCATTTATTGTATTCAGATGTAATGTGCAAAGAAAAAGAAAGGAAATAATTGAGAGGATAATTTTTTATTACACTGCTGCCTTAATATTGTGCAATGTATATTGAATGCTAAAAATTGTCTTAATATGATTTTTAACTAGTATTTTTTGAGTTTAAAAAATACTTTTCCCATCGTGGGACTCACTGTTCTTAATGATAGCAACACTGTCTTTTTTGCGATTAATTTGATCATTCCATTATACCCATACTCACATATTAAGCACACACACATGCGGAAAGGCAAAGCATAAACTAGCTAGTCTAACTTTAGTGCACGCCTTCATTTAATTATGTAACACAATAAACCAATTAATTTATAGTTTCCACACAACTTGATAACTTAATTTTCAGCATCATTCTGATGCCAATACTGAAAACCCTTCGTTTGATGAGATTTTTCTACACAAAGAGGCAACTAATTTGCTCTAATATACTGAAACAAACATTTACTTTATCCCCCGCAATTCTTTGTTGCTGTTGGTAATGTGAGCACTCTTCTCTGAAAAGCAATTTATTTAATTTTACGCAGCAGATTTTTTTAGGAGGGATTTTCGTTATTTTGTTTGGGGGAAGGGATGGATAAGCTGTTGCTATGCTAATCAAGAGCCAAGAGACCAAACAAGCGGATGTCGTAGCATAATTTATTATAGTTTTCTAACCACAAGCAAGACACATGACAATGCCGCACCCCTTCACCCATTTCTCCCTGCTCTTGGATTTCCCTCTCTATACTGCCTTTGTATGGGAGGATGCGCACATCGCCCAAAATTAATTGAATTTTTGTACCACAAATTCTCCAGAATTTCTGGCCAGGCATTTTCCGTTTAATTGCTGCTATCATCAGCGCAGCGGTTAAATTTTTGAGATCGACAGAGTACAACAGAGCATGAGCACGAGCCAAGTCGGGAATGAGTGGAATACGAAGGGTTGTCTCATCTCCAATGACTAGGTTGCTGCTAGGTTGTTGGCCAGACTACATTTCATTTCATATTTAACGCATTTTTGCCATCAGTCTTTGCCTTGCGTCCTCATCATAGTTGTGGTTGCTCTTTTGCTGAAGGGTGTCGTAGCGATATTAAAAACGAGAGAGTGCGAGAGAGATCCCTGCGGTTAGCACCGTCAGCAATCAAAGCAATTGCCGTCTAGGCCTGTTCTCTAATAAAATAATTGAATTGCGGCCATGTGGTGTAGCATATTATTAGAATATGTACATGGTTCAAAGCAATACTAGTACATATGCAATTAGCAAAGACGGAGGACAGAGGACAAAATCACTTAGCCAAATATCTAAATACAGCCATCATCATAAATTTGAATTGTTAGCTTGGAGCTTTTTAAAGATGTAAAACGAAGTATTCATAAATAAGTTGTCTAAAGTGTTACTCATATTTCAATTTGAATAATATAAATAATAATAACTTTGAATTATTGCATAATGAATTAAATTAAATTGTCAGTTCACTTTAAAATTAAATTACAGCTGCAAGTTTGACAGCTGCCTCAAAAAGTATGCTTTGTCGATTTGTATAGAATTGCTTAAAACGCGGAATTCAAATGCTTTTTGGATAATTAAAATGTTCATTGAACTTCTGTATTATATTACCTTCTGCTTTGAGGATTACAATCATTGTTTATCGCTCTGCAGGGCGAATCACATTAAAATTGATTTAATAATAAATTTCAACTCTCTATCGAGGCTGCAAACGGAGACGTTGTTGGGCAATTAAGATTGGGTCAGATGAGGAATCCTAACCATGAAAAGAGAGCGAATTTAAATTGAACTTTTTATCTATGCGCTGAGGTATACAACAATAAATTCTGATAAATAAGTAGGAAGGCGTATAAAAAAAAAACAAAAAAACAGCATCGCTTGTTGGCCGAGTCAGCAATGCCGCTAAAACCGAAAAAGACCAACGAAGCCTTAAAAAATACAAGAAGTGCCTAGGAGCAGTACCAAGTTGTCAGTTGGCGGTTCCTCGTTTCATGAAGCCCCTCTAGGAAGGAGTCCAAAGAGACCATTAAAACAAACACACGCACAAAACATTTCTCGATGCATAAAAAACGGGCAAAACTGGCTAAGGCATCCGATTATACAACAACAATAAATAAAAGCAACAACAATAATCGAAACAGAGCGGCGCATTGTCAAATTCTTTTGACACTTATCCCTTGCCGGCAGATGCCCTTCCCCCTGAGCATCAATCCACCTCTCCTCGGGTTGCCCTATCTCTCAGACAAACGTGCCAAGGACCTTACTTTAGGCCCTTCGGTGGAACTTAATATGCAAATGCGACTCATGTCTAGGGCAGGCAATGTTACCTGTCTCTCTCTTACGCATGCAAACATTTCATTCGGTTTTGTGCTTCATTATTATTATTATTATTTTTATTTTGTTTTATATAAATTGTGTGTTTTTTGTTGTTCGTGTTGAGTATTTTGTTGCCTGGTTTCTTGATTTTTATTGCAAGAATGCGAACGTCGGCCGTTTTTAAAGCCACCGCAGGACCTTACTCAGCCCACACGCCTATTCTCACATACACACACAACATATACACGTATGTACATAGATGTTACGAAGGCTCGGCAAGGAGCTTTGTGATTGTGTGTGTGTACGTGTAGCAACACTTACACGAAAATGATGAATGATTTTATGGTTTGCTTGACCTGAATTTTATAGTATGCATGCACGCTGTCCCCCTTATGTCGACTCCCCCTTCATTCTCATACTCAGCACACACCCCTTGCTGCTGTCGCCTGAGCATTGCGAGTGGAAAATTTTATGTTTGCATAAGAAATTGGATTTTTGCATTAGTTATGGAAATGAGAAAACTTCAACTTGATTTGTTTTTCACTGGCTGCTTGGCCTGAGTTAGGTTTGGTTTGGTTTGGTTTGGTCTAGTCTACTATGGTCTGGTGTTGGGCTTGTGTCTGGTCAGAAACAGAAGTGGTGGCACGCTCAGCAACTCTCAGTAACTGCTTTGGTTAGGTTCATCTTTTATTTTATTTTTTTTTTATTCTTGTACTCGTCGGCTTTTGGTTTGCACTGGTTTGCTCTCGTTTGTGGTGGTCCTATGGATCTATGGCTTTTTGGTGATGTTCTTTCGCTCTCTGTGCCTAATGCTTATTAGATTTGACTCATGAATCAAGCTAGTTGCAAAACTGACAGTGAGACCTGCTGCGCCCTGCTTTTCGGCTACCGTATTGCTCCCCTGGCCATTAGCCTCAGCGCAATCACGAGCTGCATCTCCAGCCTGAATGCCCCTATCTAGTTTTTTGGCAGAATGGCACAAGAAGCATATGCCAAGTGGGTCCCTACAGTGCAAATAAACAATGGGTGGGCCGCCATGCAACTTCGACCGACGCGCTGCATCTGCAAAAGTTGCCCCAGCAATATGCCACAAAACAAACCACGATATATATCGCAACGAAAAGTATCAAAAGGGAATACAAACATTCAACCCACGAAATATTATATATTGTTCAATATACTTTCTTGTGTATACCTTCATTTTATATTATATACATTTATATAAGTCCACGTATTCATATGTTTTTATTTGGTAGAGCGAAACTAAGTAAATCCTTGAGCGCACAGTGGCAATAAAACGAGGGCGTAACCAGTTTTCGGGATTTTCGTTTATTTTTTCTTTGTGTGGGTGAGAGGCACTTTGAGAGATGCCTGGAGGAAAAGTACCGATTGTGAGGGAGAGATCATGGTGTTGCCTAGCATTTTGCAGACGATTGACGCTTCTGGCCGCAACAATTGACCGATTATAACAGAAGGCAACGCAAGAGCATAACAATATCAATGAATTGATATCGCTGAGGACGAGTACAATATAGGCGCTTTGATTATACCCTATGAAATGGGAGAAAATGCATTCCAAGTACATTTATGCGTTCCAAGTAAAGTCGAAAGAAGGAAAGAGAAGCTGAAGCCAGTCGTGTTCCAGCCATAAAATGCTTTTTAAGATATTGAGTATAGCCACTTTTAGGATAAAATAATATCAAATATGGTTCCTGTAATAAAACGGAACTACTATTAAGTAGCTAAGCATGTTTAGAGGTGAGCAATGGGGACAATTTAATGAAATCGAATATTGCAATATAATTTAATCAAAAGATACTTTTTTATTTGTATTATGTTGAAATATTTTATTGTCTTTCTATAGTATTTTGATATATTATTTTTGTTCATATAATCAATCCAAATGATACATTTTCTGAGAGTATCTGTAGGTCATTTGGCAACACTGTTTTGGTCTTTGCTACCCAAAGACGTCATTTGGCAACGTTTCGTCGCTCCTTTTTAATATTGGCAACTTTTTTAATTATTTGCTTGAAACGTTTGTCGATTTGTTCGACTTTGCTGTTGATTTGTGGCATTATTGCTGTTGTTGTTCACGTCGTTGTTGCTGCTGCTGTATGGCAGCAAACTATGGCGGCAATATGTGCCAACGGTTGAATAATCTGTCAATAAGCTTTTGTCATCACTTGGCTACGAAGAGAAGAGAAACAGTTACATTGACTAGGACGAAAAGTAGAAGCAGGAATAGGAGCAGGAGCGGGAGTATGGTTACTGCTGCCACAAACAAACATTCTATCGTGTGGTAATGGTTTCGGGTGTGAGGGAGGGCTTGGCGGGTTCGAACATTGCGTCTTGGACGCGGCTTCTTTTGCGAGCCGAAGGCTAGCAAACAATAAAAAATAAAGAAAGGGCATCAACTTGGGAAGAGAGAGAAAAGTTTTTAATAAAGGTCGATAGCTGCATGTCAATTGGCATGTTGCCGCCGTAGCAAGTGGCCCACACAGAACTTTTTGGGTCGTCACGTCACATCACGTGACGATTAGCTTGGCAATAGTTCACTCTTTGCATCACCATCCGCATCAGCATCCGCATCGGCATCCGCATCCGGTTTTCAAGTGGGCGTACTTCAACTCAGAATGTTACTTTGTCATCCGTTTTATCACTTATTACTTCCGTTGCGACACTTTACGAGCACACCGACTTTGACAGCAGGCGTTTAATTTCTATCACCTTTTGCATTTTAATTCTGTAGCTTACAGTAGTTTTTTTGAGTTGGCTTGTAATGAGTTTTCGGCCTTGCCAGCTAACACCAAATGAGAAATGCAATTTAGATGGGATTCCTTTTATTTGCATTGCATACTTTGTGGCGTGCGGGCATTAGCATTTATATGGGTAACTTTTCATTCATCTAATTGCTGCTTGGGAGCTGCCAAAATAAATCTTAGCCGTCGGTTAGAACTACTCAAAAAGTTACGCTTTGCCCGGCCAATTTCAAGTTGCCAACCAGTTCCCTGCTCCCGTTTGTGGGAACATTTTGTGCTTTGGGAGGTTGGGGGGCGGGGGTAAAGCGATAAAATATACATAAATAACCTTTATTACACATGCTGCCGCTCAAGTGCTCGAACTTTTTCAAGTCCACTTTGCACAGTTGTTTTCGAGTAGTTCGTTGTGCTCGGCGTTTTTTGGCATGCTTTGTGCTTGCGTTTTGTTTGTTGTTGTACGCGTTTTGGCGAACAACCCAGGTGCCCTCTGTCTGATTCCCACTGTGGCAGCAAGAAAGCCAATACCGAAACCAAAACCAAAACCAGTACACACAGTTCAAAGTTCAAGAAGTGTTTTGCTGAGCGTTTTGATGTCGATTGGCTCACCTCTTTTGTCCAAATATCTTGAGAATGAATAGCTGGAGTTGACATCTTGACACACTCGTAGTAAAATTCTGTTGGATTTCGATCAAGCTGTGTTAGTAGTACCGGTTGGAGTTTTTTCGTTCATGAAGTCCAGCCAATATTAGTTAATTAAACCAGGAAAATCCTAATGTGACCTAATTGGATTCAGACGTCAGCTGGCAGATATTCTCGTATAGTACATGGCAACCAAGTCCAATACACTGATAACATTTTAACATCAGTTTTTCTATTTCATTTTCACTCATTTTGCTATTCAGCTGGTCGGCTTTATGTGTTGCTGTTGCTGTTATTGTTAGTGTTGTTCTTGTTCGTAGCTTTCTTTTAGTCGCAGTCAGTTCAGATATGACCCTTTTGATATGTGCGAATGAACGTCCATCAGCAGCTTGTTGCTTGCAAGAGCGCAAGGACAAACTCCTGATTCTATCGGCTTCCCTTTGCAAAAGCTGTTTTTCCTTTTCGTCGCGCTTCCTAATCCTACAAGCAACAATAAGCCTTGGTAATTATCTGCAAAGTGACCATTAGGCGATTAGTTGACGCTGCTTTGCTCCTTCCTCCTGCTTTCAGTTTATGTTCCAACTGGACTAATGTGGACAGTTGTCTGAGTGCGAGAGTATGTATCTGTTGGTCGTGTTACAAAAGCTCAAAGGTAGTATGCTCAATGGTAGTAAGAGAAAAAATAAATAAACTAACCTTTTATGGCAGATTACGACACGGCACTGTTAGTTTCGTATTATGAACCGTATAGCTAGAGTATTTCTACTCACAGAGAGTTTCTATTGATAGATACTGATATTTAAGATGTGCAGCAGATCTGAAATTTCCAAAATCATATTATAAACAAGTACGAAAGCTACTGTCGAGTTTGCTCGACTGTGAGATACCCGCCACACATTGTT
The DNA here is from genome assembly GCA_018150935.1 of Drosophila pruinosa. Lineage (NCBI taxonomy): Eukaryota > Metazoa > Arthropoda > Insecta > Diptera > Drosophilidae > Drosophila > Drosophila pruinosa. Next base: position 5,525,073 of record JAECWR010000034.1, on the reverse strand, counting down.
ACTGAATGCAACAATCATTAAAAAAGAGCCATTTTTCACAATATACTAAACAATATACCAAAAAATATTCTGCAATATACCACTGTCAAAATTATTAGCCTGACTGCATTTTACTAGGTTTATTGACTACCTTTAATACATTATTGCCAAAGCCACTGAACAGTTGGAGCTGCACCTGATTTCACCCTATAACAATATGAAAATATAAAAAATCATGAATAACTTCTGAGTTATTCGATCGTAACTAAACTTTCAAAAATCAATAATCTAGTGATTACAATTGTGTTCACCAAAAATGATCATTCTAGCTTGAAAAATTATTTTTTTTATCGATTTGCGGGGGCGGCAAGAGCAAGTGGCCAAATTTAAAAAGGCCCTTCTACTCATTGGGTAGGCGGGTATAAAAAAATAATGAAAATGTATTTAATTAATTCGAGTCGATTCACTTGCGGTCTTTGCGGTCTTACACTTTCGTAACTATTCGATTCGAAGACGCAGCCAGCTTTCTTTTTTAGCTAACTTACTTGATGTAGGCTTAGCTTATTCAATCTTGAATTTACTCCCTTACTCGCAGTCCAGCTCATTTATCTTTATATCTTTCACCTTTGCCATACGCCACCACAAAGTTTTTTTGCGGACTTTGCGCATAGCGTTGCTTTTGCCTTCATATTCATTTTTATGTACATCTAATTTGCATTTGCATAGTTTCCTTTCCTTCGACGTTTGCGACATTTACATTTTGCTTTGTGTCCCAGAGGAAAAAAATATGATGAGTTTCAGCTACTAAGAGGAGGACTGCTCGAACTCTTACCTTAGGCAACAACGTTGATTGTTTATGAACTGTTGCATACATTTTGGTTCAGCTAACAAGCTGACTTAGTATGTGATAATTTTGCTGGCCAATAGTTTCATTCTCCATGTTTTTGTCGCCACCGAAATGACGACAATTTTCAGGGATTGCGGCAAAAGCTTCACCCCGTAGCTGCTGCAGTTGCTCAAAGCGAGTGAAGTCGAGAAATTACAATAGGGAGGAGGACACCGAGGTTTTTCCCTATCGTATTTCGATGTCTAAGTCTAAGCACACGCGGCGCATTGAAAATTATTTACGATAACGATCGCATAATCATAATAATAATCACATTATAATAATTCTTGGCTTTATGGTCCGCCACTGGAGTCTCGATGCGGCTCTATGAGTGGCTCGTACTTCGGCCTGCGGTCTCTCTGAGGACGTGTAATAGTTGCTAATAAAATGCAATGCCCATCTGCCTCAACTGCCCATCCAATGGTATGGTGGATTATAAATAAGTTGGCAACGCACAGAATGGTAGAGAGAAAAGGGAGAAAAAAGGCCAACTACATTTTAAGGTGGCAACGGGGCAAAAAATGGCAACTGCATTGATGTTATTACCTGTGGTGGCAACTATTTGCTAAAGTCAATAAACCAAAATGACAGGCCGACAAACTGGGGCGGAAAGGCGACAATATGGGAGCTGTGCTGTTGGAGCTGTTTGGACGACACGAGACACCCTCGCATAACAGGCTAACGGACCCGCTTTTCAGCTTTTCCATTGCAGTTGTTGTTTTATGTTTTGTCTCGCTTGCAGCAAATTATTGTTATGCTTTTGGATTTTGCGCATAATTCTGCAGTTTTTCTAGTTGTGTTGCCTTCTCCTAGTGTTGTTTTCCTCTTCGTTGTTGTTGTTGTTGTTTGAGCTATTTGGAGTATGTTACTCATACGCCATGTGAGCCCCGTTCTGACATGCGAATTTGTATGCACTTTTAAATGAGCCATAGCCTCAAATATGGTACCACTAACAAAAACAATAACAACAATAGCATTTTCCATTCTTTTTTCCGGTTTTTCTCACCCCCTCAACTTCATTATCCTTTGTTCCCAATTTTCAATTTGTTTTTGGCCTGGCATTTGGCACGACCAGCTGAGGGTAACCAGAAGACCAGCTGTCGTCGTTATCGTCGTGGGTTTGCTCTTTTAATGTATGGTGAATCCACTATGGACTTTGGAATGCATTGAATTCCCTCTAAATGCACGTGGAATTAATTAAACTCTAGAATATATGACGCGTTCACAGAATATTTCTAAACATTGCGAATATAATAATGAAATTTCTATTATATCCCGATCTGAGTATCGTTGTCTTAAAATTCGTCTGTTTTAAAATAAATTATCTTAACCAGTTCAATTAATTTAATCCATCCATAAAGGGTATCTGGGAGTATAATTTCACTTAATAAATTTTCTAAGCGTGCTTCTTTATCAAGCAATGCCCATTGACAGCGTTGATAAGATTAGACAAATGTTGCTTATCCATTAACACTTTTCGTGGTTCACAATTTAATAGCGCACATTGAATCTAACAATGAAAGTTAAATCACATGAGTAGTATCTATTGCCGGTTAATGGAACCTTCAGTTATTACGGAATATAAATAGCCTGGTTAATTATTTCAAAGATAGTATATTTAAATGAATAAAGATAATTGTACGTCACAGGTGTTGCTATCTACTGTCCATGAACTCACGTAGAGGACATCTGCACTAATTGATTTGGAATACTATCTCATGTCGTTAGCAGCTTTCTTGAGAGCATTGCGACTTCGGTTTAGTTGTAGATTGAATGCTTGACTAAGTATTTTGGTTGAGTTTAGCACGCTGCGGTTGCAAATTCGTTTCAAAAAATCGACATCTGGGAGGAAAAGAGTAAAAAGACTTTGGCAAGTTTATTTATGCCTTGCGTGTCTGCTGTGAATTAGTGCCAAATTTGATTATCTATGGCCACACACAGATAGATACTTACTCATACATTCACACGCACTTATACTTGGGCCACGACACGGAACAGCCCACACAGAAACACGCCTAAAAGTAAGTCACGATGTTTCCGCCGACAGCTGACAGTTGTTGTTGCTGGTGTGAGTGTTGTTCATACTGTTGTTCATGGTGTTGTTGTTGTGACTGTCTGTCTGTTTTCATAACGCCCATATTAAATTGATTTCTTTAATCAATTCAAATATTTATGGCTTTCTGTAATTTTTCATGTGAACTCTTTCCATTCCAGCGAGCTTGCTGTTCGATTTCAGCTTAAACGATTTGAATCGCTGCGTTTTAAAAACGCCTCTAAGGGTTTTTCCAATCTACATTTTCAACAACATTTTTGGGGCGTGTCGCGCCTACATTTGCGTGTTGCCATCAAGAAAGATTTTGAATGCCATAAGTCACATGCCAAGCGATAATTAGCGTAAGATTCTCTGAATGGTTGACCTTTAAGGAGCAGCATGCAGATAGATGTAGGTCGGAGTAATGTAGTTCAAGGATTCTGCTGAACTTGTCGAGGAAAACAATTATTATTTAAGCTATTAATAATAATGAAATTAGCTGCTTTCTTTGCTGGTGTTAAAGAATTAGTTAATTTATCAAGTTCTTGTCTCTCGAAAACTTTTCAAAGCAGCTCAGCTAAATTGCACTTGTTTCAAGTTAAGTTTTGCTTTTTTTGCTTAGTAACTAATTCAAAGTAACTAATTCAAAGTCGTTAGAGTTCAGGAGCTTGGCAAAGGTCAATGGCTAGAGGCAGATTTTACTGTTTCAGTAAGGATATCGATTAATTAATAGCTAAAAATAATAACCTATCTGGGAGTAATGAAAAGAAATACCTACGAATTATTGTTCAAGATTTCATGCTGATTTCATACGTTGATTATTAACGTACAAACGAAACAGTAGTCGCGGCAGTATTAATTGTCAATGTTTAAATAAAAGGAATTTGATGCCATACAACAAATTAAAGTACAGAGTGCCTGCCACCTTATCGATTAGTGGCACATCAATATATACCTATACATATATACATTTATATTTATATACTTATGTATGTATATAGAAAAAGAAGAGGGCTTGGCTTTATCAATGAATTTGTCTGCAATGTTTCTTTGTGGACAACGAATTCAATGGCTTTGGCAGCAAGGAAGCGCATTATGGCTTCCCGGGAATGGCGATGGCTGAAGGCTGGTGGCTGCCACAACAATGAATGGCGCGAACAATGTCTAAATCTTTATTAATTCGACTATTTTGTGGAGCTGTTGCCTGACTGCCAGCTTGGCCAGCTCCACAGCAAGAGAACGTGGCTACTCAGCCAAGTTTGTTGGATGGGAGGACCACTCAACAAATAAATTAATAGCCATCAATCAGTAAATCCTCCAAAGGACCTTCTGCTTTGAATGCAAAAGGTTCTTTCTCAACAAGAACGCGTATGTGTATTTTTTGAGCGTATGTGTCTGTACGATACAGACGCACAAAAGCGCGCTATAAACGCGCTCAATGAATGGCTAATATGTGGACTGCACACGGAGGTTAAGCTGGTGTTAGTGTAGAAGGTGGAGTGTTCTGTGTGATGATGCTTTGTCTGTATGCCTCTTTGGGGTCAATAGAAAGGTCTGTACCTGGCAGCAATTACATTGAAGCATTGATAAAGCCCACAAAATTGTGCATAAATCCGATTAAACTGAAAAATCTGTAAATCAAGCTGCTGATATAACCTTTATCAGAACATTGGATTGATTTTTTAAAAAAAATATGGACTTAATTCATACTGTGTTAGTGTAGAAACAAAAAACCTTACAAGCAGAGTTAGTCTTAAGTATGAAAGTTAAGTAATACTGTTGTGGGGGCGAAGCTACTTGAGCTGATAGTTCAATAAGTTCCAATTGGGAATGTAGAACAAGCAAAGCTTTGATTTGTTTATATAAAAACAGTTCACATGTTTACAGTTACTATTTCTTTAAATCTACTATCAATAAATTAGCATAAGTGACATAATAATATTATATACAAAAATAATAAAAAGTTTCCATTCAATAAAAGCAATAACATACTTTTAAGAATATTAATTTCAGTATTTAATATTATATTGTATTTAATCATGGTATTATTAATTTGGTAACATATTTGCTGTGTAAATATGTTTTTTTATTGACGTTTATTTTTATGGTTATAGGGTCTTAAGGGGGAGGGTGCTTGGATAGTAAAAAGGGAGTAAAGAGGCAATAATTTGGCGTTGAAATGCTCCTCTATAAATCAATCTCTATGAAGCAACTATTTTCTGTCAAATAAACAATTCAAATTTCGGTTGCTGATCTGGTACGATGGATCATTTCATATTTTAAAGTAACTTGACAGTTAGTGGAATTAACCGATTACACGCTAAGGGGGTATGACAGTTCAATTTCTTTAAGCGACAACTGAGAGCAAACGGCAAACAGCAGCAGGCAACTGACACAATGATGCACAGAACAGGACCAACAAATGACTAAAATAGCAACAAGAGCAGCACAAAAAAAGCAGCTGAAGAAGTGGAGCAGAGGAAGAACAAGAAGCGACTCATAAATCATTCGCGACGTCGATGTCGAGTATGATGACGACTGGCAATCGCAGGATCTGATTGACTACTGTCAGACAGAGGGACAAACCAATAGAACCTAGGAGTTTGTGAGTGTGTGCGTATAGAGATATTACAAGCATTGACGCTGTAAGCATATACCATATATGAAAGAACATACAAATACATGCAAGGGGGTGGGTGTGTGTATATGTGTTTCTAGTACAACGTGCATTTATTGTAGGCGACACAGACGCAGCTAGAAAGAGAAAGCAAAAGAAACTGATGACGAGAGCTCAATGGAAATGTTGTGGCATTCATATGCACAGCCTCTGCTGATTCTCTTGTTGTTGTTTTCGTTCATATTGTTGTTGTTGTTGTTATCGCTGTCGCAGTTGGCATTGTCGATGACTGCGACGCCAGCAGAGCGAAACAAATGAAATGTGACACATAATTCGACGAGGCGTATAACTGTCTCTCTATATCTGTATCTGTATCTGTATCTGTGCCTGTACTTGTGTGAGTACTGTGAGAACTGTGTGTGCGTGTGTATATTAAATCACATCGAAATGACTTTCGTACTCTATCAATGTCGAAATTATGCAATAACTTCAATTGATTACAAGTGCGTGAGTAATTTAATGCCAAGTACCCCGATGCCCCCGAATTCAAGCTCGTATATCGGCAATCAGGGGCAAATCCTGCAGTTCCTGCTGCCCTATAACGTTGCGTTGGGAGGACAGTAAAACGTTTAAAGTGTCATGTTGCGGCCTTTGTTGCTGTTGCTGCCTCGTTACGCGGCACTTGGCTGCCTTTTTTACTTTATTATTATTTGCTGTTTTTGCTGCTGCTGTTTGCTTTGACAACCCACTTACTGGGATAGACGGGCACCTGTCTTGGTTGTCCTGGATCCTGCTGAGCAAATCGCACATACTTCGACTTGCCTCAGAGAGAATGAGTGCGGAAGAGTGGTTGAAAAAAACCCTTCAAGTTGACTCGGTCACCCTTTCCTTGTGACGCTGTTATCCGGCAGCGCTGCTTAGCTGATGGCTCCTGGTATTTGGTATTTGCCTTGGCTCAGGTCCCGCATGTGCTCGCCCATATCCAGTTAAAAGGATAATGGAGCACAACAATTTTTACACGCATATATTTTACAAATATTTGCATTTTTCCCTCGCTGCCTGACAAGTGAGTCGCTGACTGCTCTGCCTCTCAAAAGGTAACAACCATGAGAGCTGGCACAGAAGTGTAGGAATGTTGAGTGTGGGGCCAGGAGGCAAGGGAGATAGCTAACCCATAACTTTGGTAAACCTTTTGCATTGCTTCTTTTTAAGACACATTTGCGTCGTACTTGTGTCGGAGTTTAGGCCTGAAAAGCCTCAACTACACATAAAGGGATAGAGTTTGTATCCCTCTCTCTTTCTCTATGTTTTACACTCGGCCCTTCTCATTCTCAATCCCTGTGTTTAGCAAAAGGATTTGTGTTGTGTCACCTGCAAAACGCTGCTCTTTGTTACAAAACCTACGCATTTCTACTTGTACTGTTTGTTAGAACGTACCATGATCGAATTACGCGCCTTTTACATGCTCCTCAATGCGCTCGGAACATAAGATATTTGCATAAATGCAAATAATAACATTTACATCGAAGTTTGCTTTGTGTGCATTCAGCGCAGTTTAAAGTCAATTTGTAGCAAAAGGTTAATCGTTGATGTGCAACAGGGAAACAGTTTGAAGTGTCAACAAAATTACATTTTACATAATTGCTTAACTTAAATAACTGGAAAGCAATTACAAGCTTACTAGCAGGTAGGCCAATGGGAAAAGAATACAATAAAATAAATAAGATTCGAGTATAAGTAAAACGAGTAGTTTAAGTTATATGGGTAAAAAGTATATTTACTTGTGATCGGAATCAAACCTATTGATTTAACAGATGCACTTGATAACTTATAAGGTAAACGTTGAAAAATATACGATATTGAATGACTTTGACATGAAAAGGAAATCATTGTAACATACGTTTCTTTAAATCGATGATTTTTCATATACACTACATTCATTAAGCACATCAATTATGCAATTTAGTTATACGCAATTGTCTCATTAAATATTTATCCACATTACTTTGAAAGGAACATCTCGAGTCCTTGTTTTCTCATGAACTTGCCATTGGCATTGAAGGGCAACCTATCCACGAAACGAACTCCAGCATGAAGTTGCTTCGTAACCACAGGCAGGCGTTTAGCTACATAATCGACGATCTCCTTTTCGGTTATTTCACAGTCGGGATTCTTAAGTACTAAAGCGCCAGCAGCATCGCCAATTAGATCATCGGGAACTCCTATAACACAACATGCCTTGACCTGTGGCAACTCCAGTACAGCATTTTCGATTTCTGTGGGCCAATAATGTATGCCCTGATATTTTAGAGTCTCCTTCTTACGATCCACAATATATAGATAGTTGTCATCATCAAAATAGCCTAAATCGCCAGTATGAATCCAACCCTCAAAGTCTTGAATTTGTCGTGTAGCAACTGGATTGCCATAGTATCCATTCCAGCGCTTCCCAGTATGCACATATATCTCACCCACCTCATTATGGCTTAATCTCTTGCCAGATTCATCGACAATGCGAATCTTAATACCAGGATTTGGACGGCCAGCTGTTGCAGCATTGTTGATGCCAAAACTCATTGTAACAATGCCAACTTCAGACATGGCATAAGCCGAATTGTATGTGGCTTCCTTAAATAATTCGTTGATGCGTTTTAATGTCGACTGAGACAGAATGCCACCGCCGTAGTTCAGATTCTTCATAGAGGATAGGGCGAAGGGCGTGGCTTCCTTGCAGGCGGCAATCGCAGCTAAATGGATGGGTGCCAGCGTCGCATAAGTGATCTTATATTTTTTCACCAATTTCACAAAGAATTCTGGAGAAAAGGGTTGGTCTGATATGATGCGAGTGCTGCCAAAATAGGCACTAAACAGGAATGCCCACAGGCCACTAATCCAATCCAGCCCACTTGTTAGGAAAAATATAGTTTCGCTATTTACCAGCCTGCATAATATCGCGAGCGATTATCAGTTGAGAAATATTTCATATTTAAAGTACTTCAGAACTTACATAGTGTCCTGAACTAGCACATTATTTGATATGCAGACAGCCTTCGGGTGACCTGTTGTTCCAGATGAGCAGAGAATGGCAATGGTCTGGTCACTGCCATCTCTTAGAGGCTCTGGTCTAAAGATTAGATATTACTTATGAAAAATTCTTAGCTTATATACTTGAGTGGCTCTTACTGATAGAACATTTCAGTATCCGTTTTCGACAAGAGGCTCTCAATAGTTAGTAAATCTTCAACGTAGCCACTTAGGAGTATTATTTCCGGTGACCAGGCTTTGGTGGCGGCATAAACTTTTTCATAAAATTGAGCATCACAGAATATCAACGACGGTTTAGTTATCTCATACATGTACTTGATGGTCTCTGCATGATAATGAAATTCAATCGGTTAATCGAATGAGGTTCAAAGTCAAATGTTGATAGATTATTCCACCTTCATCGAAAATTGGATTAACACCATGGAATGGTGTGCAATTCAAAAGGCAAGCAACACCCATTGGCATCACGTAGGTGGTGTTTCTGCCTACAACACCAATAACACTCCTATGGTCAAGTCCACGTTGCTTCAGGTGCTGGGCTATGCGAATGGCCCAGGTGATTGCTTCTTCATTGGTCACGACAATGCCATCGCTATCTGATATCTGTCAGATTGTTTTTTAGTGTAGAATCAATTTGCTCATTTCTAGGATATTTCTAGGGTTTTTGTTCTCACCTGACACACATTTTTTGGATAATTCTTCATCGTATTGAATATAATTTTACCCACAGATGTATCATCTTTGTACATGGAAGAGCGTACAGGGCCACTCCAGATCTTGCTAACACTGTCCCAGGTTACGCTCATTGCTAAATAGCTTTGATGTTCTGCTCGTTCCAACGACTCAAATGCGACTTACCACAAAAATTTGATTTATTGCTTTATCAATAGGAGCTCCCCAATGGGGTTTTTAAATTCAAAAAATTGCTTTATCAAATACTTAAGACTTGAAGATATTAAAAGCTTATCGGTTATATGTACTAGTAAAAAGTAAACAAAAAATTATCAACTCGGCATAATGTACATGAATACCCTCTGCATAAATAGTTGCGTAATTCATTCAACAATTTCTGCTTCGAGTTGCCAGTGATAGTTTAGCAAGTTCATCAAAGACTATGTAATATATAATATAGTTATATATTCAAATAAATATAAGATTGTATATTTCTATTATAATTTTTTATATTTCATTTGATGAGTCAGATTATTATTTAGTTCGTGGATTCTTCTTGTCATGGATTTTCGATAAACTTTAAATAATACACCCAGCTCTTAATCAATGGATGGAAGGGTATAATTAAATGAATATTAAAGCAAATAAAAAATATAGTTGGGTAAATATTTAGATAGGTATAATTTAATCGAGGCAACAGAATTTTTAATTAATTTGAAATATATATAATATATTTATATTATGCCGGCTACGTATTAAAATTCTTCTGATAATATAATAAATTTAATATACGTGTATAATATAATCGTATGGAGGCCAAGTGCAGCAATTAGTTAGGAACATTTAAGACTCAGGCAATTAGAATACAAAATTATTATATTTCTTGTATTTTACTTTTTCTTAAATTTCAAATAAATACTGTTCGAAATGTGAGAAAGGTTATGAAAAAGATGAAGTATAGTAAGCATAATAATCTTTATTTTTAATTATGTGATATCTGATAGTTCAGCATCTCAGCGATAAAATCCAACTTATTACTTAATTTATTATTTTTCGAAAATTGATTTGATAAAGTCATCAGTAAATAATTATTATTTACATTTTACGAGACTCGAACAAAATGAGGGGCTTAAAAAAAATAATCAAAATTTACTAAATGCCATTTCGATTTCAATTGTAAATTTAATGCAGCAATTCTCATTTTGTGAAATATTTGGATTATTATGCTAATATGCAAATGTGATGTATATTATGCACTATTGTGTTTGAAAAGTGCCAATATTAATACATGTTAATTAACATTCATTGCACATTTGCTTTATTTAATATAAATTGAGTATCCGTAATGTGTGTCGACTTTCATTAGCTTTCACTCTTTCACACTTAAGCGCTTCTTGGGCGCTGTTGCAATTGCAGCTGCTGTACAACTAAGGTCAATGTGCATATGCTTATTAGGTATGCATACTCCTGGATATGGGTCAAGCATAGAACGCTTTGAGTTGCGTTTGGATAAAAAATGATGTGTGCGTGCTGCCAGTTTGCCAGAGCATAACAGCCATGTATAAGTGGCAGCAGCAGCAGCGGAGGACGACTAGGTCAGGTGTTAAAGCTGACTTTGCTGCCGTTGATGCTGATGCTCTTGCTGTGGCTGCTATCTGGCAGGCCTGCCATACTGTCGACGTCACAGTTGACGTCGAGTCGCACTCATCCTAGTAACATAGAAAAGGCAAAAACGAGAAATATGTTGGCCTAGCGACTGCGTGCGAAGCAAGTGGCAAGTGCCGCCAGTTTGTATTGTCATCCTTTTGCCGACACTTTTTGTCTCTCTACGCTTTGCATTGCTATTTTTCTTGCTTTCTATTTTTTCTGTTGTTTGAGCCTGCCACGACGCTCTGTCTCTGTGCCCGTTTCTGTGTCTGTGTGTGCTGGAGCGCTTTTTCTTTTCTATTATTGTCTCACTTACAAGTGTACCCGATGTATTATGCATATCCTGTAACACTCCACTTTTGTTGTGCATTAGTCAAAAGTACGGCAGTTGGGAAAACGGAGACGCCGAACCGACACTGAAAGGGGAGCTTGAGAGAGCCTGAGTGAAAGGGAGAGTGCGAGAGAGATCTAGTGCGGAGGTAATAAAATGTCTTGGAAATGGAGCACATTTAGTCACACAATTGGCTTTGCATGGCCAATGAGCTAAATATGTTGTCAGACTGAGCTTTTTGTTTTTTGCAGGTAAGAAACAAATGAAGAAATTAAAGCGTCGAATTAATAAGCACTTTATCCATTTTCTACTAGGCCTTTAATTGCTTTGTGCTTTAGTAAAGCTTTGTGCGAGTCGAGTTTAATCGAAACTTTACTCGCTTTGCAAGCTTTGTTTATATTAAAATGCTTCTATAAGCCTCTGCAAATGTCTTTAGGGGCCTCTGGTGTCCCAGCTAGCCCAACCTCTTCCTTACAGTGGGGCAATTATCAAAGTGAGTTCGTCGACGTTGTGTCTCAAACTAACGCTGACGGCGACAGCAACAGCGTCGACCTCTCGGCAATGCCATAAAAGTGCCACTTAAACTGTTTTAGTTTCTTTTTTGTGTGCGTCGCTTTGAAGTTACAGGTGATGATAATAACCACACACTCCCAAGCTATGATCCACACTGAAGGAAAAGGGTATCTAGTAAAATAGTAAATATAACTAAATACAACAATTAGGAACGGCTACAGTCAATATTTGACTATATGAGGCCATGGATTTTCAAAGAACGCATGTAAATCATAATTTCCAAAAAAAAAAAAACAAATAAGAGAGCTACTGTCGTGTTGGCTCGCCACTGATTTTTTCTGAATAGAACATAAATTAGGTGCGACCATCGAAATATTATATTTTTCGAAAATTATACGCTTGGTGCCACTTTATTAAGTTTTTTGAACGCCATTATTTATTGACTAAGGGACATAATTCTTGGACATTCTAGACTTAAAATGCAATTCGGTCGCTCTAGCTTTAATAGTCTCTGAGATTGATAAGGATGGACAGACGAACTGACAAACATGGCTATATTGTTTCGGCTGCTGACGCCGATCACGAATATATATACTTTGTTGGGTAGGAGATTTGCCTGTTACATACATTTTCGGTTGGTACACATTTATAATACCTTTCTACTCTTTGGGTATAAAAAGATATTTATACGTTTCTTCTAATTAAACAAAAATAAGCCAAATTGGCTTTTCTGTACGACGAAAACATTCCATATTATATTTATTATGTGTGGCACAACAACAAACTTTTTTTTTTATAAATATATTAAACGAGGTGTCCTCCACTTCGCTTGCATCTCTCGATCACCTCTTCCGCCCCCACGGAGCTGCGAGGTGTCCTCCATTTCGCTCCACTACGCTGCGCTGAGTTCCGGAACGCTTGCTTCGCTCGCTCACCTCTTTGGTATTTTTTAGTATATTTTAAAATGAGTCCCATTTTCTCCTCCTCCTCCATCTCCTCTTCCATTTCCACTTCCACTTCCATTTCCTCTTCCATCTCCTTCTCCTACTCTTCCTCCTCTTCCTCCATCTCCTCCACCTACATCCCCTCCTCTTCCTCCATCTCCTCCTCTTCCTCCATTTCCTCCTCCTCTTCCTCCATTTCCTCCTCCTCTTCCAATATAATACAGAGGTTAAAGGTTAAAGGTCAAAGATCAAAGGTCAAAGGTCAAAGGTCAAAGGTCAAAGGTTAAAGGTTAAAGGTTAAAATGATTCACGGAGGAGGAGGAGCAGAAAATTAATATATGTAATAGAGAGATAGAGAAAACTTCGCTCCGCTACGCTGCGCTGCGTTCCAGAACGCTCGCTTCGCTCGTTCACCTCTTTGGTTTTTTTTTAGTATATTTAAAAAGATTCCCGGAGGAGGAGGAGCAGAAAAATTTTTTATATAATAGAGAGGCAATTAAAAATATCAAGTTTCAAATTTTCCCGAACTGGAATCTATCTTCGGGCCCACAACACTCCGCTGACCTACATTCCGATTTTGCATCTAATTGGGTGGCCACTTTGGGAAGCGTGGGTAACAATGGATTGTTGAAAATTCAATTAATAATTGTAAAAAATGAATAAAATGTCTCTGATCTTGCCTGGTCTTAATGAAATATTCACCAAACGTTCGCGATTCTTCAAGTTTATAATTGCGGTTGTAACATGGCATAGAAATTGTTTTTAGTGATTAACAGAGAGGATAGGGGCGTGGTCAAATTGTAAAACAATATAAATGTTGTTTTGAAATTTGGTAGCTTTAATCTTCATAGTCTCTAATGTCGAGGTGTTCATACAGACAGATGTATAAACGGTCAGACGAATGGACAGACAGGTTTTATTAGTTTGGCTATTGATGCTAACCAAGAATGTATATATTTTATGAGGTCACCTTCTGCCTGTTACTTACATTCGAAAAAAAAACAATAGTCCAGGAATTTTATAAAATCCATGGCTTAAAAAGCTGACTAGAAGTTCCGAAGGTTAACTTTTCTAGTAGTGAAGTATGAAAACTCATTTGATTTTTTATAAAACGAAAATCCTTTAATTCAATTGTCAACATTTTTAAAGTAAAAGTAAGAGCTTAAACTGTTGAATTTTTAATTAGTTTTATCGGTTTTATGTTAGTTTTATTAACACCGATTTCAATTAGTTTGTCAGTAAATTATTAATCGAAGTTTGCAGTCGAGTGTGGTCGGTTGGACTTGCCTAGAACTATAAGTTGCTACAACCCGTTCGATGTGAGCTTTGTTATGTCAGCTAGCATTTGGCTTATCGCTTGGTAGTAAGTCAGCCTAAAATGCGAGGCGTATTTAATTGCTCGATTAGTGAGCAGTTTTCCTGGGCAGCCTGCGACGCCCTCAGCCGCTTGCTGCTTGCCGCCCCTCCAGGGGGCATTTGTCTGTTGCCGCTTTTGTTGGCCAAATAAAAACTGGCACCGTCGTTGTCGTTGTAGTCGACGTCTCGGAGTCACCAAATTCCCAAAGCCACAATCTTGAGCGAGGAGGATGGTTGTAGAGTTGCTTGGCAAAAATCTGGTTTTCAATTTCATTTTCACTCGAACAACACTTAAAAACAGTCGCTGAATTGAATTATTCAAAATGTCAAACAATTATTCAAACGCCAACGGAACTGTAACTTTGGACTTTATGCAAAAGGGAGCGATGATTCTCTTTCAAGACCCTCAGGGGGTACCTGTTATGTTATTCCTGTATTACTGTGGCCTTCCTCTATACGTATGTATGTATGTACGTAGGTTATGTACGCATAAAGTCAAGTTATGATTTAAAAAGATATTAGCCTTGTTCACAGTTTGCTGTCGGTTCCTCTCTTGCCCTTTGTACTTTATGCAAAGCAGGACAGATGAAAAAAATATATATGAAAAGAGGGAATAAACGTGGCACAAGCTTTGGCAAATTATATCTGCAAAGGAATATAAAATATACTAACGTAAATACTATCTTATATATTTACTCATATACAGTATTAGTATGTATATGTGCTTAAAGGGAGGACCAAGTACATTGTTGGGAAATTTAATTATATCTAAAGTTGAGAGGGCAGCTTTATTGCTGATTCTACGCATAAACTTTTATTAACTGCGCGCGCGTATTTTGCAATTTTCTCGACTTTTGTTTGTCCCTTCTCCTCCCCCTTCAAAATGGAGATCAAGTATATATTAAGCCACCACAAAAGTATGCACTGAGCTTTAAACATTTTCTATGTTAAAGAGCAACCGGTACGGCAACAAATAATGCTATAATAAATGAGTGTATGTGAAAAGTATCGCAATTTGTGCAACTTGTTTCTATCAATCAAAGGCTCAGGCCACAAAAGCCGCACAGCCACAACCTGCTCCGTTCAAAAACCGTGTAGAGAAATGTGACGCGTTGACGTACAAGTAAAATAAAATGAAATGGAAATTGTGGTTTTCATTTTAATTTAGCGGATGGTGAGAACGCTAGAGACAGCCTTTTGATCAGACCAAGGCCTAAAAACCTAAACTAATAAATATCTCTGATTTCTTAATGAAATATTCCGCAATGTTGTGAGAGAGTGCCAGTGTATATTGACATACATTGTCAATGCTAATGAGTTTCACGCATAGAGAACATAACATAAGTACGACTAATCTAGTCCAGATGGTTAATGCCATATTTGCAAAATGATGATAATTTTATTAATACGGGCGGATATTCCATCTTGTCCTAAGTATACCAAGCTTTGCGCATTTTCAATGGACACATGCTATAATAAACGGCAAGTGTAAGTTTGACAATCAATAATGAATGTGCTGCCGGATGCGAAGAAGCAATGTTTATAAATCCATAACACAAACTTGGCGCCATTAAAACAAGTTTTCTAATGTCTTTCAATTACACTTGACGCTCATAAGTATGCTATGATTAATGTAAAGATTCAACTCCTCTATGCGTACACACATTCAAGCACTCACACAGAGGAGCTCGCGCCCTCTCATTATCGCATCGACAATATCCCAATGTCCATTTATCATTAGCGCAATGAGACAGAGCTAGACTTAAGCAGGAGGATGCGAGAGAAAAAGAGCATCAGTGGTATAGGGATAAGGATAAGAAGGATAAGGAATAGCTCTTTGGCAAACTAAGCATGCATCTTATGGAGTTTTAGCAAAAGGCTACTCCAAGACCCATTGTTACAGCCTTGCCATAATTATAGCAGCTGGAAAAACTTAGCTAGATGTCTGACAAAATCTCCCATTTACTTTTGTACTTTGCCCCGATTGGCCCAGTCCTTTTCTGTGCTGACTTGTCTGATTGACATACATTTTGTATGACAGAATTAATTGATGTTAATTTTTGCATAGCGCTAACTGTAAAAGCGTTGATGGATTGCCACAGTCAAAATTTTTCTTAGGATCAACTTGAAATGCGAATGCCATTTCCGAAAATGTTCCCTTTTCTGCGCGTTATGCTAAAAATAGAATGCAAAGCTCAATCGTCGGGAAAAAGTTAAAGCGACGCAAATCGAATCGCAAACGAGTTGGGATTTAGTTAGGAATATGCCTTCTGCGACGTCATTGGACTTAAAGCACACGCATCGCATTGACAAGGCGAGAGATGAAAACAGGATAGAACGAGGTAAAGTAGCGAAGAAAAGGAGTCAAAGAAGAAGTGGAGAAGGAACAATCATTGACGACACTTCAGCAAAAGTTGCCAGTTGTCCTTGGGGTTGTTCCTGCTGTTCTTTGCAGTGTGAGAGTCGAGTAGAAACGGTAGCAATTTCTGAATTTATTTTTATCCGTTCGGATGCCGCGGAAATCCTGTCACTGCTGCTTCGTCTTTAGTTCCATCTTCATATCCCCCTCTTGCTGCCACCGTGTCGCCTTGTCATGTCGCTGATGTTGACGCGTTTTGCGTGCCTCAATCGCAGACACTTTGATAACCGCATTGCAACCGGACTGCTTGTGGGCACCAACTGGCATCCTGTTCTGCTCGACATCGTCGTCGTTGATGTCGATTCTATCTCTGTGTCTATGATAACAAATGCAGCGACTTCTTAATCAGCCACAGACTAACCACTGGCTAGCCGTCGTTGAAGTTTATGTTGCTCATATTGCAAAACAATCACTCAATGTTTGACTCAAGTTAATCGCCGTCCGCCTTTTCGACTTTGACGAGTCTTTAACTTCGAATTGACAGCAAAACTCATACGTACGCACATATGTACATATATATACAATAAATAGGGGGAGCAGGGTTAAAGAGAATATCGTATATTTCATTTGCGATTTGCCTTTCTGAAGAGCTCTTTCGAGTCCACACTGCTTGGCAATGATTTCAAATATATAGGAATGTCTGAGACGAGCACGAATAATCACGCTGTCTTGAAATATGTGCAGCTCAGACTATTTATTAGCGTAATCAGGACATATTGTCAAAACTCATATAGCCAATTAAATTTATAAATAAAAACTTATCTCATAATAGCGGACTTGGGTACAACTAACATTCGCAGAGAGATATCAAGATAACAATTGTAGCTATATATTAACTAACCAGAATTTTCATCATTATGTGGAATAGTTCTTTGAATTTGAATCAATTTTACAATTGTTGAGGTTATACCAGAGCCCAGTTTATTTTATCAGTAAGGATTTATTTTAATTTGTATTCAAAGGCGTGAATGTTTAAATGCAAATATATGTACATACTATGAACCCATGTAAAGCACCTTGAGCTAAGTAGCAATGAGTTTCGAGTTTTGGTGAAAGTTTGGTTTTATTTGGTTCTTGACTAAATATTGCTGCAACCCTAAAACGCACTTTGCCCTGCTGCGCGAGTGTGTATTTGTATGTGTGTGTATTTGACCTTTTGGCTTAACTTGCAATTTAGTCTATCTGGTCTGTTGTATGAGTATCCTTGCTGCTGTCATTTGTTAGTGTTTCCTTCAACTCGCTTGCTTGCAACTTATGCGTGACTCGAGTGCATACTCGAGAGCCTCAAGTCGGGGACTAAAAGTGAACGCAGCTAAAAATTTGCCACTTGGAATAGTTTTTTTTTTCTCAATTTTTTTATGCTCCCTTTCTCTCTTTATACTTCCATCGCACTTTGTCAATTGCTGTCCCATTCACTCGTTGCCGACTTTTATGCAAATAAATGTTTTTACTCATTTTAATACACATTTTTATGGCACTTTTACTGGTAATGCGACGGCTCTCATCACTGCAGCCTCTGCTGTTACTGTCGTTCCACTGCAACGTTATCCTTATCCTCATGCTCATGTCTCCTTCAGAATTGCAGTTCGCAATTCTCATTTCATCTCATCTTTGATCTCGTTAGTGCGTAGTATTTATACAGGAATTGGCTCAATTTGCTCTCGATTTATGCAGAAGATGCTTGAAAAGATTATTACGATTGTTTGCACTGATTCCATCCAACCGTTTGCTACTTAATTGACTTGCATTTCTGCCCAGCGATTGCCTCAATAATAGCCCCTAGAGACGGTAGCCTGAGTCGCAACTAGTAGCGCAGTAGAAGTAACTTGGTATTTGGTGTTAAAGGTCTCTTTAATATAATTTGTTGAGAAGATATTAATTAATGTAAAATAGACAAACGTTCAACTTAAGATAAAGATCCTAACCTAAACGAAAACTAAAACCTACACACATTGAATTACAACATTTGTTAACAAAATAGTTAAGTTAAAAAATATCAACTTATTAACTCAGATTTAGATAGTTGCCGGCTTCAATCAGCTGAAAACTAGAGTACTGAAAGATAATTTGAAAACTGACCTCAAGACATTGATAACAATTTTTATAGAAATCATGTCATTCAAATGCCACGCCTTCACTTTCTATTTGCTTATCTACTGCCTCATGAAGTACGGAAGTTTTCCACACCCACCATTAACGGGCATCTATAGATTAGACTGCCATATCGTGCTATATATATATATATGTACATATACGTATATTTATTTGAGATATTACTTAGTTCGTGTTGCTGGCAGAATGTTGGCATTTTATTGTGCAATTTCTGGGAGCGACAATTCGAATAAGCTGAAGCTGAAACTGTAAGGGATGTGGGATAGAAAGGGATGATGTTGGAGGGGGAATGGGTGGGGTATTGGTAAACCTTTGCCTTTTGCTTTTGGCCGCTTAGCAGTATAGTAAGCGATTTCCGGCGCTCGTCAAAAGGTGGCGCTTTTGCAATTGAATTGCAAATGGCGGCCATGGACGTCGTTTGCCAACTGATGGCGACGGAAGCGAGGCCATCAGATGTGGGTACAGTTACCATTCAATGGCTTCGCTGTACTACACCAACAAGGAGTGAAAGGTGGACGGCTGCAAGTCTCAGGACTTAGGACTGCAGGCTACCGGCATTTGGCTTCGGGCTGTTGGCTCCTGAGTCCTGACTCCTGACTGTCGATGCTTGGCGGCTGTGTTGGGCTGCGGTTGCCTGACGCGTCGTTTGCTTTTCGACCCTCGTCGCATGCCGCACCACCAACCAACCCGGTCGGCTGATTGTTTGTTTGCTTTGCGGCATATTTATTTCAAACGAGCCTGCACTTAGCGCCAACCCCTGTATTCAGGCGACGCTGGCGCTAGCTAATGCAAAATTCAAGCGAAATGCGCTGCAAATGAGAAACTCTCAGAAACTTGGCTGAGTTCACGCCAAAATGGTTTCCGGCACGGAAGCGGAAGTCAATGAAGGCAACGGCGACGCCAAATGCTAAAGTCGACATCGACGTCACCAATTTTTTATTTAGTTTATTTATGTTTTCAAATCCTAGCAGCGGAAAAGGATTGCACAAGCATTGCCTAATTTAATTAGTTGTCGCCTCAGACGAAGTCGACCAAAAAATGATAAAAAAAATATGTGAAAAAACTCGGCTTTTCACTTGGCTTGGCCAAATGATTTACTCAGCATTCCTATTCTCATTCTTTTTTTTTTTTAAGCTGCCGGCGGTTGACGTCGCCTGTCATGTTTGTGACACACACTTCAGTCAGGCTCACAGGCTGGCTGAGGCAATGGGCACGTTGGAATTTGCGTGCTGCATGCGACAGAGCCAGCGACTGGTCCTATGGCTCTGTCGTGTCCTTGTCACAGCGCCTGAGTTAGCGTCGCACTTATCGTAGTCGGAGTCTGAGTCTGGGTCTTGGTCTGGCTCTGGCTCTGGCTCCGGCTCTCAGTCGTTGCCAGAGCTGTTGCTGGGGCTGCAGCCGTAGCCTGTCAACGTTTTGCAGACTGTATAAAAATGCTGTCAAAGGTGGGTAACGTCCTCGTACTCGTTCTCGTTTTCTGTCCTCGTTCTCGTCCTTGTCGTTGGAAAGGCGATAAAAATCCTTTTGATTAGAGACCCAACTTGAGAAATTAAATTGTGCTCACCTGGCTGCTTGGCTTGAGCTGTTTCAGGCGCTGTTACCCAGTCATACTCCCTAGCCCTGACTGCATTTCTGATGCGACTTGCCCTAACGTTCGGAGCTGTTGCTTCTGATAATTTTTCTTATTTCACGTTTCGTTTTTTAATTTATATATCTATATACATATATTTTTTTCCTTATTTTTTGTATTTTCGATTTTTGCGCTTGCGGCATTTTCGCAGCAGATGACGACACCAGAGATGCCGCATAAGCTGGCAGATATCCTTTATATAGGGTAAAGCGCGTCAGTAGAATGTCCTTATAATTACAGATATGTCTCTGGGGTATGAAAGCGATTGCCAGTGTTGAAGGAAAGCAGCGGCTGGGAGCGCGGCAATTGAGTAAAACGTTTTTAAATATTGTTTGGCTTTAATGCAATCTTACAATCTAGATTACTTACACAGCAAAGCTGCTTAGCGAATGTCGTGAAGGAGGAAGAGTTCTGATTGCAACAGATTTACTCTTGGACAACCTTTGATATTGACTATAATAATCAAATGAGACTTTTTTGTGCGTGTGTGCTGTTCGAGATTGCGATTGCTGGCAGGGAATGCTGCTATCCTTACTGTCTGTCTCCCATATAATGCTTTTCGATAATGATACAGCTTTGCCTACCTTGTATGGCGGATGTTTGTTTGAGTTGAACAGATGATGCTGCTTTAAGGGTCTCAATTGATTGGTTATTAATTTTGAAATATTGCGTATATATGTATATGAATTATGATAATGTATTTTATATGTATATGTACTATGGGGTGTGTCAATTTATTTTTGGAAATATGGACCAGATATTAATACTTTTTCTTTCAACAAAATTCGATATAATTATTATTTTCTCTATTTCTTATTAGAATCTCATTGTTTTAACTGCAACAAAATCTCATTACTTTACACTTAAGACAAAACGAGTAGGTAGATTGACTCCGTCTAAGCATGTACTTAATTGCACATAAGTCTGGACAGATCCAAATATTATTCTCTAACGACGTATTGAAATACTTAAATTTTGATCTTTTCCACGTGCAATTGGCACATTCGGAATGCCATTTGTCAATTTGCCATTCGAAAAAAACCGTTGTTATTCTTAGTAAAACAAAACATAGTTGATAAAAATTTTTTAAATTAACGAGCATATATGGGAAACCAGTGGACGATAATAGCGCAAATAATCAAAATTCTTCTAAATTGTCAAAGATTATCATAATTTTATTCTTGCAATTAATTATATAATGAAAACTTCAGGGCATATTCCAACAATTCGCTGAATATCACATTCAAAATGACATTTTTCTTAATAGAATTTTGTGAACGATGAAACATTACGTCGGACTGTTGAAAATATCGCCAAGTGTCACATTTCAAGCCTTCGTGGAAAACTCGCATACATTTGCTTTAATTAATTTGAAGTGGTGTATGGTCTCAACGTCATTATTTAGATAGATATCCCAATGCCTCTGTGACTCATTTATAAACAATTTGATCAATTTATAAATACTCAGGCAACATTCAATATATTCAAATAAAAGATAAATACTAACAATTATATATATATATATATATTGAATTAGACTTATTAAATACTCTTATAAAAATTAATGTCAGGTATTGAATTGTTTCAAGAGAAATTAATGCCTTCAATTTGCAGAGTATCTATACTCCAATTAGTTTTGCATACATAAGTATACTAATTATATATAGGGTATTATATCTTTGTGCCAACCGGAAATGTATGTAACAGGCAGATGGAAGCATCTCCGACCCCATAAAGTATATATGTTCTTGATCAGCGTCAATAGCCGAGACGATATAGCCATGCCCGTCAGTCCGTCTGTCAGATCTTAGAGACTTTACGAGATAGAGCAACAAATTTTTTGGGATAGTGTGTCTTATTGTTGCACACAGATCAAGTTTATCAAACAATACAGAATTGCAAGCGTCATGTTCAAGCTAGAACGTTCAGATTTGACACACAATATTAATCATCATTTTAATGATATCTTGTTACAATCGAATAAAAAACACAGAAGTTATTGAAGAATTACTTTACCTGATCAGGTGATATGTAATTCAGTGGCATAATAATTGTATTCAATAAACATAATAAAGTGCTACCAAGATAATCATTTTGAGCAAAGTTAATTATGGAATATTTTTTGGTATATTTTTAGTATATTTTCCAGTATATTTTTGAAAAATATAATATTTCGATGGTTGCTCTTTTTCATTCTTCCATTCAGTAAAATTGGGTAACGAATATCTCACAGTCGAGCAAACTCGACAGTAGCTTTCTTACTTGTTTTACCCAATAATTATTATAATTTTCATAATTTTAGAACATTATTAAACGCTGCGTTTCAAGAATGTCTTCTTTTATGCTCTAACTTCCGCATGTACACTTAAAATCCATGACCTCTTACAGTCAAAGTTTGACTATAGCCGTTCCAACTTGTTTTTACCTAATACAGTGCTAACTATATAAATAGTTTATGACGACTAGATCTTTCTGTATATTAACATCTATGTTTATTATTATCACAATCAAGTTCTGTGTCTGCATTCGTTTATGACCAATTTTGCATAGTGTGTTGTCAACTTCAACATTAATTTCAAGGCTAACAATTTTACTCATTGCCTTTTTACCCTGATTTTATTTTTGTCATTTGCCGATGTTGTTGCTCTTGTTGCTGTTTGAGTTGTTGTTATTATTGCTATTATTGTTGTTGTTGCTGTAGTTGCCCCCGGGGCGTGATGGTGTCGTGCGCTGACATCGCTCAAAAAAGAACCCAGCCCAACCCAAGGCTATCTGTATAGAGAGAGCGTCGTTAGCCGTGTCCCTGCAATATGGTCGACGCTGCTTAACGCTTTCGCACCCAGTGCTATAGCGACTGGTTGTTTTTGCTATTATCACACTTCTCGCATGCCTTTTTTATTATGACAGCGACAGCAACAGCACCAGTCAAGGGGACCATGTCGCACAAAATATAATGAAAAATAATAAAAAATAAAGAAATTTAATAATGCCATCAACTATAAATCTATTTGGTTGTCCGCTGTTGTTGTTTTTTAGCTAATGCAGAGCAGATGCTGCTTCTGTTGTTGGCACAGTTGTTGATCCACATCCTTTAATGTTTCGGTTTAGGGTTTTGGACTTGAATAAATCGGCGGCTATTCTCATTTTTACCTACACTTTTAATTGCATTTTGATGACGTCTTAATTTTTATTTCAGCTCTCCCACAAAAATCCAATTTTGCTGGGGTTACCACTCAACCCACTCAAACATTCCACCTCCCTTGCAGCTTCGAGACGTTTTTTGGTGGTGGCGTTTTATGCGCTTAAGCAACAGCAGTTGCCATTTTTCAAGGTTTTCTTTTCAGCATTTGCCCGTCCCGTACCGTCTCGCTATCAGAGAAGTGGCAGTACATTAAAACTCCGTGGCTGTTACATTTTCTGCCTGTATTGTTTTTGTATGCGGCCATTTTTGGCATTTGCTTTGGGGCATAGAAACAGCAACAACAACGGGGTTAAAATTGCTGTTGTTGTTTTAATGTCGCGTGATAAGCGATTTATGACGAAGCTCTCTTAAATCGCTACTCCAGTTTCTGGCGTTGCGCTTGACTGACTGACTGCTGTGACAGGAGGAGCAGAACACGGAGATGGAGTCGGAGACGCCGAGTCTGCTGGCTGGACTGAGTTAATTCTGTTTAATGATATGCCATGGTTATAAACTGCAAATGGTTTAATTGTTAGGCACAGGCAAGAATAACAGCCATTGACAATAAAAACAAGTTGCGCTTACAAAACCAGATAAACCTTAAATAAGCAACAATAATTCATTGATAGCCTTTCAACTTCAGCTTCCTAACTCACAGCATTTTAATGTACTCAGAAATAGAATAAAATATTAATAATATTTATTAGGATTTATGTATTGAACATGATAAAATACTATAAAATTAGCCATTGTTTTGTTTTCGTTCTATAGACAATTAAGTAGAAGGGCATTATAAGTTTGTGTCCACCAAAAATGTATATAACAGGCAGAAGGAGTCATCTGACTCCATATAGTACAGATACATAGATACGGTAAATCTCAGAGAATACAAGAGCTAGCGAAATCAAGTTTGGTGGCAATATGTCTTATTTTTACATGTAGATCAAGTTTGTTTTAGATTTCGGCCATGAATTCATCAAAACGGAACTTCAAGCTTAATTTTAAATCTATAATGTTCGTTTTTGGTAATCCCCATCTTAAGAATTTCTATCAATTTAGCTATGGACTATAAAGAATATAAACGTTTTTAAAGAAATACATTCATAGGGTTAAATGAAGTTCATCTGCACCTGTTCAGTTGCTATGTCACTCTGTGATATAATAGTATTCAATAAACCTACTAGAATGCAACCATGCTAAGCATTTCGATTATGGTATATTTCATATGGCTTATTTTTTGGTGTACCTTTTAAGTATACGAGTATTTTTATTTTAAGTATTTTTTCGAAAAGATAATATATTTCAGTGGTCGTTCTAAATTTTTGTCGAAATTATCATGGCGAGAAGCTTTCTTACTTATTTTTTTTGAATTCGTTTTTACCGACATGAGATATCTTGTCACGCTGTTCTCTTTCGATTTCCTCAGGTTTAAATTGAAACCAAATAATATCAATTAAATTGCTTTTAAA
The DNA here is from genome assembly GCA_018150935.1 of Drosophila pruinosa. Lineage (NCBI taxonomy): Eukaryota > Metazoa > Arthropoda > Insecta > Diptera > Drosophilidae > Drosophila > Drosophila pruinosa. The sequence goes on along the minus strand of JAECWR010000034.1, from coordinate 5,500,240 downwards.
AATGCCGCTATAAAGAGCCATTTTAATCTAGTTTCCATTCGCATAGATAAGATCTTAATTGAATTGTAGGAAGAGCATTTCAGTGGCGCATATTTAATTGTGGGGTGGCATAGCCCCAGATCCCCAACTTACGACAGTTTGAACTTAATTGAGTTACCAAAGTATCTTATCGCTGTAAATGCACTCCAATTCCGTAGAGAGTGAGCAGGGTCGTGCAACATTTGCTGGCCCTCGTTTGAGTCATGCAAAAAATTAAGAGAACCTGGCCGAAAGGAAACTTTAATGGCGGCGCTCGATTAAAGCGTGTGCCAGACCATGGAAGAAAATGAAGAACGGTCTTAGGGTAGAATCAAAATAAACAAATATTATATGCATTTACATATAAATTTCCACACGAATGTGTGTGTGTGTGGAGCTATGAATGGCCTATAAATAATACGAACTGCGAGAAGCCCCCACAGAAAAATACATACTTACATATATATATATATATGTATGTATAGGTCGCCGCCTTGTGGCAAATCATAAAAAAAATGCCATTATCCTCGTCATTTGTTGCCTGTTGCCATGCCAGATCACTGGCTCTGACTGCTGGTCTGGCCAAAAGCAGGGGACGACCTCCTACTAGCTGGTCAGCCGCTATATTTTGGTATATAATTAATTGTTGTTGCCTACCTGACCTCCAGCTTCTGGTTCTGTTGCTATTATTGCTGTTGTGGTTGTTGTTTTTGATGTTATTGTGGGTACAGTGTTTCTACCTTTTAAATTTCGAGGCGAAGGAGGCCAATAATGAAATTCACTTTAAGTTTTTCAACCATGGCTCGACATGAAAGCAAAAGTTTGCCTTGTTGTTGAGGAGGTTCGTCTCAACGAGCTCCACTTCTACCATTTCTTGCATTGATGAAGGCTTATTTTACACACTGAGTGTTGGTGTATTCAGTCTGTGGGTGGTTTTTGTTGTTCAGAAGAGAGACTAAAACGTAATGCCTTAAAGCCGCCAATTAAAAGTTTCGCTCAACGAGTTTGACAACGCTGCTTGATTTCGGCGCTTGATAAATCTTTAATTTTTATGTACAACAAAATAAAGCAGCAAAAGCACAATCCAATTTGCCATTGACCCTCGCCTTTGATTTTGACATATACATCAATGCCTCATACCCACTATCCTACTCTTTTCCTTCCAGCGAGGGTTGTAACAAGTTGGGTGGTTTTGGCTCTGCATGTTTCTTTGGGCCAGGTCCACTCGCGTGCGGCGGCTGTTATTGAATTTTTAAGATTTATCGATTTTATGTGTGCTGCATGGAGAGTTACCTGACTGCCTGGCAGTACTTTGAACTCCTCGACAGCAACAGCAGCTGTCGTACTTAAACATGTGAGCGTACTATATGACCCGATGTTATAGTCAATGTAAAACACACACACCATAAAAAACGACAACGGCTGCACTGTTGGGTATCATAAATTAAAGGCCTTAATAATGATGAATGGTCGGGGAAAGGGAAAGAGAGGTTATATGGCCAATACGAGTAAATTCCAAGCAAATCAGCGTATTGCTTTAAAGGTTAAGCACTGCACTTTCGACGTCAGTTATGGCTGCTTTACGACTCACTCTATAGCAGCTTTTGTCTTTGCCCTTGCAAGGTTGCAATTGAAGGTGATTCTCGTAATTTGGGCTTAATTATCTACGAGTATTGTCTTATAAGTTTAACACATGTTACCGACATTTTGACGTCAACCGCAATGCAATTTGCTATGTAGGTGCGCATATGCGGCGTATGTGTAATAAATTTATATGCACTTGCAAATCCACTAAGAGTCTTTCAAATGAGGAAAACTTTGACACCCCTTCAGGAAAACTATTTTACATTAATCCAGTAATATACAAAGTAGTTTCTAGTAAGTATTTTATGCTAATGACTTTAATTATTTATTGTTAAATATAAGAGGCTACAATAAATTTTACTTATTTAACTAATTGGATTCAGGCATATTAATAGTATGGAAGACTCCCCTTTTAATATTTTTATAATCTTTTTGCATTACTATCAGATTTACTCGATTTTTTGTAGTTTTTCTTTCAACTTTACATTTCAACTTTATTCTAGTATTTCTACTTGTTAATATTTGTGGTTTCTCAATGACTCATCCCCTCATGATGCACACATTGCAAGTATAACTTCATTTTGGTTGACAAACATATATCTGCCATTAATAGCCTGATCATAACTATCTGTTAGCAGAATGAGACTCATCAATATCAATTAATGAGCTGCTTCCCAAACGGAAGATGTGCAAGGATAACACACAAATTGTGAATTGGACTCGCCCAATGTCGTTCTGCCTCACTCTTTCTCCTGTTCTCCCTTTCTCATTTTCCATACGCTCTTCCGTTTGCATTAACACAAATTTGTCAGAATGGTAGAAGGCAACAACAAATCAACACAGTGAACAAACAAACATTCAACTGCATCGCATTTGTCTACCATTTTTCGTGAAATATGAAGATAATTATTGACAATACTGCCATTGAGTAATTATGAGAGGGCGAGTGTTGACTCGAGTCGAGTCAGTCAGCCTGTCAATCATTCAATCACTGAGTGTGTAAATGAGCAGAGAGAGTAGATATGAAGGAGCACGCACGGTGTTGATGAGGTGTGACAGATGATAAACCGTAAGTGAAAGTTGTCGAACCGCAGCACATTGCACACAAATGAATTATTAACCCCTTAACTCTCCTGCGCTCCTGCGCCCACTCATCAATGGAATCAGTATCAGTGTCAAGTATTTGGGAGTCGAGCTTTTTGACAAAATGACTAAATATTCGAGGTTGGCGTTCAAATTAATAACAATCGATACGTCATAAATTTATACACGTGCCACAAATCAGGCACGCACAAAAAAAACGACTAACCTGTTGGGAGTTAAGCCTACTGCATGCTAACGAACGAGAATGCAAAGTCATGGCAGTGCTACGGTAATCTTGTTACTATTTAATATCATTCACAAGACGGGCGTTGAACTTGATGAATCAATAAAAACCACAAGTAAAGTCAACAATTGGCACCGCTTCGACTTGATGGCACGCTTCTAATTATACCATATTGTTACAAGTTACTAACTGAGCTCGATATCTTTTATTCACTTTTTTTGCTGTTATTTTCTTTATATATTGTTGTCAAACGACTGCAAATTGTTTTTTTAATTTTGTGTCGTATCTTTTTGGCTTTGGCTTATCTGCCAGAAAGCCTACCGAAAAGGAACAATATACTTCTTGTGCTTATTTCCAATTTGATTTGCATGGAAATGTAATCGTTGTCGCTTGTGAAAGAGACTGTGGGGGCGTGCCCTTAGAAAAGCAACAATAACAAAACACGCTACAACAGACTTGCTTTGGCAATGTATTTTGTATTGAATTTTTAATAAGACAAGCTGAGATCTTGATCTGTTTTGTGCCCTCACATTGCGTTTCATCATTGGTCTGCTGGTAACGTTTTGTGTACTTGTTTTGATGTCCGCGTTCAAATGCTGTAGTATTCGCAATAGAGTGTTGGCTATTGGCATTCTCCCTGCGCATTTAAAGCTTTGAAATTAAAGTTAAAATTTTGCTGTCTAAGTAATCGCTAAATATTGTTCATACTAACAAATGATTTGTGCGTGAATAAACAGAAATAAATAATGTAATTATTTGTAATAAATATGCAATCTATTCACTTGTAAATTCAATTCTCATTACTCGATTTGCTGAATTACCTGTCTTTCCAACCTCTCCTTGGCATAATATTTTCCTCATCCAGTTGTAATTTTCTAAACATTTAATTTATATTTAATTGCTTTCTCTAAAATATACATTCAATAATAAAACCCAAACAATTCGTACTGCATTCCCTAGTCATGTTCAAAGCATATGTAAGCTTTTGACCATATAAATACAGACATTAAGGCTAATTTGCAGATCATACAGACATTAACATATGCTTTACTTAAATTTAATTGCAAAATTTAATACGGATTTCAAATGATTTCGAATTGGAATTGGCCTTGTACATTATTCGGAGCATACTTTAAGGGGGACGGTTTTTGATGGGGAGCTGCTTTGCTTGTGTGTTGATCATGAGAAATGGTAATAAAACAAATGCCTATAAAAAGCAACAGATACGGTTTTACAGTTACTTATTTACATAATGTACCCACACACAAGTATACACACATACACACACGTTGAGTCACAGCAACAATAACAAATGCAAATAACATAAGGCAGAGCGAAAGACCCCTTCGGAATAGACAGTATAATTTACATTAAATTGCTGATCAATATAAATGTATCTATCAGTGGCATTAGTTTAATTTGTATTTCTATCTGTGTGAGTGGGAGTGGTATATCTTTGACGGTTGTGTGTATGGTAGTAAATCGTTTTACCTATATTGAATTGTGATTTAGCTTTCGGACTTGCCATACGCATTGTTGAAACACACATACACACTCAAACACAAATATATAGAGATATAGTTATAGAGATTATGGCGGGCCGCGGTTGGAAAAATATTTTTGCATAATTTCTCGCAGTGATTTGGTTGGGGTTTTTGGTTTTTACGCTTTGTGGAGCCATAAATTATGCTGAAAAATTGAAAATTTTTGGTCCATAGACCATAGACGGGGCCTCAGAAAGTAATTTGGTTTACGGCATATTGCGGTTCAGGCGTCAAATGTTGTTGTTGCAGTTGATATTGCTATTAGTATTTTGGCATTGCAAGCTGGTAACAGAATTATCATTTCGCCGCTGATTTAATGCCTGATATGTCAATGTATGCGTATGTATATTCCATTTTGCATTCGCATTTGCCAGCCTGATTAATGTTTGATGTACCATAATAACATAGGTACACATATATATAAACGTGTATACGATTATACATCGAGTACTTGTCGTAGTTGCAGCAGTTTGTTGCATGCATATTTCGATTTTAGTGCCACTTGCGTTGCGAACAATTTCTGTTTATGCAATTTCAATTTGTTGTGCAATAAAAGCGATTTGTTTTAATTACTTACGCACATGGCATTTCATTATTTTTATTGATTAAATAAAACAATTAAGTTTATGTAAATTAAATGGGAACGCACTGAGTGAGCAGTGACAAGAGACGTTGGCATTGGCATTGCCCTTTACAAGGGGAGAATGGAAAGCAGGGGAAGACTATCTAAGTACCTCAGTCAAGTTAATGGAATTGCTGAGCAGCGTGCGGCGTTCATTGGAGAGACGACAGTTGTGTAGTTGGCGAAGCTCCTTCTCAGCCTAGCAAGATAATTTAGGGCCAAGCATAGAAAATTAATGAGGCCATTAAATGCTGAAGACGCTAAAGGGACGACACACGCAAAAGACACACTAACACACAAGCCAACACATACAGTACACACCAACATTCTCCCATTTATATGTCCATGTAGGAGACAACTCTTTGTTGAGCCTCTATTTATGACTGCGCACATACACAATGTGCGTGTGTGCGGGCTGTTATGCATATGTCTCCCTGCATATGTATATGTATTATTATAAAGCATGAGATGAAATGAGAAGGCAAAAGAGGGGGAAGTGAAAATGTCCCCTCAGCGCTGTAAGCATATTAGTTTTCTAAGTCCAGCAACACTTTCAAATAGTTTTCCACCTAAATTATACTTTGGGGAGAACATTTCTAGATAATTATCTATTGAAGATTAGAACTCATTAGAACTTACTAAATTCTAGTATTTTCTTATATGAAAGTTCATTTGTTCTGTTTGAATGCAGAGCATTTGTTAGTCACGTTAACGCAAGTAAATAATATACTCACATGAGAAAATAAGTATTCTTTGTTATTTGCTTCTTATTTAAGTTGTGGTTGCTTTTGGCCGTGGGCCAAAAAGACTTTAACATTATACTTTCTTTGCTCTTATTTTGGCTCATACACCTTAAATCCTTAACCTTAAATCAGCTGTCGCTGTGTTGTTGCCGTTTACATCCATCAGCGATTCCTTTGTCCGTTCTCCTTTGCTTCTGTCCTCACCTTGTTGTCCTGTTATTGACTGATGTGCAGTTGCGGCTAAGCTCCCAAAAATAAACTGCTGTTTTCAACAATATTTACGGTCTGTTAGCTTAGGCATGTGAGAGTTTTGTTTATGTGTTAGTGTGCTTGGCTGCGACTCCGCTTTCTCTCGTTTATTGCATACCCTGTAACCAAAAAGTGTTTAAAGTTGTGAATATAAGTAACTGGCAGATTACGGCAGGTAACTAATGGGAAGGGTCGTCGGCCACGTCAGAGACTAGGGTACCTATAAAGCAAGATCTGTCGACAATCTTCTATTTTTTTTTTTCATAAATTTCTCATGCAAGGCATTGGACCGGGTCGTTAAACAGGCCGCAATGCATGAACATAAAATTGCGAGGAGCACCTGGCGGCGCTGTCTTCATTAGACGCTTAGGGAGATCTAAGTCAAGTTTCAGTTGTTGGTGTTGCAGGCGCTCTTTTATATTTGGGGGCGCGGGTTGGGGCATGTTTTGCATTTTGGTTATTTACACAGCCGGAACAACGGCACGTATATGTAATAAAGTTGAGCAAATAAAATTCACTTTCCTTTAGCGCAAAAGTTCTAATTTTTTTTGCTGCTCGTAGTTGTTGTTTGTTACTGCCGCTTTTTGTTTTATTTTTGCTTTTGTTGGGCTTCAGTTGCAACCTAAATTTCATTTGAGGCACAAAACTTGTTTAGTTGGCAAACTTTGCGCGTCGTCAATAAGGCGAAGCGGGATACGGATTGAGAAGCAAAGCCCCACAGTGTGGTGCGGGTTGAGATAGTTATTCACCGTCTATAGCAACGAATCAGACTGTTAGACCTATGCATGCCATTATATAATCTCATGCTATTGTCGGGGACCCCCCTACCAGGTCGTATTTATTACGCGTTTCTCCATAACTCTCCCATCTGCCAGTCAGCACGCATGCCAAATGTGTATATGAGAGAGGCTAGACATGTCCAGACTGTTTACCTGGGGCATTACTCGAGTTCAAATTGAAAGGGTATCTGTACGAACTGTGAACTCGTCGCATCTGAAAGATGAAAGAAACTGTAAAGAAAAAATATTTTGGTAGCGATATAAGAAGAAGCATAAAAGAATTTAGCAAACAACAGTCTGATATGGGTTTAATTATGTTTTTGAAATAAATGTGACAAAATGTATAGCATATTTTTTGTAAATGGCTAAAGGAGTTTCTGTTTCCAAAATCTGCTCAAATTTTGTCGAAATGAAAACTTTAAGCAGTCGAAGGCCCATAAACTTAACGATTTATTGTAGTTACATTTATCTTCAGATTGGAGGATTTCTTAAGTATAAATTAATTTGAATTAAACTATCTAATTTGTAAGAAAAATACTCTATTCCTTTTAATTTTTAATAATTTATTTTCATTATTGTTATTTACTAATTTTTTTTAAATTACGTATACGATATATTCTGTGCAAGAGTACCACAACATTGACGTGTTGAACAACTAGTTTGGATCGCTTAGCCTATTGATTTATGTAATGAGCTAGTGTGTATGAGTGGCATATAATAGGCGAGGGCGAGCGGCTATAGAGGTTAGGTTAAATGTATAATTGGCGATTAGACGATTGGCCCTAATATGCCAAACGCTACAATGGTTATCAACAAAAGCGCAGCTTTCAGCATTCGGCTTTGGGTCAACGGAAGCAGCAACAGTATTCGAATTCGATTGTCTTTTGGCTCTGCATCTCCCTCTCTCTCAGTCTCAATTTTTCGCTGTCTCTCAGTTAATTGGGTCACGCCCCTTCTGAACTGATATACCTACCTTCCTGGCGAGGCTGAAAAAGTAATGACAACGCAACGGTGTTTCATTTATATATATAGATATATATATGTTTAAATATATATTTCCTTTTTGCTTTGTTCTTGTTCATTCTTCATTCAGTTGCCGCATTCAATGCATTCAACGCTTTGCCTTTGTCTCGGTTTCCATACATTTTTCTTTGAAGTACATACATCTATATACTATGCTATTTTTATATTTATATTATTATGCATATTAATATGTCGTATATATTTTTTTAGTTTTTATACATTACAATTAGTATAACTTAAGTGTTAAAGTTACTTTCTTGTTTGTTCAAATCGGGACATATTTCTCATTCTTTTTCAAAAATTTTTCTCGTTAAATTATTTTTTTCCCGATTCATTTAGATGCAAAGAAATAAAAGTCTTTGGTTTACCTTAAAAATACAATATCCCCATTTTGTTTTAGATTTTTATTTTGTTTTTTGTTTAGGCTTAAATACGTACAGACAATTAATATATGTGGACACGATATTTAAATTGTCATTCGTATATTATATTTCTTTGTCTTTGAGTGATGTTGCTTAACGTGTATGTATGTTAGGGTGTGAGTGGGACCAGTGTGTACTGTATTTTGAAATTTACATTTGTTTATTTGCGTAAGAATCGATGAATATTTTTGCTTTTCTTTCATTCTGTTTTCTTGCTTTCTTTGCTTTTATACAATTCACATTATTGTGTTGCCTAAAGTTTAGTATAAAATGACGGTTTTGCTTGTAGCTTTCATGGTGAGGGTACTTTACATTTTAACTGGCTTGAGCCAGCTGTATCCCAACTTTTGGTTTAGCTCTAAACTGGGTTAAAAAGAGTCAATTTTAAATCAGTTAAAATTAGTTAATAACGTTTTTCTGTCACGCCAAAAGTCGTTTAAAACCAAAGTCTAATTGAATTGTGTTCTAGGAATAAAGAATCTCGAATTTAATTAAAATAAATTTAATTAATATTCACTGGTAATGAAAGGATTTAAATGTTATCCAATATAAGTAAAGTACACAACTAAACCAATAATGCTAACAATTCTCTCAAATATTTTTTTACTCTTAGTAGATCAATTATTGCTGCATTTTGTCCATGTTTTATTTTTCAGAGTTATAAGTTTTTCTTCATATATAAGTTTTACGAGTTGTCGGCCATATTCACAAAAAATCGTATTTTTAACAATGATTCAATATTTGAAATAAATCTGTTCCCAATTATTTCATTTAAATTCTTAATTCATTTCATAAAACTTTTTTTATAACATTATTGCAAAAATGTATTGACATAACAGACACAAAAAAATTATGGTATTTTCTTGTTTATTTTTCGATTGTAACAACATTTTGACCATTTTATTAAAATGGTGATTATTATTGTGTGTGCCATAAATGAGCTCTAGGTTTATTGCAAGTGGCTTCCAATTCGGATTTCTATGATTTGTGGGGGCATGGCCAAAACTAAAAACAAAACTTTTTACATATTATTTCTAAATTGCTGGTTTTAGCTTTTATAGTCTTTGAGATCTAGGTGTTCATACACCCAGATGAACATATAGACTCGGTTTTTGATGCCGATTAAGAATATATATAGTTTTTGCGGTTATATTGTGCATATATTTTCTTCTTCCTATTACGCACATTCGGACAAGTGCAATAGGTCATGAATTTTTTTTAAATCCATATCCTAAAAAGATTGAATTGTTGTTTGAAGTGAAAATGAGAACAATTTTGTTATGGTTTTTTTTGTAAGAGCATAAAGAAGGTTTCAAATGTGCGTTGACGCCCAAAAATGTCTTGCATAATTTCAATTAAATTTAGCTATTAAAAAAATATAAAAAAATTGATAATAAATATATTAATTTTAATGGGTAATGAAGAAAAGTTTTGAATTTTGCGATGGTATAAGTTTTTAACTAGGCATTTATTTATAATATAATTAAAATGTATTGATTATAAGTTTTTTTTAAGTGAAATTGGGAACAGACCTATTTTTTGATTATGTTTAAGTATATACAAAGAAGTCACATGTTTCGTTAATTTTAGTTATTTTCAATTTGTTAGATATGTTTTACATTCAATTTGAAATATGGGCCTATTTTTTTTGATGTCGTCTTTCTCTGATTTTTTTGATATAGTTTATACTCTCGAAACTTTTGGTATTATTTATATTACCTAGGACTTACGTTTGCCTTTATTTTGAAAAGAGATGAAAATTTCTTTGTAATTTTGGCTTTTTTAACAAGGTTGAAACTCACACATACACAGTAAACACACATACGCCCACACACGCATACACAAAGTTACAATTAGAGTTAGAATTTAACATTTACATTGGGGCGATAGCTGACATTTAAGTAGTTTTGTGTGAGTGTGATTTGTTGTTTACTTTACTTTATTTATTTGTTTTTTGTTTCTTTATTAGTTTCGAGTTGTAATGCGGGGATTGGCGAGGGTTGTCATCATGGTTTAGGTATGTACATATATAATTTTTAGGGTTGTCTGGTTAGTTTTTTTTCTCTTTATGTAGTTAGTATGTTTTGTAAGTTAGGTCGTAACTATTACATATATGCATATACATATTATATTTAGTTTATTCATTCGTATTCTATTTTATGCCTAAAAGTATACTTTACGGTAATGTTGTTGGTTATTATTGTTGCTACTCTTTCTTTGAGTTCTTTTTTTGTTTTTTACTTTGCTTTTATCTCATGAAAATTCTTATTATCATCATTCGCATTGATATCCTTTTAATCAGACACGTATCACAAACGGTTTTTGCTTGCACAAAAAGTTTTCGCCACAAATTCACGCGATTTTCGCTTGCATTTCGCTGAGCCCATACAAAAATTACAATTATTTTGTGAATATTTTCAATTTATTTTTTAAGTTTAGTCAGTTCTGCTTGTGGGAGGGGGGGAGTATGGAGGAGGGGTTGGTCAGGTGCTTAGACATCTGTTCCACAGCCTTCCTGATAGCCCTCGTCCGGTGAGTTGCGGCTGCTGCTGATAAGCGCCCGTTTCAATGCCGTGACGGGAGGCAGCACGGGCACGCCCCCTTTTTGCCAAACCCGTATCGTCTTGGCGTTCACTGGCTGACCATTGGGCAATATGGAGCAGGAACTGGAACTAGTTGCTGCTACTACTTGGGCTGGCGTCGGTGATGAGCTTGTCGACGCATTGCTGCTGCCACCGCCCCCGCTCGCGCCTCCATCGTGTAGGCGTGGTAGGGTGCGGCTACTAAGGTGTGGACTGCCGCTGTGTGTCGAGCTGCCACTGTTATGTTGCTGCTGATTGAGTGTTGAGGTGAGCTGCTGTTGTAACTGCTGCAGCGGATGCATTTGCAACTGATGATTGTGCTGATGCTCGGCTCCCGGCACTAGCGGCAGACCATAGTCATTGGGGTATCCAGAAGAGCCGCTCGACAGGTTCGTTGTTGCCGTGGACGTTGTGGACGCAGCAGCACCGCCACTTGCCGCCCCACTGTGTTGCAAGTGCGTGCGGGGGAAGGTCCTGCTGAAGTAGTCACTGGCCGTGTTGCGTTCGTGCAGATCATACAGTTGGCTGGAGTCAATTATGGGCGTCTTGTCCGTGTAGCGTTTCATAAAAAGATCATCCGCCGAACTGGCCGCCGCCGTGTGCTCCCACAACCCTGAAGGATACAGCGAGTCACAGCCATTGGCGCGACTGTACTCACCGCTGCCGCTACCACCAACCAACTCCTGGCCAAGGATGACGGGTAACTTGAGATCAGCAAATTCATCGCTGCCAAAGCGTTTTGTATCATTGATCAGATCTGGATTGTTTCCATGTCCTGTTGATCCACTCGGCGAGATAAAGCACGAGGCCGTGGACAGCACACTGCCAGCATTATCATAGCCCTGTGTAGCATAGGGTAGATCGGTGAGTCGCGGTGGTTTTTGCACTGGATTCGCATTGCGCTGTTCATGCGTTGAGCCGCTGACACGTCCGCCACCAATACCTGGACCAGAGCTTGTCTTGCGCTCCAAAGTGCCAGCAGCCCCCGGATTGTTGCCATCGATACAATTTGCCACGGCGCCGTTGGCAATGACAATACCACCGGTGGCAATGCTGCCATTGCCAGATGCCGGCTGCGTTTTGTTTGTTATGGAGTTCTGATGATTCACCGAGGTGATGACCTCCATGTGATTGGGTGTTTTGGTGTCCACGTACGGCTGACGCTTCACACGCAGCAGCAGGCACATTATCGCCGCCAATGCAAACACAATGAGGGCCACGAGTGCTGCACTCAGTCCCACAATCTGTCCACTTCCAAGGGAAGCCATGCCCGCGGCTCGCATGCTCACATGCAACGTGAAATTGGCCTCCGCGCTTCCAGCGCGATTCTCGGCCACGCAATAAAACTCACTAGAGTCCGTCTCTTGGGCATTGGTGAGCACTAGTCGGGAACGCTTCTCGAAGCCACCCTCGAGCTGTTCGAACATATGGACACGCTGATATGCGCTAAAGGCGCTGTTGTTTGCCAACTGCCGTCCATTCCAATACCACTGAATGCTTGCCGCGGGCACAGCGCGAGCACGACAAGTAATCGAGGCATTCTCCCCCATTGCAGTCTCCACGTAGTGTGAAATGGGCAACATTTCGGGACGGCAGGCAAAGTCATCCACATGCAGCTCAGCAAAGGAGCGATCTATGATGCGTTCGGGTCCACCAGCACAGACCGGCGCCACCGGATAGGGTATATTGCGTTGCATGAGCCACAGCTTGGCATCCCGCAAACGGCAATCGCAGAGCCAGGGATTGTCGTGCAACTCGATGCCATGCAGACGACTCAATGTCTCTATCGTCTTGGGCAGCATTTCGCTCAGCTTGTTGCCATTGAGACGCAGCAGTGTGAGTCCTTGAAGACCGCTGAATGCTTGCGTCGATATCGTTTGTATATCGCAATGCGAGAGATCCAATTTATGCAGCGATGGTGTGCTTCCGAATGCCTGCGCCTCGATCTTGTGTATATGATTGGAGGCGAGTGTCAGTTCGCGCAACGAGGAGATGTAGCTCAAGGCCAGACTGGGCACAGTGACTAGTAGATTGTGCGATAGATCCAGCTCGACAAGGTTCGTCAGACCCTTAAAGGTCTCGCGCTCAATTTCGCCAATCTTACAGTTGCGCAGATAAAGCTTTTGAAGATTGAGAAGATTAGCACGCACGAACTGTTCGTTGGCGAGCGTTTGCAACTTATTGCCGGACATGTCCAACACTTGTGTGCTGGGATCAATGTTTTCAGGTATTTGGATGAGCAAACGATCGATGCATTCCACAGTTTGTTTGCCACCCTTCCACTTGCAGGCACAGACAGTTTGACAGCTGCTCAGTTGCTGGAGGGGATTGTCGCGATCGCTGGCAGGATAATATCCGGTGGAACGGTCCGGTCCAGGCGATGGTGCCACATAGCCATCATCGGTCATGGGCTGGCTATCGGCAATGGAATAGACTTCATTGTGTTGCGATGGTTTCGACGAGGAACTGGCATAGAGCTGCAACTTGCCAGAGCTATAACGACTGGCCAGAAGTAAGCTAGGCAAAAGCAGCAGTAGCATTACCAACAATCTGATATGCATGATGCGTGCGTGTGAGTGTGAGTGTGTGGGTGTGTATGAGTAATCAGGTTTTGATGCGCTCTTCCTAGGCCATGCCAGGCTGTTCTGCGTCAATTTTGGAGTCCAAGTTGGAAGTCGGAACTATAGCTGGAGTTGCGTTCTCTTTTGGCGTTTTTTTCTTATTATTTTTTAATTATGATAATAGTGCAAACTTCCGTGTGAATTCAGCGTCAAATGAATTTATTATATATTGGTCAAGCGGAAAATTGATTAATTGCCCAGTTTTTCGCGCAGCTCTTGGTGATGTTTTTGTTGTTGCTGATATCCTCGTTGTTGTTGTAAATATTTTCATGTTTTGGTGTAATTAGCGGCGCCTGCCGCGACGTTATTTATAGGAGCGACTCTCACTAGACCAGATGATAATCGTTTTTCTTGAAGCCCGTCCGCAAAAAAGCGCACACGGCAAGAAAAGCGAAATTTTTACGCAACTGGCTAGCTACAATTTTCTTTTATTTTCCTCTCTATTTTTCTTTATATGTATTTTGTTCACTTTTTTTTGGTTAGCGAGTTTTGCCACGCAATGCTTTAATTTTCATCGCGTTTTCTTACTTTTGTATTTTGTTTGTTTTTTAGGTTTTTCTTTTTCAATTTTTTTTTTTTTTTTTCGTCTTTTGCGTTTCGGCCTCGTGGCCTGCAATCACAACATCGATAGAACCATAGACGAACCTTTACCGTTGTTTAAGTTACACACATTCGCGACGAGGAATACGCAGAACATACGAAACCCCAAGCAGAGAGCACGATGGTAACTTCTCGTCGGTTGTGGTCGGGGTGGTGGGTGGTTTCGAAATTGCGAGGTGCGCGTGATGAGTTTATACATATATTAGTTGTTACTTGCGGATATTCATTGATTTTCATGTGCATGCAAGCTGTTTCACTTTGACTTCACTATTTTTTTTGATCATGTAAATGATGTTGATTGAGCAATCTTAATTATTAGCATTGCAATAAATTCACATTTGATTCACATTTCTTGGATTCCATTTAATAAACTCTTGTATCGGAGCCACGGTATACGGTACAGAGCCGACCCAACCAACCGCTCGGCAACAATCATCGACTTGGACTGAGCGAAGAGCTGCTCAGCTGCATTGGCAAAAGCGAAAGCCCATAGGCAAAGGCAATAACACTGGCAACAGCAACGACAAAGCCAAGTCAAACCATAGTCAAATCCAGCAGCAGAGCGACAACATTTGCTCGTTTCGGTTTCGGTTCGTTCCATAGCTTCGGTTGAGAATACGAGCGTTCGAGTTTATCGCTTCGTCGTCGTGTTGTATACTCTACCAGCTGATGAATGGTCAGCGAAGGGATGACTGCTGCTGAAGAGCATGCGGAAAGAGTTACTTTTGAGCGCTCTCTCGCTAAGGCTCTCTCTATTTCTCGTTTGGTTAAGGTAACACACTATTAGCATCAGCTTATGTCGCTTTAACCGTTTCAGCATAGCAGCATGTTGACAGCAACATTTGTTCGACGCACATAAACATTTCATTGAGCCAAAATATTCTATTTGATTTATTGTTGCGCTGACGGTTAAAATCGTTTAATATTAAATGTAATTAATTTATATTCAATACTATAAGATAATACTGAGTCAGAGATGATAGTGCTTTTTGAAATATTTGATTTGGGTTATTTATCTATTCTTTATAGTAATAGTGTTAGCTATCTGATTGAAATTTCTTAGATACTAATTTTGAGATTGCATTTTTTGGACTAGCACCTAATTAAAAATTATTTGCAAAGAAGAAAAAAAGCTGGAAGTACTATTTGATTTTATATATGTATGTATGTATATCTATTCATATTTAAAAACAATTGTTCATTTTTAAAACTGCAATTGAAGCTGATCTTCAGCTGAACATTTACTTAATTAGCACCTGTAAAAGTTAATTAAAAAGTGTTTCTTGGCTTTCCGGTTGATTATAATGATCAGATGTTAGCTTATATAACGATAACGAACTGTATGATCATGTGAAATTTGAATGAGTAAACAACAAAAGTAATCAACGAGTCTGCTCTTTCGCCAAGTCATATTCAATGTTTTCTTTGACAGATACACAGACGAATAGACCGTCAGGCAAACTGACCCATGCGACCTACTCAACCGTAAAAAAGAACCGAAAATATATAGTAAACATAAGAGTTCTTTGACTGCCACACGAAAGCTGAGACACAGGCAGTACCAAGGGGGAGACGGGGAAGTTGACTGAGACGATGACTGAGAGAAGCGAACGCGAAGACGAAGAAGAGAACAACGATCGTCGGCTCTCGGTACAGTCTTGGCGACGTAATTCGTATTTTGACTAAATGAGTCACATCCGCCAGACACAAGCAAATCGTACGGAATACAATTACGAATACAGTCAAAGCGAGCGTATGAGTGTCTGAATGCGAATGAATTGTTGCATTCATTGTGTGCAACGTGTGCAGAATTTCACAATATCATTTCAAGTAGAAATAACAAGCCAAAGGCAACGTTCAATGTTCAAGATCAGCTTACAACACTACACTACATCTGCAGTCATATGTAATACAAGTAGGTATGTGTGAAGCTCATGAAACAATTTTATCTAGAATTAAGATCGCAGTGGCTAGTTCAGGTGAAGACAGAAATATTGTTAGAAGTGCGGTAAAAAAAAGGGAGCAAGAGACACAGAGGCCCGAGACTAGCTTTGCTGCGACTGAGACACAGACTGGGGAGCTATGTGAGCCGCTCAACTAATTAACTTAAGGCGGCTGCAACGACAACTGCAATAGCAACAGAGGCCGTGGCATATAAGTTACTTCACCTGCATGCCTCTTCGGGGCAGGTAGTTGAACGTGTTGCCAGTGCTGTTGTGGCAGATGCTTTTGGGTACCGGCATAGGGAGGGGGGATGGGGAAAGCCATCATGATATATTTCATGATGTTGCCAGACAGGAAACGCGCAGAGTAGTTGGCAAAAATCTGTAGCTTCTTCCCTGTAGCCTCCACTGTGCTTATTGCATATGAATAAAAAATTGCATAAAGACGCATCTTTCAGCTGCTGTTGCCTCAGTTACATCTACATATATACTCGTACAGATGTACATATATTCATGTGTGTGCAGCCTGAGAAGTTTTCATTGCAAACTTGTTTAGTTTTAAACTTATCCCAAGCTGCGCATTGTTGTTATTTGTTAATGTTGCCTTTTGATTGCGCTGCTCTATACTCATATAGATACAGATGAAACAGGATACATACTGACAAGTTACTTAGCTAATGCTGTATGTATATATGTACTTGTATTACAATTTCTACCCAATAAAAACAACACAGCAGCATCACAACATGTTAGACATTGATTAAGGTCAGTTATGATTGACGAAAAGTGAAATTCCCTCTAGCGTGTTATTGCGCTGCGTGTGGCTGTGTTTGTGTTGGTGTGTGTGTTCTTAAATTGCGAGTCAGCCAAGCAGAAACAGTTGCTTTGTCTTATGTGGTTTACGCATGCTGAGTTGTGGCCTCTGAATGAAGTTAATAAAGCTGTTAATAATTGTTTGTTTTATTGCTTAAATACAAAAATAATTTAAAATACTAATTTAATGACTGCGTAACTTTGACAATGATTGACTAGCTAGGAAAAATAATTTTCTTAAATTAAAATAAGAAGTGATACACCTTCTTGATGAGCTTCAACATCCGAGTTGATTTAGCTAAGCAACAGGCAAAAAGAGACATATGCGATCCGAAAAACTTTACTTTTTCTTGATTAGCGATTTAGCCCAGTCTATCTATCTATCCGGTGCCCGTCTGTTTGAACACCTTGATCTTAGAGATCACAAGAGTTGTAGAATAAATGAATAAGCTAGCCAGCTGGCTAGCATATGTATTGGCTATGCTTATATTTTTTTTTACACCTAACTAACTTTACAAACAAATATTTTTTTTAGCTTACCGGTTTTCAATGTGTCTGTAATTTGTTTGGTTGAGAAAAAGGGAGAATTTAAATTTAATTAAATACTATATAATGGAGAACACAGTTTATAGATAGACTCATAAGGACGCATTTCCTTATAAGTTTTTTAGGTCATGGATTTTAAAAAATTCATGACCTTTTGCGTTTGTCCGAATGTGCGTGACAAGCAGATGGAGCCCATAAACTATATATATTCTTGATCGGCATCAACAGCCGAGTCGATATAGCTCTGTCTGTCCGTTTGTCTGTATGAACATCGAGATCTCAGAGACTATAAAATCTTGAGCTATTAAATTTGGAGCCGTGCCCCATTCTGCCCCCGTAAAGCAAAGAAAACCGATTTGTAAGCGTCATTTTAAGCCTAGAACGTTTAATTTTGGCATGCACAATACTAATTTGGTTACAATCGAACAAAAAACACAGAAGTTATTAACGACAGCTAGTTGTTACTCAGTGACATAATAATGGTGTTGAATAAACATAATGAAGTGCTACCAAGCTAATCATTTTGAATAAAGTTTATTTCGGTATATTTTTTGGAATATTTTTAGTAATTTTTTAGTATATTTTCCAGTATATTTTTAAAAAATGGAATATTTTGATGGTCGCTCTTTATTATTGTTCCATTCAGTAAAATTTGGTGACAGGTAGCTCACATTCGAGCAAACTCTACAGTAGCTTTCTTACTTGTTTACCCAATAATTATTATAATTTTCATAATTCTATAACATTATTAAACGTTGCGTTTCAAGAATATCTTCTTTTATGCTCTAATTAACTCATGTACACTTAAAATCCATGACCTCGTATAGTCAAAGGTTGTCTGTAGCCGTTCCTACTTGTTTTGTTATTGACTTGCAATGATTGAACAATGAATATCAATCGAAAAAATATGTTATTATCATTATAATTATTCATTCTCTCTCTTTCTCTCTCTCTATTTCTCAATCTTTTTAAATCATAGCCTGTTCACAACATCTACTAATAATCTGATCATCTTTTTTCATGTTTTTGTAGCGAAAGTAGAACCCGTCGACAATGTAAATCATATTTTTTTTTTGCACAGCGGAAGTTAAAAAATTGCTGTCAAGTTGTTTATGATCGCTACTGTTGTTCATTTTTTGTTAAGCTCAGTCACAGTCTATCTCTGTCAGTATATTTGCCTCCCACTCGCACTTGGCTTTACGTTACCACAGTTGTACACATGTGGCTAACAAATATATATACAACCAAAGAGATTCTTCTTTTGCTACTGCTTCTTATAAAGCATTTGTTGACTTTCACATTTCGTTGTACATATATCTCTTTTGTAGGCAACAATTAGCCGCAGTTAATTGACCAAAATAGCTTTGCGCTACGCTTTCTGCACTTGAACGAGGCAGACTTAGACCGACTGAAGCAATCGGTTGCAGCTTAGTGCTTGCCACCGCTTTGTGACTCGAACGACAAACTTCCGCCTAGAGGAAGCAACTGTAAAATTGTGCAGCGTTACATAGAGTAATTAGAAAAATCGCAACCGCTGCATGGCTTTGCTTCAAGCTTTTGCCACTGGCAAATTCTTCAAATAATTATTTTCTAACATAATTTCTAGATTGGGTCCCAAAAAATCACCTTGCGTCTACCCGTTGGGGAATTGGGAGCTGGGGGCGATCAGATTGGTGGTAGCAGGATGCTGTGTTTTTGACCTTTGTTCTTGTAATTCTGCGCCTAATTGCCCTTAATTTATTTAACTTCAAGCTGTGCACCGGCGACGACCCACAGAGACAGCCAGAGACCGGCCCATGTTCTTGCTCAGTGTCAAGGGTTGGCTTTGGAGCCGGCGCCGCGTGTCCTGTGTGTCGGTCAATGGGACTTGGCCAGCACGGGCTTCCCCTACATTTCTATCTATATAAATATCTCAGTGCTCATTGCTCAGTCCCTCAGACTCCTGCTTTTCTGATTTTAACGAGTGTCTGGTGGCATTGGCATTCAGCAGACAGTCAGGGATTCATTTATACCCTTTTGCGGGAGACTATTATTATGGGCCGTGTCATTACCATTACGCAAGAAAATGTAAACAAAACTGTCGATTAATATTGAATGTGTATACAAGTGAGCATTAATTAACATATGCATTAAACTAAAAATAAATTTTTTGAAAACTAGTGATAGTTAGAAATTATTATAACGAATCGGCCAAAGTCAATTAATGAGAAAAAAATAAATATATATTGGTTCTAATGAAATCTATTTGTGTTGTATTGCAATTATTGAAAAAGGTTGGAAAGGAATAAAAAATATTTTTTTTTTTTTTATTGCATGCATTTATAGGTATAAAAGGTTAAATTAAAGTACTCTTCTTATATATATGTTATATATAATAGATATTCATAGATACCAAATATTGTAATAAGAAAATATTTGGTTCTATATACATCTTAGAAAATTAAATTTAAATGTATCAATAAAAAGGTGCACTAGACAACAAAGTAACGTAAAGTAGGTTTGAAGCACATTTAAGAGCGTTTTAGAGCTTTTTACAGGGCAACTCATGTAAAACGAATAATCAGCGCTGTAAGGGTATGACAAGCTGCTGAGTCTTAACTTTACCACAATTTGAAGTTATATCTAACATAGTTGTGGGAGTTGTAGAAGAAGACATCACTTGGCCATAATTGGAAAAGCATTTGAAGCGAACTCTGACTCTGGCTTCGACATAAACGGTGGGACTACGGCAGTGGTTTGAGCTACTGGGCACTAAACGCTCTAATTATTTTCTAACTGTTGAGATTTAAATGTCTCTCAGGCATTGCAGCTGTAGCACTCGAAGCAGTTGCAGTATATGGAACTCGAAGCTGCAACAGCAGGACTAGTAAAAGCAGCAGGAAAAGGAACAGCAGCAGAAAGCGCTTTATCTTCATTTAGGCATTAAGCCGCTTAGTGCATTCGTCGTCCGTCCAAGTTGTTGTCCTGCTTGGTCGTCCTAGCTGCTCACTTGGTTGTATTATCGCGCTCTCACTCTCTCTTTCCCTACCGCTCTGTTTCACTTAACGTTTGCCTTTAAACTGATTTCGTTGCTGTTGCCGGCACCGCATTGCCCCCACGGTAGCCATTTTGACCCTTCAACGCCTCTCCTGGCCACTACTCCGAGCTTGAGGGCAATTATTCAAAGCATCTAAATTAGGTAATTGCCCTTTAAAGAATCATGCTAATTATTTATGTTTATGTGTGCGTCCGCATACAGACTCAGGCTCAGGGTAAAAGTTAGATTCAGACTCAGATCCGTTGTTTCATTGCATTCCGGCTGCGTTGTCATCCCGGTCAGGACAAGTTGTTTGCGGCCTTGATTAATGAAGTAGTCCTGCGGCCTTCACCCGATTAAGCAAAAAATAACCAAATGAGTCAACTGGCGCGGAGTGCTTCGTTTGCAGTTCTAGCTCCAGCTCTATTGCCAACTTGACTTGTTTTGTTTAGATTTATGTTAAATTGTCGGCTATAAGACGGCTAGATATCGAAAGAGCCGGAAGGGGGTCGCTTGTTGGTTTTTGTTGTTTTAAAGCTTTTCAATCAAATCGAGTTCAAGTGGTTTCTTGTTGTCGGCCCGTGGGTGACGACCAACTGTCAACTTGGGAGAAAATTAATTGTTTGTCTAATCAGTTCATTGTATGCGTCTGACAACACTATGCCGCCATGCGACAAGAGGAGACAATACACGACCCGACCACAGAAAAGCGGTGGGCTGATCGAAGGGGGTAGAGTGGGAGTGGGTAGATGGCGATGGCGCCGTTGTTGGAAAATTGGTCAACCGACCTCCCAGAGTCTGCATGGCAGCGATGATTCAAGAGTAAGCTAATGGGTCAACAGGTTAAAGGTTGCAGCCGACCTTATTCAAACGATTAAGTGCATTACTCAAACTGATTAACACTCTGGTATATGCACAAATATACACAAAACAGTCAAATCACCCACACACATATATGTAGTACTCATACACATATTGAAACGCAATAAGCCTATTAAGACTGCATATGAAACAACAATGGCATAGACAACGTGCAGTGAAATTATTGAATCTATATGAATGTAAGTAATATATATATACGGTATACTATACAGAATATAATATATTATTTAATTATCTTACGAAACTAAAGCCACTTAGAATTGATAAATTGTGTATATAATATATGTATGCATGTGTTTAAGTCGAGGCGTCTTGATTAGAGCGTTTTTGCTTGCTTGCTTTTATTATGAATCTATACAAAAGAAATCGTTTTTTTAACTTATCCTATTTCAACAAGAAAGCTACAGTCGAGTTTGCTCGACTGTGAGATACCCGCCACCCAATTTTACCATCAAAATATATTTTTCAAAAATATACTGAAAAAAATACTTTAAAAAAATATACTAAAAAATACCAAATAATATATCAAAATTTTCTTTGTTCAAAATTATTAGCTTGGTGGCACTTTAGTTGGTTTATTGAACACCATTATTATGTCGCGGAGTGTCATAGCAACTAACTAGGTGCAGCTGCACGTGATAACGCCTTATAAAAGTAATCTCTTAATAACTTATGTGTTTTTTATCCGATTGTAGTCAAATTCGCAGAGATCATTAAGATGGTGATTAGTATTGTGCGTACTAAACTTGAACGTTCTAGGTTTAAAACGACGCTTGCAATTCGTTTTTATTCGATTTACGGGGGCGGGAGGGGGCGTAGCCAAAATCAAAAACAAACTTGATCTTGATTGTTGCTCTATCTCTTATAGTCTCTGAGATCTAGGTGTTCATACGGACGGACGGACAGACGGACAGACGGACATGGCTATATCATCTCGGCTGTTGACGCTGATCAAGAATATATATACTTTGTGGGGTCGGAGATGCTTCCTTCTGCATGTTACATACATTTTCTGTCGGCACAAAGCCATAATACCCTTCTACCCTTTGGGTAGGCGGGTATAAAAACAAGTAAGAAAGCTACTGTCGAGTTTGCTCGACTGTGAGTTACTCGCCACCCATTTTTACTGAAAAGAACAAAAATTAAGAACGACCATCGAAATATTATATATTATATATTTAAAAATCTATACTAAATATACCAAAAAAAATATTCTGAAATAAACTTCAATTAAAATCTATAACACCATTATTAAGTCACTGATTGACATAGCAACAGAACATTTCTTGAATAACTTTTGCGTTTTTGTGTCTGATAGCAACCAAATTTTGCAGAGATCATTAGGATGATGATATTGTGGGTACTAAAGTTGAACATTATTCTTTTAAAATAACGCTTGCAATTCGGTCTTATTTTAATTTGCGGAAAATCGTCGAAAATTTGGTGGTTCTCGCTCTTATAGTCATTGAGATCTAGATGTTTATACAGACGGACGGACGGCTGTAGACGTTGATCACAAATATATATACTTTGTGCGGTCGGAGATGCTGCATTTTGTCTGTTACATACATCTCGATTGACCCAAATTTATAATACCCTTCTATTCTATGGTATAAAAACATGTTACGCAAAGTAAAGTATTTATTTATTTTAAACCTAGTACTTTCATTTTTGGTACACACAATATTAATCAGTATCTTAATGACCTCTGAAAATTTAGTTACGATCTCACAATAACCACAATTATTCAGAAGAGTTTTTCAAGACATACTTTTGTAGGACGAAATAAAAAATAAATCAAATAAAGTGCAACCAAGCTAAGAATTTTGAATATGGTAAATTTCCGTATATTATATATATAAGCAGGATATTTTTAAATATTTTTTTCGAGTATATTTTCGAAAGATATAATATTTCGTTGTTCGATCTTAATTTTTGTTGCACTCAGTATAAATTGGGGCCGGTATCTCAAAGTCGAGCAAAATCGACAGTAGCTTTCTTACTTGTTTTGATATAAATATACATACATATATTTACCAAAGGCACAAAGGTACACCACGGTCGCACACACTTAACAAAGGTCATTTGGCATGTTTTAGCTTAATTCCCCTATGCTTTTGTTTTATAACCTGTGCCAATTGAATAAGGGCATAAAATAGTATAGTATAGTAGTTGTGGATATGTACAAATGTAAAAGTTAGTCACGTCCGTTTCTTTATTTGTCTGTCCATCCGTCGGTATATCCGTGTCTATACCTGGATCTCAGAGACTTCAAATTTGGACTCACCGTAGAAACTTATTTTCAATTTTATATGCAATTTGTTAAAATTCATTGTCTAAATTGAACATTTGCTTGGGAAACAACCATTTTTTTTGCAATTTACGTTTTAATTAGTTGACAAGTCACTGACTTTATTTACAACTTCTAGCAGTTGTAGATCGGAGACCTTGTGGCTATATTTAATTATTTTGATATCGAACGGATATTACATTTCATTGGGGCTTTTAATTTTCTGTGATTTATGCGTCTTAGATTGGTGTACGTGAATTGAAGTAACTTCCACTTTTGCTTGTCCCGTCGTTCAGACATGGACATGCATCAACATGTGCACCTGTGTCAGCCACATCCTGTGTAGCTAACTAGAAGAACATGAAGAAGTCCAACAAAAACGAAACGAAACGCATACTACGCGCCGACCAAAAGATACAGATACCAAAATTCAGGTTTAACTAGAGTTGGCACACACTCTCAGTATTGGGAAGAGGTAAAACAGTAGGGACTGGAAATGTGGTTGCAAGTGAAACACCTGAAAGAGCGAAGACAAGTCCAAAATGCTGAAGGGCAGCGCCCAAAGTAAAGTATTTAGAGCGCTGGCCCCGTCGGGGACCGGGCTATTAAATGTCAATGGATTTCTGCATGAATGAGTTGTGTTTCTCCTCTGGGCATAGTCCACACTGCCCCTGCCCTCCCTGAGCCACAAGAATGGAAGAGCTGCCGTCTGTGAGTTGTCGCTCTCGTTTTTACCTTTCGCCCATTTGAGCATTTGATGTTTACTGGCGCACGTAGTTTCATTTAAATTTCAATTGCCAAAAATAAATCTCCCTGGCTTGACAAGTGCTTTGGTTCGAACTCAGGCTTTTGAGCTAGCCCGCCCGCAGGGAGAATTCTGCCGTACTCCTGTCCTGCATCCTGCAATCCATTGGAATTTCATTTGCGAGGCATTTATACAATATTATTTTTATTTCTTGTTTTTCTTACATGAAATTTTGTAGAATTTATTGAAATATGCATATGTATTATGCCTTAGGCGAGCCTCGGACTATTTTATTCCACTTTCACTGAGTTTGAGTTTGAGGTTTGGCCATTCTGTTAATTAAAATGTATAGCCGCAGTCCATGGATGGGCCTTACTCCTTAAATGCTGGTCATAATTTCTCAAGAGCCAACCCCAACAAGCCACAGCGGTGGCTGACAAAAGGCAATGACGGGGTCGAGAGAGAACTCATTATGTAATTCAGGGAAGTGCTCAGGCTTATCATAGTTGTTGTTGTTGTGGGTTCGCGTTGGACCGCTAAATCTTCAACTAAATATTAAACGTCGCCTCTTCATCGACATAATAAAAGCCTTGGCTTCACTTTAATGCCATTTATTGTTTGGGAGCAGGAGCAGCAGGATACACCCAGGAGAAGGTCTAACTTCAACTCTTGTCTTGATAATAAACGCAGCAGCCTAATCCGCGCACAGTTGGAAATATTTTTCATTAGCATTAAGAGGCAATAGGCAGCAAAAGTAGCTAACAAAAAAAAAAAAAAAAACACAACTGACAAACATCTGGAATGAGATTGAGAGCTGTAACTTGGCCGTAAGCTTGCCACGTTTCCACGTGTCGGACTGCTAAATCTTTTTCGGGCACAAGCTGATAACGTTCGAGTCGCCTCAACTACTCATTCTCACAGACGCCTCCCACCCAATCTGCTAACTGCTAAACACATAAGTTTGCCCCTTGTGTGTAAGTGTGGTGGCCTTTATGGCTACGTGTTTGGCAAACGGAAGTGGCCA
The DNA here is from genome assembly GCA_018150935.1 of Drosophila pruinosa. Taxonomy (NCBI): domain Eukaryota; kingdom Metazoa; phylum Arthropoda; class Insecta; order Diptera; family Drosophilidae; genus Drosophila; species Drosophila pruinosa. The sequence goes on along the minus strand of JAECWR010000034.1, from coordinate 5,474,867 downwards.
GATAGCTGCAGATACAGATACATATACTTAAGTATCTATATAATGAATGTTTGTTGCCATACACACGCTTACTCACCTATGAGGCACTGCCACTGTGATTTACACACCACAGTTAAACGCTTTAACGACTCGACATTAGAAACAATTGCGAGAAGTTTTAATTAAACTGCGCCACTCATTAGACGCTTCTTCAGATTCCTACTCCTTCTCCATTTATGCGTTTCCTCAACTATATTCATAAGAATGGCTAAGTTGGGTGTCTGTCTCTTTAGGTAATTACTTTAACGATTATGCTTCTTATTTTTATTTTTCTTACGCTCCAATTGCTCATTTCCGTTTACTATTTTTGGATATGTTAAGCAAAGCTTACAATGAGAGAAATTACAAATTGAGAATTGAGGTTCTCGGTATTTCATAAATTTTAGTCAAGCGTAACTCACAACAACAAATGCACCCAGTGAAAGGCAAAACTAAAAACTCAATTCAAGAATCTTATTGTACGCCGCAAGGCACGCAATCAGATGCGTGCCTGGCCATGCAGATCAACTTGAAGGTATGGTAATTAGCAGTTCACTGTCGTCATATTTTATACATTATCTTGGAGTGAGATTTGCAGCAACATGAGTTCAAGCAGAAATAACTTAGAAAATGGTAATAGGTGAAACTTTTGAGGAACTTTTTGAAGTACGAGTAACATTATTGGCAGTAATTACTGAAGCAGTAGCTTTAGTGGTAGTAACATCAGTAATGGTTATACTATTAATAGCGGCGACTGACTTAGAACACCTAGAAGTCGAGATAGTTAACATTTTTATATCCGCCTATCCAAAGTGTAGAAGTTTATTATACCTTTGTTCTGAACGAAAATGTATGTAAAAGGCAGAAGGAGGCATTTCCGACTCCATAAATGATATATATTCTTGATCAGCATCAAAAGCTGTTCGTCCGTCCGTAAGAACATCAAGATCTCAAGGACTATAACCAAATTTTCGGGATAGAATCTCTTATTGTGGCAAGCGCATTATTGTGGCAAGCGGATCGCAAAACCTAATGGCCAGCGTCATTTTTAACCTAGAACGTTCAATTTTGGTACACACAATATCACGATCTTAATGATCTCTTGATTGCAATCGGATAATAAACGCAGAAGTTATTCAATATATATTTTTATGTGGCGAAATCAACAACAGCAGCACCTATTCAGTTGCTATGTGGGTAAGTGATTTCAAGAGGACTGATTGATCACTACTGGATTAATCAGCTTTTCTCAAGGTACTTATTGTATTAACGCCTGTCAACTTGAATTCTTCAACTTAACTTAAATTATTTATATCTGAAGAGTTAATACCAGTAGAGCTCAACAAAACTGAAGAGTCACTGAAATTTACTACATCTGAAAGGTCACTATTACTGCAGTGTACTGTAGCTGAAGTGGTTTCTGATGAATTACTATCATTTGATAATATTCTATGTACTTTTACACATTACACATGTATATAAGCTTTTCCATAGCAATATATGTGACCTCTATTGATTCCACTGGCCTTACAGTAAAAAAAAGCTTCTTCCATATATTATATTACAGAAAGGCAATTTTGAATTAAATTAATTGGACTTCCCGTTTCGAAAATGGTAGAAAAAAAAATCAAATCAAAGCATTCGTCTTCACCGCCGGACAATCCGTCAATATATACTAAAGCGATTCACATCGGAAACAAGATCACTTTCCACATTTTGGAGCAGTACAAGATTAAGCATAGTGTCTATATTTTTAACAATTTAAGCATCAGATTCCAGTTTTGTTGGCTTGAGTTAACGCAAGTCCAGAAGTTGCTGCAGACTGCTTTGACACTAAAGTCTTTTCCATATAGCTTTACTCTTTAAGCTGATCGATCATCTGAGCGTGATATGGTACGGCTATGACGATAATCTGAACGTGATATAGTACGGCTATGCTAGATGAATTGTCTGAAAAACCATCAATTATAAGCTTCACAGTTTGGTCGTCATCCACATCGGCGCACAGAGGCATTTATTGAATCTGTAGTATATATCCTATAATGAAGACCTTTCTTGGTATATACAGAGTCGCCTTCAATGGAGACATCACTTCTGTCATGCTGCAGAAGTATCCAATTGTTTTTCAAAATTAACTTTAAATTCAAAATATTTTACGGAACGGTCTCATTTCTTCCTCTGATCCCGGCTTCATTAAATTAATTGCAACGCTATTTAAAAGCGTGTTCCGCGACAATAGCCAATAATTCCCGCTTTTCGCGATTCGTCGCGTCTTCGTGGCGGCGTCTATTTCTTCTTCTTCTTCATCCAATATATCCAAATTATACTTCGACGCCATTTCTGTTGAGTGCATGAAGGTGGTCGGAAAGTCCATCACCATTTGTCGCTTCTTCATGTCGGATGTGAAAAAAATGTTGATGGCGTCGTCTCGGCGTCACTTGCATAAAGCGTCACTTGCTATGTGTGTGCAGCATAAATTCCAAAATGTATATATTTGTATATGCGCTCATCACTTGTAATATGTGCTTTGATTAAAAAATGATTTTTATTTGTAGGACTGCTGATCCCACTTCTGAAGTTGTTGTGACACAATGGTGGATGTTCAGTCTTAATGACTCTTTTAATTTGATTGACCTTCTACAATATTTAAGTTCTCCAATTATGTGTCTTGTCTCTTGCTTTTCATATTCGTAAGTGTCTTCCAGTTCACTCGGTCTTAGTCAGTGAAAAACTATCGAATACTTCTCAGCTTGATTATTCCACTCTGTCCATATCTGCTAAAGATGTGTGTTGCACCTTACATATGTATTTAGGACTGACATTTTAAAGACAGCTGAACCAGATATTTTCTTTAATAAAGTTCTGAATAAATATTTGTATATTGTGAGATGAGCTTTCATAGATATACATATAAGATCGCAGAATAGGTTTTATGGTTTCAATACTATTGGAAGTTCGTTGGCTGTTTAAAAACATAAAACTGATCCTCTGATCTTAAGTAATTCGATAATATATATGAATATTTAGAAGGAGCTTGAGAAACATTTTCCAGAAACTAGCCACAGTCTCTATTTTCCTGGTTACCTTACACGAGAGGGAGCAAGCACTTCAAGAACTGCAAGTGGTAGTCTTTTGTCCCACTTCAAACAAAATAACAAACTTATTATGCCCATTTGTTTTGCAAGCGACAGAAACGGAGACTGGAAAGAAGAGAGAGAGTGCAACAATAGTTATACTCTCTTGGCCGGCAAACTGTGACAATCAACTGGGGGATATAAACTCTGTTGGGCAGCATCTACCACATTCCGCTTCCTACAGTCGTACTGGATTTCTAGTCCAAGTTCTGACCAGGCTGAATTCTGTGTTTAAGCTGCCGCGATACTTTTGACTTCCTGCGGCTCAAAGCAACCCACACATATTCTACACAAGCAGACACATACTCGCAGAAACAACAAGACCGAGTAACTGGGTTTAAGCTTCCAAGTGGCAACGCGCTGCGGGAATCATCAGGGAGAGGAAGTGGTAACTGCCAACTCTCCACACGCCACACAAAATTGCGGCTTTGCTGCTGTGCAACAATGAGATACTTCAGAAAGAATTAGTTGCACTAAAAATTGCAAAAGTCGCACTGGACTTGGGGCTCCGACTAAACTCGACTCCGGTTGAGTTGTCACCGAGGACTATATACTACAAATAATACTCGACCAGGCTGGACTTTCGCTGTTGTTGCGACTTAACACCAGCTTCTTCTTTTTTCTGTTCTTATTGCTCATTTATGTCTGTGTGTTCCGCACTTTGTACGGGAGTTAGTTTCTATTAGGACATGGGAACACTAGCCGCCAAAAGGATCCGCAATGTCTGGGCATTCATTAAATGGGTAAATATAATTGGTTTCAATGGAATCTAAAATCTCTCAAACCTTTTAAGCATTCTTCTGATATAATTATGTATTTTATTTTTCACTTTTTCTTCTACTTAGTTTCTATTAAATACAATTACAATTTCTTCTTTTTATGGGTAAATAATTTTAGTTTTGAATTGTTGCGACTAGAGAGTGTATAAATCAACAACGACATCGCAATAGTTTTCCTCTTTTATTCTTTTTGTTTTTGAAATTTCGGCTACTAGGGCGACGTTTTTACGCTAGCCGTTTGCCGCTTCTTTCGGTTGCTGTTACTATTGTTGTTCTTGCTATTACTCTATTTTTCCGGCTTTTGTTGTTGTCACTTTACATAGTTTAGCTTGGGCCAAAGTTACAGACGCTTTACTGCCCTACGAGTACAATTTTTTTTTTTTTTTGAAGGCCAACGGCAATTTTAATTCAGCTTTATATTCAGCTTCGTTTGTTGCATTTTGCTGTTGTCTAGTTTATTTTTTTTTCTTTTTTTTTGTGGTTTCTTTTCTCGGTTTTCTTTCGTTGGTAATTTTGCAGTTTTTTCGGCTGTTATCTAACATGGTTAATTCAAGGCGCGTATTTTCCCTGGAATTAAAGTCTCGCAGGCCAAGCATAACGAGCTCAACAGCAGCTCTTTGTACCGTTGATAAATTGTCATGGTCCTGGTCTCTACTGCTGACTCCAACGCCAACTACGACGCTATCCCAATCTTGTTGCAATGCATGGCAAATTTAGCGTAAAATTTTTGTCACAGTGCACGGAAGCGGGACGTTCGCCGCCAATGACTGTGATTACACTTACCTTATACATACTTTTTCAACTCCATCCTACCTTCTCTCTCTCGCCGTCATTACAATTCGATGTCATTGCTTGCGTTTTCTTTACATCTTTGCTATGCGCTCTGTTTGGCTTCGTTTTATACTTAGATAATAACAAACAAAAAACGACTTTGATTGTTTGGAAATGATACAACATAATTATGATGGCGAAGCCAGAAGGCAAATGAGCGTTAGACAAAAGGGGAAACGAAACATAACCAATAATATTGCAAAGGGAGATGACAATGACAAGAAAAGGTTCCATTTGGACAATCTCGACACCAAAACTGCAGACAATGACAATGATAGGAGAAACTTTAAAATCTCAAATTTATGTAACCAAATCTTAATGCCAGATTTAGATGTATGTATGTTTCTACATTTGGGGGGGTTGTTGTATATGTGTTGACACACACAATCAAGCAATCAAAATCTAAAAACTTTTCCCTATTCATTTACGTGTGAGACCAAACAGTAAACGTCATTGAATCCTAGCACCCACATGCACAGTTACATATACATACATATGTATATATGTATACATGAGTGTGAGTGTGTGTTTGTGTTGTTGGGCCATCCTGAAGGCATAATCAAACACAGCAGCGCACACTAATGCAGTTAACAAACTTGCGGAAATACAACGCACACATAGAAATATTGCGTGAAGGATTCTTAAGTGCTGTTCACACATACGCATACGCATACTCTTCACATGCATAGTAGCTCACAGACACAATGATGATGATGTATTGTGTGAGATGTGAATGTGATTAAATTTCCATAGCAGCTCGTCTTACATGCCAATTTTCCATTAGTGTTTGCCTCAGCCTCAGCCCCTCCTTCTGCCTCAGGCAATGCCTTCCATACTTTTACACTTAAAAGCACATCAGGGTAACTCACACAACGGCAACATATGCCGTACACTCACAACTCGTGTGTGGGGGATGTATCCCGCACGTTCGCGTCAAAAGTGATGATGAATAGTTTGTTTGATGTTACTTTGACCATTCTCATGATCTGCAAAAATAAATGTTTTTATACTACTATATACATATACATACATATGTGGGTGTATCAGTGTGCCAGTTTGCATGGCCTTTCGAAAGGTAACCCGAATAGGTTTATTAGCGCTGCTTTAAAACAAAAAGGGTTGCTAGTTGTCAAACCAGAAGAAAATTATACCAACAAATATTTGATAAACATCCGACACCGTCACGATTTGAGTAATTAACTTATGATAGGTCTGTAGAAAACAGACAAATAACAATGTCCTGCCAAACATAAGTTATGGCAAGAGATTTAAGGAAACCCCATAGTAAAAGAATTCGTAGAATATGAATTTAGTCTGTGACAGCTAATCAAAAATTTTACGACTGTGGAAATGGAATATTCCGCAAGTTAATGAATATCTTGCCTACAGAATTTTACAAATTAATACGATCAAAATCATCACATGCTCAGGAGGTTTAACATATTTGTTGGGATTTGACTAAGAATAATAGAGTTGCATAACAAAAAATTGCCATTAATATTCATCGTTTAAGGTTGATATTATTTAGCAACCAAACTATTTTGAAGATTTTAGCAGCTTGCCCTTACCTTCTTTGTTTATGTTTAATTTTATAAATAAAATTTGCAGTTTAATTCCATTAAGTTGCCTTTTGTATAGGTCCTGATGGTAAATAATTCCCTTTGAATGAATGTGACTATCTCTTGCCTGCATGTCCGCATTTTGATTCCTGCTAAGGTGGCTTCTAAATGTACGCCTGGAAACAATTAAATGCTTAGTTGGACAAAAGTCTGTGGTTCGTGTTAAATCATCAGTCTGCTGCTCTTCTGCTGTTGTCGACTATACACACTTCACTGTTATCTGGTGCCTTGCTTCAGTGCTCCATCAGCGACATGCAAAATAATTTACATAAGTAGCGACCGCAAACTGCAGCTCTCAGAATGCTCTCGCAGAATGATATAGAAATAGATGCAGATACAGCATGGAAGACAGAGAAAGAGAATGAGAGAGAGAGAGAGAGAGAGAGAGAGAGAGAGAGAGAGAGAGAGAGAGAGAGAGAGAGAGAGAGAGAGAGAGAGCGAGAGAGAGAGAGAGAGAGAGAGAGAGATACAGAGAGAGACACAGAGGCGCCAGGGGATGCCAAATTAAAGCCAAGCCCAAGGCCGAAAACCCATGCGGCGAAATCTCTCGACCAGGCCAACACGGCATCAAAACAAGTAAGAAAGCTACAGTCGAGTTTGCTGTGAGATACCCGTAATTACTGCCTCTTCATGACTTTAATAGGCAAACATCAGCTCCATCTCAAGTAAAACAATATTACCATAAGTATCATTCTAGTAAAAACAAGTAAGAAAGCTACAGTCGAGTTTGCTCGACTGTGAGATACCCGCCACCCAATTTTACCATCAAAATATTATATTTATATAATAGTATTAAAATATACTGAAAAAATACTAAAAAAAATATACTAAAAAACCAAAATAATATATGAAAATTTTCTTTGTTCGAAATTATTAGCTTGGCGGCACTGGCAGTTGCACGTGGTAACGCCTTATAAAAGTAATATCTTAATAACTTCTGTGTTTTTTATCCAATTGTAACCAAATTCGCAGAGATCATTAAGATGGTGATTAGTATTGTGTGTACCAAAATTGAACGTTCTACGTTCTATTTACGGGGGCGCGAGGGGGCGTGGCCAAAATCAAAAACAAACTTGATCTGCGTGCAACAATAAGACATACTGTCGCGAATAATTTGTTGCTCTATCTCTTATAGTCTCTGAGATCTAGGTGTTCATACGGACGGACAGACGGACAGACGGACATGGCTATATCGTCTCGGCTGTTGACGCTGATCAAGAATATATATACTTTATGGGGTCGGAGATGCTTCCTTCTGCCTGTTACATACATTTTCGTTAGGCACAAAGCCATAATACCCTTCTACCCTTTGGGGTATAAAAAACACACAAAAACACAGTTCTTAAGATATTACTTTTATTTATTTTTTTTTAGTATTTTTTCAGTATATTTTGAAAAATATAATATTTTGATGGTAAAATTGGGTGGCGGGTATCTCACAGTCGAGCAAACTCGACTGTAGCTTTCTTACTTGTTTTAATCTGTTAATAGATTTACACACCATTACTATACCCTTTTTTGTGTGTATAGCTACACGAGGTATACAAATAACATATCTATAGGCTTGAGCTGTTGTGACTCTAAGGTTTCTATTATTTCCGTTTTCATTGTTGATTTTTTTTCAATTTTTTTGGTGGTTTTGGCTGTTTTGTTTGGATTTTCGTGCATTCACTTGCAGAATTTTTGTTTTGTTAACTCGGCGACACATATGTATGAACGTATCCCGGTGTCTTCTCATGAATTTCTCCTCCATCCACATCCAGCTGCTACCGCTGCTAGTTGTTGATCATATGTGAGTGCGCATATGTGTTGACGCATACATAAACAACGGCAACAACAAGAGGACCCAACCCACAGACCAAAACGCACACATAACAATGACAAGAAACGCATTTTGTGGGTACATACCGTCTCTGTCCCGATCCCCCGTTCGGTCTGCGATTGCCATGTCCCTGGTTCTCTGGTTTCCCCAATGGTCTTCTCGCCGGGTTTCTGGCTGGTTTATTATGCAAAAGTTATGCAAAGATAAGCAAAACTATGAGCAGCGACAGCAGCTTGGCTTCCAAAAATAGTATTGCACCCTTTCCCCACATCCCGATGCATAAAGCATTTGCACATCACGGCCAAAAGACAAGCGCTGCTGGTAAGGTTACCAGTTGCCAAAGCTACCCAGTTACCAAAGCTACACAGTTACCAGTTGCCCAGTTTGCAGTTAGAAGCAACTGTTTTTGGGAATACCGACAGCTGTTTAGGTCCGCCTAGGACCGTTGTCGTCGTCATCATCGTCCTCTTCGTTCAAGTTAATTGTGCGGCCAAATGCAAAAATCAACTTTTTACAAGTTTTCTTGCCCTACGTGAAACTGGCTACTTGTCGGCACCTCGTGAACGAAATGGACACTTAAACTCTAATCGAAAAACTTTAGCCCATATACAAGTCACTTTAAAATTCGCTTAATTTGATCAGCAGGCGGCGATTGTCGAACTCACCAAGTACCAACTGACTGGCAGCTGGGAACTGAGAGAGAGCTTTATACACAGATTAACATCATGAGCTGCTCGATATGGACACAGGACACGGTATAAAGTGCCCTTATTCTATAGCTGGGACGCGGGCCAGTTATAAAGTTGTTACTGCCATTGACTACAATTTGTGTGCCTTTCAATTGCCTTTTTTGTTTATTCCAAAATGGTTATATAGATACCCAAACCCACAACTTTTATCGAGAGGTAGCTAATGTCTATGAAATAAAAATAATTGTGAGATAAAATAACAATTGTGCTGATTCTATCAGCACAAGACTGGGCTAGAATTATCAAGAAGCACGAGTCGACTTTGCAATACGCTAACTCTATGATTTTAGATCTACGTATATTACTGCTTGATAAAATATTTAAAACTTTTAAATGTGTGTGAATTTATTGAAAAAATTGGTAATTTAGATATGGTACTTCTTTTCAGAAAGCGAAAGCTTGCAATAATTATCAAGGTTTTATCGATAGTTATTCTCTAAAGAAGATAATGGTATTCCAATTCATTAATATTTATCATCTTCTGTCTATAGAGAGCATATTGCTTAGTAAATAACGAATATTTAGGTCGCATTAGTCTGCTTTACATTATATATATAGGTACGTATATATAGGCACGTATATCTCTGAGTTTGTATGTGCCATATACATATTTCAGATGCCTGCCTCTGCTGGTAGTGACATCAGATTGAGTGTGCAGTTTTTGAAGAGCATATGAAAGTCAAGAGGATACTTCAGCTCATGCACATACTCATAAGCCCACACATTGTGATATCGTTTTGTAGTAGCAGACACCACTTGACGCGTCCTGCACCTTACCACATCCACATCCCTCCACACATGTGTCGACAGATTGCTCCTCCAACTTTTCCACGCATTCCCTTTACTCCAAAGCAATGTGAACACCACCTCCATTGTGCAATTGAAAAATTAAGCAGCCACTTTATCAAAATGTTGTTTCAATGGTTGGACCAATACATATACAGCAACAGATACAAATATAGCTACCGATATCCTGAAAGCAATAACGAACCTATATCCAAGTCCAAGGCCCATTGCCAGCTTTAATTGTACAACATCTGTGCCTGACATGCAAATGCAAAAGGTTTTTCTCTTCCTCGATTTTCCCTTTGTCTAGCTACTGGTACCCTCACTCTTTGGAACCGATGTCATCGGTTTGATGGAGCATACTCGCTTGGCACTTATTACATTGGCATCCAGCGTATGGTTTTGTCATTTATTGATGCAAATTTTCGTCACGCTTTTGCCTTCTTTTCGAAGGGGATGCGTGGCTATTGTGGGTGGGAGTGTTGTACACGAGACGCCACTTAATTGACGTCTACGTCGAACACAAGTGCGCCGAGCACTGATTAGGGTTGCCATTTGCCTTATATACTTTTTGGCTTGACTCCTTCGACTCGTCCATGTCATTGTCACCGTTGTCAAAAGTTTTTTTTATTTTCGTTTTCAATCTTTTTTTTTTCAATTTTGGAAACCTTTTTTCATTGGTTTCATTGGCATTTTCGAGAGCGAGGAAGCGTTCAGCGAGAGCATTTTATGGCATTCGTGAAAAATGTTGTCATCTTTTTAAGCGGCTTTTTTGTTGATTGGACACACGATTGAGTTGACATTAATAGCTACTTGAAAGTGTCACCGATGGCAGCAAATGACAAACAATGGTAACTGATAAACAATCGATACAGTGCGTCTCACTCCTTCTCTACGCCTCTCCCTCTTTCTCCATGAGTCTCTATGAATGTAACTTTAACATTCTAAGTTGCCGGAAAGTAAACAAAACCTGTGACTCTATCAATGGCAGCACAATCGTCTGCATAATTTAAGTGCCTAATTAAGCCTCTAATTATTAACTTTGTAACTGTGGCACATCATCATTAAAGAATAGCACGACCAACAAGATACTCTGTAGGGAGCAGAGTAATTGTTTTATCATTTATTTTATCGAATATTTCGGGTGTATTATATAAGGTATATTTTATACCTTATGGATCTTACGTTTAGCTGGTCACAATTGAATTCCACTAAGACTTTTTATACCCGCTTCTGATAGGGTACAAGAGTATTATAACTTAGTGGCATCCGAAAATTCATATGACAGGCGGACAGAGACATCATCTACCTTTCAAAGTAAATATATTCTTGATTAGCGTCAGCAGAGTTAATTTTTGGTGCAAACATTAATAATTGATATCTGTATGACTTAAGTTTTTACGATCGGCACACAAAAACACAGATGTTGGCTAAAAAATACGTTTTATTGTCTAAATCAGGTGAAGCTGCCTCTGATCAGTTGCTATGGCATTCAGTTATATCACTAATAGTATTTAATAAATCTAATAAAGTCCAACCAAGCTATTTATTTTGATCGTGATATATTTGTACATTCTGGAAAAAATAGCATATTTCGATGGTCGGTACTAATAAATTAAACATGGGTGACGAGTACTCGTATCTCACAACCGAGAATACTCGACTGCAGTTTACTTACTTGTATATATATACAAGTAAAATATTTACTTTTTACTACTTTTACTGAAAATTGGCTATCTCACAGTCGAGCATGCAGCTTTCCAATTAATGATAAGCACATATTTGCAGCCCTTTGGATTGTTCCCCGAGTTGTACTACACCCATACATACACTTCGTGGGCGTCTTAAAGTCGTTCCTTATTGTGGCGCAATGAAAGGGAATTTATTTAATCAAATTGCGTGGAAATTAATTGAGAGCGAAGTGTCACATTGATGTCATTGCTGTGATGCCAGCAATATAATGAATCTATTACTAAATTAAACCTCTTACAAAAGGCATTAAAATGTATTTTAAGTTTAAGAGTTTATTAGAAGCTGATCAATAAAAATACAGTAAAAATACTTAATAGAACTAAAGCATTTAATGAATATTGGAATAACTGTTCCGGAAAAAATTAAATAATGTAAATATTGAAATTATTCTTATGATAGAAGGGGTCTTCCTAATCCTTTTCAAAATAATTTTGTTCTTCTTCTTCGTTATTTTTAAGAGAACACGAATGCATCAGTGGGTGTCATTTAATAATGTTGCCAAGATGCACTGCTTTGCCCAAGCAGCATTCCAAGTGTATTATTATCATCAACTATATCATAATCATCATCAGTAGCAGCAGTTGGGTTGCCTTATTATATGGGTGTACTATATGTGGCAGGAGTGGAAGGCGTTCATTTTTCATACGGACTATGCGATCTATATGGCAATGCCAAGATGCATCTACGCCACATCAACTCGAACTTAGTAAGATACCTGTTCATCTCCAAACGTGGGCGGGTTGCCTTGCCGTTCTCGTTGCTTTTTCTTGCTGGCCTTGCTTTTTTTCTTGTCACAAAGACTGAGGCACACCTTGTTCCTATTGCAGTCAACATCGTCGTGTGCTGTGGCAATTCAGTTTGCTGTCGCTTTATTTTTATTTAATTAACTTCATTGCATTGCCAGGGACGAGACTGAAGTAGGCACCTTACTCTTCTTTCCTTCTCTGTACAAACGTTTCTTGTCTCTACCCACATGCAAAGCTCTGCCAGTTGTTGCCTGTCGTCGTCGTCGTTTCAGCACCTTGACAATGACTTATTGTCGGTATCCAGCATGAAGACACTGCCAGAGACATACCAAGACCAATCCAGAACAGCACAGGACAGAGTAGTGAAAACTAAGGCCAGGCTCGACCTGGCTCATCTCAGTTTATTGGTAATTCTTTGGCAAAGTGGCCTTTCTTGTTCATTGTAGACAGAGCGTGGGTTCTTTGCATGTGAAGCCAATATTGAATGTAAATCAATTTATTTCTCACAACTCGAAGTTAAAAATAAAGTCGATAACTGATAAACTGACAACTAAGTGGTTAGCAGAATTACGAAGGCGAAGGTCACTTGAGACATATTTTGGGGCAATCTGCAAGTCGCAGCAGCAACAGTCATAGTCTTCGCCACAGCTTCCTGTGAGTTAAGGGTAAATGCACATCCTCTCCCAGTAGTTTCATGACGTTGCAATCATTTAAGTGTATCCCTGGGAGCAGTAATTATAATAACCAAACCAACAAATACCCAACATGTAACCAAAGCCAAACTAAGTTTACTGTCTCAGAATCATTCGCATTTGGATTCTATTTCGGAGGAGCCGTACAATGAACAACCGCAAAGTCATCTCCGGTTTATTTACTGGCTAACAGATACATATAAAACAAGCAGAAGCGCACAAATAAAAATATGGAGTTCTGGTGGGGAATGCTTGTCATAAATATACCCTGTTATAATAAAACTTATATAGCTTTGGATCCGCGTTTTCACTAAGCTTCCATGATTGAGTTTGACGACAAATAGGCGGGCAGGAGAGAAAATGGAAAATAGATATCTTAATCGCAGCTATCGAGGTTGAAAAATACGTTTTCTTGAATCTTCTCTCCATGGTATTCACTTTAATAGAGTGAATATACGCTTTTCTCCCCCATTCCTAATGGACACAGGGTATAAGCAACTGAAGCCGCATGAATTTCAAATTGTAAGCCAAGCCACAGAGATTCAGGCGCACAAGCGAAAAGGTACCCAGAACAGAAGGAGTCTATAAAACAAAGGCCAAGTCAAAGAGTGACTGGTCTCCCTTCCTCTTTTCATTCTCTGACTGAGCAGGTTTCGCGTCCAGAGCGATACATCGAATTTAATTTCCTGTCAAAATCGACGACGAAGTCGAATGCTAATGTTGCTCTTGTTGTTGATGTGGCCGTTGCGGTGTTAGGCACTCAAACGTTAAGAATCGGTCTGACTGCCTGCCAAGTTGCGTTCATGGCCTAAAGTTAATTGTGTGGCTTTAAGCACTGCACTGGGCTTCTCTTCGACTTTATTTCAGAGAATTTCAATTTTGATACTTGTCGACGATGAATGAAATTCGTATGCAATTAGCCCGCAGGCTCGAGCGATGCCTGAGTCTTCAACTCGGCTTGTCTGTCCTTGATGAATGCATCTGCTATTGGCAACAACTGCCAATTGGCACGAGATCAACAAAAAAAAACTGTGTGACACAAGCTCATTGAGGCGACAGTTGTGGCACTTGTTCACTTAAGTTCAAGACACAGCCTTATGTGATGAATTTCTCATTCCTGCCCCCATGGCATGTGTGTTACGCTTCCGCTTCTTGATCGGTATTCCCCCATTAGGTAGGTTTCGGGGGCCACATGTTCATATGCGTTTTTCCGTTCATTTTTTATTTTTGATATTTTGTTTTAAAAAGGCAGCGACATCGATATGAGCCCTTGGGCTTCTGGGCTATTTTTATGGGCTCCGTATGGTCATAACTTGTCTGAAAAATTGTTGTAGAAAACTACCGAAGGCTAACAAATGCAAAGGATACTTTCGCTTTCTTTGTGGACTAATAAGAATTTGACAAACTGTGCAGCATAAGCTCGTAAAAATAAATGGAAAACGATTTTAGCTTTGTCGCAACATGTGTAATTAATAGACTTCAAATAGTAATATATACCCGCTCCATCAATCTCACTAGCAATGTGAAATCGGAATACTTTGCTTTGGGCTTTTGGTTTTTGGTCCACGCAAGAACAACTTGACGTATGATGTATGCGAGCTCATAAAGTGACACAAGTCTTTGACACTAAGGTGTCTATTGTAATATTTAACGGGACTTCATGCGACTATCACTCTTAGTGTCCCTCGCTCGCGCTCTCTATATTTGTCGACTACTTGAGCGTGTTTGGTCTGCTAGAGTATGTACCATAAAATAGTCCGTTTCTCCCCTTCAATGCAGCCTACAAGTGCGACACATGTCCTTGTGCGACAGCTTTGAATCGCCCCAGCCGAAAATAGCTAGCCTGAAACAGACCCAGGGCCTGGGCTAAGTCCGCCTGTGCATGTTCTCAAACTGTGTCACTGTCACACTCGACGATTTGGAACAACGGCTTCAAACAAAATCCACACACAATGGTTAAAGTCAAACCAGCAATACTATAGTTATGCTCTTACGATATGGGACGAAAAACGAATGGCGAGTAGTGATATCTAACAAATTGGATTATTGCGTTCTAAAAATAATAACTAAAGACTAATCTTTGTCCCAACAAAACTAACATGAAGAAATTATGTACTCTGTGAAAATAATAACTCTATAGCAAATTCGAGTAATGACGAGATTTAAGCGAAATGCTAATATAAAGTGAAATCAACTGTTTATAAAAAAAATATTAAAATCAACAAAATAGGTTCTCTACTCGCTACTTCCCGTCGCTAAGAAGTATTTTTACCTTAAGGAGAGATTGCAGCGTGTGGAGGTTATCACTGAACTTCGAAGGATTGAGATTTATGTTGGAGAAGTCATCAAAAAATACAAGACTATGTACTTATTACACGCATTTTAAATATGAAAATCATTATAAGGTTATTTAAATCAAAGCTGCACCAATGACATGTACTCGACTTGGAGTTTAGAGTCTATTGTGTGAATTTCCGCTTCAACTAGTTGCTACACAGATTTGCAGATACTTTTAGCCATCAGATAGGCAACATACCCGATCCGATTACGTCCACTGGAAGACATAGTCGCACACATGATGGCAGAGCGAGTAGTTGGGCCAGTATTCTAGACAACAACTCGAGTGTTTGGTATCTGTCGCTTTTGCTGCTTGCTCTTGATGCCGCTGATATGCTTGTATTAGTAGTGGTTGTTGTTGTTACTGTTGTAAGCTTGCAAGGACATGTTTGTAGGCTGCAGACTGTTAAATAGAAAAGGAACTCAAGGCACTGATTTGAACGAGACGCAAGATACGAGACGATGGTTCACATATACGTTTACTAACACAAACCCACTGTTTGCAAAACTCTCACAAACGTATGAAATTTGTTACGTGATGAGTGCGCGTCATGCGGGTAACCAGAACAGAACCACAGCAACCACAGGCACAGAAACAGGACAGAGGATTCTCAAGGAAGATCCGAGAACTGAGAACAGGAAGAGAGAGAGAGTGAGAAAGTGAGAGAGAAAGCTGCACTAACAAACATAATACAACACAACAAAACAGCCATCAAGGGGCGTTTAAGCCAATTCGCCCGATGTCCGCAATGAGATTTGAATAGAATCAAATTAGTTAGTACTATTTGCATCGCCCCACTCATTTTGGCAACAGGATAAGAATGTGGCAGTGTCTGTATTGCGATATCTCCCAGAGCAGCAGCTATAGGTGAAAGTTTGCGCCCCAAGTTCAATGTACGCCAATGTAATGTTGTTGCATGAGGAATTGTTTGCAATGCAGCTTAAATCGCTTAACGAAAACATAAATCTAAATACATATAGACAAAATAAAGCAAACGTAAAATGCTCGACGGTCGTCGACATTACATTTTGGCCTTTGTCAACTATTTTTTGCCTTTTAGTCAGGTGCACAAACACAAACGAAGTGCCAGGTAAGCAGACAGATGGGCCAAGAGATTTGCCGAACCAAAAAGAGATAGAAAATTTAGAAACATGGAGAGAGAGAGAGAGAGAGAGACAGAGAGATGGAGAGAGGTGAGCGGAGACTGTCGTAGCAATGTGGCAACGGCATTGACAGTTTGAGCTTAAAAATCCAATTAGTCTTTGATTTGCATGCAAACATACAAAGCGGCAGCAGGCGCAGAGACCAACAACGACAACGGCAACAAGAACGAGAACGACAATGACATCGACAACAAACAAACAGAAAGAGAAAGTCGCAGCATTTCTTGCTAAATATTTTAAGACCTGAATTCGGATTTGGAATCGGCCAGGTTACAAACATATTAAGCTTACAAGGCAGACGGGACACAGTGTCGCATGTGCACAGGAGGTAGCACGGAGAATAAGCAGTTTGTGGTGCGGGGAAAGCATCTTCTCCGCACCACAATAGACAATTGGATTTTTGCGGTTTCTAATCCAATTTATTTCGTCTTAAATACGAAAACCTGCTGCTTGCCTCGACTTGGCTGCCTCAGTTCTGGCTCTTGTCCTTTACCATTTATTCTACAGACAAATATACTTATGTATGTGTGCTACAAGGTATCCTGTTTTTTGGGTGCGGTTCAACGTAATTTAATGGCTAGCAACGGTCAGGGCACACTCACACACAACGCACACATTCAGTAAGTCGCAAAGTTAAGCCCTCGCATACACATACACACACACATCGAATGATATGCGAAGGGGCAAAGGGATGACAATTGAATCACCTGCTCACTCAAATCGCCGACGACAGCTCTCAGCAAACTAATTTAAATATTTCAACAATTAAAGAGTCCAGGCAATTAAAATAAACCAAACACCCAAAAGCGCCACCGCATCTCACAAAAACTACAAAACAACAACAGCAAAACAACCACAGTAACAACAACGACAACAACAACAACAGCAAATGGAAATGAATTTTGTGGTCATTCTTTTGTAAGCAGTCGAACTTTCTATACACTATTACTACAACAAGACTCGACTACTTTCTGCTTATTTAGTTAGACGTAAGCATAGAGAGTTAATCAACAAGAATATTCAAACTCTTTTCAATTTCATTCTCGTAACAATTTCACACATTTGCATGGCATACTTGTAGAGAGCGCTGGGAAATTCAATAGAATATAACACTCGTACATAAAAATAAGGAGCTAGAGTTTTGTTTTTCAAGCAGTTTCCCTAAGTTTTCATCAGGTTATAAGCTAAAGTACTGAATATCAAAATTATTAAAATAAATAGGATTTTATTGATATTATTTAAGTATAATTTTCATTTATATATAATTTAATGAAATTTTAAAGAAATTTATACATTGGTCGCAATTAAAGAATAAATTGTTTTAAAATTTTTCTTTTCAAATATTTTATAATAGAGCCAGAAAAAATAAATGCTCAAATTCTTTTCCATAGCTATAAAAATTAATAAAATATTTAATTTGCATGTTCGCTTAAACAACACCAAATTTATTGTAATCAGGTTTTAACGCTAATCTTTTAGAATAGTAAAAGATTTTTCTAAATTATATATACATATATTATGTTTATTTAATTATAAAACCTAAAAAGCAAGAGTATCTTAACAAATACAGTTTAAAAGTACAAAAGAGGACAAACCTCTTGTTGCAAGTGCATTATGTAGTATGAAGATGTTCTGAAATGTACTTAAGTAATAAAAATAATTCTTCCATCCATTTTTACTTTACTTCTTAAATAACAAACAAATATTTGTAACAATAAACTGAATCAACTTCGTGTTTAACTTTATCGATAACTAATTAGAAATTGTTCCATGAATTAACTTTCAACATTGGCGAACCATTCGTTAGACCCGTTTTTAGTAGGGCATAACAATCAACACCGTGTTACTAATAATCTGTATCTGGACTTCGCTCTAGCCTCCAAACGCTTTCCCTATCTCTCTTTCGCTCTACAATTGGCCATCGCTCACAGTGTGTTGTTTGTTGTGGACAACGTTCAATCAATGTCAACGTTGTTGTCATCCGGTTGTCCATGATCCCCAGCAATGCGCTGCTGTTGCTGTGGCTGTTCTTCTTGTTCCCATTACTACCTGAAGCTGCTTTGGGCATAGCTTTTGTCCAACCGCAATCACATCTAGTTAGCATTATTTTGACTCTTTTTTAGAGGAATTTAGACAAACAGCTTCTTCCTTTTTTAACTCCTGATCAATGCTGAGCAATTGCCGTCCACTCAGCGATTACACGTGCTTATTTCACACCCGTTTTCCCTATCTCTCTCTTTATCCAGGTCTGCATCTCTGTTATCGCTGTCCATGGAGCCTTGTGCCCCTAAACAACTGTCAATATCGTACGCAGCACTGGACACATGACCGACACATTGACACATGGCGTACAAAGGCAAAAGACATAGTCACACACACCGCTACACACTGGCATACACATACATATGTATGTCCTTGCTATCTAATGTGCTATTGTCATCTCTTTCTGTCACATATGTATCTGTCTCTGGCGATGTATTAAGTGGAAACACCTTGTAAAATGGCTGACAGGTGTTAGAAGACTTTGCAAGATTTATGCGCTGACATTAACATGAATATGTATTAGTGTGACAGCACTGCATGTTGTCTATGTCTGTATGTGCCGGTCGCCCAGGCAGTTAAAGGATAACAGCGCATTAAGTTAAGCATTACAACAACGGCAACAATTCACACAGCGTATCCGCTCACAAAGACACGAACACGTGCCAGGACAGCCTGTGGTTGCAACAATTAAAGTTTATTTGCTGCGCCCACACATACACACTCGCATACACGCACTTATTCAGAGTCAGTCAGTGGGACATAAACATGGAAAATGTGTGTATGTATTTATAGTCGCTCCACCTTGCCACAAAATTAAATAAAAGCAAAAGTCAACAAGGAACATAGATTTGCTTGCTTACCTGTGCTTTCTGACCAGATAAACAACAATAGCAAGAACAACAACGACAGCAACACACTGAGCAGCGCACATGTAAGCTATCATTGTTATAACGGACAACAGACCTAAAGAGACGCATGCCGGCCTTAACTGGACCCCACCTGCCCCGTAGACAGACCTCTTTAACTGCTAGCGCAGAGTGCGTGAGTCACGAGTATTGATCGTGAGTGAGAAGGACCTTTAGTATTTATTTACATAGATTATTTATAGGATTATTTAGATTATTTATAGGAAATAACCATTAAGCTTATAAAATATAAATGTATTTGTCATTTATACATTTTTTGCATTACCCAATATACCAATGTATGTATATATACAAACAAACCAATTCATTGAGTAAGCATGATTTTATCTGCAAGTATATTGTTCATATGTAGATAAATACATATGTATGTATGTATATTCAGATGCATGCATCTTGCACAATATAGTAACATATCGAAGTAAACAACTGCACTGTAAGCACTCATACATATACAGGCATATTCTTATATCGTAAAATCTGTAAAGAATTTTGTTATTAATGTCTGTGTGCAATTAATTTTCTAAGCTGACGCTTGCACGGATATGCCTTATGCGATTCTATTGTAAAGTGATTCCTTAATATCTTCAATATTTTTAGGTTGATCGATGTAAAATTTAAGATAACAAATGGGGCTGAAAAGTCCCTCTTTTTTTTGATAACTTATCAGCCTTTCGTAACCAATGTGACGTTTGTACGCTCTTCAAGTGCAAAAAGTTAAAAAAAAAATTAAAATTTTTTGTTTTATTTTCAGTTTTGCATAGTATTATAGTGGATGGTCAGTTTTGTCGATTGAACGTTTTGAATACATTTGTAGTATATGTATATAAAAATATACATTGGGGTAAATATTTAATTTTTTTATTTATGAAGCTATTTGAGTAGCTTTTAACTAATTATAATGTTACATTTTTACCCTACCCAAAGGCTAGGAGGGTATTATAACTTTGTGCAAACCGAGACGATATATTGCCATGTCCGTCTGTCCAACTTTTTGTCTGTGGCTAAATTTGAGAGACTATAAGAGATAGAGCAACTAAATTTGGTGACAATATTTAGTAATATACAATAGATACTTTTGCAAGTTTGTTTAAGAAGTTGGCAACTCCCCTTTCCGGCTCCGCAAATCAATAAAATCGAATTTAAAGCGTGTTTTTCAAGCGAGAGTGATACTTTTTGGTACACACAGTTGAAAACACCATATTATTGATTTCTGTAAGTTTAGTTACGAGATGATTAAAAATATAGAAATTATTCTTTTAAAGGGTGAAATTAAGTGAAGTTGCACCTGTTCAGTGGCTGTGTAACTCTGTGATGTAACAAAGCAAAATTAATTTTGACATTGGTATGTTGTTTTTGAATATATTGTTTAGTATATTCTCAAAAAAGACTTTATTCCTGAGATATTTTTAAATATTTTTTGCATTCAGTAAAAACGGATAGCGAATATCTTATAGTTGAACAAGCTCTACTGTTACTTGTTTTTATTAATTTTTTTTATTTTAGGAAAACGCTCATAAAAATTAAATTACGAGAAAAAATGTCCCCCCATACTTAAGGTTTTTAGTGATTTGCGGGGGTAGACCGTGCTCAATTTCTAAAATAAATTGGTTTTGCGTGTAACTATAGGACATAATGTCGCTAACATAGGTAGCTCTAGGTCTTAGAAACAGCTGTTCTTGTGAATAGACAAAGGGACATGACTCAGCTTTTGACGATGAACAAAATTATAAGTGTGGTTGCGGATGGTTCCTTCTGTCTGTTAAAACATTTTCGATTGTCACAAATTAATACTTCTTCTCTACTCTCTGGGTAGACAGTATAAAAATATAAATAATAATAAAATAATAAATATAAGCTTTCTTCTTGGAACAACTCGCAATATAAACCGCATAAGTCGGCCATCTCTAGCTATTTCGTATGTTTTGAGACGTCCAACAGTCAGTTTGCTGCTGTCAGCCATATTAGTATATGTTGCTGCTGTTGTTGTTGTGGTCAGGTCATTGCTGGTTGCCTCATTATGATTGTCAAAGTGACGGACTGGTCATACAAAGGTAAACACAAAATGTGTAAATACAAAGGCATATATGAAGCATGTACGTCGGTGTTACCAGGTACAGCCCCCTTCAGTTTCTATCTCCCTCCTTCTT
This sequence comes from Drosophila pruinosa, assembly GCA_018150935.1. Lineage (NCBI taxonomy): Eukaryota > Metazoa > Arthropoda > Insecta > Diptera > Drosophilidae > Drosophila > Drosophila pruinosa. The sequence goes on along the minus strand of JAECWR010000034.1, from coordinate 5,453,322 downwards.
TCTGTTTACGACTATCTCACTCTATACCTTGCAGTGTTGGCATTGTAATTATCATTGCGACACTAAATATTTGTTGTTTGCTTAAGTGCTTTGTACTATTCCAGTCCGAGGTAGCTAACCGGCAGCTATGCAAATCAATAAACAGCAAGCCTTTAACTTCAGTTAAAGAAAGCGGTAGATAGGTAAATAGAGATAAAAAGAAATGGGGAGCGAGTTGACTGTGCGATATCAATGCATACTTTACGGCTTTAAAGCCGGAAATTGCTTTTTATGCGCCTTTAAGTAGGCAAAACGATTCATTTTTATGTCATTCTGGCCTGTCGTCGCCTGTTTCCAGCTTGCTTCTTACCTTATCCATATTCTTGTTGCTTCTCTCCGAGCGTTCGTCATTCATTATTTGCACTTTTTGTTTCAGCTTTGCGTTTCTCGTAAAGCTCATGAATTTTTTATTATGTTTTTCCGGCTTTACAGCACGAACTCCCTTCCACTCGTTCGCTTTCTGTCTTTATCGCTCCATTCCACTCTCTCTCGTTTCTTCTTGGTTGATTTCTCCTGCTGTCGCCTTTTGTTGTTTTATTTTTAAATTATTAAATTTTATTGGTGTATCATTTTTTATGTGCGACCGCTGCTGAAACATTATATTTCGATTAGCACCTGTTTGTTTTTTCTATGCAAGCCCTCTCTCTGTCGTTCTTATTGTGTTCCCATTTCTGTTGAAGTGTCAGCTTGTTGGGTACCATGAGGGAAGAAATTGCGTTCTCGTGCTCTTGTTGTGGCTGTCCTTGTGAGGTCTCTATCTGTCGATCACAGCCAGACAATGCC